>OY856409.1:1260443414-1261643414 GCA_963693085.1 Alisma plantago-aquatica
TAAAACAGGTTACAGGACAGTCTCTAATATAGCTACTGAGAGTAGAGGCATAAGTACAAGTGAGCAATATGGGACTAAAAGTAAAACAGTAAAACACAGTAACACAATATATCTATACACCCCCTCAAGCTGGAGCGTAGATGTCAAATAAGCCCAGCTTGTCAATCAAAGTCTGAAACCGAGCTTTAGGTAAGATCTTGGTGAAGATATCCGCTAGCTGCTTGTCGGTGCCAATATATGGAGTATGGATATGTCCAAACAAAACTTTCTCCCAAACAAAATGACAATCAACCTCAATATGCTTCGTGCGTTCATGAAACGTAGGGTTGCTTGCAATAAAAATCGAGGCTTTGTTGTCACAGAACATAGGAATGGGACTACAATAAGCAATGTCAAACTCTTGAAGAAGGCCACGGACCCACAGAAGCTCACATGCAGTATGAGCCATGGCTCTATATTCAGCCTCGGCACTGGATCTAGCAACCACTATTTGCTTTTGGCTCCGCCAGGTGACTAGGTTGCCTCCCACAAAGGTACAGTATCCAGAAGTGGACTTTCGATCAGATCGACTTCCTGCATAGTCAGAGTCAGAAAATCCAGACAAATTGCAATGGCCATGCTTTTTATATAGAAGACATTTCCCTGGCGAGCTTTTAAGATATCGTAGGATGTGACACATAGCGTCCCAGTGGCACTGCCGGGGTTTATCAAGATACCTGCTTATGAATCCCACAGCAACAGCTAGGTCAGCTCTAGTGACCGTCAGGTAGATAAGTTTGCCCACCAGCCTTCGAAACTGGTGACGATCGGCATAAGGTGGAGAGCTATCATCATCCCAATCCATGTTGGGATCTAGAGGGGTATTGGCTGGCTTGCAGCCCAGCATGCCAGTTTCCTGTAATAAATCCAGAACAAATTTTCTTTGTGAAAGACAGATTCCTGCAGATGATCTGGCAACTTCAATACCTAGAAAATATCGCACTTTGCCAAGATCCTCGGTGATGAAGTGTTGTGCCAAATAATGTTTGGTTGCCTGGATACCCGCAGTATCACTACTAGATAAAACAATATCATCTACATAAACAATCAAAATAACAAGCCATGTTGCTGACTTATGAATAAATACAGAATGATCAGATTGTGATCCCCGAAAGCCAAAAGTTATTAAGATCTGACTGAGTTTATCAGGCACGCGGGCTCTGCTTAAGACCATAGATGGCCTTTCTGAGTTTACATATTTTGAAGGCAGACTCCCCCTGAGCAACAAATCCCGGCGGTTGCTCCATGTATACTTCCTCCTGAAGATCTCCATAGAGAAACGCATTTTTGACGTCAAGTTGATACAGAGGCCAATCTTTATTGACAGCAATAGAGATCAGAATACGAACAGAATTCAGGCGTCCAACTGGAGAAAAGGTCTCAAAGTAGTCAACACCATATGTCTGTGTGTAACCTTTTGCAACTAATCTGGCTTTCAAGCGTTCAATGGTACCATCGGGTTGATATTTAATAGTAAATATCCAGCGGCAGCCAACGGTATGGCACGAAGAGGGTCGTTTAAGCAGATCCCAGGTGTGACGATCACAGAGTGCATGCATTTCTTGCTCCATAGCATGTTTCCGGGCAGGAATGCGAAGGGCCTCTTCAGCAGATTTAGGAATTGTCACAGCAGACAGAACATAATTGAAACAAGCAAAGCTACCACAGAGATTGTCAGATGAACAAAAATTACTGATAGGATGTTTAGTACATGATCGAACGCCTTTCCGTAAACTGATAGGAAGATCCAGGTCAGAAAATACCTCAGTGGACGGTGGATCATCCGTAGACGTAGGATTTGGTTCGGCCGGGGCTTCAGAAGCAAGGAATTAAATGTCGATACCGACGCTTTATCGACGACGTGGAAATAGATATTTACAGGTATACCGACGAAAATATCGACAGATGCAATCCTGGACTTATCGACGCCTAAATGAACGAATTAAATCATGAAATTTTACAGGCGTGGTCTCAACACCTAGATGCAACGTTTTATGCAATAAAATTCTATATTGGGTATGTTAGGGGGGTCCATCATGTGGGAGGTAGGGAACCTATCATGTTTTCTGTAGATTTTGATGAAGGATTTCGATGACAAAATACTGGAATTAAGATTTGAAATTTTACTAGCACAATCCATAAACATAAATACACACACTTATGCAATAATATCCAATTTACAACACATAAATAGCATAGTAACTTACTAACTCATATCAGTTGTATGTCGAGTTACACACTGATTCTCCATACAATATTGAGTTGATATGGTTGACATATTGCTCCCATGACATGTACATTATGTACGATTGGTGGTATCAAGTTACGTGTTGCTCATACACGTCATGTACAATACTATATAAGTGTATAATACCCGTTCGTATTATGTAATTAAACACGATATGTTTTAGAATTTACAGTACTATGTCTCCATATGCATCATATCAGATTCTAAAAGAAAATATACACCAGGGCTTTCTATTGCTCTTCTTCAATGTGTGACTTTGACAATTAACTTCATGACTGTCAAGGAAGTTAGGCACCATCACTGTTGTGACACCTTTTCTCTGTTGTTGTTTGTAGCACAGGATCTTGATATGTCTTAGTGTATCACAAAGAAAATATTTCATAGCAGTGTTGAAGACAGATGACTACAGGAGGAAAACTAGATGATGCCAATGGAGGTGGTCTAGAGGCCTATCACATAATGAAAAGAAGAAGGAAATGGATTGGAAGAAGGGGATTCTATTGTTGGTAGCCATCGTGGCTTATGTTGTTGCGACGGGTAGAGGCTGTTGTGACATCAGCTGTTGTGGTCAAGCATCAGAGAGCATCGTCAGCAGTGATTGCATGCTCAGCGGGTTCTAACATCAATAGCGACCGGGAGTGCCCTACGGTAGGAGCTTGCGAGTGCCATGAGGCACAAAAGATTCCAGGCGAGTAGAATTACACTAACTTTGAATTTGTTAAACATAAAAGCTAAGCATCATGGGCCTATGGATCAACTGCATCCATCCTGTAAAACAGTGATTAGAAAGCAAACAGATTTTTTCACTTGTGTACTATACATAAGAGGGGGTCGGAGGGGACAGATACAAACATGAACCCAAACCCAGTTGCGCCAAAAGTACTTAGGCTCGTATTACGATAAGACCAGATTTACTAATTATCTAGTACTTTAACATTCCTATTCAAGCGGGAGGGTGAGAGAATCCCAAGCCGAGCTTGCAAACATACCAACTTAAACAAAGAAACAAAAAGCACACTCAGCTGATTTAAAACATTATTAACATTATATCAACTAGAATTTCATCCATGTTTAATATAAGAAAACAGCGGGGCACTGACAATTGAGACCTACATTCTGTGACAGAACTAAAAACTGATCCAAGTATTGTATTGTACAATCTGCATAGATAAAAGCATACGATTATGATGGACAAAAGGAAAAAGGAATGCTGCTAGAGAAGTGGAGCTTGCCTCAAACATTGATAAAGTGCCACAGCGATAAATCTCATCTCCAGGTGGATGCTTCAGATTGCACTTTCTCTACAAGATTAAATTCATATATCAATCTAATATCTTGGCAGACTAGAAGACATCAACGCCAAAAAAAGCAAGAATCTAATATGGAATGCATTTATTCATTGTATCAGTTTGACGTGGGTTGTAATTTTTTTACATAATAAATGGATGTATATTTTCATTTGTTGAACCCGTAAACGTGACGTGTGGGCGGGTGTCGCGTGCCTTGGCGTTGTGCTGCCCACTCCCACCTGGCCTCTCCACCCACGTGGCGTTGTGGGCTTCTGCTCACGGTGCCGGTGCGGTACGTTTGGCACCAAAACAAATCCCAGCAGAGGAAGTGCAATCTGTGGCTGTAGTTTAGTGGTGAGAACTCCACGTTGTGGCCGTGGAGACCTGGGCTCGAATCCCAGCAGCCACAATTTGTGTGTTTCGCTTTCGGGTATGGACACGTGCAACGCAGACCGACTAATGCGCCTATACGAAACAATACTATTGAGGCAAGCACAATTAACAGAAGAAGAGGAAGGCCTAAATTAACATGGGAAGAGCTTATAAAGAGAGATTTTGAATCTCTACATCTCAACCAGAATATGACCCATGATAGAACTGAATGGAAAAAGAGGATCCATGTAGCCGACCCCAACATAGTTGGGATTGAGGCTTAGTTGATGATGATGATGAATAAATGGATGTATATTAGAAAATACAGTAAGTTGCATCTACACTAATCAGCATGGAAGAAATACCAAGAGGGATTACATTGACTTATTTGTGCCTCGGATCCTGCTTGTGACATGGGCCTTGTCAGTACGTTATTCTTATTTCTGTGGTTCTAATGTTCAAAGTAAAGATAGTTGTTAGGTACATAATTCATTGTTATTAGTTATAAAACGACCATTTTTTGGCTGTCCTGAAGCAGCACATTGACTATGATGTCTATGTTAGGGACCATGTTATCCTGTTGGGATTATGAGTGCAGTGTCAAGGATCATAGTATTTACAATTACAGCCTCACTGGCATACTATAAGAACAGAAAATTCCCCATGTTACCCATGTAATATAATGATGCAAATGGGGATTTAACCTGCGATTAAAAAGAAAAAGAGCCACAAGTCGATGGCATAAGCTCAGTACCAAAAATCATTGATATTTTTGGGTAAAGCCATGATTTTTGGCGATGTTTTGGTCAGCTAAATTTCTGCCCTAATAAAACATAGGTCGGTGATTTTTCCTGACTTTTCATCATTTGAACAATTTTCACAAGCTTTTACGAGCTTGCATTATATTTGTGTGATTGTGTGACGAGATTTTCCAACATGCTACATGCATTATGTGAGTGTGTGCATGAGTGTGTACATGCACACGTGTCAAGATACATATATATGCATGTATATGCATGCGTACACAATGTATATTAGCTGACGTATTCTCGACTTTACCCCAATTGTTGAGTGAACTTTAACATGTTATCTCCAACCATGTTTTAGAAAATGCAAAACAGGAAGGGAGCAGCCAACTTCATTTAATGCTTAAGCGCGAAGCGGCTAACTAAGTCAGTGACTGTGTGGTTAAACTGTGTAGATATTTATATTTCAGTGATAAGGTATTACTAAAACTAATTAAGCCCCATACAAGAACCAAGTAACATGATTGTCATTCATTTGATTAGGGTAAGCAATGTTAAATGTATAAAAAAAGTATTTACTACTGTTTTGTGGATTTACAATATAAAAGCACATTATCGACTTATTCTTAATCAGTAAAGTAATATTAGTTAAGGAATAATGAACTAAACATTAGACTAGATTAGGTATGCTATGGCATACTGTAGTAGTCAACTAACATTTTATGACAACTTTATCATGCACGGCACATGAAAAAAAAAAAAGCAAATGAGCAGGAAACATATTAATAACAGGATAAGAATTCCACATAGAAATGGTTAAAGTTATTCTACTAGATATAGCAAACCGAATCTTAGTCAGCTCACCATATGTCTCTGAAGTTGTTCTTTGCGCTTCATGAAATTTAGGCAAAACTCACAAAAGTACAACTTAGAACAATCATTATACTCCGGAGGGAATGGCGAGAAATACCAAGTCTCTATTTCATATCTTCCAAGCTCTATGGTAGCTATATTTTTAACCTTTGTAAATTCTTCATGTTCTCTTAAACTAGCAGGATCAAGCTCTTCATGACCCTGCAAAAAAAAATATGGATATCTATGTCATCAGAACAGAGATGTAATACTACAAATTATCAACAGTGAGAAAGAAAAAAATTACGAATAGTAGGGGGCAACCCCCATGCTGCCCCAATAACTATACAAATCCCAAGATGCTAGGCAGGGAGGTGAACTAACAATGGTGTTTGAGGTCTAAACCTAGGTCACTTCATTGGCAGCCGTAAAGCTGAACCAACTAGTCATTTTTGCCTAGTTGGTGTTCTTTTTCCTTTGATAATCTTATTTATGGTATGAGGGCACAGTCATCCTTGCCATTTGCCAAGTAATTTTTTTTTTTTAATTTATGGCATGAGGAGGAAGTCCAGTCTATGGCCAGTGCACAAAGAGAATATTGCTTTTTTTACCCTCACGGCCCATGGGTGCTCCAGCAGGGGTTTAAACCCACAACCTGCAGCTAGCAAACAGACATGCTTACCAGTTGGGCTAGTGCTTGGTTATGTAGATGCATTTTTGATATACGTGTAGTCGTGTACATGCATATATGATATATCGACATCCACACACACATGTTTCTACATAAATGCTCATACACTTAACATCACATGTCAATATTTATATATTTGCATATAATATGCATACACATTTCAAATATGCTAGAAATGTGTACACACAGAAATCTTTTGAAATATCATACATATGCATCTGTATATATGGACACATCTAGATATCAATAATTGCATTTTTTTGTATGCTTAGTGTATAACCTATGAAGCACGGATACTTCAAAACAGGTGCCGTACCCGTATCCGATACGTATTGGATACCAATACTCCGTGGATACTCCTGGATACGTATCGGATACTCCTAATCCGTATCGGATACTCCTAATCCGTATCGGATACTCCTAATCCGTAACCTGCCGTATCCAGCCGTATCCAGGCCGTATCCAGTTAGTAAAAACTAGAAAAAAAATATGGGCATGACATTGCTTGATTAGCATTTGACACCAGCTCATGTCTCAACCCTCTCTGCTAAGTAGTAGCTTGCAGCAAGGTTGTCATAGTTGCTTCCTTGAAGGAGTTCAAGGTTAGTCACCATTCCTCTTGCTAAATGCCAATCTTCCTTCTTCTCTTTATTGTTTCTACCTCCTATTTTTTCGGATTTCACTTTTTAAAGAACTTCAATATGTAATCTGGATTTTTGTGTGTTCTTTATTGCAAACCAATTCATTCACCTTTACATGGTACTTCCGGATGTGTTCCCTGCTAAGGTGCAAGTTTTATGCATGTTGATGTCCTCCGTATTCTATGAAAGGCTTCAATTTGGTATCGTTGGGTTAACATGCCTCTTGTTTTGGTGACTAAATCCATTGTGATTTATTCTGGATTTCTATCTAGACAATATCTATTTCATCTCCTTTGAAGATAATCATTGCATCCCCATCCTTATGTTCCCCCCTATGAAGCACTGATACTCCAAAATAGGTGCCCTATCAGTATTGAATACATATTTGATACTAATACTCCCTAGATACTCTCTAATACATACCAAATACTTCTTAAGTCGTATTCCTTTTTTTATTAGCAGGAAATGACCTCAATGCAGCCATGATACAACCAACCCATTTAGCAGCCAAGAGAGCACCCCACTTGTGTGATCCCTCAAAATCCCAAAACCATGTGACTTCCAACTCTAGACTCCCCCTATTGTATTGTCATTTGAGAATGAAATTGGTATTTTCTGTTAAAATTTCAAAATAAACATTAAAAAAACGGTTGTATCCATGTTGTACCCGTATCTTATATTTTTGAAAATTGTCGTATCCCCGTGCCGCACCCGTATCCATTTCTGTATCTATATCGGTGTTTCATAGTAGCTTAGCTATACATGAGAGAAGATAGTTTGAAATCACAGATGACACAACTCACTTTACAACACAACATTACATGATACATGAAATGTGAAAGGTTTAGAATATGATATTATCATGTCTTTTTGTAACTTGTCTCACATTAATATGAATGAAAGACCTCTTTTTAAAATCATTGTTTGATATTATATTATTGGTTTCCATTTTCTTTAGAAATATTGTGATTTTTGAATGCAATTTGATTGTCTTCATCTATTTTTAAAATAAATCTATAGGTTATTTTTAAATATATTAAAATAAATATTTAAAAAATTGTCGTATCCATGACGTACCCGTATCCTATATTTTGGGAAATTGCCGTATCCGCGTACCCGTACCCGTACCCGTATCCGATACGTATCCGTATCCGTGCTTCTTAGTGTATAACTGTATATGTTATATAAATAATTTATTTTTAAAAAAGCAGATGTTCCTGCATACCGCATATACTCTATATAGTACCCTCCCCGCTCACACTCCACATAACTCTTTTTAAAACAATGGCAGCAACTGCAAAAGAGAACTAATGGGAGTTTCCAACAAAATGGGTAAATTGATATTCAAGCTTAAGATTTATCATTTTATCAAGAAATCCAATCTATTCCATTGTATAAAAACTTCATGGTATTTAGCATCATCCTAACCATCGTTGGCATGTATCTTTACTAACCACTAGACACACTTCCCCCTATTTGACCTCCATGGGTGTCGCAGGCAAGAACTCCACCATGTCACCTGCAGCCTTCTCCCTTCCTACCAATCTCTAGCAAACCACTCCAACCTCCCCCCCCCCCAAATCATACCCTCCTTTTTCCACCTCTTTTCCCCATATGGCCTTGATAATTGTGTAGATTTATATCCTTCAAAAAGAGAAACAGTGGGTCCAATCTGTGTTTTCTGAATTGCAAATTCCTGTGATATCTCTTGTAGAGCTCATATGTGATAATCAAGCAGCTATCTGTATTGCCAAAAATTCAGTCTTCCATGAACATACTAAACATATAGAAGCTGATTGTCATTTTATCAGAGATCAAATCAAATCAAGAACGGGAAAGCGGTGATCCTCATGTCAGATCCGAAGACCAACTTGCTGATGTTCTTACAAAGTCACTGGATCCAACAATGTTTCAAAGTCTTAGTTGCAAGTTGGGCATACATGATGTGTACACTCCAGCTTGAGGGGGAGTGTTAATATTAGTTGTGTTATATTTTTAATATTTAATTATGTCATTTATCTTTACTGTTGGACTCTTATGTATGTTTCTCAGTTGAGTTAGTATAAAAGGAGAGGCAGCATATTGCTCCTCTCACACACACTGCATTGCATCACCCTAATTATTTATTCACATATATAATTGTAAATTTCAAGTCAATCGGGACAATTCGAGTCTAAAGTCCAAACTCGGACCCGACCTTAAATTAATTTTGGGCTCTTCAGGTTAGGATCAATTTCGGGTCAGATCAAAAAATCTTAGACCCTTACTCGCTTAAAAATTTTGGGTTCAGGTTGGGTCTTGTTTTGCCAGCCCTACCAACCTTGGTGCCTTACCACCTTGATGCCATAACAAGTATGGTTGTACCATAAAAATTTTGATTGGGAATCTACCCCACAAAAGTAGATCGTCATCTAAGCATCATTCCCAGAAGTTGGGGTCATTTACACAGATCCTTCTTTTCTATTTATATATTATCTGGACTATCACTGATAATCAGTGTTTTAAAAAGCGGCCCAGGCGGCCGCTTAAGCGGCCGCTCAGGCGGATGTGACCCTTGGCCGCTCCAAATAGGCCTTAGGCGGCTGGTCAGGCGGTTTTGCATTAAGCGGCCGCTTCATGCCCGCTCAGCCCGCTCAAGCGCCCGCCTGGACACTGTTTCTGAGCGCCCGCCTGAGCCCGCTTAAGTGAAAAGCAGGACCTAGACCCACTTCCTAGGCCCAAAAGTGAAATGTAATGATATTTTCATTATGTAATATTACACTATTGATATTGTATAACATAAATTAACATGTTAATATGATATTATTGTATTAAGTAACTATGTATGTATCTAAATACTGTATAGTAGTTAATCAGTGTGTAATACTACCCTGATTCTGCTGCTATATACAGTAGTGACGACTATGTACCTAGTAAGTCTGTTAAAGCAAGTAATACTAACATAAAACTTACCATGTATATGTAATATAAAACTATGTAATTGTCACAACTCAGTAATATTGTACTGCTGTATAGTACTAATTACTAACTATAGAACATTAATCTAAGAAACAACCAGTGTGTAAATGTAATACAAAATCAATGCATATTTCTGTGAAGTATAGTACTACTATATTACACTAACTACTAACTACTAAGTGCATTTATCATGGCTTGATACTAGTATACGACTAGTTGTGAAAAATTTATCTATAAATTGTACTAACTATTAAGTAGATCACATTATTACATGATAGTATGATACTAGTATACTGTTATATATAAGAAATGTTTTTATATTTTCATGTTGGTATGCTGTGACGTATTTGCAATTTGATCAACTAATTATTTACGGATCATGCTCCATCTACAGGTACAACAGTAATTTATATTTATTTTCTTGATCTTCTTCATGTATTTTTACTTGAGTTATATTTATTTAATGGCAATTTGTCATAATGTCATCCATTATTTTATAGTTATGACTTGTGTAATAATTCATACACTGTTTGGGTGTTTCATTATGTTGTATAATGTGTTTTACATAAGTAATATGTCTAACTACAATATGTGATTTATATAGACTTATGTGTAATTTTATGAAAAATTGTATAAAAAATTAGAAACCCGCCTTACCAAAAAGCGCCCGCCTGAGCGGCCGCCTGCCGCTCAAGCGGCCAGCAGTTGGCATCCGCACGCCTCCCGCTTCCCGCTTTATAAAACATTGCTGATAATAATAGTCACTCTGTTCTTCAGTCATATCATTAACTCAAGGAATGTCCTGAAAGATCATTTCAGTTATATCGTAGGCAATGGTAAGAGTATTTCTGTCTGGAAAGACCCTTGGATTCCTGGTGGCAATTTGCTAGTAGATTATCTTGGTAGGGAAAGTATTACTAAGCTGGGAATTAGTAATAACTCCTTGCTTAGTTCTCTCATTTCTGGTGATTCGTGGAGTGTTGAAAAAACTAGACTTCATTCAGACTTACGTCTTTCTTCTTGATAGCATGCCCAAACCGAAGATTGACAATGATGAAATTTTATTTGAAAGAAGAATCATATCAGAATTAAAGACGTTTGAAATGCAACTAGGAGTCAGGGTACTTCTGATTTGTTCTTCAAATGGCTATGGAAATTCAAGACTCCTAGAAGATATCAGATTCATTGTTGGAAAATTGGTCATGGAAGATTGATTACTACGAACTATCTGAAGAGATTGGGTATTCCCCTGGTCTCCTTGTGCTTCCTTTGCAGGCAGGATGAAGAAAGTATATGGAACATTTGCTTCAGCTGTCCTTTTTCTCCTCTTATCTGGGTTAAAGCTTGTGAGTTACTCCTTAACTCAGTTCCTTGTTCAAGAAAGGATCTCCTACAGTTTCAGGGTAGGAAGCAACATCTACTCTGTATTATCGCCTTATATTGGATATGACGTGAAAGAAATCACAGAGTCCATGAAGACAAAGCTACTCATTCTGAGGGACTTTGGAAGATCATCAAGAACGACTATGAGCTGCTTCTCACTTAAGTTCTTAGTTCGCCTGAAGATTGGCATAGATTGCTTTCCTTTTGAAACCTTTTACACAGATATCTCTTGTATAGCTTTTCCTTTTTTGGCTAGATAGACAGTTACCT
Organism: Alisma plantago-aquatica; assembly: GCA_963693085.1. Classification (NCBI taxonomy): domain Eukaryota; kingdom Viridiplantae; phylum Streptophyta; class Magnoliopsida; order Alismatales; family Alismataceae; genus Alisma; species Alisma plantago-aquatica. Next base: position 1,260,454,904 of record OY856409.1, read on the forward strand.
AAACTGTCTCTCATGCTATATACTTGTACATTTTCAAAAATACCAAAAATAGAAAGAAGAGCTTTTCAGGACCAAAAATAAATGTTATGGGTCATGTTCTCATTATTACATTCTAAATTTCTCCTTACAAGCTCTCCAAGCATCATGTTTCTTCATCCTTTTAACTTTACTAGAGTCAGCATTGTTTTGAAGTGGTTCATTTGTCGATCTGTGTTGAACATTTCCATACCATCTGAGGAGACCCTCAAGTAGCTTGTCCCCAATGCTAACCACCACCATTTTATTTCTTATGTAATTATTAAGCACATGATTTTATTCCTTACCTGCCAAATCACAATTTGAATATTTGATTGATTATTTGAAAACCAATGATACTTTAATAATGCTTTAATATATATTTAATATGTTTCATTCAGCTCATTCTTCTGAAACAATAGATTTTTCGAAGTTAATTGATTACAGATTTTTATAAAAGTAGAGAATTCGATTGACTAGACTCTGGCATCGTAACAAAATGGTAGTACTGTTTTCAAGTAACTGCCTGAAACTTGATTGATATACAAGTTACTTATATGAACCCATAATAATCGTTGCTTTGTTGCACTTTTAGTTAGTGTATCAATTACCATTCATCATCCTCATCATCTAGCCTCCCATCCATGTTGGGATCAGCAACATGGATCCTTCTTTTCCATTCGACTTGGTTATGACTTTTGGTCAAACTAACCAAAGCCCAAAGAACCCAAATTCATTTTAGGGTAAAATCTGGATTTTTAATTCAGACCTGAAGACACGATGTGGCAAAAATTCATAATTTTTTATTCAAATAAAATTTGAAACATCAATGTTTCACCCAACAGACAACGCCGTTCCATTATATGCTTGTTTAATATATTCATATAGATACATTTTCTTTTATGTCGATAGTTGCTATTACAAAAGTATGCACTCTCATATAATCTTATATCAAATTTTCTTATAGATTTTGTGTGCTAAATATAATAGAAAAGCATATTAGTTATTTCTATAAGTTTTCATTATTTGTAAATCTTCTTATTTTGTGGTTGTTTTACATTTACACATGTTAAACTATTTGATTCTGCTTTTAGAATTAAACATTTTATAACTTTACTTTGAAAATCGTGATTCAGGTTTTTGAATTTGTGAATCCAACACCATGAAGCAGAAATGTTTTAGTGTCAGTTTGGGTCTGCAATTTAGACTTCATAAACCATTTATTGTAGGTTTCAGATTTGCCTGAAAAAATTACCAACCTGAATTCATTCCAAATGATATCATATCAACATGAACATCTTGCCACCCCTAATATTGATGTTCTCAACAATACATTTCAGTGTTATCCTCTGTTAAGTACGTATACCCTTCTTGGTCCCCTTATCAAGCAAACAGTCCATATTTTCCAGGCTTTTCAATAAAAAAAAATCATCAGTGGCCATTGAAAGTATTCAAGTTAGGAAACCATACCAGCAGCTTAGGGTCTTAAAGACATATAACAAGAAAAATAGTACCAAAAACAGAGAATTTTTTTTACGAAAAAAAGGATAGACACCATACTACAATTTTGGACAGTAATAACTATAACTATTTAGCAATAAAAAAGAGAAGAAAAGGAATGTGTACCTCTACATGTGTCTCATCAATCTTTCGTTTTTGATGACGAGTCATTTTCAAGCTTGTGGCCTAAAGCAACAGTAACCAAGCTTAGTTTTAGGTTAAATCATTAGAAGGGAAACTTGCAGTCATCTTAGATAGACAATACTGGCAAAAGCTAGCCTTCTTTTACATTTTTTAGGATTTCATTAAAAATAAGAACCGAGGGGCACTGTGGAAAAATACTTAAAAAAACGTGACTGACGTTTTAAAATAAAAACCAATTACTTAATTACAAAAAAGCCTGGTCTCAAATTTCTCTGATACACCGCCGTTAAAAATAATTACAATATCATTAAAAAAATGCCCAATTGAGCTGCTAAAATCAAGACACGTTATTTAGTAGCAGGTCATTCAGGTTCAATACCTTATCTTCGACCTTTTCATCAACATCAGCTTCTACGGAATCGAGGTCAAGTTGGTCGAGTTTTACCCATTCATCAAGCCTCCTGTTAACTGCACATAACAAGACATTTTAAACCTCAGAAAAAAGTGCTGACGAAAATGCTAAACCAAACTATTGTTTCTGCACGTGAAAGGACAGAGAGAAATCAGAAGTAAAGCCACATGTATTGCAGGGGTGGGGGAAATGCGTGAAATTATATGATAAACAGTTACACCGTTGGAAACAAATGGCTGCATAACCAAGGGTTGCAGGTATTACGTCATTCAATAAAGTAAATTGTAACTAAAAACTGAGATTGTATCTCATTTGTACGGCGTATAATCAAACCCTAAAACCGACGAGGAATAACAGAAATAATTGCGCAAGCCGCAAAAGGGAGGTGGGCTGGGACTCACACTCAGTATAGTGGACGTAATACTCGTACTCGCTGTTTGGCGCGGATGACACTTTCCGCCTCTCAATGACCTTGACAGGGTGGTACTTCGCGTCCCTCCAGCGGCACAACACCTTCGTGCCCACCTCCAGAGGCAGGGAAGCCGAGGAACCCGAGTTACCAGACCTACCCGTCGCCTCCAACGTCCCATTTGTTGTCCTTGCAGAAAAATTAGCGCTGCCGTTGCAGGCAGGGGCGGCCACCGCAATCACACCGCCGTTCTCCGCCGCGGAACCCATCTCTGAAGACGAGGATGACGAAAGCTTCGGACCGCACCGTCACTTGGCACCCATCAAGGATCCACCGGGATTTTGGACCGGGTTGTCCTCTATGGCCCAAGTTCAATATGGATCTTGGCGGTGGGGCAAGAAACAAAAAGTCTTGCGAGGGGTTGGCCTGGATGTGTAAACGGTGGACCTGTGTCCACCCTGCTTGCAAGGTCAGGTCCGCTTTCGCCACAGTTTCAAATCAACGCCCACGTACAAATTATACTATTACGATGCTAAAGTATTGGGAAAAGTTATTATAGGACTGGTCCCATAATAACTTGATAGAATCTAATATAAATTCGTTATAGTGTATAATATGTATGTCTCTCTTTACTTTTTTTAAGTGTGAAGTTTTGATGAGAAAAGAGGAGGAAATGTGCAATGTGACTGATTGTCCTATAAAAAACAATATGACCGGTCCTATAATAAGTGTTTTAACAATATTGGAAAATGAGAATATAACATAAACTTAAAGGAAATGCCTTCGGATGACACATTGGGTTGCCAACTATTTTTAGATGATAAAGTCTATAAATTCAAAGATATATATATTATGTAGATAATGGTAGCATAAGGCACATATTTGTATGTGTTGAAGGTGTCGTAGAAGACGGCTAATGAGGAAACGCGGAATTAGCAAGACAAATCCCAACCTCATCATATGTGACCAGGACTGGGTCTTTGTTTGTGGATTTGACTTAAAATTGACCTGACTAAAAGAAATTTAAATACATCTATGTATATTATATATGAAAGCTTGTATTGGTTCAACTGTAATATTTTCCTCATTTTTTCATATTATGAACTTGCCCTTAGTTCAATTTGAGAAGAATGCTTGAGGGGTTCTTTGCAATATATATACAGTCTTTTATTGTAAGAGAATGAGACCAACTGAGGGGGTTGTTTGTATATTGTATACTTTTTTGTTGTCAGATGGTTCGACCAAGTGTCTCCCCGGCTCGCCAACATTGTCTTTCTCTTTTACTGTCTACTATAATCGACAGGGGGTTTAACTGATAATTGTCAGTCACAAGAGGATGTGTTTGGTAGCAGACATTGAGAAGGTTTCATGGTTTTCTACCATAGGTCGGGAATGTTTAATGTCGGATTCTGGTACCACTGTGAATCTAACTCTACTTGAATTGCAAAGCATGGTCCATGGGGTCTTCTCTTCTTCCCATGTGTTTCGAAATATTGGTGCCCTCACCTTGGCTTCGACAGCCCAGAGGGGATGCCTCAGTCATTGTCATGACAATGTTCTGTGGATGGGTTGTGCAAAAGTATTGGCAATCTTTCTCTCTCTCTCTCCTATTCTATCAAGACATTAATCAACGCAACTAAGTCTCACCCCCATCATGCTATCAACATGGTGTCAGCCCCCTTATGTTAACTGCCTCCTCTATCATTCTCTCAATCTCTCTTTGTCCTGGGATCCCCAACTATATAACCCTCATTTTTTCCTCAATCTCTATCCAAATCAATTCTAACTAGAACACAATAGTAAAGGAGAAAGAAAGTAGACAAAGAGGGGATATTGATTGTCCACAACCTCGTGAACCAACAAATCCAGAGATTATTAACTATGTGAACTCATGCAATGTGTAGATTGAAGTGATTAGTAACCTTTTATATGTTTTTGAGTTTGTACTATGGTTTTTCTCATCAACCAATAAATGGTTGGTCCTCTAAAGATCTCTTCCTATAAAGAGGATTTTGAATGGCCATTTTTCCTATTTTTCCTTTTCTCTTCCAGTATCCAAAATATTTAAAACACATATTATATTGTATTCATTGGTATATATGATCTCTTAAAAATGCAGTGCTTCAAATTTTTCCATGGAGTAAGATGGTGCCTACTGGATACACTTGTCCCATAATCCAGTTGCCTCAATTTTTTCCATGGAGTGAGATGGTGTGTACCTCTAGATGCACATGTCCTACAATCTAGTTGTGTAGTTCTTCCTTTTTCTTGTAGTGAATTGACTTCTACCATGTTAGCGCTCCTATATTTTTGCATATTTTAATTTGTATGGTAATGTAAGTAATAATATGTTTTTGTTGTTGTTATCTTTGATCACTAGAAATGATTTTAAGATAATTATTGATATTGTTATAATTTTTGACGTATGCCTATTGATGGGATGACTGTCACTCATGAAATGAGAACAAGCATTGGATTTTTTTTGTAATAAATAGTGTTTTGTATGCTTGTGAAGCTATCTTTCCATTTTTTGTGGTCTTTTCTATGAGGGTTGGTTTTTTTTGGTGCAGTTGTCATTATTCCATATTATAGCAACTTCACCTACATGGGAGAGGAAGATAAGACTTTATATAAGTAAAGATATAGGAGGAAAGACAAAAATTAGAGGAAGAGACTTTTAGAGTTAAACTCTAGGAGGGAGGAAGAATGTGGGATTTGCATGGAGTTGTATGGTAATATTTTCCCTCCTAGTTGTTGTTATGCCATGTGCATGAGATGTTATTTTGAGTGGTATGTTTTTATTTTGTTTTTCTGTTATAAATTTTTCTATTCCTCCTTATTCATGCACCTTAGAATGGTGTACCAATGAACATGATGCTTTCTAACAATAGGATGAGCTTATGTTTTTTTTTTGTTTCTTGAAATATATATCACCCTTATGTGCTCTAGATAAAATCTTACATTGTCTCATTTCATTAGAATATATGTTAACTACATGATCATATTGTAATAGACATAACAAATATGGTATTGGATGTTTGGACTGACTAAGCTTTAGTATATCAATTAACATGATAATGACACACTCGTGCTATTCAGATTCTATGATGTTGGTCTAGAAATTGATTTGATTTTAAATAATTGTGATGTGATGGTCTTTATTCCAGCCTTTGTATTCAAAATTACAAATATAAGATTGAAAAAAAAATCCAACACTTTTCACAATGAGGAGAGATGTCAAGGTCTATAAAATATAATTCTTTTTCTTTTTCTTTTGCTTCCCTCTGCTATTTGACTCCATTAATATGTATGTATATTAAGCAACAATCTTTTAATCTAGTATTATATTTATTTAGAAATCCATAATATTTACAGCATAAGCCTATAACACTAAGGAGGGATTAAATACGCATTCTTGACATGAATTGTGCATGTTTAAGTTCCAATATGGATGAAGTTTTTGACATTCAAGAAACTAGTTGTGCAAAAGTAAGATTAGACGTATATTTAAGAAGTTGTCTTAGAGGCATTGGATTTTGGAGTTTTGAGATGAAAATGGAAAGAAAAATTGATTCTATTTTCAAGATTATTGAATAACAAGTCACATTTTAAGGTTATTCCATTTCCTTGCATGAACACTTGCAAAATCAACCTAAATTGGCATAAATTTCACTTTAAACAGCTCTTCATCTACCTAAATTAATTTATCTAAATTAAATCAAACCTAAAACAACCTACTTTACTGGTGTACTTGGATCAAATGCAATCTCAGATTTAGATAGTGATAATAGTCGTCACAGATGCCTGGATCAAATGAGATTAGTTTCCCCAATTCCAACTCTAGGAGCCAATATGTCTTGAATCACCTGAAGATGCAAGATGCAATATTGTCTCTATGTTATTTCAAAATATATTCCTCTCTGGTGGATATGATCAAAAAATCTAGATACATTTAAACTATGATGGAGATAGTAAAAAAACCTCCCTTAAGAGAAGGCCAGAAAAATGCATGGGGTACTTCAACAAAATCTTGGAGAATTTTTGAAATTGTGACTAAATTAAGGTGAAGGCTTCTTGTAAAATTAAGATGGGGCCATTTAGTCCATTTTTTAATATATATTTTTCATCCAACATGTTTGTCATGGGAAATGGAGGAGTGGTCTTTATATATTGTAAAAGGGTATACTTTTATCTATATAGGTTCAACAATGTGCATATATAATGCCAGTGATAGTTCCCATCCATCCATTAGATAAATACACTTGATGCCAAGACATTGGTGTAATCAAACTAAAATTCTTAGATGTTATTACACTTAGTCATAACAACCAACCTTTAACTAAAGCTAGTAGCAGAGAGGTAGAGGCTAAGTGTTTATAAGACATATCCAATCACCATCTCACCACCCACTTTCCACTTTGACTACCGATATACATGTCAAGATCAATTTCTAAAGACACTTAAACTTGAATCCAAATTTTGAAATAAGAAGTTGAAACTACAAGACTAAAAATGTTCTAGCCTTTGATGTATTTCTATTTATGAAACTCTACAGAGCTACAACTTGATGACAGTCCTAAAGACTCATTTAGTGTTTCCCAATTACGCTCTTATAATGCAGGGTTATAAGTACGAACTTTATCAAATAGGGATCATAGTTTCCCCAATTCCAACTCTAGGAGCCAATATGTCTTGAATCGCCTGAATATGCAAGATGCAATATTGTCTCTATGTTATTTCACATATGCCTGGATCGAATGAGATTAGTTTCCCCAATTCCAACTCTAGGAGCCAATATGTCTTGAATCGCCTGAAGATGCAAGATGCAATATTGTCTCTATGTTATTTCAAAATATATTCCTCTCTGGTGGATATGATCAAAAAATCTATATACATTTAAACTATGATGGAGATAGTAAAAAACCCTCCCTTAAGAAAAGGTCAGAAAAATGCATGGGGTACTTCAAAAAAATCTTGGAGAATTTTTGAAATTGTGACTAAATTAAGGTGAAGGCTTCTTGTAAAATTAAGATGGGGCCATTTAGTCCATTTTTTAATATATACTTTTCATCCAACATGTTTGTCATGGGAAATGGAGGAGTGGTCTTTATAGATTGTAAAAGGGTATACCTTTATCTATATAGGTTCAACAATGTGCATATATAATGCCAGTGATAGTTCCCATCTATCCATTAGATAAATACACTTGATGCCAAGACATTGGTATAATCAAACTAAAATTCTTAGATGTTATTACACTTAGTCATAACAACCAACCTTTAACTAAAGCTAGTAGCAGAGAGGTAGAGGTTAAGTGTTTATAAGACAAATCCAATCCCCATCTCACCACCCACTTTCCACTTTGACTACCGATATACATGTCAAGATCAATTTCTAAAGACACTTAAACTTGAATCCAAATTTTGAAATAAGAAGTTGAAACTACAAGACTAAAAATGTTCTAGCCTTTGATGTATTTCTATTTATGAAATTCTACAGAGCTACAACTTGATGACAATCCTAAAGACTCATTTAGTGTTTCCCAATTATGCTCTTATAATGCAGGGTTATAAGTACGAACTTTATCAAATAGGGATCATGATATTTTTATATGCACCCGTTATGGAGAAAAGCAATTCTTCACAAACCAACTGCAGTAGTTAGGATATGACAAGTTTGTAGTACTGGAATAATAGGGCAAGAATTTTGTATCATCGTTGTACTATCTTTTTTATGACCATCAGTGTACTATTGTCTTTATGTACAAATATGTCATAATTGCACTCTTTTTAAAACACTTGAATTAGATATATAAGCTTTATTTCTAATAATGTGATTATCGCTTGTGATACCCAATTAGAATATTTAAAACTAACCAAGAATAACTTGATTCTGACTACGTATTAACAACCAACAAAGTATGGGAGGTATGCTCTGTAATAATATATTCTCTTTTTAGAAAGCTTAACTATATACATGCATATAGTTTCCCATCTATAGTTTGACTTAATTAAGTATCTTTTGCATGATTTTAAACAAAGCTTTCATATAAATTTATGCATAGATTCACTTTTCTTGCTACAGTTGATGACCTTTAATTAGTCTTATAACAATACCTCCATTGAGTTTATAAATACATTTTATATATCATAAAGACATCAACAACTAAATGATCTTTTTGTGTACTCTTGGGGTCTAATGTGGTAAATTTCTTTATGTTTTTTATTTAACATGCCCTATAATACTCACTCATGCCCCTACAACTAATCGAAGGTGTTATAAACAAAGGGAGATACCAAGTCTGACATATGTATATTTTGTTATATATATGTGGAATCTAATTTCTTAACATGTTGTAATCTTTTTAATTTTTCCCTTCACTATTTAATTGCTCGACATAGATTATCCTCACTCACAAATACCTATTTTGGTAACAATAAGAAGTAGATATCATGGAGTCTTAGTTCTTCAACCAAATTTAAAGGACATGAAGTTTTAACGTTGATTATGTCTCAAATTAAATATGTTGATTTAATAATTTCAAAATAAAGCTCGACATGTTGAACATGTGGGTTTTATGATTGTGTTAAGGTTTTTTTTATTACTAAGCCCTAGGAAATGTTACTCATGTAATAACATAAATACCTAACAAGTGACAGTAATAGAATTTGCTATGTGTGCAACCCTCGACCAATAGACATTTGGCATTCTCTTTGTTATTTCAATATGTCTCCCTCATTTAGACATTATCCTACATCCCATTTTTATCCTCTATAGTTAGAACATAATCTTAAACTTGTCATAACTAATCCAAAACCAAACGTACAACCATAACATCATCTTTTTCTAAAAAACTCATCATGAACAAACTCTACCATCAAAGCTACTACCTCCCTTTAACAACCACTTAGTATGACATACCCATTCTCCCTGTTTTCACCTCAGATCCAATGCCACCAACATGTTGCTACCCATACCATCCTCATATCCACCCTAAACCCCTTTGAACCCTCTATTTTCCATTTGATAAACCTTGAGATGCTCCCATGCATGTAAGCTCCATTAAATTGGGATGTAGTTTGTAGTGAGTCACTAGGGGAAGTTGTGTGCTTTTTACTTGGTCAAGACAACCAAGTGGATTAAGGGAAACAAATAGTACTAAAAAAATCAATCAAGTAAATCGAATTTGTATCAAGTAGAAATATAATGAGATATATTAACTAAATCAACTTAAAACGGTAAAGACTCAGTCATTAGTTGTTATTATAGCTAATTGAACTTTTCACTATCTGATTGCACCACGTAAGTCACCTATGCTCCACATTTGTCTTTTGTGATCATGAATTCACAAGTCCCTAATATAATAGTAAGTCAATTAAGGAACAACTTAATTTTTTGGAGGAATCTTATTATCGCAATTAAGCACTCAACCCTAGTTGGTAATGTATTTTGATATGTTCAATTGGCTATCTCCAACGAGATCCTTCAGACCTTGGGGCTTGCTTGCGTCATGGTGGTGTAGTAATACATTTATTTGGCTTCCCACGAGTTGGACACCATACTAGTGATGAAAGAACCTAGATCATAGGGCATGGTTATCCGTCACTACTACTTATTTCTCTAACAACTACATTGTGCCCTTCTCCTTTTTCAATAGCTTGATGTTTGTATGGTTTATCCTAGAACAATGAACAAAATAGTAGCTTATTATGTCTTTTTAGATTAAAAAAACCTAATCATTTAAAATTAATCAGCAATCATCTAAAATTTGGTTCATCTACTAAGATATAATTGTACCCTGAGGTTTATCTCCCTGACCTTGGTCATTTTTAGGAAATTAGCTTACGATAACTTCAATTTGTGTATTACATATACATTCTCATGCTAATCTTCTTTTGTTTTTCTTAACCATTGAGAATATTGAATCAAACCTAACAACTCATCACTTGAGCCTCATCATCAAGAAATGACCAAATACACAATATTTGGATATTCATGATCTACGTCATCCAAATGTAAGTAGGCATCTAACATGTCAGTGTATAATGGCATGTAGATCCCTCTGTTATGCCATACACCATGGCCAAAGCCATGATCAAATTGTCTAGCCCCCATGTTCTCAATTCAACCTCACCTCCATCATTCGCAACTATAAATGGAACAATGATGCCAATTTCATCTCTTCCTAATCCCTACAACTAAAAGCTTATAAAAACATCCCTAATGACAATATGGACCCTATAAAAGTGTGTCTAGATTTTTGAATCCAACCCCATATCACCAACAAAGAGTGAATGTCAGAGACCGTCGAGATCATTTGGTGAGCCCTCAACCTACCTATGGGTGACATAAATCAACCATGTTCTCCCATCAGTCTGAGGTTATTTCCTTTCTCAGATCGACCCCATAGGAAATCAACTAGATTACCCTAAATCCAACTTTAATTGACCTAAACCTATCATTTCTCAGCTATAGACTACATGATAGTTTGAAAGGACATTCATTGTGTGTGATTGAATGAATGTGGTAAAACTCAAGATGCTTGAAGAGTTAGGATTATGATTTGGATCTTTACCCAAGTATCTACATGGTTAAGGGGTTAGTCCATTGTAATATGTAGTTTAAGAAAGTAAATGTATATACCTAAATTTCTACCATATATTCTATACTTCCATCCAGCTATTTTTCTTATGTTTCTTCTGTCTCATGTTAATTACATTGAGACATAAAATGACCAACTTACATGAGTACTTTGATCGAATCCAACATAGACTACCCAAAATTAGACATGAATTGACCTATACTTGATATTTCCAAACTACAAACTGCTAGAGAATTAGAAAGGAGTTTATATAAGTATGATTTCATGAATGGGACAAATCTCAAGCTGTTTGAAGAGTTTGGTTTGAGATTTTGAGTCTTCACTAAAGGAATCCATAAATGGGTCAATGATCGTGCACCTGGATGGCAATACGGGATTGATGATTGTGCTACACAGTTGAGGATCTAGCCCTTTGTACTCATGACCAACTAATTTGTTAGTATGTCTTATGTCTCAAGTTAAATTGGTTGATACAATGATTTAGATATAATCTCGACAAGTTAAAATGTTGCTTTGATAGTTTATGAAATACGATTGTGCTCATTAATTTCATATTACATATTTACATGGATTATCCTTCTAATTCAAATTTTCATATATGATCTCTACAAGCACGTCCCCATCCCACTCACTACCCACCCACTATGTATTTTCCATTTAGCAACCCTTGAACCACTCCCATGAATGTAAGCTTAGTTAAACCAAGATCCAACCCATAAACTTAGGCAACAATCTAGATAGTTAGTACATATTGACGATTGCATTAAGGTCAATTTATTAACTGGGCCCCAAGAGAAATGAGCCCCTTTAAATGCCTCTTGCATGAGTCCATCTCCTTCATTACAATCTATGGATTACTTTCCTTGAATATGCTATTTACATTTTTAAATTCTATATTGAATAACATCGCATTGTTCCTTGCAGGCTGATAGATACCTTTAGTTGACTTGTTAAAGGAGTCTATGTACTAGTGATGATAATGATATCAAGCAACTATAAAACAACAAGATAAACATCAAAATATTATATTTCAATGAATGTGCAAGGAGTTTAGTTACTTTATTATACAAAATGAAGTTGCAAATTCCAAGCTATGAATTGATGATGATAATGATACTAAGCAGTTAAAAACAACAAGACAAAACCACAAAGTTATGTTTTAATAAACGTGCAAAGAGCTGTGGTTACTCCATTTTATAAAATACTAATATAGTTGTTATGAAGTAAGAGGGATATGATGGCCTACTTTATTATGGGTATTGTTTGTTCCATTTGAGCATTTATGTAGGTGAATTAGTAGTTTTTCCTTACTATATGATATTTTCATTTTTGGTTTGGTGTATATAACTTTACAAAACAATCTCATAACTTTATTAGGCTATGTATGATGCTCTTCTTCTTTAGAAAATTCATCTATATTATGATTGTTTGGCTGAATTTTTCCTTATAAGTTCTCAAAATAGTTGTATAAGAATGTATCAAAGAGAAATAACTTCCTACAAGATGGTAATCAGAGAGCCTTACCTATTTAGTTTTTGAAAGGTTTTATAACATAGAAACAATTGGTATTTGCCTTGGCTTTGTATTGCTAGACCTTCATATTTGGTCCTTGCCATAATGTTCTTGTTAGGCTCCTTGGTATAGGTTCAAAAATTGCATCATGCTTGCAAAACTCTGCTACAACATTAAGGTCATGAGTTTAATCCACGTTTAGTTATTGTTGCATTCTAAATGACATGAATGTATGTAATGATGGATTGAAAAAACTAATATAAAAACGTTGTGCATCTTACAATAAATTTCTCTATCCAATGAATCTTCTGGAAATATCAAAGTAAATTACAACTCACCATAGAGTTATGCAAATTCTATGGTAGTCATGAATAATTAGGATGAAAGTGTACAAGATGTTGTTTATTGTTGGTCTGAAAATGGTTTCTGAGAGTTGTTGTTGTGCATGGAAACAATTTGCAACTTGCATGAACTTTTTTATCTACTAGGAGTGGTTAATTTGCTTTTTATAAGATGAATTATGTTGCACTAATGCATAAAAACCATTCATTGCACGAGTTCGTGCCTAGTATTATATAAGAAAGCCCATAGAGAATTTCTTTTACATTTTTTCCTTCTTAAAAAAACTATAAATTGTGTCCTTACATTCTAATATATACTATACAAGAAAGAGTGTTGGCATATTTATGAAAAAAATATTATGTTATTACTTATAAAAAATTACTCTAACAAGGCAGTCATGCAAGACCACAGAATGATTTAAATGCATTTTTCCTTTGACTTGCTAAATTATAAATTAGGCCTCTAATAATGTGATATGAAAGGTTTTAAGGGGTTTGAATGTCATTTTTGTCTTTGGCTTGGCAAATAATAGATTGACATTTGTTTATCTATATGTGAAAACTTATGGGAAGGGTTATTGTGATTGTTGCCATTCATTTTCAATAACTAATTAGAGTTTGTATTGAATAAGGTTGTATGTACTATAGTATTGGGAGATGACTCCAACTGCCTCAACAATCACAGTGTCTTTTTGTGGTTTCTAGATTTGGCAGTACAGAGAAACTAGGATTTCGCAGGACAAGGACATGGTCACTGTGATGTGACACCTGTAAGAATATGTGCAGTAACAATGTCAAACCAAGAATTAATAAATATTATTTTTATTCCTTGACTCTCTTTTTAGTGATCTTCTTTTGTCTGGTACAGATATAGTCAAATCGGTTTCAACATATGTTTTCTCCTTCCAACTTAATGATAAAATACAATATTATGAATGCTAGTTGTCTATTTGTATCCTTCATTTCTCTCATTATCATAGGATTGCGTGGATAGCCCTGCATTCACTTTCATGTTTTTCCTCTTTGCCTTAAGCAAATAATACCTTCTCATCTTCCTATAGAAAAACCATTGACCACCAGCTAGGAAGCCAAACCACCAAGTGTTGGCACTCACAACCCAAAATCGATGGAATTCACTAAACATAGATAGATCACTAGAAGACATCTATTGATAGCCCCTCAAGCCAACAACCATATGTTCTGTAGGGTGCCATCTCCCAAAGGTTTTGCAAACTTCATAAAGCTTCAACTACCAATGATCTATCCGACCTCCCAACTGAAGGCCTTGCTGACTTTGCCTACCGATGGCTCATCATATGCCATTAACCAAAGGCCTCACTGACCTCGCGTACCAATGGCTCGGTAGATGTCATCAACTGAAGGCCTCACTGACCTCACCTACCAATGGTCTAGTCACCCTCCCAACCAAATGCCTCACTAACCTCACCTACTGATTGTTTAGCAGATTCCATCAACTGAAGGCTTCAAGGGTTGCATTATAATGAACCAGGACTTAGAATCTTACCCTATTCTATGATTAGAAATATAGTACGACTAGTTTCTTAGATTTGACCAAACAAGGATAAAAATTAAAATATATTTATATAATGACTTAATTATGTGTCAACGTGTCATAAAAATCATGAAATATGTGACATATATTTTCTTTACTAACAAAATGGCTAAATACAAATGAACAATATGCTTCGGAGTAACAATTGATAATTCCATAATGTTATATTATTTAAATAGATATAAAATTAATGGATATAAAATGTAAAATGTATAATTTTTTTGCAAAATAATAATATATAGCTCTTTTAGAAATGTATTGAAGACAATCAGACTCGATTGAGTGGATGTTTTGTTTTGATAAACATTATGATAATAAGATAAACATTATAATGGTGTCATAACTCATAAAAGGGAATTTCAAAAATAAAATATAATAGTAAAAACGTGTTCCTTGGGTCCCAATTGCCTTGCGTGCCAAGTTTGACATTGTTTGCATAATGATAACTATTTTATTTTATTTGGAAAAGAAAATAAGAATAGGAACCAAAAGTGTTAAATAAACTACTAAATATCTTCAATAGTAGAAATAAATCCAAATTTTGAAATTAGTCTATGTGTAAATATGCATATTAATTGGACAAATTATCAATTCTAGTTTAGGAGAGAGAATGTATATTAAGGCCCAAAATATTAAATAATATGGTAAACAATCTCAAAAAGGAAAATTAATTGTAAATATTGGGATCATCATGTTTAAGTTTGTTTGTAGGCTAAGTTTCACATCTTTAAGAGTTTCTAGATTCCTCAAATTCCTTAAGAAAAGAAAATGAAAGATAAGGTCAAAACTATTGATTTATTATTAAAAAGAAAACATCTAATATATTAAATGAATAATGTAAACCAACTTGTATGGACCGTAATAAATAAAATTGTGGTGTAACATAATGGGAAACAATGTTGTGCATGCAACATAAAAGTGATAAAATCCAAAATTTATTTTAGTAACACACTAATTAATACATATGTAAAGTATAATTTCACACTCATATGTACTAAATAACTAGATATAAAATGTCAGTAGTAAAAAGTAGTAAGAGAATACAAATTCCCCCCCTTATATTATCTTTACAGTATGTTACTAATATTATGGAAACAATTAACATGATCAAAGTTACTATTGTTAAAAAAAATTAGAAATAAACATAGTTGAGGATAATTGATGAGAGATTGATAAATTTAAGTAAATATAAAATATTCATTACTTTTCTCATGAGTGGACAATTTTGAAAGGATCATAAATACCAAATATAGTAAGTAAAACATTCATGTATATCAAATAGTCCACTATACAATTTTTTAGCAGGAAAGTAGTGCCAAATTTATTTCTCATGTATTAATTGGTGCAATTGCCAAATTCCTTTTTAGTTGGATAATACTAGTACCCATAAACAAATTATTAAACAATTAAAAAGATAATGCTAAAACAAAGTAAATGACATATTGAACATTCTAAAAATGAAAACTAATGTACAGTTCAAATTCTACATGTCTTAATTAGCATATGTGTTAAAATTTACTTTATTTTAACTTTGTTTGGACCCTCAAATTGATTTGGAAAGAGAATATACACTTGGAAAAAATAATTGTTAATAGTTTAATTTAATACATTTTATTTGAGATAATTTTTAATTTTCTTATCTATCATTTTATAACAAATTCTTGACTTTTTTCCATTTACAATATATGTTGTATATTTCCCTTTGTAAACATAAATTGGTAAGTTTCTTTCTACCCAAACCAAATAGTCCTATATATAGATCCTTCCCCATGGCCTTCACACACATAGCATTCATTTGACCAATAGGACACCCTAACCTTCTATCTTATCCTCCTATTCAAGTCTCTTACATGAACCGTCAAAGACTTGTAATCTCATGTTGAACCCTCCTCAACCATCAATGTATCAAACTTTGGAACCTTGACTTTGATCAAAGGTTTGAACTTTGAAAGTTGACAAGCCTCTTTTAGGTATGTACATATAATCTAATTAATTTGGACATAATATCATGACTAAACAAAACTTTTTCCATATGCGACATTGGTCAAATTATGATAATTCATATCTTCTTAAAATGGTTCTCTTCCTTGTGAATAACTCCTTAATTAGTTAACATTGATATGTGAAAGCCACTTTGATGTTCTTTTGACCTAATCTTATTAATTATTTGGGTCCTCTGAACCCATAGGATGACAACTTTACTTCTTACCCTGTTCAAGAATACTATTTCATTTTATTCTTGCCTACCTTATTAACATGGATAATTGACTAGTCATAACTAGAAGTAGTGACACCATGTTTTAGGCATTGAGGTTTTAGTCCTCCTGTCAATGCACTACGGTTTTTGTCCTCCTACAATTTATTAATTTGGGCATTGCGGTTTTAGTCCTCCTGCCAATGCACAGAGGTTTTAGTCCTCCTGTGCTAATATATGTTGTTTGGCACTGAGGTTTTAGTCCTCCTGCCCTTGGTATGCTATTTATGGATTCTCATCCTGTTTTTTTAGTATATGCAAGCCAATGGTTATTTATCACCATGAAACTATTTATCTTTGTGATTATGTTGAAGTGAGTATGACAAGAAACATTTTATTTACCATATCCTTATTAATAATTATCTCATCGTTTGTTCATGTTAAATATTTTTGGTAAATCCTTCTCTTTTGGATATCTCATTATTGACATATCTTTATTTTAAATCTTCTCTCAGTTTCATTAATGCCCAATTATTTTACTCTATGCATATCAGCATTTGCTGACGTCCTTTCCTTTTATTTTCCTCCTCCTGGGTGTTATTGTTCAACCCACCTAGAGGTAGCACAACCTAAGGCATAGGACATAGAAGACATTACATGCAGATGTGGACCTAGCATAAGGAGTTGATGCTTGGGATACATGATATAGTTTTGATTACCCCCTGCTAATCCTATGTATTTGTTTTCATATGCATCACCCAACATGATGAAGGACAATGATAATATCAAACTTTGTAATAGTTAGATATTTTGTATTCTGCTATCGAATTTGGTTACTTATATTGTACTTTCGAATAAATTGGATGCAAAAAAAGTGTAGTGGTGTTTGGCTTATGGGATGTTCCTTTTTTTGATATAGTAAGTGAGTGGATCCCCTCTTGAGGTCCCACTCCTTACAGTATGGCATTAGAGTCATTAGTTGTCAGTTATGTAACTATTTTAATCTTGTATCACCTAGTTTCTTTTCCATAGGAATATTTAACATGTACAAAAAAGTTTATTGAACCTAGCCACCTTACGTCCTTACCCCTCTACTATGTGGAAAGTTGTACTAGGTGAATCTTTAGTTTTGAGATGTAAACCTTAGGGTTGCTAGGTTAGAATTAAAAAAGACCTAAGATTCAACCCTAGGTGTATATGACATGTCAGTTGGATGCATGAACTATATAAAAGTGTAAATGATTTAATATGCATAAGTGACTATGATATCCATAATAGTTGTCTTATTAGGTTGTACCTTTTAAAAGGTGTAGAGTAATTAGATGATAATATATGGATGTTTAGATTTAGAGGACAAAAGTTTTTATGGGGTGGAGTGTTGTAACAAACCAGAACTTAGAATCTTACCCTATTCTATGATTAGAAATCTAGTAAGATTGGTTTCTTAGATTTGACTAAACAAGGATAAAATTTAAAACACATTTACATGTTGACTTAATTATGTGCCAACATGTAATAAAAACCATGAAATATGTTACATATATTTTCTTTACTAACATAACGGCTAAACAAAAATGAATAATATGCTTTGGAGTAACAACTGGTAATTCCATAATATCCTATTATTTATATAAATATGAAATTAATGGATATAAAATGTAAAACATAGAATTTTGTGCAAAATAATAATGTATATCCCTTTTAAAAATGTAATGAAGATAATAAGACTCGATTGAGTGGATGTTTTGTTTTGATAAACTTAATGGTAATAATCCAAAACATTCTAATGGTGCCATAACACATAAAAGGGAACTTCAAAAGTAAAATTTAATGGTAAAAGTGTGTTCCTTGGGTCCCAATTGCCTTGGGTGCCAAGTTTCACATTGTTTGCATAATGATAACTATTTTAATTCTATTTGGAAAGGAAATTAAGAATAGGAACCAAAAGTGTTAAATAAACTACAAAATATCTTCAATAGCAGAAATAATTCCCAAATTTGAAATTAGTCTATGTATGAATTTGCACATTAATTGGACAACTTATCAACTCTAGTGAAGTTTAGGAGAGAGAATGTATATTTAATCCCCAGATATTATATAATATGTTAAACAACCCTAAAAGGAAAAATTAATTGTAAAATTTTGATCCTCGTGTTTAAGTTTTCTTGTAGGCTAAGTTTCAAATATTTTAGGAGTTTCTAGATGCCTCAAATTCCTTAATAAAAAATGAAATATAAGGCCAAAACTAATGATTTCTTATTAAAAAGAAAACATCTAATATATTAAATGAACAATGTAAACCAACTTGTATTGATTGTAATAAATAAAATGTGTGGTGTAACAAAATAGGAAACAATGTTGTACATGCAACATAAAAGAAATAAAATCTGAAATTTATTTTAAAAACACACTAATTAATACATATGTAAAGTATAGTGACACACTCATTTGTACTAAATAACTAGATGTAAAATATCAGTCATAAAAAATAGTAAGAGAATACAAATTTCCCCTCTTATATTTCTTTAGAGGATGTTACTAATATTATGGAAACAATTAGCATGAACAAAGTTACTATTGTTCAAAAGAAATTAGAAATAAACATAGTTGAGGATAATTGAAGAGAGATTGAGGAATTTAAGTAAATATAAGATATTTTTTACTTCTCTCATGAGTGGACAATTTTGAAAGGATCATAAATACCCAATATAGTAAGTAAAACATTCATGTATATCAAATAATCCACTACACAATTTTTAAGCAGGAAATAATGTCAAATTTATTTCTCATGTATTAATTGGTCCAATTGCCAAATGCTTTTTAGTTGGATAATATAGGTACCCATAAACAAATTATAAAGTAATTAACTAATACTGTTAAATAAAGTAAATGACATATTTAACATTCTAAAAATGAAAACTAATGTACACTTCGAATTCTACATGTCTTAATTAACATATGTGTTAAAATTTACTTTATTTGGACCCTCAAATAAATTTGGAAAGAGAATATACAATTGGAAACAATAATTGTTAATTATTTAATTTAATACATTATGTTTGATATGATTTTTTTATTTTCTTACCTATCATTTGTTAACAAATTCTTGACTTTTCTCCATTTGCAATATATGTTGTATATTTCCCTTACTAAACAAAAATAAGTAAGTTTCTTTCTACCCAAGCCAAATAGTCCTATATATAGACCCCACCCCATGGCCTTCACACACATAGCAATCACTTGACCAATATGCCACCCTAACCTTCTATCTTATCCTCCTATTCAAGTCCTTGCATGAACCGTCAGAGACTTGTAATATCATGGTGATCCCTCATCAACCATCGATGCATCAAACTTTGGAACCTTGACTTTGATCAAAGGTTTGAACTGTGTCAAGTTGACAGACCACTTTTAGGTATTTACATCCACTATATTTAAATTTGGCATAATATTATGACTAAACAAACCTTTTCCCATATGAGGCATTGGTCAAATTGTGAACATTCATAGCTTTATATGATGGCTCTCTTCCTTATAAATAACTCACTAATTTGTTAACATTGATATGTGAAAGCCACTTTGATGATCTTCTTGTTGGTAAGGTATGCCCATAGAGCCAATCATGTGATGATTGACATGATACATACCTTAATTAAAGGATTTGATTAATACATATGAAGGCAAGCTTCCAGTTCATTTTGTTTCATTCAATTATGAGATAATGAAGAAACACTATGAATGTCTACAGAATAATATTACTCAATGGCGTATGTATTCAAGTTACTACCCTTATGGATGAGATCATATAGATGTTAAGAGTACATATACATATTCTCATTATGTCCTTGATCGATTGTTATTGTGGAAGGTTGATAGACAACAATAACACATAAGATCAGAGTATGAATTGGTTGATGACTAAATCTCATTAGTCATGATATGGCAATATCAAACCAATCACATGGATACATATTAGGGAATAGTGTATCAAACAGACTCACATTAAGAGTGACACATAGTTGTGGTGGTCACAGTCATCTCTCATAGTGAATGTGGTGATTGTGATTCTTAGACCTAAAATCATTGCACTCATCACATATCGTTGGGTACGCTTTGACATCATCAAACGTAGTCCTCAAACATGGATTGTTATAATGGTGATGATTGAGTGACTTTAACACATGGGGATAGATTGTGAGTGATAGATATGGGATTTGTCCCTCCTACTGGAGTATGATATCTTGGCTACTTGATAAGTGAGACTGAGAAACGCATGTCCATGTGCATGCACATGTGAATCAATATATGATATTGAGGTCACATTATCTTAGACATTATGCTCTTGGTTCAAGAAACATGGATTGAATGTTGATAGGATGACCTTCCATGCTCAGAATTCATCTTCGATATTAGTGACACATGAATTATACCATCACTACAACACCTTACACTGATTATAGGTTGAAGATGATCTCCAACTTTCCATTCACTTGGGTAGCATGGATGTGCGACCAGGAGCCACTCTTTGCTTGTGATGTCATAAACTAGTTATGAACAATTACTGCCAATGTGATATGAGACCTATAGGATCACACACGTAGGAACTCATCTAGAAGAGGACTTTTATCTTAAATGACAATTGGATTGATTACTGAAGTGTTTGTGTATTCAATTCACGCAACAAATCGACTGATTGGCTGACTGGTCTGCCAAACGACCATCTCACTGAGTGAGACAGTCGTTTGGGCATCCAGACAAACATCTCAAGTGTTGAGACGTATGTTTGGGTTGTCGGGCTAATCAGAGTTTGAATTGGCTAAGTTTTTCCCTTGAACTGATCGGTTCAATGTGATTGAACCGACCGACTCATCTCAACTCACCAGATGAGTGTCTGGGTGAGCAATATGGGTGTCTCTCTTGGGTGAGATGGCTTGGTTGGGCCGAACGAAGGTATGGGATGTTTCCTAAATGGTTTCAATTGCACAAACTTGGAGTACAAGTAAATTAATACGTGATATTAATTGGAATTGGAATTGCCAAACAACCATTTGGCAGTGTGAGATGACCGTCTCACATATTAGATGAATGTATGGGTGTTCCAGACGACCGTTTAGAGTCTCACAGGCTGTGAAAGTTCAAGTTCTTCCGGTCCTTTCTACTCCACGCAATCTCATACAGACTGGGAACCCTGACCCTAACCTCGACTATAAAAGGACGGGTATTGGGGGCTTCCCAGAATACAAACACAACACAGACAACTGATAATTAGTTCCTCTGACAACTGTTGTCCTCTCTAGTTATAGTAACCAACAGAGCTTAAGCAAGTCCTGTCTGACACAGAGGGATAGCCAATGGGAGAGAACAACTGAGAAGTTGTTGTTGTGGGAGAGCAGGTTGGTGACTAGTACACCAACAGGAGGGAGAACTCCTTCCTATCTATTCTTAGTGAATGATAAGAGTTCTAGTTGATCCATGTGGACTATTCTAGAGAGAGTCCTTTGGCTACTGCTCAGAGAGCAAAGTCAACCTGTAGTCTGTGGCAAGACCACCAGAGTTGCTACAGAGGTTGAGATGACAGTTGTTTGTGGTGAAGACCAGGATTTGCACAACCACCGTCTACGAGTAACTAGTCAACAGTTGCAAAGAAGTGAGTTTTGTCATTAGACTTGCTCTAGGACCAGTTATAACTCACTAAAACCATTCCTCCTATTTCATAGTAGTTGATGCGGTCTTGTTGTTATGGGAATACATATAGATAAACAAAATATTTTTGCTGCTATACTTTGTGACCATATTTCCCTACACTTCTGACCTAATTTTATTAACTATCTAGGTCCTCTTATCCCATAAGATGACAACTTTTACTTCTTACCCTTTTCAAAAATATAATTTCATTTTGTTCTTGCCTACCATATTAGAATGGTTAATTGACTAGTAATAACTTGAAGTAGTGACACCATGTTTTAGGCATTGAGGTTTTAGTCCTCCTGCCAATGCACTGAGGTTCTAGTCCTCCTATAATTTATTAATTTGGGCATTGAGTTTTGAGTCCTCCTGTCCTTGGTATGATATTCATGGATTCTCATCCTGCTTTTTTAGTATATGCTAGTCAATGGTTATTTATCACCATGCAACTATTTATCTTTGTGATCATGTTGAAGTGAGTGTGGCAAAAACATTTTATTTACCATATCCTTATTAATAATTTCCTCATCTTTTGGTCATGTTAAATATTTTTTGGCAAATCCTTCTCTTTCGGATATCTCATTATTGCCATCTCTTTATTTGTAATCTTCTCTTAGTTTAATTAATGCATGCTTAACATTCACTGATGTCCTTTATTTTTGCTTTCCTCCTCCTGGGTGTTGCTGTTCAATCCACCCAGAGGTAGCACAACCTCAGGCATAGGACATAGAAGACATGGCATGCAGATGTGGACCTACCATAAGGAGTTGATGCTTGGGATACATAATTGATATAGTTTATATAGCCCTTTGCTAATCCTATGTGTTGTTTTTGATATGTATCACCATGCGTGGTGAAGAATAGTGATAATACCAAGCTTTGTAATAGCTGTATATTTTGTATTCCATCACCACATTTGGTTACTTGAATTATAATTTTGAATAAATTGGATTACCATCCCTTTGGCAAAAAAGAATTATAGTGGTGTTTGACTTATGGGATGTTCCTTTTTAATTGATATAGTAAGTGAGTGGATCCCCTCTTGGGTCCCACTCCTTACAGTATTGTATCAGAGTCATTAGTTGTCTGTTACGTAACTGTTTCAATCTTTTCTCACTTAGTTTGTTTACCCTAAGAAGATTTAGCATGTATAAAAAAAAATTAGTGAACCTACCCTCCTTACCCCCCCTAATATGTGGAAACTTGTACTAGGTGAATCTTTAGTTTAGAGATGTAAACCTTAGGGTTGCTAGGTTAGAATCACAAGGACCTGAAATTCAACCCTAGGTGTATATGACTCATTAGTTGGATGCATTAACAATATAAAAAGTGACCATGATATCCATAATATTTGTCTTATTGGGTTGAACGTTTTAAAGGGTGTAGAGTAATTGGATGATAATATACGAATGTTTAGATTTTGAGGACAAAATACTTTTAAGGGGTGGAGTGTTGTAACAAACTATAACTTAGAATCTTACCCTATTCCATGATTAGAAATCTAGTAAGATTGGTTTCTTAGATTTGACCAAACAAGGATAAAATTTAAAACACATTTACATAATGAATTAATTATGTGCCAACATGTAATAAAAGCCATGAAATATATTTCACACATTTTATTTATTAAAATAGTGGCTAAATAAAAATGAATAATATACTTTGGAGTAACAGTTGGTAATTCCATAATGTCCTATTATTTAAATAAATATGAAATTAATGGATATAAATTGTAAAATATAGAATTTTGTGCAAAATAATAATATATAGCTCTTTTAAAAATGTATTGGAGATAATAAGACTCGATTCAGTGGATGTTTTGTTTTGATAAACATAATGGTTGTAAGCCAAAACATTCTAATGGTGCCATAACTCATAAAGGGGAATATCAAAAGTAAAATATAATGCTAAAACGTGTTCCTTGGGTCTCAATTGCCTTGGGTGCCAAGTTTCACATCGTTTGCATAATGATGGCTATTTTAATTCTATTTGGAAAAGAAAATAAGAATAGGAGTCAAAAGTGCTAAATAAACTATTAAATGTATTCAATAGTAGAAATAAATCCCTAATTTGGAATTAGTCTATGTGTGAATTTGCACATTAATTGGATAACTTATCAATTCTAGTATCGTTTAGGAGAGACAATGTATATTAAAGCCCAAAATATTAAATAATATGTTAAACAACCCCAAAAAGGAAAATTTATTGTTAAATCATGATCCTCATGTTTAAGTTTGCTTGTAGGCCAAGTTTCACATCTTTTAGGAGTTTCTAAATGCCTCAAATTCCATATGAGGCATTGATCAAATTGTGAACATTCATAGCTTCTTGTGGTGGTTCTCTTCCTTATGAATAACTCCCTAATTTGTTAACATTGATATGTGAAAGCCACTTTGATGGTCTTCATACCTAATCTTATTAATTAATTGGGTCCTCTAATCCCACAAGATGACAACTTTTACTTCTTACCCTTTTCAAGAGTAATATTACATTTTGTTCTTGCCTACCTTATTAGCATGGATAATTGACTAGTCAAAACTAGAAGTAGTGACATCGTGTTTTCAATGCTGAGGTTTTAGTCCTCGTCCCAATGCACTAAGGTTGCAGTCCTCCTACAATTTATTAATTTGGGCACTGAGGTATTAGTCCTCCTGCCAATACACTGATGTTTTAGTCCTCCTGTGCTAATATATGTTGTTTGGCACTGAGGTTTAATCCTATTGCCCTTAGTATGATCATCGTGGATCCTCATCCTACTTTTTCAGTATATGCAAGTCAATGGTTATTTATCACCATGCAACTATTTGTCTTTGTGATTATGTTGAAGTGAGTATGGAAAGAAACATTTTATTTACCATATCCTTACTAATAATTACTTCATCTTTTGGTCATGTTAAATCTTTTTGTCAAATCCGTCTCTTTTGGATATCTTGTTATTGACATCTCTTTATTTCAAATCTTCTCTCAATTTAATTAATGCCCAATTATTTTACTATGTTCATACTCAACATTTGCTGACGTCCTTTTCTTCTATTTTCCTCCTCTTGGGTGTTGTTGTTCAACCCACCCAGAGGTAGCACAACATCATGCATTGGACATATAGAAGACATTACATGTAGACGTGGACCTAGCATAAGGAGTTGATGCTTCAAATACTGACTTGATATAGTTTAGATAGCCTTTTACTGATCCTATGTGTTTGTTTTCATATGTATCACCCTGTGTGGTGAAGGATAGTGATATTATCAAACTTTGTAATAGTTAGATATTTTGTATTCCGCTGCTACATTTGGTTACTTGAAGCATATTTTTGAATAAATCAAATTACCATCCCTTTGAAAACAAAATAATGGTGGTTGGCTTATGGGATGTTCCTTTTTATTTGATATAGTAAGTGAGTAGATCTCCTCTCAGGTCCCACTCCTTACATGCACCCATTGATGGATTTTAGGATTTGCCTACCTATGGCCCTACATGCCTCACCTAACGACGACTCTTCTTGCCATCATCTACCAATGGATCTCCTACAAGTCGCAATTGCTACAGACCATTAGGTGGTTTCCCGAGGTACGTGTCAAGGGACCTTGAGGAGCAAGTAAAGTCCAATCGCAAGTGCGTCGAGCATCTCATAGTTTCTTATAAATAGGGTTTACACCTCCAATGACAAAGTGCTTCCCAGATCTCTATGCACCATCTACCATCGAAAGAGCAAGGAGAAGAGTCTGAGCTTCTCCTTCACCCTCTACCCCCTTCTAAAGGATTCTACCATCCCTCTTAAGAGAAGAAGGATGTTGAATCCAGAATCTTTATCGCCGTCGCTACTGACTAGTAGAAGGAAGTCTACATCGATCATTAGTACTCCCTATGATATTGCGTATCTTCTTCCTTCTTCTATCCTGTTCACTCCCTTCCAACCATCCATCTTGTTATGGTTTTGCTCATTTGTAATTTGTACTATCTCTAATGACCATGAGTGGCTAGACCATTTTCTTGGGTTGGGAGTAGCCATTAATACTCTCCCAACATATAATATATGTATGCATTGATTGTATATATTCTTAGCAACATTTATTTACGTACTCTTACTCTTTAATGCTTCACTTGCATGATTAGATACTATCTAGTGTTGTTTTATAGATAATGCCTCAAAATAGTAGTATAGTCTTGATCTAGAGTTATGGGATAGTATGAACGTATGAGAATGTTGGAATGCTAGAGCTAATGATCACATTGTTATATTTTCAGTTATATGTTTGTCATATCGAGAGAGAGAGAGAGAGAGAGAGAGAGATTTTACCCAATCTTGAGAGAGGAAGAATCTAACTAGAGTGCCTACAATCTAGATATTACTTAGAAGATCTGGGTACCAGATCTAAGTACTTGAGTGCCAAAACACAATCACAATGATTATTAAAGAAGTGGGAACAAACTAGTCTTGTAAGACTCCTAACCTGGCTTTATGTTTGATCTTGTTTCTTTGCATAATAAGATGCTTAAAACCTTAATCTAATCATATAATGTGCCTTAATAACATGTGATATGCTTATGCTTTCAGTTTGATCTAGTTTGCATGATGTTTGAGCTAGTTATGCTATATGTGTGCTTGTTTTGAACCAAGTTGTAATTTACCCATGTTGAGGGTGTATCTTGCAATTGTCACATGTTGGATGTGTCTCTTATGTTTTATCATCATGAGAGAGAAGATGATGCTTAGGGGCACCTTGTTGTACCTTGGACATTGAGGTGGCATCATGAGTGGATGTTTAGGATTTGCTTTAGTGCCTCAGGTAGATGGTTGACCTTGCTTGTGTGTTGGAGGATTTAGTTTTTGGTTTTCAAGCGACCACCTTGTTGTTTCCTTGGCCTTAATCTCAGTGGTCGATGAGTTTTGGATGTGTCTTGTGTTCCTATTGACCGATGAGCTCTTGACCTCTTCCTTGGTTGCTTAAGAGCTAGGGTTTGGATCCAAGCGACTGATGGACTTTCATTGTGTTTTGGTTGCTTAGAATCCTCTTTGACCGATGGTCTTTTAGACCAAGTGAGGTCACTGAACTTCCTTGTTTTTAACGGTTCTTGTTGCATGCATGGTTTTCGTGCTTGCATGGGGGTTATATGATGCACAAGTGGCATGTTTAGTTGGACACCTAACCTTCCTTACTTCTCTCTTACCCTTAGATATATATACCACCCTCCTTGCATGAATATGATCCTTTTGCAACCTCTCTTTATCTCCTCTTGCTTGGAGCTCATCCCTCTTTTAGTTATTGGTGGAGAAGGAGGTACCAAGCTTGAAGAGGTGGTCATTTTCCCTTGCATGTGTGGACCTAGGGTTGACGCACCTCTTCTTGGTGATCCTTTGGTGATCTTCGATCTTGGTAAGTGATATCCTTTATTGATCTTGTTTTCTTGCAACCCAATCTACCCTTGCTTCTTCTCTTAGATGAATCCATGGTACTTCATGGTAGTGCCTAAGTTAGGGTTTGATGGTCTCCTCTCTTCTTGGTTGAATCCACAGTTTGCCATGGTAGTGTTCAAGTTGAGACGAAGATTTCTTCCCTTTTTTCAGCCTATGGTTTTACCCTCTTATTTGAGCACCTTTAACACAAGGTTTTCTTCTCTTTTGAGGTGGTGACTAGCTTGGCCGTGGAGGTGATCAAGCCTTGGTTTTCCTATGTTCCTTGGAGATTTCTTGCTGTTTGGAATCTCCATATCATAATCAAGATGAGTTATATAACTTTCACCTCGATTATTATTGCACTCAATCTTGCATGTTTATAAACTATCTCTAAGACATGGTTATTAGTACCTTGGTGATAATATCTATGCTATAGGGTTTAATTTTCATGGTGATCGTGGGTAGATCATCTTCTTTGTTAAACCCTAATTCATGTGGCCAAACTTTTGTTTTGATGTTAACAGTGGTGATCTTATCTAATACATGCTCAACCTTGATTTTCTTTCTCATGATTGTGGTTTTTGCTTTCTTGTTTGATGATGGAAGTTTTGGTTACATGCATGAAGGTGGAGACATTGGTTTACTCGTCTTGTTTCATGGTTTGGTTTTCTCTCTCTTGATGATAATCAGATTTAGGGTTTTGGTGGTGATCATCTTGAGTTTTTTTTCTTATGGTGATTTTCGGTTTCATAATGATGCTCAACCTTGGATCTTGTGGCTTATAGATCTTTCTCTCTCTTGATGAGGTTTCCTAGGTTTCTACATGTTCTAGTGGCCGCCAAGTTTTCCATGGTGGTTGATGAGTTCTTCACTTCCACTAGGTCATTGAGTTTTGTCTGATGATGGTCGCTCTTAATGATGATTCTCTCATCAGTCGTTGATGATGTTCCTTTGGTTTGGTTTCCATGGACGGTCCCATGTCAATCACTAATTTCCCAAGTCTTCTAAGTGGTTGATGACATGGCTAACTTAGCCATATGGTCTCTGAAGATGGTTATTTTTCAGCGGTCATTGATGGAGTTCAACCCTATTTCTCAACGGTCGTCTATCATGATTTTCAATGATCAAACATTCATTTTTTCAGCAGCCAAGACCCTATTTTTTGATGATCAATTGATGTAGATTAGCGGTCACTATGTGGTTGATCATGACGATAATAATGTTGGAGGTGGTAACAATTAGGGTTTAATGTATCTTGTTGTTTTGAAATCCTGATCAGATAACTATGAGACACCCTAACCCCAATGTTTGAGTACATGGTGATTAATGCTTACTTTCTTGAGTGATAGCATATAATGAAGTTTTTTCTCTCTCCTACATGTATAACCCTAATGTTGCATGTTGAATGGACATCATAGCTTCTAATTGCTATGGTATCTCTTATATAATACAAGATGATGATTATGAGCCTTGATGAGCCATGGTAAGATAATGATGATGTGACTAGGTCTTATGACCTTGGCAAAGGCTTAGTGCCTAATTTTAGGTGATATCCTCTCGTGATGTGATAAGGGATGTTTATCCCACAATTATGTGATAATGGTGACGACCTTGTGTATGACAGTGAGACTGTATCATGTGGTGATGTGATCAACTTTATGCTTAATATGTTTTATATCTTTTGAAGTTGCAATCTACCCTTATCTTTGTAGAATCTGCTTAGGGTTTGTACATTGTAACTTGATTGATGCATTAAAAGACACCCAATTGATAATAATTAATCAAGTGAAACCCTAATCCTGTAGTTTCCCTGTACCATAGATCCATTCCAGTGTCGAAACTTTTTGGATGGTGAAACATGTATTCTTAACGAAAACTCAGAGCGTATATTGTGGAGTATGTGAGGTGCAAGTGACCAAGTGTCCTTGACATCTTGATTCCATGGTTTAAAGGATGTTTGTGGTCATGCCTTGGCAGGAGAACAGTTGCGGTCGTATCTTAGTATATATGATGTGATAGAGGACACATGCAATTTTACCTCAAATGATTAGGTTTGTATACCATGTTCACTAGTGTAATGACCTATATACTAAGGCAGACTATGTTGTTATGTAGTTGGACTCTATATGTCACTATGGAGGACTCGTACTGACCGAGGGCAGAGGAGATCATAGGAGTCTGGCTCTCCAAGATCTTATATGGCATTGATTTCAAATTAGCAGTGCTCAGTTGGAGTATGAGTGGTATACCTCATTTAGTATATCTGCTTAGGGCTAAACACAACTCACATTAGATGTTTACCCTTACCTTGTTTCTTGTACTACTTAGCTGTTATTGGTTATACATGTTCTTCATATTCCTTCTGAAGTATATGATGTTCTTCTTATTAGTTATAGCTGCTTAATCTTCTTTACTTGTGTAAACCATTTAAATTGATCATTCAATTGAATCTGTTCATCTTATTAATCATGTTACTTTCCTATTTAAGCATATCTGTGTTACCAATAGTTGTTGGAGGAGAGTTATATCTCTCGGTGGGACGTTGGTCTCACCTCCTGGGTTCCACATCTTTTAGGTGATCGTGCACGGCGTGGTAGAGATCGTGTGGTTGAGGAAGAGCAACAAAGATATTAGTAGAAGGTTAGATATGATGCTAGTGTTTTGTAGTAGAGTCCTACCTATCATCCATGTACTCTCAGTTCCTTGTGAGAGATTTGTAGATGTCATACATCAATACAAGATTTTTGGCAATATGTCTTGGTTGTACAAGTATGGCTTGTATATGTGAATAGGTTATCCTCGTAACAGGTTTCAGGTTGTGGCATGATGGCAATTGTATATTCATGTATATGTTGGTAAGGTATGCCGAGAGAGCCAATCATGTGATGATTGACATGGCACATATCATAAAAGGATTTGATTAATGCTCATAAAGGCAATCTTCCAGTTCAGTTTCTTTCATTCAATTATGAGATAATTACGAAACATTATGAATGTCTAAAGAATGACAATACTCAATGACAATGTCTTCAAGTACGCCACTTGGAGAATGGGATCATACATATGTTAAGAGTATGTACATTTGTGTTATGTCCCTAGTCAGTTTTTACTGTGGAAGGTAGATAGACATCAGTAACACATAAGACTGGAGTGTGGGTTGGTTGATGAATGAATCTCATTAGTCATGATATGGCAATATCAAACCAAGCACACAAATACATGCTAGAGAGTAGTGTATCAAACAGACCCACCTTGAGAGTGACACATGGAAACCATCATTGGTGGTCATATTCATCTCTCATAGTGAAGGTGGCGATTGTGATTCTCAGACCTGAAATCACTACACTCATCACATGTTGTTGGGTATACTTTGACTTCATCAAACGTAATCCTAATATACAGGTTGCCATAAAGGTGATGATTGGGTAGCTTTGACACATGGGTACTGATTGTGAGTGATAGAGATGAGATTTGTCCCTCAAACTGGAGATTGATATCCTTGCCACTTAATAAGAGAGATTGAGAAACGCATGCACATGCACATGTAAATCAATATATGATATTAAGGTTGTATTATCTCAGACAATCCACTCTTGGTTTCAATAACATGGATTGAACATTGAGAGGATGATGATTCCATGCCTTGAGTTCATCCCAGATATCATAGATAAAGGAATTATACAATCACTAGAACACCTTACATAGATTGTCGGTTGAAGTTGTTCTCCAACTTTCCATTTACTTGGGTAGCACTGATGTGCAACTAGGCACCGCTCTCTACGTGTGATGATATAAGTTAGTTACAGACACTCACTGTCAACATGATATGGAACCCATAGGTTCACACACATAGGAACTCATCTAGAAGCTGAGTTTCATCGTGTGTGATGATTGGATTGATTACTAAAGTGCTTAGGTACTCAATTCACACAATGGATCAACTGATTACACTACCAACTGATCGTCTCACAAGGTGAGACAGCCGTTTGGAGTGCCAAGAGATCAGCTCAAATGTTGAGATAGTTGTTTGGGTTGTCAAGATGATCAAAAATTGAATTGGCTAAGTTCTGCCCAAACTGAAGTGTGAACTGACTGGTTCATTTTGTTCAACCGACCGGCTCAGTTCATCATACGACCGTCTGGGTGAGCGAGATCACTCAGTTCATGGAGAAATTTGATTGCATCGAGGACTGGTGCTGACATCATGTCGTGCATTAATTGGATTTGAAATTGGCAAATTCATGTGCAATCAGGAAACATGGCAAAATGACCGCTTCACATGTTTCATGTTGCAAAAATTCAAGATCTTCCGGTCCCTTACACTCCCATGTAGATCACAAACCAACTAGGAACCCTTGCCCTAACCCCGTCTACAAATAGAGGGGTACTGGGGGATTCCTAGAGCACAACACACACAATTGAGAATCAGTTGCACTAATAATTGTTGTCCTCTCTGTTGTGATAGCCAAGTGAGCACAAGAAAATCCTACCTGACTAGGGAGGGATAGTGACGGGAGAGAACAACTGAGGATCATTGTTGTGAGAGAGAAAGGTGGTAACTAGTACACCAACAGGAGAGACACCTCCTTCCTGTTCGTTTTAGTTGAATGACAGGAGTTCTAGTTGGTCTGTGTGGACTACTCTAGATGTAGGAGTCCTTTGGTTGCTACTAGGAGGATAAAGTCAGGTTGTAGTTCACTGCTAGGAGGATAACATCAGGTTGCATATCATGGTGAGACTGTTGTAGAAGTTGTTTAGTCCCCCATCCATACAGAAGACCATGAGTTGTACAAACACCGTGCAAGAGCAAATAGAAGATAGTTGCATCACAATGAGTTGTTATCACTGGACTTACTCTAGGACCAGGTATAAACTCATTAAACCATCATTCTTATTTCATAGTAGTTGACGTGATCTTGTTGTTATGGGGAATATAGATAGATAAATTTTTTGTTTCTACTTCCTTACTTTGTGCCCATATTTCCCAACTGTTGTATAAGAGCCACGTCACTTTACTATGTTTTAGGATAATCAATATGATCGGATTTTTGGTTTAAACTATCTCACACACGTATCCAATCAAAGACTACATAATCACAAACTAATATATGTTCTCTCTCTCTCTATATATATATATATAGCGTTCATTTAATACCCGCGTGGGTAACTTGGAGTTCGCTACCCGACAGCCAAAAAAGTAACTCTTCTGGTCAGAAAAGTAATCATGTTATAAAAAAGTAATTTTTTTGATAACAAAAGTAACTATGTGACTAAAAAAGTAAATACGTGAAAAATACACAGTAGATATGTATATAGCCGTGCTTTTGAATATGTTGTTGCAAACCTAATTATCTATGCATGAAACTTTACAGTTTGTAAGGTAAAGTAACCCTCTACATGAAAAAAGTAAGAAACTCAAAAAAAAGTAACCAAAATAGGGGGTGGATAGCTACCCGCGTGGGTATTAAAGATGGACCATATATATATATATATATATATATATATATATATATATATATATATATATATATATATATATATATATATATATATATATATATATATATGTAATTTACACGCGTCACCCTAAAAGCAGTTTTGGTGGTGGATGTGTAGCATGGTTATAGCCTAAACCCAATATCTGTGTGTGGTTGGATGGTTTGGTTCTATTCCTAATCTCGATCTGCATGCCAAACCTCTACCTCCTTATTCCCAATGTAAAGTTAATTCTTTTCTACCTTTGCTCCCCTCGATTGTAACTTGAGGTTTCTTTATAATCAATGTAATAAAGTAGCAATAGGATAATTTCCTTTTCTTGCAACGACAAAGAAGATGATCATTTTCGAACAAGACAACCAGTTCGTGAGACGAGCCAACTGTCTAAAGGACCAAGTAGGACAAAATGAAGGAGCCAGACAATGGCCCAGTGGACCCAACCGACCATCTGGAAGGTCTCTAGACAATGGTTGGACATGAGGCCACACGACCATCCCAGAAGGCTCAACCGACCATCTGGAAGGTGTCCGGAGGATAGGAGACTAGACGACCTGTTACGACCTCACCTTTCAGTAACCCCCAATTAAGGGAGACCAAGAGGATAAAGCCGCACCCATTAATTCCAGATCAAAGGTTCGACATATAACCATAAACAATTATTAAATTCTAACAGACTATACTGAAAAATGGGAATAAAAATGTTCTTTGCATACCTTTTGAAAAGTTAGGAACAAACTAACTTCTAACCTCAGCTGAACTGTTCTATCTAATTCCTCCTTGTTCTTTAATTCTTGAATTCACAATATGTCGCTTTACTGTTTGTACTTTTGAGATTTGTACCTAAATCGCCGACAAACAAAACGACGGTCAGCCGAAGCTGGTATGTGGGGGAAACAGATATTGTTCAACTAGGTTAACAATATAATCACTCAATTAATCATTTAACAATCAAGATTACGTTTTAAGCCAAACTACTCAATCCATATCTCTCCACAACTCTGTGTTGTCCCTGTAAGGACTTATATGGTACCTCTATGAAGGTGACTTGATGGACCTACCCTCTAGGCAGCCAAAGTCATTCATGACCCGATGGACCTACCCTCTAGGTAGCCTTTTACCAGGTCAGCCATTATGACACTGAGGGTATCAAGGATTGAGTTAGAAGGCATATACATTATGTGATAGTCATAGTCACTTTATGATTGCATGAAAGAAATAAACATCCAAACAGTTTAGTTGCATTCAATGCGATTAAACATCCGGGAATCATCGAGAAACCTAAACAATTATTCATAAGTAATCACATACCTTTAGTTGCATATTTCAAGATAGAAATTAATATGTAGAGAAATCCAATCAACAAGCAAATTCTGAAATAAAAGGACAATTTTCCTTTTATTAATATTTATCCAATTTTAATCACATTACTTAGGATTTCTATTCAATTTTAGGGTTTTCTTTTCTTTCTTAGATATTATGAACCCCACACCCTCAAATATACCCAAAACCTTTAAATTATCCCCTTTTAACATTCCTAACATCTTTTGGGATCATTATCTTGCAATTTATCAAAATAACAAGGTTTCTACTTTCATTTACCCTAAATTAGGGTTTCCATGTAAATTAACTTCCTTTTAGGCAGTATAACTCTAAATGACGCACTTTTGCATTCAAACTGATAATCATATCACCTTTATCATTAACAAAGTTAAACTTATCAATTTGATCTATTGATTTACCAAAATACACTTTAATCATGCAATTAGGGTTTCCCATCAATTCTTAATACACTTTATTAACAAATTAAGGTACTTTTGCAAAACAGAACAGAACTAGGTTCTCAATTTATTTTTATCGGATTCCTCGTATTTTTCTATACAACTTTCATATATAAAGTTTTCTCATACGAGTTTCCTAGCTACTTCTATAATTTTAGCAAAGAAAAGCTATTTTCTGTAATTTTGGTCAGAGAGGGGTTTTTACCGGAAATTCGTCGACCGCACGATCAGTGCACCGCTGGTCCGCGTCTGGATCCGACGCTCCTCGTCTATTTCCCCCACTAGCGGCGCGCACTCCTTCAAATGGTCTTCGATGGTGCTCGGGTCCATGGTAGACCCTGATCCCACGGCCCACGTCGACACGCCCCACTGCCCGCCCTCAATCACCAGATCGCGATCGAACGCTCTGCGTCGTGAGCAACTTAACTTAGCCAGCCACTCCTGACACTGTTAGATCCAAGCCTGGATCACCCTGCTCCCTGATCGAATGATGGCTGCACGTCGTCGCCCCCTTCTTCTTTGTTCTTCAGGATGCGGCGGTGCCGCGACGGAAGCTCACCGGGGCAGGTGTAATCGAGAGGGAGAGAGAGCTACGAGGGTTGGGAAGCAGCCGCCTGGGATCGCTAGGGTGAGAGCAAACGTTTGAGGGCCTATTTATAGGTCATGGAGGGTTCCCTTTAGGGTTCCAATCCCGCCGCCAAACCTGGTTCCAGCCCAATTGGGCATTTTAGGTATACACGACCAAAGCTGGCAAAACCGGGGTCCAAACCCTTCGCCATGGTCTCCTGTACCCAATGGGATACTTCCCATCCACGCTCATACCTTGCCGTGATCGGAATCGCAAGGGGAAAATCCCCTGTGAACGGCTGCAATCTGTATCCCTTTGGGACTCTGGACGATGAGCCGCATCACTTGGATTAAGATCCAACGGACACGATTACCCGCGTTTAAACAGAGAAGGAAAAAGAATTCCCAATTATACAAGGAAAATCTTATTTTTGAAGATAACTTGAAAATTTAATAACTCCCAATCCTTTAATCCTTTTTGCCTCAAATTTTAAAGGAAAGTCGTTCAT
The DNA here is from genome assembly GCA_963693085.1 of Alisma plantago-aquatica. Taxonomy (NCBI): domain Eukaryota; kingdom Viridiplantae; phylum Streptophyta; class Magnoliopsida; order Alismatales; family Alismataceae; genus Alisma; species Alisma plantago-aquatica. The sequence goes on from OY856409.1 coordinate 1,260,491,036, forward strand.
ATGTTTATCTCTCATTTTGCAAAAATTGGAGTCATTATCCAAAGGAAACGAGCCCTTTACTTCAGTTTCAAGTTATCCCTTATTTAATTGTATTTTCCACCTATTCTTTATTTCCTTTGCCATTATCTAATTATCCTGAGTTCCTTGAACCCCAAGGAATCCTTTTAACTCAAAATCTTATTTTGGGAAAATATCTTTTGGTCTTAAAATCATTTCTTTTCATTTTCCTCATATATTCCTTTATTAAATGAAATTCCTTTTTCATTTCTTTTTTTTGTTTTTCTTTTAATCCTTTAATTGGGCTCAATGGCCACAAAGGCCCAATAAGAACACATATAAGCTATCAAACACAAAAATCCATTCAATCCATTCAAACAATTCATCACATCAACCATGGATTTCATTTATCTTTAAAAAGGAAATTTATAATTTCATTACATATTTTGGAAAAATTGAGGTTATAACATCCTCCCCTCCTTATAGGAATTTTGCCCTCAAAATTCATCAATCAAGCAAACAAATCAGGATATGTGTTTTCCATGTCCGTCTTCAGCTCCCATGTGGCCTCATCCTCTCCATGGTGTTTCCAAAGAACCTTTACCATTTCTATATTCTTATTTCTGAGCTCTTTTACCTTAGTATCTATAATATGCAAAGGTAACTCAGGATAAGACAACTTTCCTTGAAGCTCAATAGGTTCAATGCTCAACACATGGCTCGGGTCTTGCACATATCGCTTCAGATTGGACACGTGAAACACATCATGCATCATACTATATTGAGGGGGTAACACCAAACGATAAGCCACTTCACCAATCCGTTCTAAAACCTCAAACGGACCCACATATCGGGGACTCAACTTTCCTCTATTTTTAGCTATAGCTCGGAGCGGTCGGATTTTCAGAAAAACATGCTCTCCCATAGTGAAATGCACATCAGTCCTCTTCGCATCAGCATACGACTTCTGTCGATCCTGGGCTCTCTTTAGCCTTTGCCTGATCAAAGCAACTTTATCAGCATACACTTGGAGTTCATCTGACCTCAACAAGGTCCTCTCACCAACATCATCCCAGTGAAGTGGTGACCGACACGGTCTCCCGTATAGAGCTTCATATGGAGGCATCTCGATACTGGCTTGGTAACTATTGTTGTATGCAAACTCAGCTAGAGGTAAGTACTGCTCCCATGATCCACCCCAAACGAGCACACAAGCTCTCAAAAGATCCTCTAAAGACCGGATTGTCCTTTCTGACTGTCCATATGTCTGGGGGTGATAAGCGGTACTGAACTTTAATCTTGTACCAAGTTCCTCTTGAACCTGCTTCCACAGTTTGGAAGTAAACTTCGGATCTCTATCAGATATGATGGAACTGGGTATGCCATGCAAACGCACTATCTCTCAAATGTACAACTCAGCTAAATCTAACACTTTGGCAGTGGTTTTTAGTGCAAGGAAGTGTGCTGACTTGGTAAGGCGGTCCACCACAACCCATATTGCATCATGACCTCTCTTGTTCCGGGGTAAACCCACTACAAAATCTATGGTGATCTGATCCCATTTCCATTCCGGAATCTCTATAGACTGTAAAAGTCCACTGGGTCGTTGATGTTCAACCTTCACCATCTGGCACGTAAGACAACTGGCCACATAAGCTGCAATGTCTCTCTTCATTCCTGGCCACCAGAAAAACCTCTGCATGTCCTTAAACATCTTAGTAGTCCCTGGGTGTACTGTGTACTTAGAACCATGAGCTTTTTTTAAGATATGTTCTTTCAGTGGTGAGTCTTCAGGAATCCATATACGATTCTCGAATCTGATTCCTCCATCTACTCCCAAAGAAAGGCGGGTTTGAGGCTTCTTCATTAAACCTCTCATCTTGTCAAGTTCCCCACTGACCAACTGTGCTGCCACAATTTCACTCAATAAATCAGACTGTATCTGAATGTTGGCCAATCGAACTCGATCACCTAACAGTTGGGGAGTCCATTTCTCCAGCTCCTCTAGGCTCTTCCACTGACTAGACAGAACATCTACACACCTGAGTTGTTTCTGACTCAACGCATCTGCCACAACATTTGCCTTCCCTGGATGATAGGCAATGGTAAAGTCGTAATCCTTCATGTATTCCATCCATCTTCATTGTCGTAAGTTCAAGTCTTTCTGTGTCAGAAGGTACTTCAAGCTCTTATGGTCAGTGAAGATCTCGAAAGTAGCACCATACAAGTAATGCCACCAAATCTTCAAGGCATGAATGATAGCAGCCAACTCTAAGTCATGTGTCGGGTAATTCACTTCATTAGGCTTGAGTTTTCGGGAAGCATATGCAACCACATGTCGATTCTGCTCCAACACACATCCAAGACCCATTTTGGATGCATCGGTGAAGATCATGAAACCCTCATTGCCTGATGGTAGAGTCAAAATTGGTGCAGTGGTCAACTTCTCTTTCAGTTCTTGAAAACGAGCCTCACAAACATCGGACCACGCAAACTTCACATCCTTCTGAGTCAACATGGTCAAGGGTAAGGCAGTCTTTGAGAAATCTGAAATGAAACGCCGATAGTATCCTGCTAACCCCAAGAAGCTTCGGATCTCGGAGGGGTTCTTCGGTGTAGGTCAGTCTCGAACTGCTGACACCTTGGCTGGATCTACGGCGATTGTTCCTCCTGAGATGATATGTCCAAGGAACATGACTCGGTCTATCCAAAACTCACATTTTGAGAATTTCCCATAGAACTTCTGCTTTCTCAGGATATCAAGGACTTTACTTAGGTGGTCTCGGTGTTGCTCTAAGTCATTGGAATAAACCAATATGTCATCTATGAACACTATGACAAACGAGTCAAGGAAGGGTTGGAACACACTGTTCATAAGGTTCATGAACACACTGGGTGCATTGGACAACCCAAAAGGCATAACCACAAACTCGTAATGGCCATATCATGTTCGAAAAGCTATTTTTGGAATGTCCTCTGTTATGACCCACATTTCGTTTTACCAGTAAGTACCTTGGTTAGTGCATAATTGAACTAGTTATGTTGAGATGAGTACTTACTCTTGTTAATAGTATTTTGAGCTTTGAGCTAGTGTTAATGTATCATTAGCTTGTTTTCTTGTCCTGAGGTTGAGGACAAGTTTTTTCTTAACCCGTTGCCGAAGAAATCATGTGAAACCGACCTACGAGTAAAAAGATATGAGCTTTTTAGTGTGCAGGGACCTATGTGCAATTTCGGAAATTTTTGGGCAAATTTGCATCCGGCCCCCTGGGCGCCCTTCCTTATCCTTTCCTTCAGTTTTTCCTTTTTAACTCTATTAAACGACTTTGGAATGAATGATAGTTCATTTCCTTCGGTTGCCGCTTGGGAAAAACAGAGAAGGAGAAAGGGAGAGGGAGCAAGCTAGAGGAGAAGCAAGGCAACCAAGCCCCTTCCTTCTCCGTTCTTCTTCGATTTCTTCATCTTCTCCAGCCAAACCAACCGGCTGCATCATCTTCTTCTTCTTCACCTTCTTCTTCCTCCTGCAGCCATGAAGAAGACGACCATTGAGATGGTCTAGGGAGCGAACGGTGCTTTCCCCTCCGTTCTTTCTTCTTGCCAACTGCTTCCTAGGTCATTCCGAAGCTATAGGAGTGATTCGGGTAAGAATCGTCCACCGAATCGACCTCAATTGTCTCTTTTATTTCTGCAATTTCCGCCCCTGCGCAGGTTGCACGGCGTGCAAATCCGTTTTGCACGACGTGCAACATTGCAGAAAGCTTATATCGGGAAATTTCATTTCTGCGCAGGTACACGGCGTGCAAAGTCAGTTTGCACGGCGTGCAAAGTTACAGGAAGCGGAACGAGTTTCTGCCCAGGTGCACGGTGTGCAAAGTCAGTTTGCACGGCGTGCAAAGTGGCAGAAAAGTAGAACAGAAGTGCACGGAAGGTGCACGGCGTGCAGTCTGGGTGCACGGCGTGCACGCTGCTGTAAAGGGCAGAATCAGGCGTGTTTTTGGGTGTTTTCGGTGTATACGAACACACTGAAGTGGGTGAGTAGTACTTCATTTATTTATCACCATTGAACTTGATTTCTTTATATATATATTACTCCAATATCAAGTGGCATAATTCCTAAACAGTGTAGCATATACATTATAGTATGATAGATTCATTGAAACTTGAAATGCAGGATATGAATGTTGAAGAAAAGGAAATTTTATGTTTTGCAGTTACAAAGTATATGTTGTTTAGTAATGAATTTGGATAAGAGACATTGAGTCATGTTTTAAGATGACAAATGGTATTCATGAATTCTTAAGAGATGTTTAGAATGTGGAATGAGTATGAAATGCGATATTTTTGTTTAAATGGTTATATGTTTATCAGTTAATAGACTTAGGTGCCCCAACACCGTAGAACCCCATTGCGCAGTCTGTACCTTTGGGGTAAAACGGTCAGCCCTGGGGATACGCCCAGGCATCGGAGACTCGTGTCCAACAAATACTGATTGTCTCGGTGACACGTAGTCTGAGTGGTAGGATTCCGGTCAGCCCTGGGGATACGCCCAGGCATCGGAGATCCAAGAGAATGTTCCGGTCAGCCCTGGGGATACGCCCAGGCATCGGAGAAAGTCCCGGTCAGCCCTGGGGATATGCCCAGGCATCGGAGACTTAGAGACTCTCCGACTGTGCACTACAGTTTGCGGAGGAGTCCAGAGCACTCAGAGTTAGTGCATTGAGGCCTTGTGAGCCTGAGAGTCCTGTGCAGACCAGGACGAGAAGTCAGACTTAGCATTTCCCGGGTGTGTCGCTAAGTCTTGTACGGTGGGATCGTAGTTCGCTACAGATCTTCATATGCAGAGTGCACTGCATATGTTTGGGGCCTAATAACATAAATAAGTAATCATATAGGATCACGGTAAATTTATATATCTGTTTATCTACCTGAATACCTATTGATGCATAAAAATGTGATTATTACCTGTATATCTGCTATGTCAATAGAACTGCTCTGCTTGAACTGTATATGTGTTTATTTTCAGTTTATAAACCTGACAAGTTGTTTAGTGATAATTAAGTGAAATGCTATTCACTGAGCGAGTAGGCTCATACCTCTACTAAAAAAAATTTCAGGTCAGCACCAGCAACGGGAATCAGAAGGATCGTTTCACCCTAACGCTTAGTCGATAGAAGGTTTGTTGCTAGTCTAGTTAGAGGTCTCTTAGTCCATTCCCCTCGATCCTCGGGACAAGGTGTGAGTGAGAGAGAGAGAATGTGTACAAAGATGTAAATTAATGTTATGTTTTCTTTATGTTAATCAATGTATTATGCTGTAGACCTTGCCTGTATCTTTAATCAGTTAAATAGAAAAGTTCCTGCAGTTGCTCAGTTTTGTGTTTATAGTTTAAACCTGGTTATCAATTAAATACTGTGAAATTGTTTTAATAAGCGACGAGTGGTTGGTTATGTGTTAATCCCACCTGTCGTGCCCTGATTTCGTGGTTTGTGGTTAATGCGAGATCGGGGTGTGACATCTTGGTATCAGAGCCTAGGTTGAGTACATAGTTACTCAGAGTCCAAGACAGGGGACGATAAGAGACCAATAGGATTAAGGTTTAGGTGTCTTTCTTCTATCTGTAGTTTTCTAACAGGAAATATTCTGTTATATCATTGCAGATGGCAGGAAGAGGCTTTGATCGTGATGATCAGGCTGAGAGCCATGTTGGCCCTGATCCGCGGTACTTGGGTCCAGGTGGTGGTGACCACGTGGATGAAGCATCCCGGATGTACAGGATGTTCTTGGAGACCAAGGAGAGGTACAAGGCTGATAGGCGAGATTCTTCTTCTACCAGCAGTAAAGATCTGATGCGATCTTATGAGCTTGTGAAGAAGCTTGGTGGCACAGAGTTTAGTGGCACTACAGATCCCGCCGAAGCTGATGAGTGGTTTAGATAGATAGAAAAGGTCTTTCGTCTGATGGGGCTTCCAGAAGAGAAGAAGATCAATCATGCAGTCTATCTTTTAACAGGCGATGCAGAGTTGTGGTGGCGTGGTGTGGAAGAAAAGAGGAGAGGTACAGAGCTTTCCTGGCAGGATTTCTCTGAGGAGTTTCATCTCAAATTCTATCCACCCACTTTTCTTAATGAGAAAATCAGGCAGTTACAGAATATCAAGCAGGGGAACATGACAGTTACAGAGTATGAAGCGCTTTTCACCCGGTTAGTGAACTTCTATCCGCAGCTTGTTCCTGACAACATAGAAAGATGTAGAAGGTTTCAGGAAGGACTAAGGCCAGAGATTCGGCATACAGTTTCTGCTACTAGCAGGAGGAATAGAGAGAATTTTGGTGAGTTTGTCGAGGCTGCTAGATAGGTCGAGGAATCTGTGAATGCTGACAAGGTGCCCGAGTCTAAGAAGAGATCTGCAGATTTCAGTAGAGGACAGTCTAGTAGTGGATACAGAGGTGGAGGTAGAGGTTTCTTTTCTAAACTTGGGCGCGGCTTTGGTTGTTTCGGCAAGCAGAGATCTGAGGATGTCACTTCTTCTAGAAGCAGAGGGAGATACAGCTCAGGGAGATGGGGTAGTGCATCTAGAGAGCAGCCATCGGGATCATCTACTTCTGTGACTGGTCCACGGAGACAGGAGATGCGGGTATGTAATGCTTGTGGAAGGTTACACTCTGGGCAATGTTGGGGTTCAGACCCTATAGAGTGTTACCAGTGTGGGCAAATAGGACATGTAAGAAGGAATTGCCCTCAGCTTCAACCAGCAACATCACAAGCTTCTCAACCCCAGTTTTATGATGCTTAGAGACAACTTCCAGCTGAAGGACCGAGTTCTTCTTTGGCTTCTAGATCTAGAGGTGGGGGAGTGTCTAGTGGTAGGAGTGGTCAGAGAGGACAACGTGGCAGAGGGAGAGCTTCAGCACGTTTCTTCTCTTTGACGCCTCAGGAAGGTATAATTTCTTCAAAAGTTGTTACAGGAGAAATGCTTTTGTTTAATAGTATACCAGTTTCAGTTTTGATAGATCCGGGAGCTACTCATTCTTTTATACGACGTTCCTTAGTCGGTGAACTTAATATGTTAACTCAAGAGTTGGCAGATGAGTTAGTGTTAAGGGTTCCACTAGGTGGACCAACAGTTTTATCCGAGTTTTGCCCCAGATGCTTGTTATCTTTTGGAGGTTTCACCTTTGCTGCTAATCTCATACCCTTGGATGTAACTACCTTTCAAGTCATCCTGGGTATGGATTGCCTTGAAACATATCGAGTGCAACTCGATTGCTGGAAGAAGGAAGCTACCTTTCAACTAAGCGAATTTTCTTATATCTTTACTGGAGACAGGAAAGTTCTGCCTGCGTGCATAATATCAGCTGCTGTAGCTGATAAGATGTTACAAAAAGGATGTGAAGCATTCCTTGCTCATGTGGTTGACACCAGAGCAGAAAAGAGCACCGCCAGTGTTTATGATGTGCCTGTGGTTCGTGAGTTCTCTGATGTTTTTCCAGAAGATTTGCCAGGCCTACCTCCTGTCAGAGACTTGGATTTTGAAATTCAGATATATCCAGGTAGTCATCCAGTAGCACTACCAGCCTATAGAATGGCACCTGCAGAGTTGAAGGAACTCAAGGTGCAGTTGCAGGAGTTGCTGGATAAGGGTTTCATTAGACCCAGTTCTTCACCGTGGGGTGCTCCAGTCCTGTTTGTTAAGAAGAAGGATGGTACCATGCGTCTTTGTATAGATTACAGGCAATTGAACAAGATCACTATTAAGAACAAGTATCCTTTACCGAGAATAGACGATCTGTTTGATCAGTTGCGTGGAGCAACGATCTTTTCTAAAATAGATTTGAGATCTAGATATCATCAGCTTAGGATAAAGGCTTCCGATATTCCCAAAACAGCTTTCAGAACCAGGTATGGGCATTATGAGTTTTTGGTCATGTCGTTTGGGCTGACCAATGCCCCAGCAGCCTTTATGGATATGATGAACCGGATTTTCAAACCGTTTCTAGATCAGTTTATTGTAGTCTTTATAGATGATATTCTGATCTATTCCAGAAACGATGAACAGCATGAGCAACACTTGAGAGTAGTGTTGCGGGTGTTGAGACAACACCAGTTGTTTGCTAAATTTAGCAAATGCGAGTTCTGGTTGGCCGAGGTAGCATTTCTTGGACATGTTATCTCGAGAGGTGGAGTTAGTGTTGACCCTAAGAAGGTTGATTCTGTACTTCAGTGGGAACAGCCTAAGACTCCTACTGAGATCAGAAGTTTCTTGGGTTTAGCAGGCTATTACAGAAGGTTCATACAGAACTTCAGTGTGTTAGCATCACCTTTGACACGCTTGACGAGGAAGGATGTCCGTTTGTTTGGTCTGATAACTGTGAGAGAAGTTTTCAGATTTTGAAGAAAAGGTTGACTTCAGCACCAGTGTTGATTTTACCAGAAGCAGAAAAAGGTTATACAGTGTTCTGTGATGCTTCCAGGAGAGGTTTGGGCTGTGTACTGATGCAAGAAGGTAAAGTTGTTGCTTACGCATCTAGACAACTTAAGAAGAATGAAGAGAATTACCCGGTCCATGATTTGGAATTAGCTGCTATAGTTCATGCTCTTAAGACATGGCGTCACTACTTGTATGGTGAGACATGTCAGGTGTTTACAGACCATAAGAGCCTGAAATATATCTTCACTCAGAGAGACTTGAATTTGAGACAGCGCAGATGGCTGGAGCTGATCAAGGACTATGATGTGACAATTGATTACCATCCGGGTAAGGCAAATGTTGTAGCTGATGCTTTGAGTAGAAAGTCAAGTTCAACAGCAAATGCATTTTCTATGGCATGTTTCAAGAGAGACTTGCTTGTAGATATGTGAAAATTGAACTTGGACTTGGGTGTGACTGAACAAAGTGGGTTAATTGCTCAGATGCAAGTCAGACCTACTTTTTATAATCAGATTAAAGAATTGCAACAGAGTGATAATGAGTTGAGGCAGACTATACAGGATATGTCAGAAGGTAAGAGAACATAGTTCAGGTTTTCTGATGAAGGCATGTTGTATCTTCATGATAGGTTGTGTGTACCTGGAAACAGTGAGTTGAAAGAGCATATTCTTGAGGAAGCACATACTTCTATGTATGCGATGCATCCAGGTAACACAAAGATGTACAGGAACCTCAAAGAGCTGTACTGGTGGTCTGGTATGAAAAAGGATGTGGCTGAATACGTGGCTAGGTGCGGGGTGTGTCAGTAGGTTAAGGCTGAGCATCAGAAACCTGCTGGTACTTTGCAGTCGCTTCCTATACCAGAATGGAAATGGGAACACATCACGATGGACTTTGTAGTAGGATTACCCAGGACGCCTAAGGGTTCGGACTCGATTTGGGTGATTGTGGATAGACTAACTAAGTCTGCTCACTTTCTTCCTGTCAAGTCAACCTTTGACGTCCCAAAGCTGGCCAAAGTTTATGTGGACGAGGTAATCAGGTTGCATGGGATTCCAGTTTCCATTGTTTCTGACAGAGATCCAAAGTTTACATCTAGATTTTGGAATCAGTTACATCGTGCGTTAGGCACAAGGCTGAAATTCAGTACAGCGTTTCACCCACAGACAGATGGTCAATCGGAGAGGACCATTCAGACTCTTGAAGACATGCTGAGAGCATGCGTTCTGCAGTTCAGAGGTAACTGGGAAGAACACTTAAGCCTAATGGAGTTTGCATATAATAATAGCTACCATTCTAGCCTTGGAATGGCCCCATATGAAGCTCTTTATGGCAGGAAGTGTAGATCGCCAGTTTGTTGGTATGAAGTCGGAGAGAAAGAAATTCTTGGACCTGAATTAGTTGATATAACTACAGAGAAGATATCGGTGATCAGGGATCAGTTAAAAGCTGCTCAGGATAGACAGAAAAGTTACGCAGAGAGACGTCGTCGACCTCTTGAGTTTGAGATTGGTGACGAGGTTTATTTGAAGGTTTCCCCGTGGAAAGGAGTACTGAGGTTTGGCAAGAGGGGTAAGTTGACCCCTAGATATATGGGTCCATATCCTATTGTTGAGAGGATTGGACCTGTAGCATACAGGTTGGATTTGCCGTCTGAGTTGGCAAATCTTCATGATGTCTTCCACGTGTCTATGCTGAAAAAGTGTCATCCCGGTACAGAAAAGATTGTAGATCCAGAACCAGCACAGCTTAGAACAGATGTGTCCTATGTAGAAGGACCAGTGCAGATAGTTGATCACCGGATCAAGAAGCTTAAGAACCGTGAGTTATCTTTAGTGAAGGTTTTGTGGAGGAATCACAATATAGAGGAAGCTACGTGGGAGCTTGAATCAAAAATGCGTAACAAGTTTCCTTTTCTCTTTTAGGAATTTCGGGACAAAATTCTTATAAGGGAGGGAGATTGTTATGACCCACATTTCGTTTTACCAGTAAGTACCTTGGTTAGTGCATAATTGAACTAGTTATGTTGAGATGAGTACTTACTCTTGTTAATAGTGTTTTGAGCTTTGAGCTAGTGTTAATGTATCATTAGCTTGTTTTCTTGTCCTGAGGTTGAGAACAAGTTTGTGCTTAACCCGTTGCCGAAGAAATCATGTGAAACCGACCTACGAGTAAAAAGATATGAGCTTTTTAGTGTGCAGGGACCTATGTGAAATTTCGGAAAGTTTTTGGGCAAATTTGCATCCGGCCCCCTGGGCGCCCTTCCTTATCCTTTCCTTCAGTTTTTCCTTTTTAACTCTATTAACCGACTTTGGAATGAACGATAGTTCATTTCCTTCGGTTGCCGCTTGGGAAAAACAGAGAAGGAGAAAGGGAGAGGGAGCAAGCTAGAGGAGAAGCAAGGCAACCAAGCCCCTTCCTTCTCCATTCTTCTTCGATTTCTTCATCTTCTCCAGCCAAACCAACCGGCTGCATCATCATCTTCTTCTTCACCTTCTTCTTCCTCCTGCAGCCATGAAGAAGACGACCATGGAGATGGTCTAGGGAGCGAACGGTGCTTTCCCCTCCGTTCTTTCTTCTTGCCAACTGCTTCCTAGGTCATTCCGAAGCTATAGGAGTGATTCGGGTAAGAATCGTCCACCGAATCGACCCCAATCGTCTCTTTTATTTCTGCAATTTCCGCCCCTGCGCAGGTTGCACGGTGTGCAAATCCGTTTTGCACGGCGTGCAACATTGCAGAAAGCTTATATCGGGAAATTCCGTTTCTGCGCAGGTGCACGGCGTGCAAAGTCAGTTTGCACGGCGTGCAAAGTTACAGGAAGCGGAACGAGTTTCTGCCCAGGTGCACGGCGTGCAAAGTCAGTTTGCACGACATGCAAAGTGGCAGAAAAGTAGAACAGAAGTGCACGGAAGGTGCACGGCGTGCAGTCTGGGTGCACGGCGTGCACGCTGCTGTAAAGGGCAGAATCAGGCGTGTTTTTGGGTGTTTTCGGTGTATACGAACACACTGAAGTGGGTGAGTAGTACTTCATTTATTTATCACCATTGAACTTGATTTCTTTGTATATATATTACTCCAATATCAAGTGGCATAATTCCTAAACAGTGTAGCATATACATTATAGTATGATAGATTCATTGAAACTTGAAATGCAGGATATGAATGTTGAAGAAAAGGAAATTTTATGTTTTGCAGTTACAAAGTATATGCTGTTTAGTAATGAATTTGGATAAGAGACATTGAGTCATGTTTTAAGATGACAAATGGTATTCATGAATTCTTAAGAGATGTTTAGAATGTGGAATGAGTATGAAATGCGATATTTTTGTTTAAATGGTTATATGTTTATCAGTTAATAGACTTAGGTGCCCCAACACCGTAGAACCCCATTGCGCGGTCTGTACCTTTGGGGTAAAACGGTCAGCCCTGGGGATACGCCCAGGCATCGGAGACTCGTGTCCAACAAATACCGATTGTCTCGGTGACACGTAGTCTGAGTGGTAGGATTCCGGTCAGCCCTGGGGATACGCCCAGGCATCGGAGATCCAAGAGAATGTTCCGGTCAGCCCTGGGGATACGCCCATGCATCGGAGAAAGTCCCGGTCAGCCCTGGGGATACGCCCAGGCATCGGAGACTTAGAGACTCTCCGACTGTGCACTACAGTTTGCGGAGGAGTCCAGAGCACTCAGAGTTAGTGCATTGAGGCCTTGTGAGCCTGAGAGTCCTGTGCAGACCAGGACGAGAAGTCAGACTTAGCATTTCCCGGGTGTGTCGCTAAGTCTTGTACGGTGGGATCGTAGTTCACTACAGATCTTCATATGCAGAGTGCACTGCATATGTTTGGGGCCTAATAACATAAATAAGTAATCATATAGGATCACAGTAAATTTATATATCTGTTTATCTACCTGAATACCTGTTGATGCATAAAAATGTGATTATTACCTGTATATCTGCTATGTCAATAGAACTGCTCTGCTTGAACTGTATATGTGTTTATTTTCAGTTTATAAACCTGACAAGTTGTTTAGTGATAATTAAGTGAAATGCTATTCACTGAGCGAGTAGGCTCATACCTCTACTCAAAACATTTTCAGGTCAGCACCAGCAACGGGAATCAGAAGGATCATTTCACCCTAACGCTTAGTCGATAGAAGGTTTGTTGCTAGTCTAGTTAGAGGTCTCTTAGTCCATTCCCCTCGATCCTCGGGACAAGGTGTGAGTGAGAGAGAGAATGTGTACAAAGATGTAAATTAATGTTATGTTTTCTTTATGTTAATCAATGTATTATGCTGTAGACCTTGCCTGTATCTTTAATCAATTAAATAGAAAAGTTCCTGCAGTTGCTCAGTTTTCTGTTTATAGTTTAAACCTGGTTATCAATTAAATACTGTGAAATTGTTTTAATAAGCGACGAGTGGTTGGTTATGTGTTAATCCCACCTGTCGTGCCCTAATTTCGTGGTTTGTGGTTAATGCGAGATTGGGGTGTGACATCCTCACTCTTGACTCTCAACTGGTGGTAACCCGACCTTAAGTCAATTTTGGAAAAGACTCGAGCAGACTTCAACTGGTCAAACATGTCATCTATTCTGGATAAAGGGTATTTGTTCTTAATGGTAGCTTGGTTGATCATCTGATAGTCTATACACATACGGAGCGAGCCATCCTTTTTCTTTACAAAAAGGACTGGAGCTCCCCATGGTGATGTACTAGGACGGATAAAACCTTTGTCTGGCAATTCCTGCAATTGTTTCTTCAACTCGAGCAACTATGCAGGGGCCATTCTATAAGGTGCACGTGAAATAGGGCTTGTTCCTGGAGCTAGCTCTATGGAAAAATCCACCTCTCTCTCGGGAGGAATCTTGGGTAGATCATCCGGAAAAACATCTGCATAGCTCTTGACTACCTCTATTTCCTCTAAGGGTTGCACCTTGGGTTCGGGCTCGGTAACAACTGCTAGGAAAGCTTGACAACCTTTACTCATCATTCTTTCTGCCTTCAGGGATGACACATACAAACTGGTGGTGGCATCTTTCCTACCTCTAATGACAAAAGGTGGGTGACCTGGTTCCCTAATGATCACTTTCTTTTCCCTACAGTCGATTTGGGCCCTATAAGTATAAAGCTAATCCATTCCAATGATCACATCAAAATCATTCATGTCAAGAAGGATAAAGTCTGTAGGAAACTCATGATCTCAATATTTCACAGGTATCACCGGAGTTTTCAAAAGAGAGGTAAAGATTCGACCACTTGGGGTTGTAACATCTAAGACATATCCTAAATCCTTGATATCCAAACAAAGCATAGTTGCAAGATTCCTCGAAATGAAAGTATTAGTAGATCCAGAATCAAATAATGCTTTTACATTATGTCCCATGACTTCAAGCATGCCTACATTATTGTTCACCATACATTAGACTATTACATGCTTAACTTTCAAAACATAAAGAAAAACTCTAAGGGTTATTACCCTCAATCAACCGATTTGCATTAGCTTGAGATTCTTCATTGTCAATGGTGAACACTCGAGCTTGTCTTCTTTCTCCAGTAGGTGGGGCCACAGCTACTGGTGGAGCTGCTACTGGTGGGGCTGCCACTGGACCTGGTCCTTTTGGCTCTGGTAGAGGACAAGCAGCTTGGATATGCCCTTCTTGGTGACAACGGAAACAGACTCTCTTCTTGTGGTGGCACGCATCGAAATGCCCTTTCCCACATGAGCGGCATCGCGGTCGGTTATTCTCTTGATGGGATCTCCATTTTCCTCCCTGTCTTCCCTTGGCTTGATGACGACCTAGACCCTTCTTATGATGATTCTTCTGTCCTCGGGTTCCCTCAGTGAAACCCAAATACCCCTTGGGTGGAAGCTGTGCAGGCATCACAGTTCTTTCCATGTCTAATGCAGTGTTGTAAGCTTCTGCGAAGGTTTTAGGTTTGCTTGCCATCACATGAGGCCTGATGGTAGGGTGAAGACACTCTATGAAGTGATCCACCCTCCTTTACTCATCCATCTTGTACCCAAAACGTTCCAGGATCCGAAACTTGCGCCCAAAGTCTACCACAGAGGAATTTCCTTGAGTCATGTTAATGAATTCCCTTTCCTTTTCTTTCTTAGCTGCAACAGGGACGAATCTGGAAGTGAAGATGGTCTTGAAATCAGCCCATGCCATTGGTTCCTCAGTCAGATATTGGCCTGTGATGTGAGTCTCCCACCATATCTTAGCTGCTCCTTCCAGGAGGTGAGCAGCAAAGAGGACCTTCTTGCTCGACTGTACTTCAAGCATGCGGAAACCATTCTCTATTGCTAGTATCCAGGCTTCTGCTTTATCAACCACCTCAGTCTTATCTTCTCCCCATAACTTTTCTATGTTCAGCTTGACAAAATCTAGGATGGTGGCTCCCACACGTGGACGAACAGGGTGTGATTCACCATTCTCAGCTCTAACTATGTCTCGAAGGGCCAAAGCATTAATGGCCTCTGTCAACTTCCTCTGTTGCTCCAACCACAAGGTATCAGGGGTGTGAAAGGTTGGTTCTGGTTCCTCAGCCTGGTCCTCTTCCATCTTGGATTCTTCCTCATACACATGTTGTTCTTCATATCCTTGATCTTCTTCTTGGTTCAGGTTACTAAATGGTACCGAGTTAGGGTTAGGGACCTCTTGAGTGACTTCTTCAGGCATCTTCCTCTTCTTATAGGATCCACCATCATGGTTCCTATTCCTCTTTTCAGAAGAATCCTTTACTTTACGGGAAGGCCAAACACTCCTAGCCAGATTCCCAGAGCCCTCAGGAATAGCAACAGTCTTGGTTCGTGCCATCTACATAAGCATAACAAACAAACCTTTAGTTTATCATTTAAACTAGTTATACTTATGTTCAATGATATCTCATTACATATCTTTTATTAATTTTCTGGAGGATTCTTAAACCCTTAACTTATTTGTCCATATCACATGAGTGTTGAGGAGAGAGAGAATCCTACTCTTAAAGCCTTAATAGAATATGTGATGAGAAGGGATGAATAAGATGAGAGAGTCCTAAAGGTATCTTATTTCGATTCATACCCTAAGACTTTGGCCAGGTGGTCACACGGGTCTGGGAGTCCTCGTATTCCGACTAGCGGTGCGGAGGAAAATCTTGCCAGCCCCCGGTTGTGATCCCTTTCTAGACACCTCCATCTTTCGGATACTCCTCTAATAACTCCCTTGGGTTCTATGGAGTTTGTAAAATTTAATAATTACTAATGGTTACATGAAGAACCTAGGCTCTGATACCAAATGTTACGACCTCACCTTTCAGTAACCCCCAATAAAGGGAGACCAAGAGGATAAAGTCGCACCCATTAATTCTGGATCAAAGGTTTGACATATAACCATAAACAATTATTAAATTCTAACAGACTATACTGAAAAATGGTAATAAATTTTTTCTTTGCATACTTTTTGAAAAGTTAGGAACAAACTAACTTCTAACATCAGCTGAACTATTCTATCTAATTCCTCCTTGTTCTTTAATTCTTGAATTCACAATATGTCGCTTTACTGTTTGTACTTTTGAGATTTGTACTTAAATCACCGAAAAACAAAACGACGGTCAGCCGAAGCTGGTATGTGGGGGAAACATATATTGTTCAACTAGGTTAACAATATAATCACTCAATTAATCATTTAACAATCAAAATTACGTTTTAAGACATACTACTCAATCCGCATCTCTCTACAACTCTGTGTTGTCCCTGTAAGGACTTATATGGTACCTCTATAAAGGTGACTTGATGGACCTACCCTCTAGGCAGCCAAAGTCATTCATGACCTGATGGACCTACCCTCTAGGTAGCCTTTTATCAGGTCAGCCATTACGACACAGAGGGTATCAAGGATTGAGTTAGAAGGCATATACATTATGTGATAGTCATAGTCACTTTATGATTGCATGAAAGAAATAAACATCCAAATAGTTTAGTTGCATTCAATGTGATTAAACATCCGGGAATCATCGAGAAACCTAAACGGTTATTCATAAGTAACCACATACCTTTAGTTGCAGATTTCAAGATAGAAATTAATATGTAGAGAAATCCAATAAACAAGCAAATCCTGAAATAAAAGGACAATTTTCCTTTTATTAATATTTATCCAATTTTAATCACATTACTTAGGATTTCTATTCAATTTTAGGGTTTTCTTGAAAATTAGGGTTTTCTTTTCTTTCTTAGATATTATGAACCCCACACCCTCTAATATACCCAAAACCTTTAAATTATCCCCTTTTAACATTCCTAACAGCTTTTGGGATCATTATCTTGCAATTTATCAAAATAACAAGGTTTCTACTTTCATTTGCCCTAAATTAGGGTTTCCATGTAAATTAACTTCCTTTTAGGCATTATAACTCTAAATTACGCACTTTTGCATTCAAACTGATAATCATATCACCTTTATCATTAACAAAGTTAAACTTATCAATTTGATCTATTGATTTACCAAAATACACTTTAATCATGCAATTAGGGTTTCCCATCAATTCTTAATACACTTTTTTTAACAAATTAAGGTACTTTTGCAAAACAGAAGAGAACTAGGTTCTCAATTTATTTTTATCGGATTCCTCATATTTTTCTATACAACTTTCATATATAAAGTTTTCTCATACGAGTTTCCAAGCTACTTTTATAATTTTAGCAAAGAAAAGCTATTTTCTGTAATTTTGGCCAGAGAGGGGTTTTTACCGGAAATTCGTCAACCGCACGATCAGTGCACCGCTGGTCCGCGTCTGGATCCGACGCTCCTCATCTATTTCCCCCACTAGCGGCGCGCGCTCCTTCAAACAGTCATCGATGGTGCTCGGGTCCACGGTAGACCCTGATCCCACGGCCCACGTCGACACGCCCCACTGCCCGCCCTCAATCACCGGATCACGATCGAACGCTCTGCGTCGTGAGTGACTTAACTTAGCCAGCCGCTCCTGACACCGTTAGATCCAAGCCCGGATCACCCTGCTCCCTAATCAAATGATGGCTGCACGTCGTCGCCCCCTTCTTCTTTGTTCTTCAGGACGCGGCGGCGCCGCGGCGGAAGCTCACCGGGGCAGGTGTAATCGAGAGGGAGAGAGAGCTACGAGGGTTGGGAAGCAGTCGCCTGGGATCGCTAGGGTGAGAGCAAACATTTGAGGGCCTATTTATAGGTCATGGAGGGTTCCCTTTAGGGTTCCAATCCCGCCGCCAAACCTGGTTCTAGCCCAATTGGGCGTTTTAGGTATACACGACCAAAGTTGGCAAAACCGGGGTCCAAACCCTTCGCCATGGTCTCATGTACCCAATGGGATACTTCCCATCCACGCTCATACCTTGCCGTGATCGGAATCGCAAGGGGAAAATCCCCTGTGAATGGCTGCAGTCTGTGTCCCTTTGGGACTCTGGACGATGAGCCGCGTCACTTGGATTAAGATCCAACAGACACAATTACCCACGTTTAAACAGAAAAGGAAAAAGAATTCCCAATTATACAAGGAAAATCTTATTTTTGAAGATAACTTGAAATTTTAATAAATCCCAATCCTTTAATCCTTTTTGCCTCAAATTTTAAAGGAAAGTCGTTCATATGTTTATCTCTCATTGTGCAAAAATTGGAGTCATTATCCAAAGGAAACAAGCCCTTTACTTCAGTTTCAAGTTATCCCTTATTTAATTGTATTTTCCACCTATTCTTTATTTCCTTTGCCATTATATAATTATCCTGAGTTCCTTGAACCCCAAGGAATCCTTTTAACTCGAAATCTTATTTTGGGAAAATATCTGTTGGTCTTAAAATCATTTCTTTTCATTTTACTCATATATTCCTTTATTAAATGAAATTCCCTTTTCATTTCTTTTTTTTGTTTTTCTTTTAATCCTTTAATTGGGCTCAATGGCCACAAAGGCCCAATAAGAACACATACAAGCTATCAAACACAAAATTCCATTCAATCCATTCAAACAATTCATCACATCAACCATGGATTTCATTTATCTTTAAAAAGGAAATTTATAATTTCATTACATATTTTGGAAAAACTGAGGTTATAACACGACCATTCCCGAGGACCAACCTATTGGCTAAGAGGAAAAATGAACGGTTCAAGGGTTGAACCAATTTACCCAAATTGTCAACCACAGATCTACACCAACAATAGGTTCATACATGTGATGTGATGATTGACCTAGGTGGTAGTAATTTCTTGTGGATCCAAGGAATTATAGTAAACATGGCCATAACTATCGCCTTTTGTTTTATATTGCATGTTTACATTGTGGAATATAACATGTATATGAGACATACTATATATGTGGTGATTGGATATAATATATATATATATATATATATATATATATATCCCTCAATCAATATATATTAAGTCTAAGATGCTTTCCATTAGCAACACACATGAACATCTTGATCGACCAAGCGTAGGATACACAAAATCATAATGTGCTATTTACCTTATGGAAAGTGATGGTAGTAATGTATAGTCCATAGAAGCAGGATGTATTATTATTGTGTTGGCTTTTGGGTCAGTCTTAACTAGTGATTATTACAGAGTCTAAGCCCAAAGGCATGCATATGATCATGGCAAGGAGTCGCACATACTATCCAAGAGTTGCGTATAGATGCAATTGGCAAAAGTTGCCTACCTAAATAGTCAGGTTGTGGGCGATCAATAAAAGCAGACTCATGATTTGATCAAACATGGATCTTGGCTCATTAGAAAAGTGTTCGTTGTAGTTTTTCCAATTAATACTTGTGGGTTGTCAATTTGATCAAAATAATGAGAACAATAGTTAATTAAAGACCTAATTAATATTGCCAAATCATAATCAAACCAAATCAAAATGAATTTTGACAAAATTGCAAATTCTTTTGTAGAATCAAATGGCAACAAACAACAATCACTTTTCTATGTGATTGGTACTTAAGAAAGACAAACTTAACGGGAACAACTTCCACGTCTGGTTCAGGACGTTGAGAATTGTTCTCACACATGAGCGCAAGCTCTATGTCTTGGAAACGCCAGAACCAGATGAACCACTTCTGACCACACCTAGGGCTGACAGGGATGCTTACAAGATGCATGCTAAAAATGTCATGGATGTAAAGTGTTTGATGCTATGCTCCATGAACTATGAGTTGCAAATATATAATGAGAACATGGATGTGATTGAGACAGTCACACATCTCAAGAACATATTTTAAGATCAAGCAAGACAAGAGAGATATGATGTATCCAAGCCATTGTTCAAATGCAACATGGCAAAAGTAGACCTAGTAGGTCCTCATGTACTCAAGCTCATTGGGTGTGTGGAGAACCTAGCTAGACTGGGATTCCCCTTGGGTCAAGAGTTGACCACTGATGTGATTCTACAGTCACTGCCAGAATCATACAATCAGTTTGTCATGAACTACAACATGAACAACTTTGACAAATCATTGACAAAGTTGTTGGTCATGTTGATAACAACTGAGGGATAGATGAATAAAGACAAACCCAAGTCTGCTATGGTGATCAACAAGACAAGGGGATCTAAAGGCAAAGACAAAACTAATAAGAGTTCTAAAGTTGGCTAGAAGCCCAAATCTTCATATCTCAAAGCAAAGGGAGGAGTGAAGAAAAGAGGCAATTGTCACCGTCATCACCAGCATGGACATTAGAAAATAGATTGCCCACTCTAGTTAGTGGAACTAAAGAAGAAGAATGAAGGCATTGAGGCCTCCACTTCAAGTATAAAGGTTATAAGATAAATTTAATTATTTCTTCTTGGTATATGATACCAGATAGAGATCTAACATACTTGATGTGCAAGATCTGACTAGAAGTAAAATCCCTCAATGAAGGACAAAGATAGACAAGTCGGAGCAAGAGTTGCGGAAGCTTTAGTCTACATTTAAATTTATCTTAGCCCAATGGGAATGTAATAGAGTTGGTTGAACTACTATTTCATTATGCCAAGAAAATACAAACATTTGCTTTAAAGCATCTTGTATGACAAGGATGATAAATCAATAAAGTAAGATATTTGTGTTTCTATTTCAAAAGATATGATCTTTCATAGCAATACCCAAACATGTAATGATATTATCTTTGAAAGAATCTTGGATAAAATTTTCAGTGTTAATACCAAAGGATTGTAATTGATAACTCAAGACTATCATTAGCAATAGTCACATTGGACGTACATACAAGAAATGCATGCCTAGGATACATATTGATGTTAATCTAGATTCCCTTGGTTATGAACCTAAGATAACATGCAAAGCCTTATTTACGCACAATATGACATGACATCCTTCACTAGATGTAGTGGGAGGACAAGCCTTCCATCAGACCTCATACATATGATGCATGAAGATCTTATGGAATGAATGCTATAGATAATTATTTATACCTCATTTCATTTACTAGTAATATGATGTGTACTCAATAAAATAGAAACATAAGTCTCTTGAAGTATTCAAGGAGATTATAAATGAATTATAACTTAGATGAAAGTATTAAGAAATTTTGATAAGATCAAATGTTGAAATACTTTGCATCAAGACCTTGAGTACCTTTTGGAAAGAACCGTGAAAATGTATCACAAGTCAAATCCATCAGAACATGATGATGTGTTAGAATGAAGGAATTATATCATGATAAGTCATTAATTAATCAAATATTCTTATATCCTCATAAATATATACCTATCACTAAATCATGTACCATCTGAGTGGTTTATCAGACATCATATATGATATGATATGGGAATATCACAATATGTATAAAGGATTATAAAGGATTGAAACCTATATAAAGAAAGTAGTTTCTTATATGATTGATCCACAACAAATATTGTTGAATACTTCCTTTGATCCCATAACAAAAGTAGTTTTGCTACCAGAATAACTGAGTTGTAAAGACTTAGTGGGAGTAAAAGAAGAACTCGAAATGTTGAGGTTGACAAAAAGGTACAATGGAAACTAAGAGAATCATAAATTGGACACACATGACAAAATCTTGCACATGCAAGGCAGTATCCAATCCACATGCAATGGTCATAATTGTCATAAAATGGGGAAGGTAGAAAAAGATCTACATTGCTGATCTGTTAACACCATATCACAAGATTATCTCAAGAGGATGAGGAGACGCATGAATTACCAAAACTTACCGCCATAAGCCGACTCACTAGCTATGAGGTTAAGGAGAAGGAGTAGACATCAGGTGGGGGAATAGGGTAACCCAATAACACAAATAATTCTTGTCTCTCATATCCAAACATTATGTTGTGGAGTATGTTAGGTGGTTTGTATGCCTACTTCCTTTAACTCACTCATTAGTTGTAAGTTCTAGGAGGATAAAATGTGATAAAAACGCCTCCCATCCTAACTATGTTCACCAACTGAAAGGTTGAGAAAGAATCAATAGATACAAGGTGGAAGATGAGAAGTGGGAACATGTAGTGAGAGCTTTCCCTTGCAAGCTCACGAAGGAATAACAAGTGTAGCTAAAAACTAACCCTACCCTAGTTGCCACTCCTGAGGTCAAGGGGGAAGTAGTATATACAAGGTGAGGGGATGATAGATGCAACATTGTTGACATCTCCCTTGTTCAATGTCTATTTACACAACTCCACAAAAATGACATGACATACCACATAAAACATAGGACCTGATACGGATCAGACCCCTCAATTAGTTGTAAGCCAGACAAACTTGGTCTATATGTTGTTGGGGCTAACAAGCCATGTTCTCTAATTTGAGTTCAACTTTACCCAAATAGTTTAACACTAAAACCTATCCCAAATAAGCTTTGTGTGCCACAAAAAGACATACCAGACATGGGCCACTTCAAATGCCACATGGAAGGCAAAGGCTTAGCCCAACACTTTGGTAGTGATCCCTTCTTTTAGTGTCTTCTATTAAATGCATAAAGATTTTGATGTGAAAAAGTAGCTATGTGCTACTACGAAAAAGTGTTGTACAAAATTTTATTATTTTGAAGGATCTCACTTAACCTATAGGATAGTGAGACCAAACACATTTCTCAAATCAGAAATGTATCTGGACAATGACCCAATAATGACCAAAAATGGTCATGCACCTATTAATCTGGATGTGTATGATTATATGTGTCATTATTCTTTGTCATAGGTAGCAATGTGTATTGTTTTGGGCATCAAATTTAATTAATTATAACTATTAATATCAACTGCGTAATAGTGGCCCAATTACTATTTCAACAAAAGTACAAATCGATCAATACACACAATAGTTCACATAAATTTACATTAGCACAAAAATATTTAAAATAGTATGTCACATTTATTACGATTATGCTCTTACCTCTTTGGTATTTTTTTAGTGAAAAAATAGTAGAAATACACATAATATATATAAAAATAAACACATAAATACACAAAAATACATAGAACAATACACATACAAACTAAACTTTTTTTAAGTTGTTATATTGTTAAAAAAATTAATGGTTTGTTGTGTTTCCCTAAAGGGAACGAGTCAGGATTTATCCACAACAATACTTGGTGTGTATGTTTTTCCCTGTAAGATCCTTATACATAACACATATCAAATTGAAAAACATACTCAAATTAAAGCCCACAAAAACTCATGTAGCACGGTCAAACTTGATGTGTAAAATTACATGTACCAATGAATATTGTTATGTATGTCAATGGTTGTTGTGACCAACATATCCTAATAGTGACTCAATAACTATTTCAAGTGTCTTTTTTCACAATAAACATTACTACACAACATAACAAACTAATACATATGACATTACATAAAAATCAAAATTACAATACATAAAAATTCAATAAAAGTAATTGTTGCTTCTTATTATCCTTGTTTTGGAAACATTATTACAAAAATAAAATAAAAAATACACATCAATATACGCAAAAATATATATGTGATGGAACAGTACACACTTGAAACTGATGATTTTTTATTGTTGTTGTTCTTAGCAAAGTGTTAAGGAAATAAGAAAATGTACATCACCACTGGACTATATGGTGGTCCGGGACACTACAAAGATGTTTTCTTAGCTTAATTACATCATCTAGCCACTGCACATGTCATTCTACCATGATCGATAGAAGGTGATTTCAATATCATTGACAATGCTCAGGAAAGGCATATACACATCATCAAGATGATAAATGCCTTGAGTGGTTTATACAAGGACACCTTTAAATTGACTTATCGTCCACCAACTCCAACTTCACCAAAAACTATGTTCATTCCTAGGCTATACTAAACTAATTTCTATGCTCACAATCATGGCACTCCGTGTTCCTCCTCTCACATGTTCCACCATACTGTAGACCTATTTAGATCACTTGCCTATCATCCTCAACACCTCAATTACCTCATGGGAACTAAAACCTTTCTTGTTTGAGAATTTTTGAACCAAACATCCTTTTTTCTTGATTTCATCAAAGATCTCTAGATCCATCATACATATTATGACTCCCCTAGGCTCCTCCTTCATCAAATCCTTAAAATCATCATGCACCATCTACATCTATGTAACATATCTAAAGTGGAAACATAACCAAGAAGGTTTTAGAAATCCAAAATAAATGTTTATCCGTGGAGCAAGATACCTTGCCTGACCATGCCTCTTTACATACTCTTGGGGATAAATGGGAACATTTAGACTCTATAAATGCCACAATGTGGAAACAATATGATAAAAGTACATGGATACAAGGAAATAAAAACACTTAAATCTTCTATTGTATATGTTTCCAACATAATTAGAACTCTCCCATCCATGGCATTCTGATTATTGGTGTACGCACAACTAAAAAAACCCTCATAATAAGGCTTTTAACTCTTTCTTCCTAAAACTTTTTCAACCATGGCATGAAGCTCTTCACCCACATGCACGTTGATGGGAACATCCTTTGTACAAACAAAAACAAACATGGACAAACCTTTGAACCTTTCAAAGAATAAAAAATGAAACTTGTTATGTCTTCTCTTGGAGATGATAAATCTCATAGTCCTTATGGTATCATTAAAGAATTTTATCAACACCTATTAGAGAACATCAATCCTACTTTCACTAACCTTATGAACTAGATTCACCTACATGATGACATTTATTCATGGATCAGACCTCTCAATAAAACCTTTATAGATTTGATTAAAAATTATAGAGCATCTAAACCTTTCCAGTCAATTCAGACCCATTAATATGATGAACACATCATATAAGGTCATTGCCAAATTTGTTAGTTCACAAATGAAACATATTTTGATGGATATTATGAATTTGCAGAAATTTACTTTCCTTCAAGGTAGGAGCATGAAAGATTTTGACATTATGGCCAATGAAACCATAGACACTTGCAACACCAGGAATGTTCCCTTACTTTCACTGAAACTTGACTTTAAGAAAGCTTTTGATAACTTCAATGAGTGCTTTCTTTTGAATAATATGATTGGGTATGGATTCTCTTCTAGGTGGACTAGCTAGATCAAATCATGTATTAGTTCATGCCATTTTCCCACTCCTATAAGATGTTTTAGCCTTCAGATACTTCACCAGCTCTAACAAACATAGACAAGGAGACTTGTTACACCTTACCTATTTATCGTTGCTTCCTCCATTCTAGGCCAAATGATCTCCATTCCTATAGAGTTAACCTATTAGAGATCCTTATACCCATGATTAAAATATCATCCAATATGAAGATGACGCATCATATTCCTTAAACATGTATAATCATATATTATTGATATCATTATATCCTTAGCATTTTCTTACATCATAGATTTGATTAAAAATTATAGAGCATCTAAACCTTTCCAGCCAATTCAGACCCATTAATATGACGAACACATCATATAAGGTCATTGCCAAAGTTGTTAGTTCACAAATGAAACATATTTTGATGGATATTATGAATTTGCAGCAATTTACTTTCCTCCAAGGTAGGAGCATGAAAGATTTTGACATTATGGCCAATGAAACCATAGACACTAGCAACACATGGAATGTTCCCTTACTTTCACTGAAACTTGACTTTAAGAAAGCTTTTGATAACTTCAGCGAGTGCTTTCTTTTGAATAATATGATTGGGTATGGCTTCTCTTCTAGGTGGACTAGCTAGATCAAATCATGTATTAGTTCATGCCATTTTTCCACTCCTATAAGATGATTTAGCCTTCAAATACTTCATCAGCTCTAATAGACATAGACAAGGAGACTTGTTACACCTTACCTATTTATCATTGCTTCCTCCATTCTAGGCCAAATGATCTCCATTGCCTGTAGAGTTAACCTATTAGAGATCCTTATACCCATGATTAAAATATCATCCAATGTGAAGATGACACATCATATTCCTTAAACCTGTATAATCATATATTATTGATATCATTATATCCTTGGAATTTTCTTACATCATCGGGACTCAAAATCGATCTTCCCAAATTATCTCTCATCAACACAAACATGGTAGATGAAAAGATAGAGAGATATATACATGTACCAATGCCAAACGGAGTCCTTTCCCATCAAGTACTTATATATAGATCTATCACCAAATCATATGCCTACTTCATGGTGGAACTAGATCATCACAAATATGGAGAAAAATCTCAGTCTCTGGAAAATGCATCACCTTAGTCCTCTTAGACGTCCGACCCTCCTTAGCACCACTCTTTCCCCCCTCACCTTCTTCTATATTAGAGGCATCCCTTTACCCACTAAGGTCCTAAAACATATAGATAAAACCATAATGATATTTCTATGGGGAGGTACTATCGATCGACATAAAACACATTTGGTAGGTTCGTAAAACATATGTAAATCGAAAAAACATGTGAGTTGGGGTATCACCAAACTTGAAACTGCATGTCATATGTCTGATCCATAAAATCACAACATAATTATGCAATAAAAACACACTATTTGCAGCAAATATGTCACCAAGAAATAATGTTAATGACATAACCCTTGGAAAAACATCTCTAGGACAAAACTTTCTTCTCTTTGGAAACATTGTAATGTCTCATTACACATCATTCAAAATAGTATTATGGCCTCTTTTTTTTTGACCCATCGCACATCATTTTGGCTTGACTTATGGAAAGAAGGTTGCAATATCATTAATACAAAAATAAATCTAGATATCCGCAAAACATGTTTAAAATATTTTCAGAACAAGCCTTGATCCTCCTTAACTCACACATAAGAAACATCTTCAATAGATTTCTCATTGCATCCTTTATAGAAGATGAAATTTAGGACATAAACTACATACTAGAGAATGACACATGACATAAGGTGTAAGAACCTGTTACACTAAATGATATTACTCAAAACATAAAATGCAATCAATCACCAATTAATCACATACCCAAAAATATGGGTAAATTAAACTGATTTCAACATCAACACCCGCTCAGAAACATTTCCATAAGAGCCCGACATCTTTCTTATATCCATACTATGCCAATAATTTGATGCAAATTGTTCTATCACCTTATCTACAAAATATATACACATGAGAACAATATTCATATATTCCACACAAATAAGCATTAACATGCTAACAAAATTTTGATCATTTAAAACATTATATTCAAACTTTTACTGCTCAGACCTGAGAGTACAGGGACGTCTCTAAGACACACTAGACATCTAATCAACTTTTCTCACATATTCATTACTATAGCTCCTCTTTGCTGCCACAAGTTTGTTTTCATCACTTTCAATTACCTAAAAATATGTGGCGAACCACAAGGGTGAGACCCATGTCCCAGAAAGAGATATAACCTCCAACAATGCTTATTCATTACAACATTTTAAATAGTAGATAACTGAGCAGTTGGAGTATTTAATAATCAATTGAACATATTGAACAGTTCAAGTATGCTAAACATATTAAGCAAATAATCTTAACAACAAGTATGATTATCTATGGATATATAGGTAACAAATAAATCCACTTCTCTGGATAGATTTCTACTCAAATTACATTAAATTGCATCTAATAAAAATCATCATCATTAATCTGACTATTATCATATTCCTTGCTAACATCACAAGAAATATCATAGTATAAGCATCCCTGACATCGTGAATATGTCTAGTAACATAACATGGCTATCGATACTAGCATCTCAAATAAAGGTAACAAATATATATCATAAGTAGAACTAACATCATAGCACAATTAACTACATAAGAATGATTAGCATTTTAAGCATTTCTAATTACATAGGCATGGATACCAATATTAAATATCTAACAACATCATCTTAACCATCAATGTCAGTATATTTGACAACATAAGCATGTTTACAACATGAGCATAACTACAACATAAGCATATCTATTATCTCTTATTGTACTATACATGATCTCAGTGAAAAGAAAGCAAACAAGGGTTATAATCCAATATGAAGCATTGTGTATAACCCTAAACAAATATGCTACATGGCTAGCTTACATCTTTTATTATGCCCTAGGGAATTTGAATTGTACCATCCAAAGTCCAACCGACCCTTGTGAAGGGCTATTCGGTTCCGTATAAGATCTAGGAGTGTCGGTATCCTAAGATATCTTCCCCTCAGTTAGTACGAGTAAAAAAGCAGTGACATATCAGTCAAAGCTGTCACTACAGTGACATATAGTCAAGCTGCTAACCACTAGTCCGCCCTTGGTATAGGTCACGGTACTAGAAACTAGGGTATACAAAACCCTCTAATCTGAGGTACAACCGTAGTTGTCCTCAATCACATCAAATGTCTAAGGCATGACCATAGCTATCCTCCATAACCTACATTATGGATGACAAGGATATATCCTCAACTTGCGACCCACACATACTCAACAGTATGCACTCTGAGTTTCCCTTAGGAATACTCGTTTCACCATCCAGTAAGTTCTGACACTGAAGATGGCTCTACTGCACATGGCACTACATGATTAGAGTTGTACTTGATTAGTTATGCCAATTGGGTGAATTAAGGCTGCATCAAACAAGTGGACATACAAACCCTAATTCACTTCTAGAAAGCATATAAATATCACAACTTCAGAAGATATAAAATGTGTGAAACATAATTTTTCATCTCACCATCACATGCTACTATTCACTTGCCATTCATGAGACTACACTAGTCATCATACTATCACAAGATATAAATCCTTTTAACAATACCACAGGGTATCAACCCTTATTAACACAAGAGGATTACACCACATTTAGGGCTCAACCATGCCCAAAGGTCATTAAGACCATCATATTATTCCCTATAAGATCGTCATTATCTTTCCATGCCTTATAACAAGGCTCAACAACATCACTTACATATAATACACCATATCAAAACCATATTGCATTAATGAGCTAGGAGATATTCATAAACAATCATAGTAGGGTTATATTAACATTAAGAATATTCCTTTATTACATCAACATGAAAGAAATCTAGATATGAATAACCCTTATCACATTCATAATGCACATATTTAGCATAAGAAAGTATCAACCATACGGCTATGATTACCACCAATTAACACATTAAGGTTATGATCATATTAAGGAGGTTATTTCACCATCATGCCATCATATAAGAAGGTTAAACATGAATACTCATCTTTATCTATTTGCATTAGAGTTAGGTTCAACAAGATAAATTATATTAATGTTACTAATCAACACTCACACCCAAACCCTAACTCACAGCATCCCCATTGGATCATGAATGCATAAGGTGAAGCATCACCATCACATTCCATACTATTCTCAAGAATGAACCCACACATAAATCAAGGTGTAACCATTAGGTTATAGCATACTAGGGTTTCAAAAATAATAAGAGAGTACTCCATGATTGTATTAGTCATTCAAGGACTATTCATACCCAATTACCATCATTTAGTTATATTAAAGCTAGGTATAACAAGATATACCTCATTAGGGTTACCCATTAATCATTATGGTGATTATAAATCATAATCATATGAGGGTAAGGGTAAGACTACAGCTTTAAGGCATTGAACCATCAAATTCTCATCATCAGAATCATAACATTACACTACACACTTCACCCCAAAACAATGGGAATGTTGAGGCATCAATTTCTAACCATTAAATGTTGAAAAGGTAAAGCCATTAGTTGTTTACATAAGTAAACATCTTGAACAAACCACATATGAAGTCATTGAGTTGTGCTCAAGAAAGAGTCACCATCTAACCCAAGAAATCCCTTGATTAACAACAAAACAAGTTCCATTAAGTGTAGGGTAAAACCCACAAGCGATGGTTTATTTAAAACACTCCGTCAGTAAATGAGCTTCTTAAGTTGATCTCATAAAGAAAATCATTTGAATCACTTTATTAGGATAAACATATTACATTTAGGCATCATTTCAATTTATTGGATGAATAAACATTAGATCTTAACCATTAGGCCGAGTTCATATATTAAAACCATCAATTGAGGTATAGGTCCGACCATTGCATCAAATGACCCAAGAAACCATTGGTTTAGGGCTTAACTGATACTACAACTACATGCTTGACTCACCATAGGTCGTGGAGACATGATCCACCATTAGTAGTGACCATTAAATCACCATAGGTTGTTAGATCAACACTATATTCATTAATCACCATCGAATATCAAACTAATATCACCATTGATTAATAACATCATTAGGGTACTTAGTTGTTAATCACTAAGCTTCTAATTAGGCCAATACCTGACCTAAGGGGTGAATGTCAGTTGACACCCTTTGTCACCACCATCAGTTGTCATGAAGACAACACCATCGATTGTTGCAATGGTACCACCATTGAGTCATGTGTTTATAGAAGAAATCAACTTTAAACCTTAAAATTGACCATTGTTTGATAGGTGTTTAGCACCATCGGTTGTCAAAAACAACCTGATCCAAGTCATATTATACCTTAGGAATAATGTACACATGATAAAAGGTTCATATAGAACTGAAATTAGAATAGGTAACATTATCAAAATTGATATCCAAGTCAAGCATAGCTTTTTAGTGCATGGATCATCATTTAAAAGCAAGAACATGAGCTAGCAAGCTTATGGTAAGCAATAAACGTGGATCAAGTTATAAAAATTGCCTCTAATTATAAGATAAACTCCCAAACATAAGAAAACACGAGTAGGTAGGGTAGAATATTCAAGCATAACATGTGAACTCATCCATCTAGCACCTTTCTTCATCAAATGAGCAAACCCTAGCATAAGGAGCAAGAAAGGTAGGGTTTTAGAGCTTTAGAGAAATTTCTATCATGGAACAACAAGATTTTGACCTGGAGAAATGTAGGAGGAAGGGTAACAAATAAATAAATGGAGGAAAGAAGGGGATTCTTACTCTTTTAGGTCAAGATCACTAGAAGGAAGCTTTTTAAACCATAAAAGGAAGTCAATTGCAACCCTAGATTCTTTTTTCAAGAAGATCCCCTCTTTCTTCTTCCTTGGATAGGAAATTCATAGAAGCACAAAGGGAGAACGAGGTTCATAGAAGGAGGGAAGTGTTGGAGAACAAATGGCTCATTTGGGTTCTTAGGGATAAGTATATGAAACTTTAAGATTAAGAAAAAGAAAAAGTTGAAGTTCTAGTATCTTTCCAAGTGTCCATGGCCTTAAACTATTAAGAATATACAAGCACACACACAAGCAGCTGCCCCACATATCATAGAGACCTTCTTATCCCTTGTTTCTTGAATTTCTAAGCAAAACAAATAAATCATTACTTGATAGCTCCTAAAGGTAACTCATCCATAAAGGGGTAAACCCTAAAATATCCTTGAGGAAAACACCTCCAAACCAAGGTTCAACTAGGCACCCCATGGCTCAAAAAGATCAAAAATGATGATTGAACATCCAAAGAACATAATGAAAGTGATTAATTTCAAAGAAAACCTCTCAATTGGGTAAATTACGAAAAAGTCTAAAATGTGCATAAAATTGCATAACTTGCACAAACAGTGTCCAAATTGGAGAAAATTTGAAACTTAATCTTGTCTTATGATTATAAATTATATTACAAGGTTATATTATAGTTATAAGAATTAAATTATGATAATTAAGCTTGTTCAACACTTTAAGCAAGGTTAGGGATCACACATTGCTTGGAAATGGGCCATTATGTAAACACCTAAATCTACATATACTTTCTTTAGTGACACTTTCTTTGAATGCACATAGGAGCAGATATATATGGAAAAGTGTCCCACCAAATACATTATCCTCATATGACTTATAAGACATAACAAAATCATGATAAGATAAAATTGGTGGAAAAGAAGATTCTATAGATCTACCATGTGCATTCTTTGTAAAGAGGGTGTCAAAAATAATGAACACATCCTTTTTTGATGTAGATTTACTAGGAATATTTGGAAAAATTATATTCATATCCATCAACTTACAAATGGTATTGAGAGGGTTACTATCCACTAGATCTTCAAAGCTGAACCCATGTCTCTTCACTTCACACATACAAATGTTCTAAAAATAAAAATTATGTAGGAGATATGAGAAGAAAGAAATTATAGAACTTGAAAAAAAACACAATTTAACATTTATCTATGACTATATTAGAGACCCATATATACGATATTGTCGTCAGACATCCGATGCAGGTATCAGAGCCATTGTTAGAGAAGTCAAAGCCACACATTTGTTGAGTTTTAGAAATGTGGACTTATGCCAAGGCAGTTACCGGATGGAGAATATTTTGAATGCAACATCTATAAGTTGATTGGGATTATCCCCATACCCGACTAATTCTAGATTAGCATCCTATCTACATGCCCGAGGCTAGTTTGGAGTGCCTCCCCCATTTAGACTTTTTTTCTTCATTCTTATATATTTACTATATTGTTGTGTTATCAGATTAGCCCAAGTAATTTTACTAATACACAATAAAGTTTCTAGTCTTTTTATACAGTTGTGATCTCAATACTTCTTATATATCAATACATAATACTTTATAAAAAAACACTGTCGCAGACTGTTTTCGAGCCGTTTAAGATCTGGTGCATGCTACAATATCTGATGTGATTTCCTTCCCATTTTGTATAGTATTAGGGGTTGTCTTTGCAAGGCTTGAGCTTATTCCAGGTTCTAGTAAATTTTGATCCATCACAACTTGATTAGTGTTAGTCAATTATGTGATAGTGGCTATGATGTTCTTTTTAACAAATTTTGCTACAAGCTACTCATAGAAAATGCAAATAATATTGTTTATGAAGGAAAAAGATTAGGAAATCTATATATACTTAGACATAATTCTATGTAATCTATTTTTGGAAAATGTCTTATTGTAAATGTTAAATCTTTATGACTATGACATAGAAAACTAGGTCGTGTAAGTTCACATGTTATCAAAAAGTTGATTAAATATGATCTTGTTCGTGGTTTACCTAAACTCTCTTTTGACAAACCTGAAAATTGTGAATAGAATGGTTTCATGCCTGATTTTGATTGTATTTCAAAAATTATACGTTGGAACATGTTTTAATAATGATGATTATATACAAACCATAGGTTTCATGAAATAAAGTGTATATCCTATTCAACTGATGAGAAACCATCTATTCCAATGATAAGATTATGATATGTTTAATCTTTGAATTACGGTTACACCAAATGCTTAGCTAAGGTTTCAAAACCTTACGACTCTTAATATAATAGAATTAGGTTTGTAACTCTTGACTCTATAGGATCGAATCAGATTGTATTATAGTAGACAATTTGTGTTTCTCTCTCATTTTTTTAGGAGGTTGGATTTTAAAGATGAATGAAAAGGAGATACTGCATTTTGTGATTGGTTGTCCTATACAAAATGTATAGGACTCGTCCTATTCTACCGGCTTAGGAGTTAGTTTGTTGTTTGTGTGCGTCCGAAGATTGGTCATCCTCGCTCTGCTACCATGCCACATAGATGACCAAAGAAACAAAAAACAATGACCATATATGTATGTATACACACAGATGCTTACGTCTGCCCTTGAAACATTGCAGGCAGCTGCTTCTGCCCCGCGTCCGTCTTTAAAAAGGCACCTTAAGAAACACACCAGCAACAAACACCGACGGGCTTCACCTCCGCGGGCCAACTTCGGGAACAGAGTGAGAGAGATGGACAATGGTGGCATATTGTCCCAGTCATTCTCGCTCTGCTACCATGCCACATAGATGACCAAAGAAACAAAAAACAATGACCATATATGTATGTATACACACAGATGCTTACGTCTCCCCTTGAAACATTGCAGGCAGCCGCTTCTGCCCCGCGTCCGTCTTTAAAAAGACACCTTAAGAAACACACCAGCAACAAACACCGACGGGCTTCACCTCCGCGGGCCAACTTCGGGAACAGAGTGAGAGAGATGGACAATGGTGGCGGCGGCGGCGGCTTGCAGTGGGGTGCCTGGTTTCTGGAGGCTCTCCTGCTTGCCTGGCTAGCTGCCCAAGTTCTCAAGGCGCTAGAATGGGCGTGGTGGAAGCCAAAGAGGCTGGAGAGGATCCTAAGGCAGCAAGGCGTGGATGGAACCCGCTACAGGTTCTTCTTCGGCGGCGACGCCAGGGAGGAGGCCAGGATGATCCAGGAAGCTAACAGCAAAACCATGCCCATCTCCCATGACTTCACCCAGCGTGTTTCTCCTCTAATCCATCAGACCTTGAACAGACACGGTATGTATATATAATCTTGCACCACCAGGATATATATATCATTATCACTGGTAAGAAATCTGTCAAGGAAATAGTAGCATTACAGTAAAGTTTACTTGGTTTATAGATTTGCAGGCCTAAACTTGTCACTGAAGTTAAAACTGTACCTCAATTGCAGGGAAGATCTCCATGAGATGGTCCGGACCACGGCCTAGAGTAACCGTCATGGATCCAGATTTAGCGAGGGAGATACTCTCAATCGAGAAGCGCATCAGGTATACTCTCAGGAAGCCACTGGTCGGTGGGCTAGCTGTATATGACGGAGAGAAATGGGTCAAACACAGGAGGATCCTCAACCCTGCATTCCACCTCGAGAAACTCAAGGTAGCTATCCTCCCTCTGTAATTAAAAAAAGAGAGTGGATTTTTTTCCTATTATTAAAGCTGTTGCAACTAATGTGGTCCTTTTTTATATTTGGGTCTTTGCAGAACATGCTCTCAGGATTTGCAGTTAGTTGCTCGGAGATGGTTAACAGATGGTCTGAGCTGATAGGCAGTGCAGACTCTTACGAGTTGGATGTAAACCCTGAGCTGAGGATCTTAACGGCGGATGTCATCTCCCGAGCAGCGTTCGGAACCAGCTATGAGGAAGGGAGAAGGATATTTGAACTCATCACCGAGCAAACTTTGATTGTTAATCGGGCATTACAGAAGTCACATATACCATTTTACAAGTGAGTGTTACCATTTTTGTGACGCTGGTCCGTACCTGAGTCAAATATATATGTCTAGATGGAGTCCTAACTGATTATAGAATGTTCTTCCTCCGTGCTCCTGTAGTCACCGAAACTTGAGTCTCTCTGCAACACCATCTTTACCTTCTGTAACATGAAGACCATAAGCCATTAAGCAAACTTAGAGTAAAATCAGGTCTCGGAGAAAAATAAAACTTTTGTTTCCACTTAAGGAGATAGCTAGATTGGGAAAAAGAAATATATCATTATTACTTCTTCTTACTAGGAGCCAAAATTTCGTGGAAGAATCAGTTTTAAGAAACTCAGAGCTGATGTAACCCACTGAAATGGGACTACCAAGAATGAAGATACTATTTTAGGGAAGATCCTTCCATTTTTCCTTTCAAATGTTAGTCATTTAACATTTCGTGCTGCAGATACATGCCAACAGAGGAGAACCTCAGAATGACAAAAGTACATGATGAGGTGCACTCGATTTTAAAGTCCTTGATTGCTAAGAGAGAAAAGTTGATGGAACTTGGAGAAGCTCCCAAGAATGACTTACTTGGACTCTTGATGGAATCAAATATGAGAAACATCCAAGAGAATGGCAAGTCAGACAGAGGACTTACAACAGAGGAGGTGATAGATGAATGCAAGCTCTTTTACTTTGCCGGACAGGAGACTACAAATAACTTGCTGACGTGGACAATGCTCTGTTTAAGTATGCATCCCACTTGGCAAGAGCGCGCAAGGGAGGAGGTCTTGCACCATTTTGGAAAGAGCAAACCAACCTTCGATGGGCTAAGCAAACTGAAGATCGTAAGTACTGTCTTTATTCTACCCTCAGGGATATATAGCTTCATATGCAACATTTACGCTATGCTTGGTACGCGGTGAATGGAGGGCAGGGGAGGGAGGGGAGGGGAGTGGAGGGGAGAAGGGAAGGGAGGGGAGGGGAGTGGAGGGGAGAAGGGAGGGGAGGGGAGGGGAGTGGAGGGGAGGGGAGAAGGGAAGAGAGGGGAGGGGAGGGGAGGGGAGGGGAAAGGACACTTATTTTAGTCTATTTGGTTAGCATGGGAAGGAAAAGTGGAGAGAGATCATAAAAAATAAAAAACATGTCACTTCTTTGACAAGTCATATTGTCACAAAAATGTTATATACGCCACACACATATTAATATATGAAAAATCAAGATAAATTAAGTTCACATATCTAAAACTATTCTTGTAATTATTTTGTTAATAAAAAAGATACATTTCTCATGTCTAATATCATTGAGTTCTACATTTTAGGAGTTTGGCAATATATCCATCGATAATTCATAACCGTCTTCTGATGGAAAACTAAAAAAAGCAACCAATATATATGGATGTGGCACAAGATATATTTTATCTCAAGATATATTCTACCACTTCTCTTTTTATAGCCATTGTGGATATACATGTAGTTCCCTCTATATTTATAAATTTTCCTCTATTTGTTTAATTTTCCTCCATAACTTGGGTGTTTCCTCCACTTTCCTCCACAATTCCCTCCATTTTTCTATTTTCTTTATATTATTATGTTTGTAATTTTTATTTATCTTAAACTTTATGTATTCTCTAACAATATTTTTTTAGACTTTCTAAGATTTCTTATAATTATGTGCTACATTTAATCTACTTTCTATTTATTTTTAATTTTACCCTCTAAACTTTTGCTCCGAATTCCCCATCAACATTTCTAAATTATGCGCTACAATTCTCACACCTCATTTGGAGGGACACAAGTATTTACCATTATATTATTTATAGTTTTCCTGCACATTCTATATTTTCCTCCAACCTTTATAATAAATTTTCCATCAAATCTTTCCCCTTGCC
Source organism: Alisma plantago-aquatica (assembly GCA_963693085.1). Classification (NCBI taxonomy): domain Eukaryota; kingdom Viridiplantae; phylum Streptophyta; class Magnoliopsida; order Alismatales; family Alismataceae; genus Alisma; species Alisma plantago-aquatica. Next base: position 1,260,527,773 of record OY856409.1, read on the forward strand.
CTTATCCCCACTCTAATATGATATGATGGGGAGAAGAGTGGTTGGAAATACACTTAATTCTTTTCTCTCCATTCCCCTTCATTCCTCTCTGTTCCCTTCCCTTCCCTTCCCCTTCACCATGTGCAACCAAATAGCTTAAGCCCTTTCCCCTCCCTTCCCCTCCCCTACATTCACTGTGTACCAAATAGGCTGTTAGATGGAATATTTTTCTAGGAACAGAGTAGAAACTGCATCAAAATCGGCATGGGAAGACCACAAAAAGAAGCTCTTATTGTTTGCGATGGATGATTGGTTCATTTATGGAAGAAATATAATTACGTTTTTAGTTTGTACAAGATTAACTTCTTGAAAATCTAGGTAGAAACTACTAGAGTTTGATATTAGTCGGTTTTCCAGAAAATTATGTATTAGTCCATGCATAAAAACAAAGCTTTCTACCCGTCATTGCAGGTAACTATGATTCTGAATGAGGTCCTTCGCTTATACCCTCCATTCATCGTGCTCACCAGGACGACCTGTAAGACGATGAAACTCGGTAGCATCACTTTCCCAGAAGGAGTTCTACTCGAGATTCCTGTGCTTTTCTTCCATCATGATCCAGAGTTTTGGGGCAAAGACGTCCATGAATTCAATCCTGAGAGATTTACAGAAGGGATAGCCAAAGCATCGATGAATCGACAAGCCTACTTTCCTTTTGGATGGGGACCTCGAATCTGCATAGGACAACGGTTTTCATTATTGGAAGCCAAATTAGCATTGGTCATGATTCTTCAAAACTTCTCATTTGATTTGTCCCCCTCTTATAAGCATGCACCTTGCACTATAATCACACTTAAACCCCAACATGGCGCCCAAATAATCTTACACAAACTGTGCGGACATAGAACAAATGTCGTACAATTATAGTATGAGTTGATATATACACAGATGGGGAGGTTACTTATGGTTTCACAGATAATGACTTTTCCTTGATGAATAAGCTATAACTATTTAAAAGCAGAATTTTCTTCATTTTCTTATTCATCTATTGGCTTTCGTCTATCAAGTGTTATAGTTGTATATTTCCCATGCTATATAAGCACATACTTGTAATTTGATCTAGGTACCACATATTTCCTGTTGAATGTCTAATTCTTCCCCACGATTACTTCTGTTAACAAGTCACTTATGCCATCCTTATGTTTGTATCTTCGTAGACATGTCTGTCTTAGTCTCAATTAATAGTGAAAAAAGATGATGTTGCATCATGTGATGTAATAATCTATAACTACACCAACTTCTCTTTAAATTTTGATGTAATAACCTATAACTACACCAACTTCTCTCTAAATGTTTTCCCAATAAGAGACATTTCAATGCAATCTTCTATAAATTGTTTTTCATGTTGTGTTGGAACCCAAAAGCTATTGTGAGATAGGTTCTAAAGATATATGAACATGAAAATTGTAGTAGTTAGCGTACTCATACCAATCTTAGAAAATCCAAGGAAAAAATCAAGAAAAATGAGTAAGAGAAATAAACATATACTTGGTCAGAATAATTGTCTAGCTCGTGTGTAAATAAGACTTGTCTTAGAGAAATTAATGCTCACAAAGGATGCACCTGATATGACTGCACCTTTATGCAACTTAATTATAGATGACGTCAACCAAGACTCATTCACCATAGGAATAGTAGAGATGCAAAGTTTGTGTAGTCTTAGTGGCTAAGGCGCTACCACCCAATAGAATAATAATATCACTACAATGGGTGATGCAACTATAGCAGCATCGAACATTATAGCAACAATGTTTCAGAGGATAAGTGCTAGGGAAATTGTTGCTAACAAAGTGTGTTGGAGGTGTCTAGGGTTAGTAAGAGATTGAGAGTGTAATTAACCAAAATAACCTCACTACTTATTTGTTAACATCGCAAGCATTTTTATCCAAATAACATAAGAATGTCATGTTTACACCTCCACATGTGTGCACATTTTTGAATACACAACACATAATCTAGTAAAGATTCATTCATACTGATTATACTAGAATTCATCATCCAATTGTCCAAAAAGAAACCCACGACAATGGGTAGTGATCCATGAGTGTGAGTTCTTCACCATCATCCAACTACACACCATTTTCCTCCATCCAATAGTTGAGAAACACATTGAATAAATGGCTTAGATGCCTTATCCTGACTAGATTTAATTATTCATTATGGGTGCATGTTGTTCCCATGCTTGGAACAACAAATAACAATTCAACAAGAAATTTCATGTCGATTGTAGGATTGGGTGTGACAAAATAAAAAATGGCATGTACCATCTTAAGTGTTAATAGGAAAAAAACCTCGGGGGACCATCATAACCACCATCACATATATAATATATTGTGCATCCTTTACATATCCATTGCATAAAATTGTTTGTGTGGTAGGATTTACAAGATAATTCTGAATCAAATGTCATACATAAATCATATTCGGTTATCTCATTAGTTTTTACTTCTCTTTATTTCCCCTAGACACTTGTTAATTTTATGGCCTATGTTTTGTAATCGATGCATTTATTTAATACGAGAATTCATATATGCACAATGCAATTTATAGCTTCTTCTTCTACCAGAGGCAGCGTTGGTGTAACACAAAAACACCCAGGTAAACTTTATCCCAGTATTTACACATGAATTATTAGGATGGTATTAATCTTACTATCCTTTCCCTTAGTTTGATGGTCATATGCTGACTAGGAACCATAAATGGTAATGGTTATGATAAATACCCATATTTATGAAGTTTTAGCTTAAGTTAATGAACCAAGGTATAGTAAGGGGTTAACAAACAACTTTTCTAATTAATGGGTTTTTAGTTAAAATGATTCCCAAGACTTCTCCTAGAAGTACGTATTTTGTAAAAGAAGTACAACGAGAAATATCTCATACAAATATCTAATGAAAAAGTATTTATAATCACCTAATTGCTTCTTTTTCTCCATGTTTGTGGTACCAACAATGCTATTGGTGGTCCCAATTTTTTTGCAATGTATACTTATTTTAGCTGCACTAAAGCACACAATGCATTAGGATCTAGTAAAATACAACAATTTTGAACCAAATACAATACAAATTATATAAAATTGATGCACAAGAGACATCACATGCTATTTAGGCAAAAGGTAAGTAAAATATGTGAATATCAAAGAATTTCCAATGAAAACATGCCTAAAATCGCTAATAAAATGGTAGTGAAAATATGTTCATCAACTCATGTATATCATATAGCAATAAACCGCATGCATGTTTTGTTTGTCGCTAGTTTAGGTAGCTGGAATAAAAAGATATGAGGATATGAAGATTTAGATGAATATATTGAAGTTAACAAAGCTAAATTCATAAGGGGGAATAATTTGCTAGAAATTCAGGATATCTCTCTTCTTGTAGTTTCTCTTTTACTTAAAAACTGATGTAAACTCCTTTGAAGAGAAAATTAGCATCTTTTATAAGAAAGAAATGTTATGAAATAAGATTGTTGGTTATTATTTGTTATTTCTCAAGTTTATATCTTGAAAATTTTTAGATGACGATCCTTGTCACTATTGTCCACTTTTAACGAGGGATCATCAGGGGAGGGCTTTCACAATCGGTGTTAAATCCCAGATTTATCAAATAACTTACAATAACTTATATTTCTAATATTCTATAGAGCCATGTGAGAATATTATGGTATTTTTCACATTTTAAAGACAATGATGTCTATAAAGGATCACAACCTAGTGACTGGCCAAAATTTTCTCTACATCATTGGTTGGTAAATGAGGACTCCCAAGCCTTTGTGAATCTCACCTGGACAAAGTTTGAGGTTTTTTCCTCAATTAAAATACCTCTAGGTCTTCTTATTTTAAATGTCGTCATCTTCTCATATATTTGTTCTCTTAACCCTAGATTGCATTTCTCACCTCATCTTTAGTTAGGATTCCAAGAAGTAGGACTGAGGCATCCTCTGCCAATTAAAGTACATATAATGTTAATTAAAGAAATAGATATGGAAGATGTAACATATAATATGTGTTTCTCTAGTAAGGGTAAACCCAAGAAGGGTCTAAGAAGGGTTTGAGATACCCAAGACATCCATGAAGGACTTGGGTTGCGATAACCCAGTCAGTTATGTTGACTATGTGGGTTAAAGGAAACATAAAACCTTGTGATGTGGAGGTTAACCCTTGACCCTCATATTTGGTATATACATACAATAGTGAAAGGAAACAATACCCTACACAAGAAAACCATGAGTAGGGTTAAAAAATAGAAAACATATATAAGTTTGGGTAGTTCAATTTGGGTACCACAGACTAGATACTAGTAGTTTCGTATACATGCAAGTATGGGGGTTCAAGAAGCTATGCATGTAGGTAACAAACACATAAAGGGTGTTTTATATACATGAAATGTAGGGTTTCAGTGGTTACATAAGGAAAAATATATAATACCTTCAACTAATTGTTTAGCGATGGTGTTCAGTCTTGGGGTGGGTCAACCCAAGAATGTAAAAAAAATCTATGAAGGAGGGATTACCCTAAACAATTGGAGTCAGGCCGTGGCTAGAGAGTCTAACCTCCTAGTGAAACACAAGAGGGAACCATAGGTTAGGGCCTCCTCTAGAAAGGTGAATTCAACAACCTTGTGTTTGGTTTTAAAATTGGAGGTAACCTTGGATGTTCTAAAAGTGACCTAAAGTTGAAGGACTAGGGATACAATGAATGAACCACTACCTAGTCAAAATAAGTTGTATTTCAAGAAAGTATTGTCCACATATTCAAATGAGAAAACTTGGTTAGAGAAAGTCACAGGATAAATGTGTAAAGGCAAGTAAAATACATTGAAAGGAATGCAATAAAATGCATGTAAGTCCTACTTCCACTAAGTCTGAAAAAGAAAAGTGTGTGTTTTTCTTAATTCCTGATATATATATATATATATACATATATATATATATAGTCAGGCTAGTGTACACTCAAGTGTACCGGAGGCAGCGTACACCTAAGTCATTTTTAAAGATATAGTAACTTTTTGAAAATTCTAAACCGTTGATCTTCTTAAATATCTTAAGAAAATACTATATAATACATTTTAGCTCATTTCGATACTTATAGGTCGTGCATCTAAAGGAGGCAAGAATCATGTATTTCAAATTAGTTTTGTGTGTTGATTTTTTTGTCCTTGGATGAGTGACTTGCACTCATTCAAATGAGCTCAAATTTTGTATGTGGCCTATTATTATTGTAACCATGAAGATCAATGTATTGGATTTTAGAAAGACAATGTCTAGATAGGAAAACACCATTGAGGTGTACGGCGTAATCTGTACACTCGAGTGTATTCTAGCCTGACTCTCTCTCCCTCTCTCTCTCGCTATATATATATATATATATATATATGTGTGTGTGTGTGTGTACGTGTGTGTGTAAGTGTATATATAGAGAGAGAGCAAAGTTGGAATACACTCGAGTGAGAGATGTTATACACCTCAATTTTTTTCCATCATGAAGAAATTATTTTGGAAATCTAAGCTGTTGATCTTCTTAAATATCTTAAGAACATATTATATGATAAATTTCAGCTCATTAGGACATTTATAGGTCATGCATCTAAATGAGACAAATATTATGTATTTTAAATTGGTTATCTGGATGGATTTTTTTGTCCTTGGATGAGTAAGTTACACTCATTCAAATGTGATCAAAATTTGTATTTGTCCTATTATCATTGTAACAATGAAGATCAATGAATTAGATTTTGAAAAACCTGCTCTAGATAGGAAAATACCATTGGGGTGTACGGTGTGATCTATACACTCGAGTGTATTCTAGATTGACTCTCTCTCTCTCTCTCTCTCTTCCTCTCTCTCTCTCTCTCTCTCTATATATATATATATATATATATATAATGGGTTTCATTCTCTACCGGCATGGGTATCTAAGTGTTCACTACCCATGCACCCCAAAAAGTAAATGTTTGGTCAAAAAAGTAATGATCTGGACAAAAAAATAACTATTCGATTAAAAAGGTAAAACAAGGCAAAATGCACAGTAGAAATTCTAGAACAATTATATATTTGTACATCTGTCACAAATGTAACTATTATGCATGTAATGTAACTATTTGGAAGGTGATTCAACCTTGTACACATGTAAACTAAAAAACTTCAAAAAAAGTAACTATTTTTGGAGCAGGTAGCTACCTGCCATGCATGAAAGATGCATCCATATATATACATATATATATGTGTATATATATATATATATATATATATATATAAAGTACTAAAGATATCCCAAGAAAATGTGTCATAAAAGCAAATACATTGAGAAAAAAATTTTGTGACATCATCTAAGTTATAGACTCTCCTTGTTTGAGATGAGTCATGGGAATTAGAAATATGATGGAGACCTTGTCTTGCAACAATGTGTAAGTAATGAGAGAAAATAAGGTCATAACATCTCAGTAAACCCTCGACAGGGTAGAGCCCTGAGTTAACCCTAAGGTCAAGCTAGGATGCTTATGAGTACATAAGACCCAATTGGGTCAGGAGGTGATCATTTCCTATGTACATAAGGCATGTGGTGTCAAGAGAAACCATCCATGAGTACAAAAGGTCCATGGAGTTAGGAGAATGGCCACTTTGTAAGTACATGAGGGTGAGGAGTCAAGAGAAAGTCACCCATAAGTACAAAGGCCCTTGTGGTCAAGAGGAGATCACTCCAATGGTACCAATACCCCTAGAGACATTAAGGGAAGACTGAGGCCAACAATACATGAGATGTAGACATAATTAATCCAAGAACTTTCTAATTGTGATTGAAATCACATCTTCAGGGAGGTTGTGCACAAACTAAAGAGGTTAAGAAAAGCCATTCCCCCTTGGGTTGATGACATTTAAGATAACTCATGGAGTTAAAATGTATCTAGGGTTTAGAGTCATTCAAAGGATGAGTCAACCAAATTCCAAGATTATAAGATATTGTGTGGACGCACTATCTCTACACATGAAATAGATAATATTTGTATTTAGACTGCAGCCAAATATTTATTTCGTCTTAATATAGTTGTGAGTGATTGGGCATCCCATGTGATACATATAATTGACATGTGAGGATGAATACCCCTACATTAAACTTATGACATGATCTAGGGTATAGAGGTTTGCCTCACCACCTCAAAAATATATGTATGATAATAAATTTTTTTATCATGATGGATATACAATCCCCAAGTGAAAATGTAACCACCAAGTAATAATATCATGAAGTAAATGAGGATGTGGAACTACCCTTTTGATAAACCTGATTTCCAACCTCAATTACATAAATAATCTTCACCTTTATGAATGTTATTCATAATGATCTAGCTAAAACTTTTTCAAGATAAGATGCTAGCCATATAACACATCAAGTTAATAGAGTTGGTATTCACCTTAACCTAATTAGGATTGAATTTTGGGGACAATATTTCTCTTTAAGGTGGGGTGAAAGTACTGACATCAAACTTTGTAAGTTTTAGATTTATCAAAAGTAGGATGTGAGAATCAAGGTAGAATAATGAATGAAATAATATGACTCTAGTTGATATCTTGAACTCCAAACCTAGTTCAGGGTCTTCAATTTAAGTAAATATAGTAATATTAAGAAAATGTATTACCATGATACTCTAGAAGTACTAACAATATTTCAAGCCTTAATTTTGTGACTAAGAATATGCATAAGCTTATGTACTCATTGCAAGTCCTAGTTTTGACACATGGCCCAAGAATCTAATATAGGTCCATAGGTACCTGTTAGAGAATCTAATAACTCATGCAACAATTAAATCCAATGATATTATCAGTTGATTGATGAATAAATTTTATATAATAAACAAGATTCCACATGATTTTAAAAGGTTGATCTAGATAACTAATTATGTAATTATTTACTATCTACAAGTATCAAATAAAAATAACTTAATATAATACTTATTTCAACATGATGTAATGAGTAAATGAGGATAAATCCATGTTTCGAGATGATAATATGATAATTTGTGACCTAGGTTATTAAAATAAAAAAAATGAAAATCAAGAAAAAAGTACTTATTATGTCCCTCTGGATCCCAAACTTTCCTAAATCCAAGATAAGAATAAAATAGAGGTAATCCTGAAGTTTTGTATTAATTGGATGTTTATATAGACCTATAGGTATTTTAGAAGATATTTGTATTTTAGAAATTGTTGAATAAAAAGTATGATCTGAATCCAATTTAGATAATATGGCTAACATAAGTTGGGGTAGGTCCAAACTCCAAGAGTGACACACATGTGGCCCATGATAGGTGATCCATGGTCGAAAGACCAACAGTTGTTGTCAACCTCTAGTCAGGAATCCCCTGAGATAGTGACTCATCTCCAATCACATTCTCTTACTGTGTGTTATGGTTTCCTTTGAAACCAGCCCTATATGTGAAATATTGAAGCAATCACAAATGACCCTAGTTGTGGCCATTATCTTTATAAGATGATATAACACCCAATCTTTGACCTTGTTCCAGGAATATAGGGCTGAATATCGGCACTGCCTCCTTGATACCATGCCCATATAAGGCCCTAGAAGGTAGCGTCATGATAGAATGAACTCAACCTTGCCTCAAATTGCTTCTAAATACTCATGCAACCTTATGTCAAGTTTGACCATCATTTTTGGCAACCTCAACCTTTCTCTATTGACTCGTGACCCCTATGGCCAATTATTATGGCCCAAAGTTGTGTTAGGGCCTGTGAAGATACTCCAACCTTCAAATGGGCATGAGGAGAATCTGAGATCGACATTTGATCTCTGGATTTGGTTGTTTGGAGATTACCATTCATGTTCTTTCTCAGGTAGTCACATGACCTTATGAATATCAAGAACTCTCCCACATACCTCCAGCGAGCTCTGTCAGTTTCTGATCCTCCCTGATCTTAAGTAATTCACTCTCTCCAAACCTCCAGATCCCTCCTCCATGAGACAGTCCTCCTCAAGCTTTAGTAATTCACTCTCCTCAAACCTCTACTTCCCTCCATGATACAAAACTAGAGAACATAGCTTTGACCAGCACACACACTCCACAAGGGCTTGTCGAGGTCAAGAGAGACTGTCGGACATGATTGTAACCCAAAACATGGCTATTAGGCTCTACAAGTCAAGGTCAACTCATCGGTTGACCACCATGGGCAGTACATCGATGCATGTGGTGAAGAACAAGAATCCCATGTGTGATATGACAATTCTGCCCTCACTACATGATTATTCCATGGTCACAACAAAAGGTGAATAAGGTCTTGGGAACTACTTTCCCAATAAGTCGTCCATGTGGTATTATCCACTTGGATTTGCTAACATGGAATTATTCAATTGTTCTGATTCATTTGCACTAAATGCATAAAACGGACTGTAGATCTGATCCTAGTAAGATTATACAGTCAAATTGCTAAAAAAATATGTAGAATCCAAATAAAATATATTCAATACCTGATTCCGATCATAATTCAAAAATTATGTGTTAATACATGGATATAATATGGTAGCAACATGTAAACCCTGTATTTGATGAATAAGATGTTAAATACATCCACTTTTTAGTTTAATATTATAAAAAGGAGTGTATGTTCAATAGTTAGAAATGAGAGTAGATAGCCTCCTATATATATGAGAAAGGCCGCTTAAGTGGGTTATTGGAGCCCCTTTTTTAAGTCTGAGTACATGAGAAGGAAAAGAATGGATACAAACATATTAAATATACCAACACACCCCCTCAAGTTGGAGACTAACTATTGTGAATTCCTAACTTGACACCCATATATATGAATAAAGTAGGGGGGAAGTTTGGTTAGGATGTCCACAACTTGATCACATGTCTTAATTTAAGGAGTGATGATCTTCTTGTCTTTGATTAGGTCCCGCACAAAATGGAAGTAGACTTTGATGTGCTTTGAGCGCTCGTGGAAGACTAGATTATTAGCTAATGTGTATAGTTGTCTGGTTGTCATAATATAAAATAGCCAGAGTTTGGAAAGGGGATACAAACTCAATCAAAATGGAGTGAACCCACTATAGATCACATCATTCATGAGCCATATCCCGATATTCTACCTTGATACTAGAGCAAGCTACGGCAACCTTTTTTTATTCATGTAGGAAATTAGGTGAATGACAATCATGACACGATAGTCGGATGTGGATTGCTGGTCTTAGGAATCATCTACCCAATCTACAATTTTATATTAGAGATAGATAATAGCTTGGAATTAAGATGTTTGTAAAGCAATCTTGGTCATGGATCACTATTGAGGTAGTGAAGAATGTGTTGAACATTGAACCAGGGATTCATCTAATGTCAGGGATTCATCTAATGCCAGTTCTGGTGCAATCATGTGATCGATTCAAAGAATCTTAATAGAAGTTGAAAACTAAATGGAAACCAACTTTTGAAACTCATGAATTACTTCAAAAACTTCATCACGAGTTTGAAGTAAATAAAGCCATGTCACTCTAGAGAAATCATCCACAAACATAAGGAAGCATACATAGTAATTTTACCTAGTAGTCCTAAATGGACCACAAATGACACTAAACCACATCAAACATATGGGATGATTGTTTAAAGCTATGACCCGAGTAGGATACATGAAGATGTTTTCCTATCTGAGAGACATTACAAAATATAGAAGAATATGGAGGTAAAGAACTATCTAATAGTTTTAGCTTGTCTAAAGGTAGATGACCATGACATACATATAGCTGAACTGGCATGGAGACAAGAAGGTGAAGTGTAGTAGTAAAGATCAACAGAGCGTACTCCCCACCCAACCATCATCAAATTACCCCAATCTTGTAAAATAAAACCATATGGACCAAAGGTTACAGAACATTGAAGGGAATCAACAATTTTTTGTACAAACATTATATTGTATGGAAAGTTTGAAACAAAGTGGACATCAATCAACTTGATTCTAGAAGAGAGAGAAATAGTGCCACACTGAGTTACTTGTTTATTCAAACCATACACGATAATGACATAGGTATGAGGGATAAATAAATTAGATGTGGTTAGAAGATTGGGCATATAGGTGACATATTGTATTGCACCCAAGTCCACAATCCAAGTAGAACTGGCAGCAAGCATAAATGCACCAAAGTTACCTTGAGGAGTGGTGGTTTGGTGGGTATCAGAACTGGCATTAGATGAATCCCTGACTTGCCATTCCGAGGAGTTTGTTGGAGTGGAGTAAAGTTGTAAATATGATTAGTTTTGTAGCTTGTAGCGGGCACTCATATGTCCCACTAGATAAGAAGACATGAGAGGAACTAGATGATGTTGATAGAGTGGGAGTTCCATGGTTGATAGTTGGGATAGGATCTTGGGCTATGTGGGAAAAACATGTGTCACATTCTCTTCTGTAACAGGTTGGAACTCATGCTTGTAGTCTCCTCCATGTAGACAATCTTGCCATGGTAGGTGCACTTGGATTGTTGTCCTCATCCCTGGCCATGTCCTCTGGTAGCCACAGCCAACACTTGGGGAAGATCATATGCATCATTGGGAGGAGTGTGAGGAGAGAGCATCATGGACTATGAGAGATGATCGTAGGCTAGGTCTATGATGGGGGTGTTGTGCACATAAGTAGAAGTTGGCAAACAATACCGTACGTGGGGGTGGAGGCTATTGATGAAGCGCTAGTCAGAAAAATCTCATGCTCCTTGGTGAGTTTAGTAGACTTCATCAAATAGAAGAACTTGAGCTAGGTTTTCTAGGTCCTTCATGGCGTCTAAGTACTTGGACAAGGGTATCTCTCCTTGTTATTTGGAGAAGATATTTTTCATGATATTGTACATGCACAGGTAGTTGTCCTCCAGAGTGAAGAACTATTTCATATCCTCCCACATATTGTTGGTGTTGTGGTGCCACATGTACTTGAAAACTACCTCTATATCTATGTATGCCTAGAGCCAGGAGAGCACTTGATTGTTTTCTATCACCCAGACATCATCATGAACTACCAATGAGCCATTGGTGATGAATTTGAGTTTGTCTCGGAACCCAAGAAATGTCTAGACAAAATTTATCCACTAAAGAAAGTTGTCATCTTTAAGTTTAAAGGAAGATATGTGTGAAAAATCATTATAAAAGATAATCAGCTTAGCATCATCACCCATGATGAGGTGAGTAAAGTATCAGATCTAATGGAATGGTACAGACAAAAAGAAAATACCAGAATGTAGCACGATACAAATAGAAAGTAAAAGTATTGGAATTTAGCATGGTACAAAGAACAAAATAGAAAGACTACCAGAATGGAAACTCTATAGAAAGAGGAGTATCACATTGGAATAGAATCCAATAGAAATAAAGCCATACTATCAAAATAAAGCTCAAAAGAAAAAGAAGTGACACTACCAAAATGGATCTTAGTAGGAAAGTAGAAAGGATTAACAAATTAATTGAAAGGTAGGTTAAATGAACACAAAATCCTCAATTTTGAAAAATAAATCACTCAGCCATGTGGGTTAGAGGAAACACATGGAGAGGAAGAAGAATAAAAAGTGTGTCCATTCTTCCTTTTTACAGTGTCTTTTGATCTCTCCCTTTTTATACAATAACAAAACCAAAGAACTAGTACATAAGAAGAGAGAGGGGAGGAGGGGAAGTGAGGAAATCCTTCAGAAGGCATTTATGGCATCATGTCCACAAGGACAATGGTTGACCGCCACTAGAACACTGATTACGGCATGCTACCCACATGCGCCTCCTACCACGTCTGGCAATGAGGGATGGATGGATAGGCAGGGGAGGAGATGGGTGGGTGGTAGTTTGCACTGGCAGTGTTGTTGTTTGCCTTGTAGATAGGAGGAGAGAGAGGAGGAGAGGATGATGTGGGGGGAGGTAGGGATAAGGTGACGATTGTTGGGAAGGGTTAGGAAACTTGCACTTGATACCATGCAGAAAGGAGTGTCTATTCAGTGGTTAGAAGTGACACTACATATCCTCCCATATATAGGAGTGAGGCCAGTTAAGTGGGTTATTTAGACCCACTTAAGTGTGAGTACAAAAGAAGGAAGAGAGAGGATACAACCATATCAAGTATACCAATAAATATAATATTGTTGAATAATACTAAGATCCCAAGATCTTAATAATATGAGGATGCTAATGATGTACATTTAGTATTTCTAAAATCATTATACCTTATACATGTGAATTAGGGGTTTGACCCCACCCTAATATCAACCCTAAACTAAGACCCATATGCTCAAAACCTAGTCTAGATCCTGATTCGATTTATATACATGGTGACATCCTAGTATTAGACATACATACATATTGAATGGCTTCTTGTAATATGGTTAGTTGTTTCATTGTGTAGATTGTTATATTATTGTTGTGTAAGTTCTTCATGAAAAAGGTACTTGGTTCATTTGTGAACACTCATGCATTCGAATTACGAGGATTGCAAATGCTTTCTTGAAGACAAATGTTAAGATTAAACTTCTTGAATGTTTATTTAATTCTAACTTGTATATAATGCTTATGTGTATCATATAAAGAAACGAATATATTTTAAACCCAGAGTTAGACATACCAAAGGGTAGATCACACAAGTACAATGACGGGTAGAGAAATAATTACACTCAAGTTGACATGACAACCATGGCTTAATTTTTTTTAATGAAAATGCAAGTTCATGTGGGAAATTATTTGATTGTTGAGTAATATATGTTGATGGCCATACACACATACATTTGTATGCACCCACATATACAATATTAAAATATACATACCACATGTTTTGCTTGTGGGAATTTTAGGTAGACGACATATGCAAAGATATGAGAATATGGAATTTAGATGAATGCATTCAATATGTAAAAGCTAAAGTCATAAGGTCATAGATACAAATTCATGATATCTTTATTCTTGTAGTTTCTCTTTTACTTGAAAATTGATGCAAACTCCTTTGAGGAGAAAATTAGCATCTTCTACAATCAAACAATTTTATGAAATGAAATTATTGGTTATTATTTGTTTTTTCTGAAGTCCATACTAGGAAAAAATGAGATGATGTTCCTTGTCCCTATGTTGTGCCTTCAATGGGGGATAACTAGGGGAGGAGGTCTTTGCAGTTCAGTTTTGGATTGTATATTTCTCAAACTTAGATAGGTCGGGTCATCCGTGGGTCAAGTTAGGTTTCTTAGGTTGGGTCATGTTTTGTTGATTGTAATGGTGGATATGTAGTACTAAGGTTTATTTGGCATATAGAGTAACGGGTCAAAATAGTAAGTGTATGTTATTTGGTGAAACTAACATGGGACACCATCATGTATGCCAAAATTTGTGTTCTGGGCAAGTCATCCTTGGCTTGACTACTTTTCTTTTTTTAGTGGGATGGGTTTGGGGCATATATTGGTTAAATTTTTTAGGTTCACATGTGTTAAGATGTATATTTTATCTTACTCTACTTTGGTTTCATGTACTTGATATTTGTATGTTGATGCCATAATGAGATGTGGAACCTGGAATTTTATTTACTATATGAATGCCCCTCTAGGAAAAGGTAAAAAACCAACTAAGACTCAGATACTTGTTCAATCCAAGACTGGTGAGTAATTACTTTCTTGACACACCTATTTCTGTTCATAGTACAAGAAGATGAGTAAAAAGAAAAGAAAGAAAAAGCAACTAGTTTTTCTTTGTGAGTAGGGTTTCAAGGGAGTGAAACATATTTAGACAAACCTTCAGCTCTCACGTGTGGATGAAAGTAGGAGTTCTAGATGTTATATTTAAGAATAATTCTATGTATACCCAGAAGTACATACACTTGTTCGCCTGGACATGGGAAAGTGGGCGATCTATTTTGTTTCTTGTAGCAAATATCTCCATCGGGAATAAATTTTGTACAACAAACCTTTTTAATGAAACAAAATAAATAGGAGATGAGTATTAAAAGGAGAAAAAAAGAGAGAAGGAAAGTATAAAAATAGATGGTACGAAATATAAAGAAAGGGGAGGGAAGTGAAAAAGATGAGGAAAATAGATAAACGAGAAGAGGGGAGGTTAAAAATATGAGAGAAGTAAAAACAAAAGAAGAGAAGTAGACAAGAGATATGAGATAAGTAGAAAGAGAGGAGGAAAGTATTGAAGAAATTGAGGAGAGAAAAAAATACTTTGCTCATAACTTTCAATCTTCAGTGAATTTATTGTCAAAATTTAAAAGTAGTAGATTCCTTATAAAATACTATTTTCTAAGAAGAAGAATGTTGACATACTTTGGATAAATATTAATATGAGAGACATATACATCTCTCCTCACATAGTGTATGAATGCTTTCAATATGACACAAATGTTTAATTCTATCATCTCACTTTCCTACTTTCCTACTACCATACTAAAAATGTTGGTACAATACAAAAAAATAGGATGCAAGTATATAAAAGTGAGAGGAGAGAAGTAGAAACTAGAGAAGAAAGAAGCAAACATTAATAGTGTACTAAAAGTTATTTGTACATTACAAAAAAGAGAGGATGTAATTATATAAAAAAGAGGAGAGAAGTAGGAAAAAGAGAAGAGATAAGTAATCATTAGTATTGTGAAAAAACATACATGTAATATAAAAAGGAGGAGGCCAGTATAGAAAAAGAGAGGAAAGAAGTAGGAAAGATAGATGATAGAAGTAGACATAAGTATTGTACGAAAAGAACATTCTTACAATATAGGAGATGGGAGAAGCATATGTCTCTCATATTATTTTTTTATAAAGGTTCATTCATTGAAGAAAATAAACCATACAAAAGAAAATGCAAGCTAAAGACCTGCATTTGCAACATTTATCCTACTGGTGAAGCTAGAAAGTGAGCAAGCAGCAAATAGAAAGTAGAAAGTTCATGGGGAAGGAACCCCTTGACAAGCCTCAAAGTGCATCGGCCAAAGGAAACAAAAAGATGATGTAATTATCCTTCATGCAACATTTAGAAGGTTGGTTCCAGTTTCTTCATCGAGCATTTCCTTAAGGTGGAAAAGATAAGCTGCTTCTGATTTACTAGCATCAGAGTCTACAATTTCAACCACCTCCTCCATTTCCTGGTGACATGAAATGATGCATAATTTTTAGATCAAAAATTATAGTATTAATTATGGTGGTCTTGGGTTTGTTTTTATTGTCGTATCTTCTGTTGTTTCTCTCTTTCCAGATATTCTAGAAGATTGTTTGAAGGAAGTCATCAGCCAGGAGCTGGTGGCTGTTTCTGCGGGGATGAAGGTTGGTTGGGATTTTTGTTATGTTTTGGTCTGAGTGTCTGAGAAGCATGAAATGGTTGATGATTTCCCTAGAGATGTAGCAGTGGTTAAAGATGTGGTCCACTATTTCTTCTTGTCTCATACAAAGGGAGCATCTAGATGGTCCTTGAAAGCCTCTTTTTTGAGGTTTTGGTTAGTAAGAAGTTTATTGTTCAGGAGAAGCCAATAGAAGATTTTGTTTTTTTGTGGCCATTTTTTTCCATATGGTGGAGCAAGGAGGAGTGATTCCTCTTAGCAGGAGGGAGTAGGCATCTTTTGGCGTGTATTTTGATCCCAAATCCACGAAATTCTATTTGAAGTGTTGTTTTCAAGCTCGTGGATGATGTTGGTAAGTTCATTTTGATCTAGATGTTCTAAAAGCCATTGTTTGAGGGAGTTGGATCTGTTGCTGGTGAGGAGGCTAAGAGCTTTGGCCGTAGTGATGTTTGTAAGTTGTTTTGGGATGGACCAGCTTATGTGCCTACTTTCTATGGTGCAGTTTTTAAACCATGGATCAAACCAGAAAGAAATTCTATTGTGGGAGTGTGGAGAGGTGTTAGATGATTTGTTTTATGATGTGGACTTTCTTGTTGATGTATTTCCAGAGCGGAGAAACAACATTTTTTTGTTTTGTACCATGGGGGCAATTTTTTGTAGTATTTTTTAGAGATCAAGTTGTACCAAATTTTGTTTTTGTTGTTGTTTGCCAAGTTGTTTATGATTTTTTCTATCAAGCAGAAGGTATGATTTTCTAGGTTTATGATTCCCCAGCCCCCTTGGTTAGTAGGGGCAGTGATGGTGTCCCAATTTACTAAATGAATATGTCTCCCTGTCTGTGAGGATTTGTGGTGGTTGTCCTGAGGAAATTTCTTCTTATTTTATCAATGGTGATTCTGGTTTTTGAAGGTAAAGGGATGCAACTGAGGTAATGGGTGGTGATTGAAGTTAGAGAGTAGTTGAGGAGAGTGAGTCTTCTAGCAAGGCTTAGAAAGTTGTTTGTCCATGATGAGAGCTTGTTTTGGATTTTCTCTATTATTGGGAGCTAGATCGTGTGTGAGATGTTTAGGGGGGTGATGGGGAGTCCCAGGTAGTTGATTGGGAAATTTTCGATCTTAAACCTGGGAAGAGTCTTAAATTTTTGCATTTTTTGTTGGTCAAGATGGACTCCAAAGATAGAGGATTTTTGGAGATTTATTTTGAGACCCGATATGTAAGAGAAGCAACCAACTATTCTAATGGTGTTTATGACTGATTTGTCTTCTGGTGTAAGAAGGATGATGGTGTCGTCAGCAAATTGAATGATATTTTCATGGCATTCAGCTGGTGTTTTTATCAAGCCTCTTGAAACACCCAGTTTAATCATGTTTGTGAGGATGGTGGTGACTATAATGAACAGGTAGGGGGATAGAGGATCCCCCTGTCTAATTCCATTTGAGTTCTTGAAATATCAAAAAGGTGTTCCATTGATGATGGTGGAGAAGTTGTTTGTAGAGATACATGCATGAATCTAGGAGGTCCATTTATCAGGGAACCCAAAGCCCCTTAGAGACTCTAGGAGAAAATCCCAGTTAAGATAGTCAAAAGCTTTTTCAAAATCTAGTTTGATGGAAAGAATGGGTGTTTTGTTTTTGTAACAAAGATGGATAGTTTCATTTACCATGAGGTAAGCATCTTGTATACTTCTCCCTTTAAGGAAAGCAATCTGATTAATGAGTGTGATGTGGTTGATTTCTAGTTTTATTCGGTTTGCCAAGGTTTTTGCTATAATTTTATATGATGTGTTGATGAGGCTGATTGGTCTGTATTGAGAAATGAGGTATGGTTGTTCAATTTTTTTAATGAGAGCAATGAAGGTTTTGCTAAGATGTTTGATTAGGATTTGAGGTTCATTGTTGAGGTGAAGGGCCTGGAGGAAAGTAAAGAAGTCTTTTCTATAGTGATTCCAGTTTGCGAGGTAGAATTATACATTTATACCATCTGGTCCAGGTGATTTGTTGAGTCCAATAGATTTAATGGTAGTGTCATGTTCTTCCTGGCTAAAAGGGTTGACAAGAGTTTGGGGGTTTGGGATTTTCTTTGGGCATAGAGAGTGCCAATTGAGGTTTTTCAAGCAGGATGGGGAGTATTTGGTGTTGAAGATTCTTGAGAAGTGTTGGACTATGTGATTAGATATGGCATGTTTGTTTTGTGTGAAAGATACATTTATTTTGAGGTAGGAGATCGCATTTTTTCTGTGATTGTTGTTGCAGATTTTATGGAAAAAAATTGTGTTTTTGTCTCCTTCTTTTGCCCATGAGACTTCCGCTCTTTGCCTCCATTTAATGTCAAGGCAATGTTTATTGTGTTCTATGTCAGACCTGATAGACAGAGCCAGAGCAGGATCCGCAGAAGGATCCTATTCCACAAAGAGGAGTTGTTGTTCAAGATCAGCCAGAGAGTTTGATAGGTTGTAGGGTTGTTGATGAGTCCATTTTTTAATGAAGGGTTTGATATTTTTGGTATTGTGTTGGATGTGTAGGCCAAGGTTTGTGGTATTTGATGTGGCAAGTTCCCAGTGATCTGGGAAAGAGTTTGAAAGGCTTTGAGTAGTAAGCCAGTAGTTGTCGAACCGGAAAGGTCTAGAGCCCCATGGTTCAGAAGTAGTGTCAAGAATGATAGGGAAGTGATCAGATATGGCTCTATGAGCTATATTGACAGAAGCCAGAGGGTAGAAGTCTTCCCAACATGATGAGCATATGAAGTGGTCCAATCTTGCAAAGGAAAGGTTTCTAGACCAAGTGAAAGCGACATTTGAGGGAAGAAGATCAATCATGTTGAAAGAGTGTAGAAGGTGAGTGAAAGATTCGTCAGCAGCTGAAAGGGGAGATGAAGAGTATGAGGGGTTAAATCTATCTGAGGTTTGAGTGATGAGGTTAAAATCACCACCCAAAAGCCAAGGTTTATTGTGAAAGTCAGCAGTGATGATTGAGAGTTCGGTTAAAAAATCCGATTTTTTGTGGCCTGGTTTGCCATAAACTCCAGTGAAAGACCAGGTGAAGCCATCTGAAAGATTTTTAAATGTGAGCGTAATGGTGTGGTTTTGGCATTCCTTGCTTGTGACAGTGTGAATGTTTTTGTTGTATCCTATCAGAAGTCCACCTTTAAAACCTAGGGGGATTTGGATCCATTCAGTGATCCTATTTCCTCCTATGGTTTTTAGAGCAAAAGGTGTGAGGAAAGTTTTGGTTTCTTGAATAGTAATGATATCTATGTTGTTTTTATAAATGTGATATCTAATCTCTTTTCGTCTTTTAAGGTTTGCTGCCCCACAAACGTTCCAGGATGATATTTTCATTTTCTCTGTTAAAAATGAACTCAGGATTTAGAAAGGCTATGTATCAGATGACGGTCAGGTTTTATAGATCCTTGTGAATCCCCTCTATAGTTCTTCTATTGGTCCAACCCATGAAGTTTTCTAGATTTTCCAACGTTTTGTTAGCTTTTGTCTCGCTTTCAAAGGTGATTCCAATTTTTTTTGCAAAACTGGTGAAGCTAGCTATGTTGGACCATGAATCTAGATCCTCTATGCTATCTAAATCATATGCTTTTGATGAGGCATAAAATGAAGGTGAACTATTCTATTTTGCTAAGTCATAGTTATAAGAAATAGAAGAGTTTGATGGGGATTTACCTGTCTCAGCTTCATTGAAAATATGCCTTCTTTTTAATCCTTCTGGGTTGGGCAACATCTGTTGGATTGACTTGATGGTGCTCTCCCCTTTTTCCTTTTGCTTCAGACTCTGTGAAGATCTGATCTCATCAATAATGATAGATTTCAGTTTGTTCAAAGTGTTTGTGCTAATGTTTATGGGTATGTTGTCCTCTTTTGCTGGAGGTGGGAACAATTGGTCAAGACAGCTGGTAGGTGGGGAGGAGGGTCTCATAGGGGAGGATGTTCTGGGTCTTTTGAGATTGTGTGGTTTGTTGGAGTTTCTAGAAGATGTGGCTGAGTGTGTTTTTCTTTCCCACACTAGGTGTCTTTCCCCATGTTTGCAGTTTTGGTTCTGGGGCTTATGGCTTTTGGCATAACAAAACCAGGAGAGTGGATGGGATGAGAGGTCAGAGAATGTAGTTTTGGCTTCAGATGGGTGCTTGGCTGAAAGTTTGATATTGTATATAGATTCTCCTAGTCTGATGTTTATAGCCGAAGGAAGTGAGATTGCTTGCTTCACGGACATGAGGCAGAATGCCTTAATGTATTGGGTGGGATGGAGAGTTTTTGGGCTGACGAATTGGAGGGTGGCACCTATAGTATGTGCTATGGCTCTAAAGATGTCAATCTCCCAAAGATGAGGGGGAAGGTTTGATATGGCCACCCAGTGGGAGCCCCCTGCCGGAGCTTCAATCACCCCAAGTCCTGTAGACCATCTTGATAATTTGGCTTGGATGAAGCTCGAGCCATAGGGGATAGTAAGGGTTTGGCCAAAGAGATGGTCAATTTTTGTACCTTCTGGAACCGAGTATAACAGCTGATTTGGCGAGAGGATCTTAAGTTTGAGAATAGTATGACCAGGAATAAGGAGAGCAATGGCTCTAGTAACATCGAGAATGTAGACTTTGTTATTGTACAAGTTGTTTTCAATAGTGGCAACGATGCTCCTAAGCGAGAAGACTTTGAGAAGTCTCATAGAGTTCACTGGGAGATCAAGAGGGATGTCATATTAAAGGTGGGTTTGGGTCATCCATTGGGGAGTAAAGACAGGAAGGAGCTTGTGAAGGTTTTTGGTGAGGGGTTTGGGAGGATGTTTTAGGTTGAGATCGCTTATGTGGGTTATATAGAAGAGGGGTATTTGAAGAGTAAGAGGCAGAGGTATCAAATTTGGAGCGGTTTTGGATTTGTATGTGTGCATGATTTGGCGGGAGAGAGGGGTTTGCAAGGCATGCAAAAGGGTTTTTGGAAAAAATAGTAGAATGATTTGCTTTGGGCAGGTGATTAGATTTGTCCTTTCTAGGTAAGTGGAGAGATTTGCAAAAGGTGGTGGGGTGAGCTTGGTTGTCTCTTGGAAGGTGATCACCTTTTCTTGGGACTGGCTTGGTGTAGTCCGAGAGGAGGTTTGATGTACAATCCCTCCTTTTGTGACCCTTTTTGGAGCACCTGAAGCATGCGATATGATTAGGCCATCTATTGGTGGAGTGTTTTCTATTGTTGCATGTAGAACAGAGCAGAGCCCTAAAAGGTCTTTTTAGGTGGGCTTGTATCTAAGACTGAGTGGAGATAGTTCTTTTGAAGTGGTCATTGATGAGAGAGATGGATGTTTGGAGCCCTGAGGGGGGGAAATTTAGATTGTAGTTTTTTTCCCTTTTCATACTTTGGGATGGTAATCACCAATGGGGATTTGGTGGGTCTGGCAACACTAGAAACAGTTGATTCTAGTTGATGAGAAACATACCTTGTTGTGATTGAGTCTAAATGTATTTCTGATGTCGCTATGTCCTGCATGTCATCGTCTTCACAGCTAGAAGACAGTGAGATAGGCCATTTTTTGTACCCTGCGGTGGTTGATGTTTGTCTTTGACGAAAAGATTGTCCGTGGAGTCAGAGAAAGAGGATAGGAACTTCTCTTGCTTATTGAAGAAGAGAGAGTAAAGTTCTTGGGGTGTTTCATTTTTTAGATCGCAGACCCAGGCTGTGAGGGTTTTTGGAGCAGATGGTTTGATGAAGATGGTCCAGTCTGTTATGAGGTTAAGCTCCTTGATCATACTCACCCATCCTTCAGTGATCATCAAGTTTGCTATTTTGCAGGTCCAACATCTGTCTTTTTGCTCTGACCATTCGGTGATCACCGGAAAAGAACGGTTGCCCAGTTAGAGGGTTTTTAGTCCCGGGGAGATGTCGTATTGGTGATATTTCCACATTCTCGGGAGAGGAACACAGGAGTGGTAGTCAGGATTGGAGAGTTGATAGTCCATGAAGGTGAATCTGGAGTTCATATCTGTGGAGAAGAGAGATGATTTTGTCTTGGTGGGAGCAATCACAGGTTTTTTGAGGTGAAGTTTTTTTTGTAAAGATGGGGCTTACCCTGAGGGCACCAAGCCCTTTTGTTGTTACTCAAAGCCAAGGAGAAAGCACCTCATGTTCTCATGACATGATGTGCGAGATGGAAGATACGAGTTGAACTGGGGGCGGTTACTTCTGAAGCTAAAGAGATTTGAAGATCAGGATCATTTTGGGGCAGAAGTAGACCTGGTATGAGTCATCTCATTTGGTGTAGAGATTTAATGTTGTCCTTGGTTGCTTGATTTGCGCTTTTGTCAAAGTCGTCACTCCTTTGGGAAGATCAATTGGTGATGTGAGTGCATGCAGGTAAGCAAGGCGGTAGATGGGGTATTTATCAGTGTTGTTGTAACCCTCTTCTAAAAGGTGGCGGGGGAAGAGGGAAGGATGGTAATGGGTAGTTTTAGTGAAGCGGGAGGGTGAGGAGAGAGCTTGACCTTGGATGTTACCTGAAGAATTCTTGCTGGTCCTGGAGTCATCGCCTGGAGCACCTCATGGTTGGGATTTTGCTTTCAGTTGTTTCTTGGTCTGTGGTTTCTGACAAAGGAGAGAGGGAGGGTGTTTCTAGAGAGAAGTTGGAGCTTTCTCTCTCATCTGTGTACATCTATCATATTATCTTTTACCAAAGTATGTCGACATTAGTCTTGTTGAAATTTTTTTTATAAGGAATTTAATATTTTTATTTTGATAAAATATTCATTAAGAACTAAAAGTTATGAGAAAAATAATTCTCTCTTTGTTCATATTTAATGGCTTGTATTTACCTCTCCTAGAAGATATAATGGAGGAGATAATGGAAGTGACTCCTCCACTTTCCTACATGAATGACATTTGCTTCTCTTTTTGCTATATTTTTATTTCTCCTCAAAACCACTCTCAATATAGCAGACAGTGAACTATTTTACAAGTCCCAGTGGGTGGAAAATAAAAAATGGGAATGGTGTATGTAGTAGGACTGATATTTTAAAGAAGCATAATGTTTGACTCTAGGATACCTTATTTTCTTGTAGTGGCAATGTAAAGGAACCATTTTGAAGTATGAATCTTTCTTTTTTGTAAGATGGTATCTATTGTATTCACTTCACACCCAATGACAAGCTATCCAAATAGAGTTGAAGTCTGAATCTAGTAAATGGATCTTGTTGTTATTGTTGGCCCATCATCGTGTTTGACCTTAGGCCCCTATTTGGTTTGAGACTGGAATTCTGTAGTCAGGACAAAGTTAGTCAATGTTAGTGAGGAGATCTAGATTTGTCTGGTTAGTATCCAATCTGATTCTATTTGACAACCCAATCTGGTTCTGGTTGTCTGATCAACGTTCAGTCTGATTCTGCTTGGCAGTCCAATCAGAATCTGGTTAGGATCTTTAGTTTAATTTTTAGGACCTGATGTGGTTCTAATATGCTTGAAATCAGAACAAATATGGGTAGTATAATATACGATCTGGTTGTGATCATTTTAATTTCAGTGCAATACAAAAATCACATACACCAAAAATAAAAACATATTTAACTATGACTAATGGAATTCTTGAGTATGACTATTTTAACTAACCAATAAATTTTACCCATGTTTTGACATAAAACATGAAATCTGTGTTGTTCTATCTACATTTAGCTATATGTATCTTTTTAAATAAATAATAATTGTACGGGTATACAAAACATGTGTTGTTGTACGGATGTGTATAATAACCAAACAATACAAGCTAAAATCATGTTCATTTATAAGTGAAACCAAACATGTGATATGAAATATTACTATAACACGAGTGTGTAATATTACATATTACCAACTACAAATTTAATTTACACAAGGTTAATTGCATCACTATAGATAGTCAATAATTTGACTTTAACTCTGTCACATCCTCATTTTCCTTATGTAGGTAATTTCATTTGTTACACAATTTCACCCTTTATGAGATCAAAATGTCTAAATTGACATATATTCCTTATGAGGGTATATTAGATAATGAAACAAATTATATATTAAAAAGCATGATGAATTAAGCACCATGGTCAATTTTGGTAAGGGAATGTTTTTCCTATGATTTATTAAGAGTTATGGGGGTTTAACCAAACTAAATTATTCACGAAATTTGGTTGTGAAATTTGAGAAAATAATACTAGAATAATGTCCTATAGGCTAATGGGAATCCATGTTTAAAATTTGAAAGATTTTTGACCTTGTTTTAGTCCTAAAACAATTTTGGAGATCTAAGTATAGTTTAGGACACTAATAATACTGATATTGAATCTATAGAATTGATTTCCTATAGTTGAGGTTTTAATGTTGATGTCACACACCCCTCCCTATGTTAACCATATCACGCAGTCCAGGGAAAGTCTTGTAACATGTGGATCCATCCAACGACTCAGGCAACCTCCTTCCCTACCAGTTCCTAATCGTGTTGGGACTCTAGGACCATGGAGGGGTCTCTCCACTATCTTCCCCACCAAAAGACTGATCGAGATTGGGAAGTAAGTGTCGCACTGGCTTTGGGACACAATTTTGAGCCAATCTACCTAGAATTTTAACCCTAGAAACCCATGTATATAAGATGACCAATTCATCGTCCTCTTCCTCCCCGTGTGTGTTTTGCATATGTCTCCTTTGGCTCTCTCGCTAGAAACGAATGACCTACTCATCACCGTCAGGGTCCTTAGACCTCCTCCTCACAATTTAATTTCATCTATCCACCCCTAATATCCACAACCAGATCTTCCTCTTCCTTGGGCTTGTCAGAGCTATACTTGGCGCAGAAGCCATTGCTGCTCAATTGGCTGGTTGAGGAAAATGCATGGATGCTTACAGAGCTTTTCCAAGCATCTTCTGGAGGAGTGTCTGGTGTAGGCTTCTTCCCATAAGGCCTGGGCATAGGAAGCTCAAAAGATTCATTGGCAACAAGGAACATGATTCTCCCAGTTGTGGGTTTGAGCGGGGGACACCGACTATATGTCCCTGAACTTTTTCCTAGTCCTTGTTGAGCCTTCACCTGAGGTAGGTTGCTTTGTTAATCTTCCATGAAACTTTGTTTTACATGTGTTCATCGATGACCTGGATGTTCCCAATTCTTCACCTTGTGACTTTTACATTCATGCTTGTTTTGAGTCTACTAAACGGTTCTTATTGGTTTTGTAACATACTGAAACTTTGCCATATTCTCTTTTTGGCCCTTTCCCAATATTTTCCTATCATTTCTATCCTTTTTGTCCTTGATGCTTAAATTGTAGAATTTATAGTGGCTTGGTGAACAATTGTTCAATAATTATACCAATGGAAGGTTTTTTGCACAAATACCTCGGTGAAATCTAATTTAAAGATTTAACATGTAAAATCACCGCTTAAGTAGAACAATGGTAAATAAATTCATGTTAGAAGTGTAAGGCCCCAAACCTTAATGTATTGAACAAGCTTAACTACCATAATTAAGTAATCTAAACCTTAATATAACCTTTTGAGGTATTTTGAAATCATGAGACAAGACTAAGTTTCAAATTTGGTTCAATTTGGATGTTGTTTGTTTGAGTTATGCAATTTTAGGTACATTCTGGACTTTTATGCAATTTACCAAATTGGGAGGTTTTCTTTGCAAATTATCACATGCATTATAATCCTTAGATATTCCCTTATTATTATCAATATTTTGAACCATGGGGAACCTAGTTGCACCTTGGTTTGAAGGGCATTTTAGGGTTCATCCTCTTTATAAATGAGCTTATCTTTAAAAACTATCAACCAATGGGGTTATTTCTTTGATTGGAGGATGGTGGGGATGGCCTAGAAGTCTCCATGGGCTTTTAGGACCGACATTTGATATACAAGAAGTCTCTATGAGTTGTCCTGTTGCATGGCCATGAAGTCCTAGGCTAAGAATACATGGAAAGTCCCATAGACACCTCATGCTTGCCCCCTTCTTTATAAAGCCATGTTTACCCCTTCCCACCTCCCAATCCAAGAAGCAATCATTTCCTTCTCTTTCCCCCAAATTATAGCATCATTCCTAATCTATTTGGCCATGAAGGTTCTGTCCCAAGGTAAAGTAGAGTGCTTACCTTGGTGAAGAAGGCTCCTAGGGTTCGAAATTTGCTATATTTAGGGTTTCTAAAGCTCCTTCTTGGTTATTTCGACCAAAACTAGTAAGTTTCCTCCTTTACTTCCCTATTTTCATGATTTTCTTCTTCTTACCACCTTTTTCCAGCTCGTAACCATGGCCTTCCTTGATAAACTCCACCTATAGCCCTAAACACCTCATGTCCATGTACTTTTGCTAGGGGTTTTCACCTCTAAAGTGGAGAAGGTACTTCTTGCTTGAAATAGGAGATTTGTTGGAGAAACCAGCCTCTCTAGATCAGGAATTTTCTTCTTGAACTTTTCCACCTTCCCTAGAGGTGAGTTTTATGACCCCCTTCTCATATATTGCTTACTACATGCTTAAAACTCATGCTTCTATGTTTAAAATCGATGATCTCCATCTCTATTTACCATGTTCTTCTAGGGTTTTGGTTTCTTGTTGTTTTACCTTCTCCAGAATATCTAGTTTGGTTACCTATTCTATTCCAACTCTGATCTTGGGTCAAATAGTGTTCTCTCTCTACTTATCTTGATTAGTTTGATGATGTCGCAATTTCCTATTGGTCAGTTTTAAGAAATTCATAACTATTTATTCCCTTGTCCAAAAATAAAAAGAAAATATGTTTTGAACTTCGAAAAATGTGCTCTTTCTAAAAAAATAGTTCTAAGGTTTTGTTTGGAGTTTTTTCAAAAAGAATTTTTAGAAAATGAATTAATTACCTAAATATCACCAAAAATACATGTTAACCTTCATAACTCCAAAATATACAAAATTATGTGTTTTCTTAATCAGAAGAACCTAACTAGATCAATGATGATTTTTTCAAAGTCTAAATTGATGTACAAAAAGTTGAAATAGGGGTTTTCTTTAAATTAATGCAAATAATATACCCTAATACATCGTTATACATTGAAAAGAGGCAAAGTGGAACTTGGACTCAATTAAAGTGGTAAAAGTTAGTATTTGATATATGTAAGAGAGGTATGTGAAATCCCTATTTATGTATGAGCAATCCCTCTTTATATATGTGCATATCTAACCCTTTAGTTGGGATACTTATGAACCAACCTTACTTTCCCTAATGAGGCTTTATTGAACCTGGTTTCCTCTACTCATGAATCTTTTGATATACTTGCCTCAAAATTAGTATTGATGTTTTGTTTCATGGGTCTTGGAACCCCACTACCATATTACAACTATATGATTATTTATCTTGCCAATATACTACTTCTTATGCATGATGGTTTATTTGAATATTTAGCTATAGTAGTGGTACTTATGTAAAACCACCCATAGTAGGGCATGTGTTAATTCTCCCTGGGGAATGTCTTATTCTCCCCCTTATAAAAATATGTGTAGGTGATTGGGAATGTATTAATTCTCCCCTCACCTATCGGTTGAGGTCCGGTAGGTGCCTCAACCCTACTTAGTTAATGTAGTATAATATTTATCATTCATGTAATTCATTATTATTTGCTGTTTTTGGCAAGAATCTATTTTTTTATATGCCTCATCCTCTTGGCCCTCTCAGCATGTGATGAATCCATATATTTATGCTTTAGTGTTATCATTATCTTTTGTACTTGTTCAATATTTTGACACATACCTTGTTTCCTTTCCCTTTTGTTGGGTGCTCTCCCAACCACCCAGGTTAGGACAAGTTGTTGACTTGAATCAGGAGAACATAGCTCTGGGCATGGACCTAGCACTTGGAGATGTTGCTCTGGAGATAAGATTCGAAATAGTTTAGAGTTACCTCTATGTAGATCCTTTTCATTATATCTTGTTGTAAACCCTAGTGGGGAATTTTGATGTACTTGTGTAATCTTTTATGAAAGTTGAATATTGTCAGTTATTTTTATTCCACTGCTACACTTTGGTCTTTTGCATACCATTTGTTGACATTTGAAAATTTTACACCTATTCTGGCATACCTTTGAGTGTGTTCGGAATGGATGTTAATTCTTCACAATTTTAGTAAGGGGTGATCCCGCACTCCTTTCATGATTTTTGAGGGTGCGAGATCCCCATCATTTTTCCTCACAACCACAACATGCATCGCTAGGGGATAGCTTTGTTGTCCCTCCTACCATGATGATAGGGCAGGCATGGGAAATCCAGACTCCATGGAAGCTCAGTAGGTGATCGCTGAGTTTAACATGGCCTGAGGAGT
Organism: Alisma plantago-aquatica; assembly: GCA_963693085.1. Taxonomy (NCBI): domain Eukaryota; kingdom Viridiplantae; phylum Streptophyta; class Magnoliopsida; order Alismatales; family Alismataceae; genus Alisma; species Alisma plantago-aquatica. Next base: position 1,260,556,375 of record OY856409.1, read on the forward strand.
CTGTGGAAGTGCGTGCTTGAGAGTTTTTGGTGGTCCTTGTGTTTGGATCGGGTTTATTTCTCTAGTCAAGTAGCGATGGTGCCATGGCCCAAGGATGAAGAAGCCAGTAGACATATCTACGTGTTTGCCCTCACAATGTAAATTTTAGTGTCATGCCAGCCTAGGGCATTCTAGGTATTTTGTGATTTATCATATCAGTGTGTCGCGTAATGGTTTGATATGACCTTTTGACAAATTTTCCCATGTCATGTGTATGATCAACAAATGAAGTAGTGGGCATATCAGCCTTTTTAGTTCCAGATTTTGTTGATTCTAGAAAATTTTAAGTACCTTTTTCTTACTCATGACCAACCTTCTATAATTTATATCTTCTGATTGGTATATCCTTTGGGGTCAAGTAATACATGATTTTTGATCAATTATTTAAGATCTAGCCATTGTGATAGGTTAGGAGTCATGATTTTTATGGTGGTTTCTCAAACCTCAAAACTTGACCTAATTAGGGTTTATGAGAAAATAATTAGGGTTTTGGATTATAATTACAAGAATACTAAAGTTTAAGATCAAGAATCTAGGAGAAAGTGTTCCTACAATACTAGGTAAGTGGTCCATGCCTTGGGTTTCGTTACAATGCATCTTTCAATTCTGCTTGCTTATTCATGTTTAAAGTTCATATTACATAAGTTATCATGTGATCACCTTAATGTTGTAAGAGGTATTCATATATGCACATCTTATTAGATTTATTTCTTACATGTTATATGTTCATATTAGATAAGTTAGAAGAATATACACCTTCATGTTTAAGACGAGCAAGGCAATTAAGGGTAAAAACCCTAGGTGAGACAAGATCAAATCATTTAAAGAATACATCTCGTCATGTCTAAGATCAATAATGTGATTATGGGAGGAAAACCCTATGTAAGATAAGATCATATTAAGAACATATAATTAGGCCCTACTCATGAACGTTTTTATGGAAGGTTGGTGCCTTATGAGCACCCTTCATTTTATTGGGTTCAAGTCCAATCATGTTCACTTTTAGTGTGTTCAGATGACTATTCATTTTTAGTGTGTTCAGTATGTCTATGTACCTATTCACTTTCATTGTGTTCAGATGACTGTTCACTTTCAGTGTGTTCGGTATGTTTATGTTCCTGTTCACTTTCAGTGTGTTCAGATGATTGTTCACTTTCAATGTGTTCGGTATGTTTATGTTAATTGAGTAGGTGCCCTAATAAGAAAGCTTAATCAAGTTAGTAATGCATCTTGAGATCATGAATAATGTCTATGCAAGTTCATATCAATTTTTAAGCTTTATCTTAATTTATGGTCATATTTTTACTGAAACCCAACCACTTACAATTGGTTTTTCGAATGCATGGCTGGGTGCGTGATGCCCGCATGTAAGGAGCAAGCTTAGAGGATAAAGCTATCTGGCATGCAAGGACTATCTTGAGGATCTATTACCAAGTTTAAGACCTAGTGGGGCGCCATCTATAGGATCCAAGGAGGTTTAACTAGTTCACTAGTTATATCATGTATAATGTTCTTTGTTGTAAGCTTTGTGAAAAGAACATGTATGAGAATCAATGTATCTATATCCTGTGTAAAGTTCTTATATTATTGAAATGAATGATATATTCTTTTTGTTACAATCTTCAAGTGTAATCTTGAAGATCCATGCTTCTGATGATGTTACATATGGATTGCACTTGGGGGTTGCTACAAAAAGTGGTATCAGATCAATAATATAGATGGCTACCAAGACAGATTCTCATATTCTTATAGTCTTAACCTCTTAGATGTGTTCTAAGTGTAAGACTTAGTGAAGTAAAACCAAGTATTAGCAATAAGATCCTCTTAAAGATATAGGTTTGTGTTATCATAATCCCCAGTTTTAATGAATCATGGGAGTTGAGGATATAGAATATCATGATTCATGGGGTTGTCATACCCTATACTAAAGGTCTACCTTTCTAAGAAGATAGTTAAGTGTAAATCAAGTAGGGTGAAATATCTAATAGGTTAAAGCTGACAATGATGGAATAATTAGTGACTTTGTGAGTTTCACATCAACTAATTTAGGTAAAGATCCCTTGCCTTTGATGCATGGCTAGCATTAATGTACAACTATCGATTTATGTTTTCACGTAAAATGATTTTAGATCCACATTTCATGATGGTTTTAGAATTTCTCTTGAGCACTTTGATTTTGATTGGAAAAAATATATTTGTCCTTATAAGTATTATAATATAAAGTGTTCAAGTTTTCATCAAGCCTATATTCTCATATTCTTTAGAAAGAAGGAATGAAATAAAGGTTTTATCAGAATTTTGTGTTTTGGAAATTGAAGTTGTTACATATTCAATGCAAGAGCCAAAGAGGTATAGGTGACTTTAAGTTTTAGTGTCTATTTGTTATGAGTTTTGAGTAAGGACTTCATAGCTCGTAATATGTCCTCTTTATTTCTCAATATTTTTTGGTACGGGTTGCAGATAAATTGAGAACATTAGAGGATATCTTATGAGACACATAATCTTATAATAATAATATCCTTCCTCCGAGTGATTGTGGTATGGAACACTTGTACTAGGGAATGTTGGAGATATGGATAATATGATCTATCATATGTAGATACATATATTCATGAGTATGTGTCAAGAGACATAAAGAGTTAATGATAGGAACCCATACATGTGGTCACTTGAACCTGATGGTACTAGTTCTATGTAGAATTTTAGTCATGGTTGATAGTAGATTCTCTAGTAGAAAGAATAGAATAATGGGCTTAGAGTTATATCTTAAGGGTTCAGGACACCCCAAAGATGCAATAGTAAGGCTAGTATACATTTTTCATCTAGTAATGCATGCTCTAGGTTATTTAGAAATGGTTGAGAAATGATGATAAGTAGGAAAAAATGTCTTTATAAATATATTTCCTTTAAAAGTTTGGGAATGTATGTAAGTATAGTAGTCAATGATATCTTCTTATAAGGTTTTTTTTATTATATGTGATTATAAGCTTTGACATTCATAAGTACATAGAGGACTTATTGAAAATACCTAGCAAGCCTAATCTAGAAAAAAAGGATATTATGTTTTTCTTTGAAGAATACTTTAATATTTTTGTGTATGCAGATATAAGGTGTAGGAAAGGATTTTGAAAATCCCAAAGTCATGGTTGAATTGATTTCAAACATGATAATGTTTCTTATTTATGCAAAATAGGTATTCATGCATCATGGAACATTTTAAGATAATTATCCTCTGAAGTAAATGAATGAAAATTCATTTGAGTTTATGTATATGCTTTTGTACATATTTAGAAGTATAAGACTAGAACATTGTAGCTTGCTTCTACATCATGTTTCATGAACACAGATGCTTATGTGTATGAAAATCCAAAAGTTTGAGTAATTAAAGAAAATTAAATGTGGGACTCTACCTGGATTTCAGACACAGAACTATGTGGTGGGACTCGGTATTTGTAGCCATTGGCATCATGTGTTAGGGATATAACAACTTATGCTTAAGGTGATTCATATCACAGGATGGAGACCAACCTATCTTTATGTACACCATGTTGTGTATCAAATTAGATCAGTTCTAGGTGTAGATGTCCATACATATAATTCATGTAATGATTAAGTAATGAGAAGATACATACTTAAATCTATTTAATGAATCATGGTTAGAGATGTTTCATGATGTTAATGTTTGTAAGTGAAAGATTTATATTAAACATGAACAATGCTATTTACATTGATGATAATCATAAGTAGTGGTATAAGTTATGTGGTTGTTTAGGATCGGTGGTCTAGGATTAATAATATGAGGTTCTACATGATATTGATATAGTGTAGACCCTAGAAAAGGCAATATGAGAAATGTTTCATTTAATACTCCTAGGGTTAAGAATGGTTATATGGTAAGAAGATAACTACAAGTACCTTGGGTTTATATACCTAACAACACAATTGCATGATGGACAAGGTTGTTAAGAGTAATGTTAAGAAAGTGATGTATCATGGTGATGCTCTAACATTAATGAGAACTTGTGTGCGATGAGGACTTGTATGCAATGCACTCTTGGGAGCACTGAGCACTTTAGTGCAAGTTTAAGTAGAACAATCACTTTTGTTGCCTCACTAATCTCAAGTAATACAATCATGCTAATGATAATGAATCATGAAACAATATTTAATGTACATCCTAAGTTAAGAAGGCAAGATCATCACCAATAAATCTTAATATCATAACACCTATAGTTTGGAGTGGAACCCTGGATCAGTTCCTTGAGTAGACAGATTAGATAGGGTCTCCGCCCAGATGTTAGGTGAATTGCCAACACATAACATAATGAGGAATTGTTCTTCCCACCTATGATATAACCGGGACGTCGAGTTTCTAACTACATTGGAAGATCATTTTTGTAACTGAAGTCAACATATGATACGGTTAAAAGATAAGAAAGTAGGAATTCATCGAGTATAGGAAATCTTAATAACATATTGGACCCTTTATGTGATAATATGGAATGATATACCTTGCATGGAGGTTTTTAGATTAATATTGAAGGTTTGAGACAATATTCATGATCATGGAAATGGGTATAGTGAAGCTTAGTGCCCAGTAGCAATCTTAATAGACAAGATGACTTTCAGGCATGAACTAAGTGTATCATAAGTATATTAGTTTTCTATGATGCATGTGTCATATTATATGAGGAAATAATAGTGCATTGTATAGTGTGGTATCACAAGTAATGACAAGGTTATTAATGGAGAGTAATGGTTTTCATGATTTAAAATGATAATCTAGGCAACATGGGTGGATCAAAATGGTTGAACTTGTGACATATAAACTTAGTTATAAATGACTTATGGGTGACACTACATGATCGATAGCCTCCTCTAATGAGGAAAAATGGTGAAATTTGGAGATTTTGGGTTCCTTAGTACACTTGAATCAGTTTAAGCATGTGATAGTTTTAGAAAATTAGTTATCAGGTTTCTGATTTTATCACTAGAGTATATCCTCTAAATCATGTAACCAAAGATCTTGTATGATGGGGTTTTATGTAATAAGTACCCAGAGATTTTCAATCCCTGATGTTTTAGGGACAAAACTTTTATAAGGAGGGGAGGATTGTCACATCCTCATTTTCCTTAGGTGTGTAATTTCATTTGTTACATAATTTCACCCTTTATGAGATCAGAATATCTAATGTGTTACATATGCCTTGTCAGGGTATATTAGATAATGAAATGAATTCTATATTAAAAATCATGATGAATTAAGCACCATGGACACTTTTGGCAAGGGAATGTTTTCCTATGATTTATTAGGAGTTATGGGGGTTTAACCAAACTAAATTATTTACAAATTTTAGTTGAGAAATTTGGGTAAGTAAGATAGAATAATGTTCTACAGGTTAATGGGAAGCCATGGTTAAAATTTGAAATCTTTTTGACCTTGTTTGAGTCCTAAAACAATTTTGGAGATCTAAATATAGTTTAGGACTCCTTTTTTGGGAAAGTCAGAGGGTTTTTATTCATCTCTCCCCTCTCGTGCAAGAGAATTCTAAATAGTCATTACAATCATAGTTATTCAAGCTAGAATTAAACATGGTAGTACTACTACCATTACAAGACTCAAGGTTGATGACCTCAAGAAGTTCACTATGTGGCCTTCTATAGTAGTATAAGCCCCCCTAAGTTTTTAGATGATTCTTGGCAATCATGTCAGCAAATTTGTTACCCTCCCTTTTAATATTATATCATTGCCAATTACTCTTCATTTTGCAACTTGTATGCCTAGAATGCACACTTCATATTCACTTACATTATTTGTAGCATCAAACTCCAATCATCAAGCAACATGTATGTGTTCACCTTTAGGATCAATAACAAAGACACTGATCCCCTTTCTGTGTTGATTGGTTGCTCCATCTAAGAAGATTGTCCAAGTGTCTGGATTATTATGATCATCTATCACATAAGCTTCAACCATGTTTATATCTTCATTTGGAAACAAGAAATCCCATTCGTATGTATGTGGGTTTGGGTTCTCAGCTAACTAATCAGCAAGAGCTTGTGACTTTATGACCTTCATTGGTACACAAGTAATGTCAAATTTTGATATCAATACCTGCCATTTAGCACAATGACTTATCAACGACGGGCGATCATATAAATATCTTAAGGGATCATGATGAGCCACAAGTTGTACTGGATATGACATGAGGTAGTGATGCAGCTTGTGAGTAGCACACACCAAGGATAGACAATGTTTTTCCATAATGGTATACTTACTTTTAGTATCTGACAACTTTTTTGAGATATAATAGATTGCATGGTCGCCAGTTTCAACCTTTTGGGTTAATACACCACTCGTAGACCCTTCCATCACATATAAATTCAGCGTCAAGGGGTATCTTGACACATGTGTTTTTAGTACTGGTGGATTGTACAAGTATGCCTTGATCTTTTCGATCACAACATGACATTGATCATTCCATCATGTATTTGAGTTCTTCTTTAGAAGTTTACAAATGGGTTCACATACCAGTGTCAACTTCGTAATAAATCGACTAATGTCTTGAAGCCTACAAAAAAACCACAAATTTCCTTTTCAGTTTTGGGAGGAGGTAGATCAATAATGGTCTGAGCTTTCCCTGGATCCACTTTGATGCCCCATTGACTGACTATGTAACCTAACAGATTGCCAGAGCTGACCCCAAAGGTACACTTTGTTGGATTAAGATGAAGACAAAACCATCTAAGCCTTTCAAAAATCTTTTCTAAGAAGTGTGGATGAATCGAAATCAAATAGAGGACAATCTTCATGTTCATCTTCCCACTTTGACTTAGCAATCATGTCAAAACATATATTTGAATTTCCTTATGCATGAGGTCATGAAATAAAGCTACCACATTGTTACGTAGCGCCTGCATTTTTCAAACCAAATGGCATAACCCAATAATAGAAGACTCCTCATTCTATGGTAAATCTTGCCTTTTCCATGTCACAAGGTGCCAACATAATCTGATTATATCTTGAGAATTCATCCATGAAGCTTAGAAGACCATGTCCTACTGTATTATCAACTAAAACATCAATATGAGGAAGTGGGAAATCATCCTTAGGGATTTCTTTATTTAGGTCCCTATAATCAACACACATCCAAACACATCCATCTTTCATTAGAACTGGTATGAGATTGGCTAACCACGTTGGAAATGACACAAGGCGTATTAATCCATCATCATATTGATTTGTACCTCTTCTCCAATTTTAAGTCCCCATTATGGCCGAACACGATGGGATTTCTATTTAATAGGGCATATCCCAGGTATTGTAGGAAGATGATGGACTGTAATGGATTCATCGAGACCTGGTATGTCAGCATAGCTCCAAGCGAAAACATCATCATATCAGCAGAGAAGGTCCGTCAATCTGAGTTTGACATATGAAGACAATGCTGCTCTGATCTTTACTTGGCGTATTGCATGTCCAACACCAATATTTATTAATTTTGTTACATCTACAATGTGAAATGGATGATGTTCCTTTATCATATATTCATGTATTGGAATGTCTTCATAATTAGGAGAAGGATCTACAAGTAATTCAACCACTTCTTTGATAAGATTCTTCTTTCGTTGTCATCTGCGATGGAATGATGCCAACCGGTGTTGGGCTTGATGATTCTTTTTATTCTACTTGTAAGGTGTTTACTTTTGGGAACCTGATGAGGAGATTGGTGAAAGAGTTAGGATGGAATCTCCTCATCAATTACTGACATCTTTTGACAAGGACTCATCTAACTTAAGAAATGTCCTTATCTCAAACTTGTAATTGGTGAGTACCTCATTTGGAAGAAATGGTCAGATTTTCTAGTGAAATGAAGAAGTGTCATTACTCAAGGAAATCATTGCCACTCTAGGTTCATGTGTGGTGTCTTCATCATCACTTGAGTTACTCAACTTGTTGGAATCTCCATATGTCTTGTGAGAAATGGCTGAAATGTTCCTAGTAGGTTTGTTGATTTCATGTCCCCACTGAGTATATTCCTTCTCATTATGACATTCAAAAGACATATTTGAGAAACTCCATGATTTGCATTGCTTTTGTCTATTCAAATATTCTTTGGTTGGCCATACAATAGTTGGGTGCCAATAAGGGATCCATTTTGTCATATGATTACCCTTTGGTCCACTGGGACCATGGTAACCGAGCCCCCTTAGATCATGATTTGTTGGAATAGAGATATAAGTTAGAATTCCTTATCGATGATGCCCAAGTCCTAATCTGATATGGATTCTCATTCTATCTAGGAACTTTGTATACACATGGTGATCATGAAGTATTTGAGGAAAAACTCGAAATTGCTCATGAATATAGTTGATGGTTTCTGTAGTGCATGTGTGAAATCGTAGGTCCACTTCTTTAGCTTCCATAGTCGCTATTGTTTTTGGTATGGGATCACCTTGAACAATGACTATGTCTTGACCATGTCAAGATTTGAGACATTGATGCAATGTGGATGGTACAACTTTATTCTTATGAATCCATGGTCTTCCCAAGAGCAAATTAAAAGATGCATTTATTTCCATTATGATGCAAGTTTCCCTACACATCCTAGGGCTCACCTGAATAGTCAAAGTAATTTCACCCATGACTTCTTTTGAGATCCAACAAAAGCTGCAACCTTTGTCGATGTTGATTGTATGTTGCTAGCTTCAATTCCCAATGTGAAAAATGTTTGAAGGGGAAAACATCGAGTCATGCTCCATTAACAATGAATACTAATGGAATCTTCATGTCCTCATGTTGTACAATGATGTATAATGTAGGATTGAAATCTATGCCACTTACAATTTCATCATCTAAGAATGTTATCAACGTCGATTTGGTGATCAAGGCTATTATATTAGCTAGATTCTCTGGGTCAACATATTTGGGAACGAATGCTCCTTGTAGAACCTTCAAGATTGCAAATTTGTGAGCTAATGAACTTTGAATTAAGTCCCACATGGATATGTCAACATGAGTTTTCTTCATCTATTCAAGTAAGTCAAATGAGGTTGTAGGCTTGCTCATCTCACTGTTTAGTGAAGGGACAAGAATGCGACCATGTTTAGTGATGTGCAAACAAAGAAGCTCCAGTGTGGGTGGTACTTTGCTTAACTTGAATAGACCAGGTATCTTGATTGGTTTGGCAGGGCTCTCAATTGTTGTTGTAGGGATTGTTCCATTTGTTGTGTCATCCGAAGTAGAATATTTTCCCATGTATATAGTAACTTTGGTTTTTCCTTTGTCGATCCTATCAGAAGTGGTATTGTAAAGAGAATCTTTAGCATTATCAATAGAAGATTTTATAGTTTCAATATCTTCATTAACCCAAATGGAAGAAGGAGAAGGTGCATCCATATTTTTATGTGTATTATTCAATCCATGTATGCAAATTCGAGGTGTACTGTGAGGTCTGCTAGGTGTGGGTCCTATCAAAACCTGACATGGTATGAATGGAGGTGATTGCATTGTAGGCACATGAATATGTGATGTAGCCAAATTCACTAAACTAGATGACTTTGGTAATCTAAGAATCTTGATGGTTTGTTTGACCGGGGGCGGACGACATGGATTTCTTGCCTGGAACTTTGATCGCACCAACAAAAGTGGGGTGATGAGATAATAGGGACTATTCAGCCCAATTGTATGCATACAGATTGTTCGTTTAAAATCAGATGATCTCCTTTCATAGTGTTTTACGATCATTGGTGGCATGTCCAACAACATGATGGAAGTGACATCATGATTCTTAGAAGATCTTGTTGGTGTTGTTTTTATATCTAGATAATTTAGATGTTGCCACAACTCATGCAACAAATCACTTAGAGGGAGTTTGATTTCTTCTAGTTCTAGATTCAATTTCTTACGTTTTGACCTCCATTGTCTTTGATGAGGTTGATTATGTGACATTGTTGGATGTTGGTTAGAAGTAGCTTCCGGATGGCTTGATAAGAATGGTTTGTGTGAATCTTCAACATGAGTCTCTCTTTTTTCATCTCCCTAGGTGTATAATTTCTAACTGCTCATGTATATGGTCCATAGTGTGGGTAAGTACATCCACATCTGATTTGTCAACCATAGGGAATATTGCCTTCAACACTGCATCAGATGAATTAAGATTAGAAGAACCTGGAGCTAATGAGACCGAGTCATCTGAAGATATGGGATAAACATCATCTGCCCATATGTATGGTTTCTCTTGTATCTTCCAATTAACAAATGGTGTCACCATTCTAGTGATTGGTTCTGGTTCTATAATTTCTTCAAAGATGATTGCTACTATTTTTGTAAAATTTTGTTCATTTGTGACTTCAAGAGTGCCATTTTCTATTAGATATTGTACTGCATGCATGAATGCTCAACATGTGTCAATAAGATGACCATGAGACCGATGAAACTGTCAATAAGTTGTTGCATCATAATTTTTGGGAAGGGAATTCAGAGGTGGCCTCTGTGTAGGGAATTTTAGAACCGCTTCTACCTTTTGGAATATATCAACATAGGTGCAACCTAATGGAGTAAATTTCTTGGGGGCTTCCAAGAAGCAATTGTTTTAATATTTTGAGGTTGGACTATGACAAATCAACTCACAGGTTGAGTTCTTTGAGGGGTTGTAGGTTGTGTTGTTGTAGATGGCTGACTCATTTGTTGGAAATGTGGAAGATATCCAGGGGAAGAGGAATATGGTGTATACTATGAATAAGGATGATAGGTTTATGGAGCATAATATCCTTGTGGTTGTGGTACTGGTGGAGCAAGTGGCGGTGTTTGAATAGGAGGAGGTGGTACATTTATGCCATTTTCAACTTTAGTAGGTGTTAAATCTTATTTTGATTAGCCCTTGTGGTTGCACATGGTATAGAAATTGCATTTACAAGTGATGAAGAACCCTTGACCCATAGTTTGTATTTGGTTGGTACTATTGGGTTGATATTAAGGCCAATGTTCTTATGTACTCCCTTTTTTATTATTGACTCTATGTTCGTTCCGCCTTGAATTAAATCTACAAAGGTCTTGTATGATTGAAAAGTTAACATTGTAGATAGTGTAGGGGATGATGCTTTGATGACCGTGTGAATTCCTTCTTTAGGCTGGTTTTCAATCTGTGGTGCTAGTTCCTTCCATTTGTCGATGAATTGTGTGAATTTTTCTTCTGTCTTTTGAGTGAGAGCCTCTAAATCATCTCAAGTGGGTAGCTGATCAACATTCCATGCATATTTCTCAGTGAAATGACTGGCAAGTTCTGCCCATGACTTGAGTGTCTCAGATTGTTGTTGATTGCATCGGGCCAGGGCCGATCTTTCCAAAGAATGTTGGAATAGTTGGATGAGTAGTTTGTCATTGTCTTGAACTTCTATCACATCAGAATAGTATGTGTGAATATGGAGATTGAGATCACCTCTTCCTTTATATTTAAAAAACTCTGGCACTTCAGACTTCTTAGGTAATTGGGCCTCAGGAAAATAGCAAAAATCTCCAAAGTTCTTCGGACCTACCTTTTGACCTTGCATTTCTTTCAGCTATTTGCTTAGAGCTTCTAGTGTAATCTTTGTCGCTTTAGCCCTTGTCCCATTGGATGGATTTGGAGAAATAGTGGGAAGAACATGTGGACCGTGTTGTCCTCCTTGCATAACTCCTGGTTGATTATAGAAGTTATGATAGGGCCAGAAAGGAGCATACAAATTGAATCCAAATGATGCATATGGTATCAAATGTGGAGCCTGTTGAATTGCCATGGATTGATGCTTTTGTTTCTTATTTTTGTTCTGTTTAATATCTACGTACGCCATATTCCCTAAGGATGGATGTGTAGAAGGTACTAATATCTTAGTCAAGACATTTGCTGGAGGTATCACTGTTGTGTCTCCTATCAAGTTAGGTGTGACATTGAACAAAGGATTGATGGTACCTTAGACATGAGGATTTCCCTACCACATAGGGTTCATGAAAGGCATCCTGTACAGGAATGCTTTAGGAAAGAATGGTGGTGGCTGATATGGTCAACTTGTGATGTAAGGTGGTTGTTTATTTGTGGCTAGGTTGTCAGCTTGTTCATCTTCATCTTCATCATCAGAGCTTTTATTGTCAACTGTTGTATCTAGAGTAGGTTCCTTCTATTTTTGATTCTCAAGATTAGTCAGAATGTTCATTCCATCATTAGCATTTGATGACGATGGCTGAGACTGCATAATCATTTGGTCACATTGAGGCCCATGGTTGACTTGCATTCCCAAGTCTTCTTGGCACTGATATCCAGGATAAGGGCACTGAATGATCGGCTCATCGACGTCAGGCTGAGTTGTAAACATGTCAAAAAGTTCTAAAATTAATCGCATTCTAGATCGTAAAAGATAAGGACTATGCCGATAGGGTGAGTTGTCATTGGCAAGCCCCGTGATGAACAAACTCGAAACACCTGCATATAAATGTTAAGAATTATATACACAAATAAGCATATATGTGACACTCTTCATGTAGTTCTAATAAGGTTCTTGAGCATTTTTTTTAATATGGCCATTAAGGAATGAGAATTTTCCCCTTGAGTGGCAAGGGGTAAATGTGACAGTGAACATTGAATGAAAAGTAAAAATAGTATTTGCCCCTTGCATAGCAAGGGGCCAAGCACATAGACTAGAATATATCTTCATTGGGAGAGCTAAGGTCTTGCGTAGACATAAGATCTATGTTTTAATAAGGTTTGGGATGTTCCCATGATAATGATGGGGGATATAGAATGAATAAATTGCCCCTTGCATAGCAAGGGCAATTGGGATAAGATGGATGGGTGATCATGGAAGGTAGGAAATGTCTAACATTGTTTCCTTTATAAGAATAAGGTGGAAAACTCATTATCATGTAGAGGATATCGATCATTCAACTATCATATCTCCCCAAGGATTTAAGAATTGTCTGATCACAAGCCCTTACGTGGGCTAGAAGGGCATTCCTCATTTCCCTAGTCTAGAAATTGTTATTGGATAGAAAAGGTATACTCTTCTTGTAATCAACTTATTGAGGAGGATGTTCCTTTGTTAGGGTTTAAGTTTGTCCGATCGCTAGTCATTTGTGGTGACTAGAAGGGAAACTAACACTCTTAATATAGGGACAATCGATGATATTGCATGGTGGGGTGACTAATAGGAGACAGTGGTTAGAAGTGAGGTGGATGGAAGTTATGTGGATATGCTTGAGAAATGTGTGAGAAGGGGAACATCTCAATGTTGGGTGTTAGGGTTATAGCTTTGTATGAATCTTGATCGAGTGTCAGGCATGATGAGTCAAATCAATATAGCATGTGACCATTCATGGAGAATAATTTCCACATACTTTGGAGTTTGAGAAGCATTTTGATGTAGCCAAAAGATTGAAGGATGAGAGCTTAACCGGTCAAAATTTAGACTTAATCGAAATTTTGTATGACGTTGGCTTTACCAGTTTGAAGCTTGGGAAGAGCTTCATTGTAATTTGGGTTTGTATGGTATATATTTTGTCAAAATAGATCTGAAAAAAGTCCAGTTTACTACATGCCTGGCCTGCACCCAAATGTGTAAAATAGTTTTGCACTCAATAGTGCAAAAGGGATCTGCATTGAATTGTGCAAAAGCTTGAATTCTACAAAGGGGATCTACCTAGAATTGTGCAAAAGGGATTCACACAGTAAACATAATGGTTCACTAGGTCAAATTTTTGACTTGATCTGGGTTTTGTATGATACCATATTTACTAGGTTGAAACTCATGCAAAATTTCAATGTAATATGGGTTTGTATGATAAATGTTTGGATCAAAGAAGATCTGACACATGTCAAGTTTGGTGAAAAATCCATGCTCAAATGTGCAAACAAGTTTTGCACTAAACTATGTAAAAAGTTTCTGCACTAAATTGTGCATAAAGGTTATGTACTTGAATGATAATGATTTACTAGGTCAAAAAATTTGACTTAGTCTGGGTTTATATGATACCATATTTACTAGATTGAAACTCGTGTAGATATTCAATGTAATATGGGTTTGTGTGATAAATGTTTGGATTAGAGTTTAGATCTGACGCATGTCAAGTTAGGTGTAAAACTAATATGCGCTTCAGTGTGCAAACAAGTTTTGCACTAAAATGTGCAAAAAGGATCCACACTGAATTGTGCGAAAGGGAGTCGCACTCGAATGATACTGGTTTACCAGGTCAAAAAACTTGACTTAGTATGGGTTTATATGATACCGTATTTACTAGATTGAAACTCGTGTAGAGATTCAATGTAATTTTGGTTTGTGGGATAAATGTTTGGATCATAGTAGATTTGGCGCATGTCGAGTTTTATACAAACCTGATCTATGCTCAAATGTGCAAATAGGTTTTGCACTAAGCTGTGTAAAAAGGTTCTGCACTAAATTGTGTGAAAGGGATCCACACTCAGTCCAACTTTTTTTTTGAATTAATGCTCAGAACCTTATTAAACTACATGAATCATATCTCAAACAAACATGTAAGATAGCAGAATAAATACCTTATATTAGCCCCATTTTCACTTTTTATTTTTGCGTCCTCACTTAGGAAGGTAGGTATATACATGAAATAGGTGGTCCTTAAATTCTCTAGTGGTGTCTATGATATCTATACTCACAATGTAACATCATCTTCTAGTTTCGATACTACTCCAAATATACCTCGTGGTTATGGCGACTGCGACCGGTCTTTGGTACTAGGAGAGGGGGAAGCGTTCTGGGCCTTCGCACGTACCCACAAATATGGAGGTAGTACCCATACAAGTCAACCTCAGGGCCTTTTGAGAGTGTTAGCGTGAGTGACAATAGTCTCCTACTCATGGCCAATAGGAAAATGGGACATGTGCATGTTCAACATGGTGATTTTACATGTTTAATATCCCAACAAAATGGTAAATAAACATATAAGCAATTATATTCAACCAAAGGGAAAAATAAAATAGAGAGAGGGGAAGGGACCAGGTACTAGAACAAAAATACCAACCAGCCTTTCATCTATCTAAACTCGGGGAAGAAAAAGCAAACTCAAATTTCATCAAAAATTTCCCATCGAACAATTATTTCCCTCCCCAAAACTATCACAACAATCATACCATTCAAATGGATTTCTATAATCATGCATTTGCTGAGTTATTCAAGCTATATATGAGTACATGTGTGAAACAAATTCACACTAAAAAGTGCCAAACCAATCTGCACTAAATATCTACCATATTAGAATTCTACAGAAGCACTTAAAAATTCTGTCACATGCTTTATCAAAGACTAGACTCAAATTAGTCCATAGTTGATTGAAACGTGCAAAATTAAAATGATATAATTTTAAGTGTCAAACCCTTTTGCAATCAACAATTTGATTTTATAAATTTTGATAAAAATATTTCAAATACTTGACATGTGCTTTCTCAAGATCTGAAAAAAAATCTAGTCCTATTTAAACGTGCGAAGATGAACCTATATAGCATTTGAAGTGTCAAACTCTTTTGCACTTATCAAGTGATCATTTGAGCATTTTAAAAAATAAATTGTATCACGTGCTTTAATAAGATCCAGTCTTAATAAAATGTGCAAAATTGTATGTAAATAATATTTCCAGGGGTCAAACCCTTTGACACTCAAAACTTGAAGTCTGAAATAAAAGAATAATTATAAACTTTACTGTCATCTAACTTGTGAAGATCATCGACGTGAATGAAATTTGTGCCTAATCAAATCTATTTTTTTAGCATGTGTCAAACCCTTTGACACTCAAAAGTTAAGGTCTTTTTTATGAACATGAATCAACAGGATAACAACGTCCAACTTGTAAAAAAAATTTAGACATGAATGAAAATCATGCCTAATTGAATCTGAGATAGTTATTTTTATAGAATAAACATGTGTCAAACCCTTTTGCACTCAACAATTAGGGTCTACCTTTTTCTGAATCTGAATCTACATGATAACTATCCTCAAACTTATGAAGATTTTAATCGAGAATAAAATTCATGCCTGATCAAGATTTTTTTTTTGAAAAAAATGCATGTATCAAACCCTTTTGCACTAAAAAATTAGGGTCTACTTTTTTATAACCTGAATCTATAGGATAACTATCATCAAATTTATGAAGATTTTAGACGAATAAAATTCATGCCTGATCAAGATTTTTTTTTGGAAAAAATGCATGTGTCAAACCCTTTTGTACTCAACAATTAGGGTATGTTTTAATGAATACAAATTATCTATAACTAACTCTCATCATATACAGTAAGAGTTGAATATAATTCTTGCCTCATTAGATATGACATAAAAGGAACATTTCAAGTACCAATCAGTTTTGCACTAGATTCATGTCAAAAAAATGAGTGCAACCCCGATCTGTAATAATATTTTCAGACTAAAAAAATTTAAGTCACATCAAAATGAACATCAATTTCATGTTATAATGAAAGCGACCTAGACGTGAATGAAATGTGTGCCCTATTTCTTCTAACTTAGAGAAGAAGAGAAGAAGAAGAGAAAGAAATCCTATTGTGAAACTGAACTGTGTTGGTAAGTGCCAAATGGATTTGCACTAGCAGATCTAAAAAAATGCAATTTGAGTGTGATGATCCCCAGTGGAGTCACCATTTTATTTTTATTAAAAATTTAAAATGGGAAAAAGGTTGGAGTCGCCACCGAGTTTTCATCAGGAAAAAACCCCACAAAAACCATAAAAAGTGACTTGTGCAGATAAGGAAGGATGACGTACAAAAATATAGACTCAACACACTCATTTACGAATCGAGAAAGGGTCGAAAACTGGTACCCAAATTTGTCTATCGAAACAGTATTGTGGGGGTTTCATAAAAAGAAAAAACAAGGAAGAAAATGAATAAATGTGCTCTCACCTTGCTTTTGATTTTGTGTGTCGAAGGGTTTTACACTTTTGAGCGCGGGTCAGATTTGCACTGTGGGGAGTCTCTGGTTAAAGAGGAAGACATCAGTTTGATCTATACTTCCCAGTGCCACCTTTGTCCATACCTCTGGGCACAAATGGGTTTCAAGCTCTTGAGCACGGATGGGTTTCACCACTCCTAAGCACAAATGGGTTTCACACTCCTGAATCTTGAGCGTCGACCCCTTTTATGCCAAGTTATGGTTATCTTTCTCTCTTGCTCTTGCCATCTCAATCACTCAGGGTCTTCAGAAGCAGGAGAAGTTGGGGAAGCTTGGGGGATTTTCTCTATGGTCTCTCTCTCCTTTTCTAAGAGTCGACAGAGTTGTCGAGGTGGTTTTTCCACTTCTCACAATTGATGACCCACTCTCTCTCAGGGTGGTCCATGGGATGCCAAGTGGCCACCACTCTCATTTCCCAATACCATCTTGGTCTGGATGGGCACAGATCTGGTTGCCACTTTCTGGCACAAAAGGGTTTGGCACCCAAGTGCTCGTTTTCTGAAAAGAAAAAAAACCAAATTATGCAAATTGGTTTGACACATTTTTGTGTCAAACCCTTTGGCGCCCTACCTGGCCTACTGAATGGGAACCCCATATGTGTGTGGTCTGGTTCAACACATCTAGGCGTGAAACCCTTCAACACCCAAATGTCCTTTTTTTTAGAATTAACGAAATGTGTGTATATTGGTTTTACACATTTTGGTGTCAAACCCTTTCATGCTCATTATGATATGCAAGAGGGGACCCAAAATGTGTGCGGTCTGATTTGACACATTTGGGTGCAAAACCCTTTGACATTAAAATGAGATTCTTTTTTTTTCTTTAGAAAATTCCGAAAGGGTATGGTTCAAATTTTATCTAATTTGGGTGCAAATTTGATTTGCACCCATAATTAATAAGGTTGGATTGAGATTTTTTGTAGGTCTTGCCTTAACCTAAATAATCTGTAAATTTTGTCCATTAGGGTTCAGGACCACAATGGGATCAATAAGATTTTACTAATTTTGATGTGGGTCCACATCTTGGCTGAACCTTATGCAAATCTATTTTGCACTCCAAAATGTATTCGATGGGCCCATGTTTGATTCCTTTATCAGCAATTGGGATCTTTACCTATTATAGTCTAACATGTCTGAAATTGTATAAATAACCCAAATATTAAGGATTTGACGGGGTCCAAAAAATGAGGTGTCAATAGATACACTCACCTTGGTTTAGTGGTCGCTACATGATTGTTGATGTATTGCGGGCGCAGCAAATCCTAACCCTAAGTGGGTGGTCGCTACAAATGCTTGAGCTTGTTGAATTGCTACATGTGGTTTCTTGTGGTCACAACACATACTTTAGCTGGGTTTGGTCACAACACGGTCCTTAACCCTAGTGGTCACTACACATGTTGACACATAGTGGTCGCTACACATGTTAACACATAGTGGTCGCTACACATGTGATGGTGTTGGTCGCTACACTTTGTTTTGGTCATTACATGTTGATGGTGGAATAATCGGTTGACTGTGATTATAATGCTAAACCCTCATGTATTCCAAGAATATGGGAAGTAATATGCCTAGGGTTTATTGATAAGTATTGAAATGGAAACCCTAATCGGCTATACAAGAAACCCTAACCCTAATTTCAAGTGCATGATGTACTTGCTAAGCTTGCTTGAATGAATAAGCATGACATGATATTTTCTCTCTCCTACTTGTACAACCCTAACAATGTAGGTGGAATGAATATCATACATAATGAATGCATATTGTGTGTTTGATATGATTTAAGGTGATGATTATGAGCCTTTATGAGGCATGATGAGATAATGATGATGTGCATGCATTATGTGATTGGGTATTATGACCTAGAAGAGGCTCAGTGCCTAATATGAGGTGATATCCTCTAGTGATGTGATGAGGGATGATTATCCCAAGATAATATGATAGTGTTGATGGCCCTATATGGCAATGATATCAAGTGATGATGTTACAAGTTTGTACCTCATACATTTTGTTTCTCATGGAGTTGTACCTTTACCCTTGTTTTGTAGAATTTGTTTAGGGTATGTACGATGTGACTTGATTGATGCACTAAAAGATACCCAATTGGCATAACTAATCAAGTAAAACCCTAATCACGTAGTGTCATGTGCCATAGATCCATTCCAGATTCAAAACTTTGTTGGATGGTAAAATGGGTACTCCTAAGGGAAACCCAGAGTGCATACTACTGAGTATGCAAGGTGCAAGTCATTGTGTGTCCTTGACATCTTGATCTCAAGTGTTTTGAGAATGACTACGTCGGGTCTTAGTGATGATGAGAATGTGATATGATGGGATAGAGGACAAATGCATTTGTACCTCAGTGATTGGGTTATATACCATGGTTTCTAGCGCCGCGACATGTTCCAAGGCGGGCTAGGTGTTTACAGAACTATAGCTTTGACTATAAGTTGCTATTTGCAGTTTGAATGATTTGTCACTACAGTGCAGTCTTGAATTGACCAAGTAGCATGGGAAGATCATGGAGTCTGGCTCTTCCATAAATCTTCTATGGCACTATTTTTGACTTCATAGTGTTCAGTTGGATTTGGGTGGTACGACTCAAATCCTCAGGGCAAATAAAATACTTAACACAACCGCATAGTGTATTTTCTTAGGGTCAAACATGATTCACATTGGATGACCCCTTGCTTTGTTTCTTTATTGTCTTGTTGATAACAATTATGCACGTTTTTCATATTTCTACTAATTGCATAACTTGATCTACTTATCAGCTGATGCTACTTAAACTGCTTAATATGTGTTACTTGCCTTAATCATATCTTTTAGTTGAATCTACTCATTCTGATAACAATGCTATCTTCCCACTTTATCATATATGTGTTAATAATAGTTGTTGGCAGAGAATTATATCTCTCACTGGGACGTCGGTCTCACCTTGGTGGTTTCCAAATCTTTTAGGTGGTCGTGCACGACGAGGTAGAGATCGTGCGGTTGAGGCTGAACAACAAGAAGAGCAATAGATGTTAAAGGTTGGAGATGATGCTAATGTTTGTAGTAGAGTCATGTATGTCATCCATGTACTCTCAAGTCCTTGGGGGTGTATTGTAGACGTGTACATCGATATAAGATTTTTGGCAGTATCCCATGGTTGTACAATATGGCTCGTATATGTGAATATGTTATAAAATGTAACATGTTTGTGGTGAGTCAACCACTAAACAGTGATATGTAATCATCTTTTAGCATGATATATGATTCATGTGGCATGATATGTGGACTCAAATGTAATATGTTTTTGCTTTTGTGGTTATTCGAAATTGGTTTTAATTTACCGTGTTTCGTGGTAATCTGGATGTTTGGTATTAGTTCCACACTTTGTTTTGAGTAACCTCGCTTATGTGTGGCAAGTGTGTCACATAATGAGTTTCCTTGATCCTATATTTTATATTTGTAATCCAGTCATAGCATATGAGAATCCAAGTAATAAGACAAGTAAAACTCTATAGTTATATGTCATGGTCTAATTTCAATCTATTAAAATCAAGTAATGAAACAAATAATAACTTAGTATATATTGAGGGTTGTTGACCATTTAACTATATGGTAGATATGTGGGTGGATGTACATATAATGGTATATGTATAAAAACATATAAGAAGCAAATCCCTCAGATGAAATTGTAGAAATTGATAAATAATTGTATTTCACTATGTTGGGGAACTAGAAATCTAGATGTAATTACTATGAATTTTTGAGAAGTGAATCAATAAAGTGCCTTACTCCAGATAAGCCTATGTTATACTAATTTTAGACAATAATTATAAATAACTAAAATGGACACTAGGAGAAAGATTATGAATAAGGAATATAAATGTATGTATTTGATTATAAATAAATTCATATGTTGAGTTATAATCTTGGATTATATTTCTACCACAATAAGTGCATAATTGGATTATGATCTAATTTGAGACCTAATTTGAGGAAAATTTATATTATGATATATGTATGAGTGACTTTGAAATACATGGACTTATATTGGTGTATAGAATTTTTAAAAGGAAGATGTGGATATTCGTTGCTAGATATAGTTAATGGAGAAAGAATATATAACAAGAAACCCTACGTTGAAAGGAATAGTTTGAATATCAATATATAATGTCTTCAATTAGGAAAATAAGTCTATGAAACACCTAGCCCGTCGACATATTAGTAATTGAATAAATGGACAATGTGTAACCATATATTATTCAATACCTTAGTAAAAAGAAATATATGTAATATTAGCATATATGGACACTGATAAGTATATGATTATTCACGTGTTAGCTTGATAAAAAAATAAACCCTAGAAATGAGGTTAATAAGATATTCAAATAATAATTGAAGATAAAAAACCCAATACTAAGACAAGTAAACAACGCATGATTCCAAGCCAATTAGTATTAAGATTGTTCTGATATGTTGTTATCTCCTCTTAGATCCACTTTGTGATTGTGCATTCTATGGAGTCTTGGATAAATTGAGGTACTAGCTTCTCTAGTTTTCTTATTGTGTTATTTCTTACCCCTCTTGAGTTCTATGCATATTTTTGGTGGTAAACCATAAACTTTTTATTAGCCATTCCTACCTTTTATAAGTTCGCCACTCCAAATTCATCATTTTTAGATATTGTAAATATCAAGATGGCACTAAAATGGATCTTAGAGTTTTGAGGACCTGGAATTTGGTCCCTTTAGAGATTTGGATCCTAGAGGTTGGGTACGTGATAACACTCTATTTTATGTACTTTTTGTATATATTTTACACCACTTTTAGTATATCTTTTGTTAGCTTTTCACATAATTTTTCTATATTTTTGACTAAAGCCTCACTTACATGGTTTCAAGTATATTCACAATCCAGATCGTGGATCAAGACTGCGACCGCGGTCCACTTATACCTCAACCGCGATCGCGGCTCTAGAGTTCCCTAGAGATCGTGATCATCAGATGACAAGGAGGGATCGCGGCTAATTTATAGACCGCGATCATCACTCAATCGCGACCTCATGGATGGTTACGATCAGAACATGCGCCTCAAGGATAGACCAGTGGTTGCAGTGTGGTTACAAGCCACGATCAAGAAGGACGGCGGTCAGCTTGGAAACCGTGGTCACTAATGAGCTCTTGCAAGCTGCGACCGAGTGGGAAGACCTCGACCTCAACTACTCGGATGCAACCCACAAGCAGACCTCGACCACAGTTACCACCAAGCCGTGACCAAGCTCTACCACCAACCCAGGTTTCCTCCCATATACTTGTTTCATCTTATTTCTTTTGTTTCTTTCATTCTTGTTGTTCTTGTTTCTTTTGAACTACTTTAGTTTGTGTGCTACCGTTCCTTAGGGAACACCTTTTATATACCCTCTTCGGTAGGAGTATACGAGTGTTATATTATACATGCTTGACACTGCCAACCTTGTCCCTGTGTTCAATCCTGATCGCTACATTGGACCTCGTTTATCGTTGTGGGGGCCTGAGAGTCGGGTTATCTCTTTAAAAGTCCGACTACTCTGAATCCACTCCTTTTATACGTACAATTTAGGCCGGTCAACTTTTTGGCGCCATTGTCGGGGACAAGGCAAAAATGGTACTGTTATGAACCTGAGTCCGCTTACTATACTCATGTATCTCAAGCTTAGGAATAAGCTTGACAACACAGTTACTTTAAGTTTGCTAACCTGAATTTGTGTAGAATAGTTCGTTTGGACCAGTTCAGTTTTCTAACTTAATTGTACGATCTATTCAAGCACCCATGTAGAAGCAACTCATTCAACTTTACTCCTTTACGCCATGCCGCCTCGTGTGGATGTTACCCTCTCAGGAGACGAGAGGAACATGACGAATGAGTGCCACCCACCTCCACCAGGAACGGATGAAGATAGAGATGGCCGTTACGATGACGGTCATCAATACGAAGAACGAGGAGAAGAGTGACATGAAGATGATCGTCATGATGAAGACCGTCACTACGAGGAACGTTGTCATCGCCGCAGGCACAGAAAAAATCATAACAACCATGAGCACAACCGTAGAAACAATGATAGCGAGGACGATGAGGAAGGGAAGACCCTTCGTGAGTTGGTAGCAACAAGGGCCAACAAGTCAAGATGCCTGGTCACTGTACCAAACTTCAACGCAGAAAATTTTGAACTAAAGCGAGCCGTTATATCAATGATCCAGAACAAGCCTTTCCATGGGAACCTAAGGGAAAACCCGTACCACCATCTTGATGCTTTCAAGAACATATGTGATACCATTAATATGAGGGGTGTCCCATAAGAAGTTATCTACTGCAAGGGTTTTAATTTCTCTTTGGAAGACAAGGCTCTCTCTTGGTATCTAAATCTCCCCCACCAGTCTATAGATGGGTGGAGACCCCTTGTGGATGCCTTTGTCACCAAGTTTTATCCTACTGAGAGGACCATTCGTAACATGCAAAAGATCACCGCTTTTGCACAAAAGCCATGGGAGAACCTACACGAGGTGTGGGAACGTTATCAAGAATACCTGAGAGACTGTCCACACCACAACTATCGTAAGGGGTTCCTTATAACCACATTCTATAATGGGCTGACCCACACAGAGGGGACTTCTCTGAATGTTGTCGCATGCAGTGACTTCTTGGGGAAAAAGCCAAACAGAACTATGAAGATTATAGAGAATGTGGCTGCAGTCCAAGCAGGAGTTGACTATGAAAGGAATGATAGAGGCACATCAAAGAAGATTGGTTATGAAGGGCCATCATTAGAGGCCAAAGCCTTAGAAGCTATAACAGCCCAAATCCAGAAGATAGTGACTGATGTTAAACAATTGAAGGACACTAGAGGAAAAGGAAAGAAACACACCGAGAAGGTGATGAAGTGTGTCACTTGTGGTGAAGGATGACACAGAGTTGATAACTACATTTACACTAGACCTGAAGAAAGTGAAGATAGTGAAAGCGAAGAGGAGTTGACACAGAATGTTTCCTATGCAAACTTCAAGAGGCCTGATCACCCTAGTTTTAGCTATGGGAACAAGGATGCGGCCGAGAATTGACACCAATGTGGAAATTCACAAAAGCCACTGCCAGGATTTGAGAAGAGGAGCAGACAAGCGTCGTATGCTCGAACAACCAATTACCAGACAAACAAGATTAACTACTCAGTGCAAGGCAGGAATCAACCCGTCAAGGAGCAGGACCAAATCAAGGGCCGAGTCAAGGCCAAGGTCAAGGATAGGGTCAGGCGAAAGATAACAACCAACCTAACTTGGTGACTCAACTGTTCGATTTTGCCAAGTGGCAGGCTACCATGAATGATCAGCTAGCACAAAGTGCCCTAGCCAACTCGAGTAGTCTGACTACGATGCAAGTCCAAATGGCAGATATGCAAACGCATCAATGGCAGATAGACCAACAACTCACACAGTTGGCTGAGCTAGTAAAGAACCCCTCAGGAAAGATCCCATCAAACACCAAGACTGCAAAAATGGCAATCCTCCAATCAGGGAGAACTTTGATCAATTCTGGAATAGGAAACGACAAAGAAGAACAAAGAGTTGAAGAACCACAACAGGAGAAGGAAGTTTCTTCACAGAAGTTTGTTGACAAGGAGGGGCCTACTGAAGGAAGCTGTGAGAAAAGTAGAGAAGCTAGGGATCTTGATCCTATAGAATAAATCTTTATGAAGAAAAGCCCATATGCATCGAGAATCCCATTTCCATACAAGCTTATCAAGGCCCACCTGAAGAAGAGATATGAAAAGTTCATGAAAGCCGTGAAGAAACTCCATGTAGATGTCCCATTTCTGGATGCTCTAGAGGAGATGCCAACTTACGCTCAATTTTTCAAATACCTTATCACAAGGAGAAGGAGAGGAAGTCAAGTTGAAATGGTACACCTAGCAAACATGTCCAATGTGTTTGTTCAAGCTGAACTACCTACAAAGAAGAAAGACCCAGGGGCCTTTAACATCCCCTTTTGTGTTGGAGACAATGTCAAAAGAAAGAGACTGGTAGATTTGGGAGCTAGCATAAGTCTAATGCTCCTAATCCTTGCATATAGACTAGGATTGACCGATATGGTCAAGACAAGTATGAGAATTGAACTAGTTGATCACACTTTCAAGAGATCAGTGAGTATAGTGGAAGACGTTTCAATCCGTGTGGGACGGTTCTTCATACCCTGTGATATTGTCGTAATAGATACTGTAGAGGACCCTAAGTGTCTGATAATCTTTGGATGACCTTTTCTAGCCATTGGAAGAGCCCTAATAGACGTCACAGAAGGCATTATAACCCTCTGGGTTTGGAGTGACCACATCGACTTTAAGGTAAAGAATTCTATGAAAGGGCCAGCTCTTTCTGAGTCAGTCTACTTCATGGATAGGTACAACTAGTATTGTGAAGAAATTTAAGAAGAGAAAGCCATTGTGGACCTGCTCATGAGAGACCTGAATAACCTAAATCCTTTGATAGAAGACCCTGAAGTGGTCAAAATTCTAGACTTCCTTAACCAAGGTGAAGATAGTCTTAGTGATAATGAAGAGGTAATAGAAATAATAATGTATGCTTCTTTGGAACCATCAACTAAAGAGTCAGAAACTCCAAAGCCAAAGCCAGAACTAAAGGCATTATCAGAAGGGTTGAAGTATGAGTTCCTAGACGAGGAAGGGAGGAACCCAGTCATCATCAACGATAACCTCACCAAAGAACAACAGGAAAGATTGCTGGAAGAATTAAAGGAGCATAAAAGAGCTGTAGGATATTTGATTGAAGATATCAAGGGACTGAACCCAACTCTGTGCATGCACAAGATAAAATTAGAAGAGTCAGTAAGACCGTTGGTGCAGCCCCAAAGGAAATTGAACCAAATGCTGAAGGAAGTTGTCAAGAAGTAGATATTGAAACTATGTGATGCGGGAATCATATACCCAATAAGCGACAGCAATTGGGTGAGCCCCATCCACGTAGTACCTAAAAAGGGTGGAATGATGGTGGTGAAGGGAGATAATGGTGATGAAGTTGCCACCAGAATGGTCACAGGATGGAGAATGTGTATTGATTATAGAAAGCTAAATTCGTCCATGAAGAAAGACCATTTTCCCTTACCATTTATTGATCAAGTTCTTGAAAGACTTTTCCCACCATGATTACTTCTGCTTCTTAGATGGATATTCTGGATTCTACCAAGTCCCGATACACCTGGACGATCAGGAGAAAATGACATTTACATGCATCTATGGCATGTACGCCTTCAGAAGAATGCCCTTTGGCTTATGTAATGCTCCTGCAACCTTCCAGCGTTGCTTGATCTCTATGTTTTCTGACTTCTTAGAAGATATAGTTGAAGTGTTTATGGATGACTTCTCTATTTATGGAAAAGATTTCGATGCTTGCATAAGAAATTTGTCCCTGGTTCTACAAAGATGTGAAGAGAAACATTTGGTCCTTAACTGGGAAAAATGCCACTTTATGGTTCGAAGTGACATCGTCCTAGGACATAAGATCTCCAAGAAAGGTATTGAGGTGGATCTTAGCAAGATCGAGACCATCTCCAAACTCCTACCACCAATGCCAGTGACAGGAGTAAGGAGTTTTCTAGGTCATGTTGGATATTATAGGAGGTTCATTAAGGACTTCTCGAAGATATCAAATCCCCTTTCAAATTTGCTAATTAAGGATGCAATGTTCGAGTTCGATGATAAGTGTTTAAAAGCTTTCAAACCCTAAAAGAGGCCTTAACCTCTGCACTGGTCTTGCAAGCTCCAGACTGGGAGCTACCTTTTGAAATAATGTGCGACACAAGTGACTATGCCATAGGTGCAGTCCTAGGGCAAAAGAAAGACCGGAAGCACCACATCATATGTTACGCCAGCCGCATGTTAGATGAAGCCCAACTGAATTACACCAACACAGAAAAAGAGATGTTGACAATTGTTTTCTCATTTGACAAATTCATATCATATCTTATAGGGGCCAAGATAAAGGTCTATACTGACCATGGGGCCATACACTATCTAATACAAAAGAAGGACACAAAGCCAAGACTGTTGAGGTGGGCCCTACTACTACAAGAGTTTGACCATGAGATAATTGATAAGAAAGGAAAATAAAATATGGTCGTAGGTCACATGTCCAGAATAGTTTGTGATGAGGAAAATTAGTTTCCCATAAATGACAACTATGTTGATGAAGCTCTGTTAATGGTTCAGTCTGACGAGCCAAGTCTGCCGTGGTTTGCAAATATTTGTAACTATCTGGCTTATGGTCAGCTGCCGCCAGATATAACATACAACTAGAAAAATAAGCTCTTCTTTGATGTCAAAAACTATTATTGGGACGACCAACTACTATTTAGAGATGTTATGACAGTTTGTATAGAAGATGTATACCAGAGGAAGAAGTCCCACTGATCTTGAGAGAATGCCACTCTTCACCGTATGGAGGGCATCATAGTGGGGAAAGAACAGTTGCAAAAGTGCTTCAGTCAGGATTTTACTGGCCCTCCATATTCAAAGATGCAACATCTTTTGTAAAAGCTTGCAAGGAATGTCAAATAATCAGAAATATCAATAAGAGGAGCGAGATGCCTATGGATGACTGGGTAGAAGTAGAAATCTTTGGGGGATAGACTACATGGGTCCTTTCTCCTCATCAAAAGGTTATCAGTACATTTTAGTGGCTATTGACTATGTGTCAAAATGGGTAGAGGTTGTAGCTACCCAAACCTACGACTCTAAATCTGTGATTAAGCTATTTGAGAAAACCATTTTTCCATGCTTTGGAGTGCCTTGCACTGTGATAAGCGATGGGGAATCACATTTTGGAGAGAAGCAGTTTGAGGCGCTACTAACGAAGTATCGGGTAAAACACAAAGTTACTACACCCTATCACCCTCAAACCTCTAGACAAGTAGAGGTATCTAATAGGTAGATTAAGCAGATTCTAGCAAAAACTGTTAGAGGCACTCGAAAGGACTGGTCCATGAAGCTTGACGATGCTCTCTGGGCCTATAGGATAGCTTTTAAGACACCTATAGGAACGACGACATACATATCAATCTATGGCAAGTTCTACCATTTACCTTTGGAGCTCAAACATAAGACCATTTCGGCGATAAAGTTTCTGAATATGGACCTAGAAAATGCGGGACAAAAAAGATTTCTGCAGCTACAAGAGCTCGAGGAGCTGAGGTTATATGCCTACAAAAATGTGAGGATCTATAAATAAAGGACTAAGGTGTGGCATGACACCCACCTAAAGAACAAGGATGTTCGTGAAGGAGACAAAGTACTTCTCTTCAATTCTAGCATTAGGCTCTTCCCTAGAAAGCTTAGAATAAGATGGTCATGACATTTCTCTATGGTTAAGATCTACCCATCAGGAATGATAGAAATCTATGGAGAGAAAACTGGAATTTTCAAGGTTAATGGCCACAGGGTAAAAAGATTTTACGAAAATGAAGCCTTTGTGAGAAGATCCAAGATCAATCTGGAGGAACCAACTCAGCCAAATGAGGAAAGGAATCAAGAGTTGCCACATCCAACTACAGGGCCCAAGGAGTGAAGATTTATGCAGTCTAGCTAAGAGACTTTAAAACAAGCGCTTCTTGGGAGGCAACCCAAGTTTTTACCCTTTTTCTTAAGCTTTGTTTTCTCTTCTTTTTCGCCTTGTTTAGTTTTCTTCTCTTTTAACTGATGTACATATCCATCTTCTTTTTAGTATTTCATGATTTACCTAAGAAAACGACCTTTGTTTTGATCCGATCACGTTCTGGACCGTGGTTGCGGTATAGCACTTGCATAAAGAAGACTGCGACCCACGGAATAGCCCATCGGGTACCTCGACCGCGACCCAAGACCGTCTTTGATTCAGCAGAGAACTGTGACCACGGTTGTGCTTCACAACATACCGCGACTGCAGTTGTTTCTTATGATCATCGCGACCGCGGTCCCCCCTGATTGTTTGGTCGCGGTAACGTTAGTATATATATCCTAAAACCCTCACATCTTAGACTCTTTTTGCTCATAGTTTCCGCCAAGTCTAAGATAAACCCTACTCTCTGCTCTGACCATGACCGATGACCTACCGCCACAGTGAAACTGATTGCCACACCGAACCGCATTCGATTCTGCCGTCGCAACCTTCGTTAAGTTAACTGAAAAACCCTTTTTGCGCTTCTAATCACCGAATCACCTTGTCGCCTCCGATTTAACCCCTCGCCTGAACCGATTCTTCCTGTTTTATTTCTCGATGGTCGTAAGTCACCCCATCTATGGTTTCTTAGGTTTCCCTGTTACCCTAACTGCCTTATGGTGGCATCTGCAAATAACAATTAAAACCCCTAAAAACATTAATAATGGGACAACAGTTGTCGGCAAAAATGAAGAACAAATCATCAGACGGAGAGAGGAATCAGAACAGTCGGAAGAAGAAAGACCATGACTCATAGTCATCACCTCTACAACCGCGACTGTGGTGTGCTCGTAAGCCCTAACAATGGCCGCGGTGTTCACTCCAACTACCATTTCCTCTGTGGGTCACGATGTAGAAGAATGCTACTCAAGGTTGTGGTCCCCTGAACCGCGACCTGACCATAACAAGAAAGAAAACCGCGACCGTGCCCAAGACCACGACCGTGATCCCTAATCAGTAAACCGCGACCATGGTCCTTACACAAGAAACCATGACCGTGATCCCTTCTCAGTAAACTGCGACCACGATCTCCTTTAGAGACCGCGACCGCAGTTTCATCTAAGTTACTAACAATATTGCGTGTCGCGGTCCCTATATATATTAATAAACTTAATAATAATAAAAATTGCTGAATACTAACCCAGATAATTGCAATAAGATCATAAACTTATGCATTATTGAAACCATACATAATGTCTTCTTCATAGAACAGTGACTCCATCTTCAAGAAGGCAACATCCCTAAAGGAGGTGGATAGTTTAACAATGACACTCAAGAGGAATACTTCCCTCCCATAGGACAAATGAGTTGAGGTGCAGCTAAGGTTATAACAGTACCAAAGAATACTGGGGAACATAACAACGGAGGACTCTACTCACAAAACAGAACCAGTTGAGCAGATAGAGACCTGCGAATATCAACCTGGGGAGTTAGAAAGCCGAATCCATAGGAAGAAGAGAAAGGCTGCACCAAAGGGGTCCTAGAGCAGCAAAAAGATAAAACAACTGGGTGCTGAGAAGCCAAGGGAACAAAAGACAAGCAAAGCTAAGGAAGTCATAGGGGAGACATCTATACAATCCAGAGAACTCCCATTCATGCCCAAGAACTTCATGCACCAGTCTACCTATGACTGCATGTACCAAAACATGGAGTTTTTCCCTACCCGTTACCTGGATGTAGAAGATTTCAAAAAGATGGGAATCTACGACATGACAGTGAAATTCCTGGAAGGTGCAAACTTACACACCTTATGCACACCAGAGGTGAAATCCTATAAGAAGCTAACCACATAATTCCTGTCTTCACTTAAGAAGGTTGCTACCATTAGTGAAATAAGAAGGGTAGGAGGAGGATACTATAAACTACATGTGAGGTTAGGAGGTGAGCCTCACATAATCACAGAAGTAATGCTGAACAAAATATTTACGGAGACAGAGGAAGAAGCCCATGCCTGCTCCTCTGCCCCAAGCGAGAAAGAATTCGTCACCTATGAAAGCGATGAAATGTGGGAAGAGCTAACTAGGGAGGACAAGAACAATTCAAAGAATTCCAAGGCCTCACTAATTACATCTTGATTTATCCGCACAATGTAGAAAATCACCGCCCACATGATTCACGCGAGGTCAGAAATAGGAACAGTTAGCAAGGGAGATCTGTTCCTGATCTGGTCAATGATAAACAAAATGTTGGTTAATATCGGGAAGATACTAATCGAACGTTTATCAATGACATTAGGTGGGGATGCAAAGAGAAATTCTACGTACTGCATGGGTGGCCATATAACAAAGATCGCCGAATACTTCATGAGCAAAGGAGAAGTCTAGATATATAAATAAATGGAGGGACAACAAAGAATAGACATAAAGTCCCTTATCAGCACTGATATTTTAGCATAGAAGGGGGAGAAGTTGTACTTCAAACAAAGAGGGTCAAAAAACTACTCCCCTTTTAGAAATGGTGTTCTACGACGCCCACAAGCTACGACCAACATAAGATGACATCAAAAAGATGTACTCTGGGGCACTGTAAGCCAACACAAATACAGACCCATTGATTACGGATGGAGAAAGTAGTGCCACAACTGAGTTAGAAAAGAAGAAAAGCACAGAGCCGCGAAAGAAATTGGCAGTAGAGAAAAAGAAAACAACAGAAACAACTGCTCTTCCAACCACGAGGGAGAAAACCACAGAATAACCCACCCCCACAACTCCACCTCCAAAAATACCACTGGGAATTCCAGAACCCACACCTCTCGAGCCACATAAAGAAGTGACTACTGTGGAGCTAGAGGTGGAGAAAGAGAAGGCCGCAACAGCCGACCCATAACCCGACAACGAACCGAAGGCAGAGCTAGAAGGACAAAGCTCTCAGGCCATATTGGATACAGAAATAAGTGGAGCAGAGGCGGAGCCACTAGATGAACCAAAGGATAAAGAACAAGGTCCACCACCACCGCCTCCACAACCTAAGGTGCTAAGCTCATCAACAACGTGCATGGAGCATCAACTGCAACAGCAGCACCAACAAGCACCTTCCTTCGGAGGTGCCTTAGGTACAAAGTTTGATGCAATGTGGGAACACATGCATCAAAACAATACAATAAATACCACCATTCATTTTTTTCTGTCTGCATTAATGACGTAGGTACAAGTCCTTGATGAAAGGACAAAAGCACTTCCTGACTTCCTCCAAGAAGTTGTAAACAACTAATGGATGATGATGATGTGAATGCTAAAGAAAATGAAAGATGAAATGGAAGACTTGCAGAAGGAGAGGCATGCCATCCGAGCTGACAATGAGAACATGCATCGGGGCTATGACACGACTATGGATAACCTCGAAGAAGACTGTCAACGACTAGAAGAGGACCGCCGGAAGCTCGAGAAAGAACGCGAAGAACTTAAGAACTGGCAGAAGAAAAGGAAGATCAAGCGCTCAGCAAGCCCGACGCACTCCTCAACCAGCCCCTCTAGCCACGACGACAACGACGATGACAATGTGGGAGGAGCAGGCATAGAAGCGGGCACGCCAAAAGAAGGAAGTGCCAACACAAAGGTGGTACATGCAGCTGAGCCAAAGAGAAATGAGCCACCACAGTGGTCAAGCTCCCACGACAACAAATAAATAAAGAAAAATGTGACATTGTCAAGGGGGCTCGACCTCAACTGCAATCTAGAAGAAGGTCAAGACGAAGCTGCTGAAGACGATGGGAAACTAGCAGAGCCTCAATTCTCTCCGCCTACGCATACAATGACGCTAGAAGAGCATATTACTGTGGCTCATCGTGAAGAGGTGGTTGCCGAACTTAGCGCAGCAGGAGCGACAGAGCTCGACAGAATGTTAGCTGAGTTGGGGGCCAGACTCGAGGAGAGCAGCGAGTTCCTCCTATTTCAACCACATCATGATCATATCGACTATATCTATGATGGTAAGATGGAGGCAACCCTGAAAATGATGGCGGAAGCCAAGTTAGGGCAAGCTTCTGAGGAGAGTCATGTCAAAGACAACATAGTTACCGAAGCCTCCTCAGAAGTAGCTGAACCTATAGCCACTTCACAACCGTTGCACAAAGTGGTTGAATAAGTGGCTAAGGCCATGCCGACAATAGATGAAGCTTCGACGCCACTGGTACAAGAAGCAACATCTGATGACGAGGATGGCAGGATGGCAACCTTCTTCACAAATGAGCCTGCCAGGGAGCAGATTGCACTGATTGAAGAAGATACACTGGGAGTAGCTCTCCCTTTGCCTTGCAAGATGAAGGATATGGACATGATTGCGGTATCACAGATCACATGCAGAGACATCCACATCTTGGCAGATGTCCTCAATGGCGATCTACCCGGATCAGACATACTATATAACAACAAGGGTAGACGTCTGTCTAGAGACCACTTCCGAGGAATATTCATGAATAAGGCACAAGTACATAAAAGACTATTCAAGGTACTCTATGCAACCCTCTTGGAAGAATTCCCGCACCCGCATAAGTCACAACTGGTTTTCAATAGGACAACACATCTAGTCAGCCTCCTCTACAATGAAGACTACAAGGCAGCAGATGTAGTTGAACTAAAGGCAGCAGTTTGACGGAAGGAAACAAGACACGTGGTGCTACCCATAAAGAATACAAAGCATTGATAATTGATAGTCGTTGATCTGTATGAGTGGAAAATGACGGTGCTCAATTGCTGTGCAACCGAATTGGACAACACTTTGCTAGTCTACAAGAGGAAGGAAGCCAGAGACGCCTTAAAGATACCACCGCACCTACAACGAGCAATCAAGGATGCAGACAACGAGTTTCAAGGGTCTTGGAATCTCTTTTCCATTAATAAGAAAGTTCCCCAAGAAGAGGCCGCTTCGGGGGATTGTGCCTTCATAGTACTACGAATGATGGAGGCCATCAACAAGGGCATCCCCCTGGAGGATTTAGACAAGGAAGACTGCATGGACTGTAGGGTATATATGCTATGGAGGTTATCTATGATTGTCAGTTCTTCAACGACCTGATGATGCCTACAAAAGATGTACCCCGGAGGCTTCACATGGATATCCCTCTACCGGAAAAGGTCACCTGGAGGGAGCAGTTAAAAACCATGTGGGTTGATCCAACTGAGCCAACCAGAGCTGCATCATGGAAAGAAGGTTGGCATGAAAGCTCTGGAGAAGCTACATAATAGACGTCAGACTACAAAACAAAGCAACCTCCAGTAGCAGAAGTCCCTGAAAATCAACCTCGAAGAGAACAGCCCGAGGAAGGAGAGGTTGAAGAAGAAGATCTAGGTGATGATAGACCAGATGGACCGGCAGGAGAAATAACACATTCTTTCAAGAATTTTGACAGATGGAGCTGCTTTAGTCTGTCCCTGGAAGAATTAGCTATAATTATGACTTCTTTGAAAGAAGATGATTCGCCGAGAGATGTCATCTTTGAGAGAGATGGCATATGCGTGCTAAAAGACGACCTCCGAGAAACGTTGAAAATAGGAGGATACCTTTCTGCAAGTACAATGCCAGCTTACCAGGCAATACTATGCCACACCATGCCAAATGCCCACATGGCATACTTCTTACTGGTAGATGACATCCTAAAAGACAAAAGGTAAGTAGAGAAGGAACGACTGCAACAAAGCTGGGCAACGTACCCACCAGATCACATCTTCCTGCCTATTCTTCATGATAAATATTAGACTTTGCTGCATGTCAACATCCTCAGGAGGACTGCAGTACTCTACAACAGCTCTGACGCAACCTTCACACTTAATAAGAAGACTAATATGACAACAACAAAGATGCCAACAGAAGAAAAGGCAAATACATGCACTGAGGCTATCATCAGCATGATACGAAGTCACTGCAGAAGGTACGACCATTCAACAGGCAAAGACTTCAAGAAGACGCAGTTCTGCCATAAGAGCCCCCAACATGTGCCCCTATCAAACAACTGCGGCTTCTTCTGTCTATCCTGGACCGTGGCCATAGCCACTATTGGCTTCAAGGTAGAAAACATGCAATATAAACAATACCACACACTAAGAGGAATATACGCAAGCATGCTCCTCGAGTCCAAGTGGGCCTCCACCACCACCAACAAAAACAAATAAAGAAAACCTGTTTATACATCTTGCTCAAATTTTGACACCCCAAGACGTGGTGTAGGATAAGTTTGGGGGAGGAATCACAAACGGGCTACATAGGTATATTTACCATCTTGTTACCTCTAAAAAATTTGATAAATTTTCAAAATTTTGAATTAAACTACCTCTTAAATTTAAAAGCTCACCTCCTCTTTTGCTAAATTTTCTGATTGTAGTGTTTCAACCCTCTTAGAGAGAAATACATGAGCAACATATACATATATATACGAGTAAAACAACAGTCATAGCAATATTGCTCTACCTCATTCTTGCAATAAGACGTTGTAAATGTAACAACCTTAACTCATGAAATCCTCAAAGACTAGATAACTTCACCTAGTCATACTCCTGACCAACCACCCTCACTTGACGCTTTTGACCAGAAAATCCTTATCTCTGTAGAAAGGGAAACAACTGCCCTCTTCAAAGCATATCTAAAAGATGCTTGGCCGCCCAGAAGACCAAGTGAAATTCCCCGAACCTAAGGCTGAAAGGAGAGGTAAAAAGCCAAAAAGAAATAAAGAAAACAAAATATGAGAGTTGTGCCCAAAAAGATGCAAAAGTTTCCACACGGCCGGTATATTGTTACACTCGTGAATGCAAATATGTCGTTCTCGTAAGTGGAATCTTAAAGCCAAGCTTACACACCTCCAATCCTGAATGAAAACTCACAAAACCACCTGACTTAAAGTCAGAAGCCCAAAAAGGGCAACATTGTTCTTATGACAGTTGTGGGTGAGGAGTTCATGAGAAAGAGGAAAACATCTAAAGCCTTAAGCCTACCCAAACACATAAGCATAGGGCCAACTGAAAAATGAAGAATTGGTGTGAAAGCTACCCCTCAAAAAAGATATTGCATTAGTACAATCATTACCTAAGGGAAGGGGTGATAAGTTGAGAAGGAGGAGCCTTTTACAATTGAAGGTAATGGCAGAAAAATGAAGTTATGCAACTCCGGTTGAGGGGGAAGAATGAGACCTAAGGGTTTGAAAACATGCAACAACAGACTTGATGCACGAATGAGATATTTCAGTCATGTTATAATTTTGTCTTCTAAGATTGTTCATTCTCTCTCTGAGTTCTCAAACCTACACTTAGCCCGAGGACATGCTTGATTCTAAGTTTGGGGAAGTTGACAACACTCTATTTTACGTACTTTATGTATATATTTTACACCACTTTTAGTATATCTTTTGTTAGCTTTTCACATAATTTTTCTATCTTTTTGACTAAAGCCTCACTTACATGGTTTCAGGTATATTCACCATCCAGATCACGGATCAAGACCGCAACCACGGCCCACTTATACCTAAACCGCGATCGTGGTTCCAGAGTTCCCTAGAGATCGTGATCATCAGACGACAAGGAGGGATCATAACTAGTTTATAGACTACGGTCATTGCTCAACTGTGACCTCATGGATGGTCGTGATCGGAACATGCACCTCAAGGATAGACAATGGTCACGATGTGGTTACAAGCCGTGATCAAGAAGGATCGTGGTTAGCTTGGAAACCGCGGTCACTGATGAGCTCTTGCAAATCACGACCGAGCGGGAAGGCCTCAACCTCGACCGCTCAGATGCAACCCACAAGCAGACCTCGACCGCAGTTACCACCAGGCTACGACCAAACTCTACCGTGGTGAAAGATGAATAAAGCACAGATTGTGACCGCGGTCTCACCCTCACTTAACCAAGACCGCGACCGCGGTCCAGGCTTAAGTCGATGGAATGTGCTAATAAATAGCACACCCACCTATTTTATCAATAATCAGATGAGAGATCAGATCCCAAGGACCACGAAGTGCTGCTGCATTCTAGATTCGTCCCAGACCATCCCATCCATCAGTCTTAGATCTCCAAAGTCAGAAGCTGAGGAGAGAGAATATTGAAGACCCCTTCTTCAAGAGAAGAAGACCATCCATACCATCCACGTGATAGATCTGGATCTGAAGAAGTATTGTGGCATATCACATCTCTTCCTTTCTAGATCTATCATTCCATCTTACTGTACTTCCCTCCTCTCTTTGTGGGCATTTCATGGATCTATCTTTCTATAACGTTGTTATGCTGTCCGCAAGCATGAGTGGATAAACACCTTAACTTGGGTTGGGAGTATCCACTAAGGCTCTCCTAACATGTATATTGTCTCTTTCTGTTGAATATACATATTCTTATCAAGATTATCTCCATGTACCTATTTTAATACTTCACTTGTATGTTTAGCTACCATATTGTGATGTTTAGTTGTTGATATCTCGAGAGAGTAATATCACTTTTATCATTTGTCATGAAGTAGTATGAATGCATGAGAGTGTTGGAATGCTAAGGCTTTAAAACCATATGTTATGTTGCGAAGTTTACGTGCGGTCATCTCGAGAGAGAGGCTACCCTTAGACTAAGGTCTTTCCTCATCTTGAGAGAGAGTGGAATGGACGCTTTTGGTGGTTGTTTGTAATCTTGGTAAGAGTATACAAGAGAGAGAGATGATGTTGCATGTTGGTGAGATGCTTTAGTAGGTGAATCCCAACCTGGGTTTCCTCCCATATACTTGTTTCATCTTATTTCTTTTGTTTCTTTCGTTCTTGTTGTTCTTATTTCTTTTGAACTACTTTAGTTTGCATGATACTGTTCCTTAGGGAGCACCTTTTATATACCCTCTTCGGCTAGAGTATACGAGTGTTAGATTCCACATGCTTGACACTGCCAACCTTGTCCATGTGTTCGACCCCGATCGCTACATCGAACCCCGTTTATCATTGCGGGGGCCTGAGAGTCGGGTTATCTCTTTAAAAGTATGACTACTATGAATCCACTCCTTTTGGACGTGCGATTTAGGCTGGTCAGTACGCCCCCACCCTACTCATAGGTTGTAGTGGAATAGTGGTCCCCCAATATATTAGTTAAAATAGCATGCTATTATGTCATTCTTTCATAAATGATTGAACACATAGAAATGATATGATAGTACTCAATCCTAACATTTAACATTGATCATTGTAAATAGTCTTAATATATTGATATCTTGAACCTGGACAATTTTGTATAGTTGTTAGCCTTGTGGGATTACCATCTTGAATTCTATACACTAAAACATTGATACTTGTTGTTCTACTTTTATTGAATTAAGTCCACCAAATAGTTCCCTCCTATGAATTGATCTTATATCTGAATCAAATTTTGAACATGTACTTTTTAAAAATAGCTCAATAATAGAATATAGTACCACTTTCCTAACCTATGTTTCCCTTCTTGGGATCCATGCCTGGTTTCATTTCCTCTGGGAATTCATGGACATGCGATAGGTGGAAGATGTGAAAGATATGTGCATGGTTAGTCCTCTGGTGGTCTCATGCCTATTGTGTTATTTCTTGTGTGGTCCCAATGTATAAGCTTTTATGACTGTGATGTATAGCATGAATGTACACATGAGTTGTTTATATGTATTATGATTTATTCATGTTGAAAAAAAATGATCCAAAAGATCGAGTTTTTACAGGGACCACTAATGTCATATTAATGATGGATATTTTTGAACTTTCCCCATTTTGTATTTTTCATCACTGCTCGCCTTAGTCATCCGATTAACTAGTTGGTCAATTTGACAATCTACAATAGAAAGCCTAACTAAAGCATTCTAAGTTCATGGCTGCTACTAGTGGGTCCATTTATCTAGTCCTAATTGGCCAACTAAATGCAATTCGATTTGACTATCTTAGAACACTTTATTTGCAAACCACAACAACCTCACTTTCTTGTTTAGGTGGTCGACAAAACCAATAGTCGACTGTCTAACCAAGTTAGCTCGAGTAAAAATGATTCAAGCACTATTATGAGTACGAAAACCTATATGCAATTTATTATTTCATCATATATACTCTACGTCAAGTTACTCCTAATCAAATCAGATAAAAATCACTTGTTAAGGCGATACTTATAAATTAGGGTTTTCTCTAAACCTAGAACCAACAGAAAATCGAGCGACATGTTGCTACAATGTTGTCGAACCCAACAGAGTTGTGTTGGTTTAGATTATGATGATAATGTTGAATGTGGTCATGATTTTGTTACCATATCAAACATATAAAAAATTATGAACAATAAAAAAGAAGAGAGAATAAAAGTATATCCAACAGTTTTATACACTCAACCAAACCAAGTAAATCCATGTGGTTTTAGAAATGTAGTCATACACCTTAATATAACCAACCAAATAAGTCGTAATGAATAGTTTGGTTTTGATCATAAATGTGCAACATGCTTGTTATGTGAGCTTCATTCCGTGCTAACAACCTGTTTGGTTGTTGATGGCCCTCTTTAGATGAAGACAAATCTTCATCTTTGAATAAGAACTCACGATCCAACACTTTCCCATATCCTAGTTGCATACCCCACCCACATTGGCTCATCGAACATCTCCCTTTTTCATCTTACATCCTAGTTGCAGTCCGCCCTCATAATTGGGCAATCCCCCTTACCAACCTGATTTATATCTAATTTTTCTTGTTATGAACCGGTCGACAAAGTATGTTCAAGATGACATCCTTTCTTGTTATGAATGGGTTGACCGCTTGAGAAACAATTATATAGAAAGTAAACGAGAAATCATGAGTATTGATGACAAGTGAGGTGAGGTTGCTTGAAATATTACAGAGATGTGCCTATGTGAATCAACGTATGTGAAAATTCAAAGGCAATGCTATTGACCCCTTCACATAAAAATGAGACCAAACATGTACAAATATAGTTGACAAGAGTTTTAAAGGATCAATTTTGAATCTTCACATTATCAAGGGAAAATGGATAACAAAAGAATTTAATGAAAAAATAGTGATCTATTTGCCGACCTCAACATGGTTGGAGTTGCAGACAAAATGATGGTTGGATACTTGGAATTGAGGTTTAGGTGATGTTGATTTTAATGAGAGTGATGATGATGATTTTCTAATACTATATCCGTTCAACCTACAAATAAAAAATTACAACCTACTAAAAGAGAGGAAACTAGAGCCGAAGGGATTGGGCATTCAACCAAATCAAAGAAATCCTCACGGTTTCCTATAACCAACCAAGGAAGTCGCGAAAGACGCTTAAAAATTCGCCCAGAAATAAGGCTTTATTCGACCTTGGATGGGCCACTGTCTGGACGAAGGTAAATCTTCGACGATCTTTCAGTGGGCTCCGGCACCGTTCCCACATCCCTACCCGGAATCTTTCACAGTAAGCGGATCCCTGTTTCGCGCGGTTTTCCTCAACCCAATATAAATTTTCTCAGCTGTCCCGCCGGCGCGGTTTTGGTCCCTACTTTTTCTGCCGCCACCAAAATTTCGAGGCAAGCTTAAAAAGTTCAAAAAGAATTCCAAAGTTCACTCCGCACAAAGTTCTGTTCACGCTCTACGCCATTCAAATAAACCTCACGACTCCTATTCCAAATTTCACTCCGCACAAAGTTCTGTTCACGCTCTACGCCATTCAAATTCCTGTTTCAACTTCTCCCTCGCTTCCGCATACCACCACGCTCCCATGGCTCGCACGAAGCAGACTGCCCGCAAATCCACCGGCGGCAAGGCCCCGAGGAAGCAGCTGGCAACGAAGGCCGCCCGCAAGTCGGCCCCGGCTACTGGTGGCGTGAAGAAGCCCCACAGGTTCAGGCCCGGGACAGTTGCTCTGCGTGAGATCCGCAAGTACCAGAAGAGCACGGAGCTGCTGATCCGCAAGCTTCCCTTCCAGCGTCTTGTTAGGGAGATCGCGCAGGACTTCAAGACCGACCTGCGGTTCCAGAGCTCTGCCGTGTCCGCCCTCCAGGAGGCCGCGGAGTCATACCTCGTCGGCGTTTTTGAGGACACCAATCTTTGTGCTATTCACGCAAAGAGGGTGACCATCATGCCAAAGGATATTCAACTTGCTCGCAGGATCCGCGGGGAGAGGGCGTAGGAAGGGGTGGAACAGACGGTGGTATAGGGGTTCTGCTAGTGTCTATCTATCATTGATGGGAGGGAGGGAGTTAGCTTTTTTTGGCTTGACTTTGGTGAAAATCTATGGGCACTACATTTCTGGCTTTCCAAGGATTTAGCATGCTCGTGCTTTCCTACTTCGTACAGTTCTGTAATTTCTTCCAAGGAAAAATGACTTTTCTGTTATTGTGGAACTATAGCATTCTAGTATACTCCTTTGTTGCCTCTTACTTTGCTCTTTTATCAGCTTGACAAAACCGAATGAACTGAATGCAATAGCTTCTTTACATGTTCACATCCATTTTGGTTCAACTTTTTAAACCACATTTACTGATACATTTTTGTGAATCAATTTGATCTAGTTTTGGTATTGGTTACAGTTGAGAAAGTACATTGAAATCCAAGCTGATGCAGTTGTGGTGGTAAAAAAGCAAAGCCTCTCCATGTGAACCTAAATATTCTGTCACAGTAATGAAGTTTGCTAATGTAGAGATGATAGCAAGGTTACTGTTGTAAATGAAGCCTCGTCATTTGTACCTCACTGTCCAAGCTCCTATTGAAATGCTATATGTTAGGCTAGCTGTTATATTCACGAAAACACTGTGCCTAACTTGATCATTAACCTTGAAAAGTATTTATCTACGTTTACTGATCGATCCAGTAATCTTTCTTCATGCATTGGATAAAATTGTTTGCTTGTTCTGAAGAATCTTGAATGGTTTTATAGTACTGTCTGTAGAAGTGATATGTCAAAGATGAAAAACCACTAGAGGGGGCTCAATAGGGTTTTAAAATTAATTTAACAATTATTTAACTAAAACAACCAACTACAAAAATATTGGACAAGAGGACAAGGATTTAGAGTGGTTCCAACCTTAGAAAATACTAAGGAAGTCAGTCCACTACCCGGTTGCTTACCCAACCGGAATTTTGAAAGAATCAAATTTTATTACCTCGCAAGGACTTTATATAAAATTACAATTCTTTCACCAAACCTTTCGAACAGCCTTCACCTAGAAGTAGTTGCACCAACTTTGAAGCAGCCTTCTTGAAGTAACTTCAAGCTCCCCCTTGAAGTAGCCTTCCTCTTGAAGTAGCTTCCCGTTGCAACAGCCTTCTTGAAGTAGTCCGAAGTCCACCTTCTCCACCGAGAAGAACCTTCTCCAATCTGCAGCCTCCAACCCTAGAAGTAGCAAGGAGAATACAAAAGATAACAAGGAACAAGAAGGAAAAACAGAAATTACAATACCACTTGTAGCACAAGGCTTGATTTCCTATATCAAGCGTTTTGATCTCCTAACCAATGTATATAGAAGTGTAATTGTTGTGGATAGGAGATGCTAGCCTATAGGACACGAAATTGGAGCAAGGAGAGGAATAGCCAATGCAAGTGTTGCTCAATTTCTCAAAACAGATTTACAATTGCAAGTGTAAGCTCAAGTGTATCACAAGTGTAGATTGGTGAGTTTAGGTGTCCTAAGGCATGTCCTATTTATAGAAATGACCTACAAGTGCTTAAGGACGTTCTAGACACTTTCTAGGGGGTTCTTAGTGCTCAACTAGCCGTTATGTGTCCACTAATTGCATTTGCAACGGCTAGTTAATTGACCCTGAAAAGTGTAGACATGACTTTTCTGGGTCGAAGATTTGTCGACCGAGAGTCCTTCTCGGTCGAAGATTTGTCGACCGAAAGACCTCTTGGAGCAAGTGTTTACAACGTTCATTTCCAACTCCCAACCACTTTGTCTGCTGGGTCTAACGGCTAGTAGGGTCTATTCTCGATCGAAGATTTTGTCGACCGAGAGTTTATCGGTCGAAGTTTTGTCGACCGATATTTTCTCGATCGACGATTTGTCGACCGAGAATATTACTGACTCAATGTATTCATTTACTAAGTGTGTGTATCAATGTGCAATTGTGATACTATCTTGGGGAATGGCCTATCTAAGTGTTGTGAGTGGATAGGGAAGATCTAAACGCTTGATTTACATGATATCTAATTACTTGTACATTATATACTTGTACAAGCATTTACATTTGATTACAATCATGAAAATAAAGCGATTTTATCAAATTGTTCTTCCAAGTCTTTGTTATCCACCACCTTATATGCTTGTTCATGAAATACTCAAATAGCACGTTAAAACTACAAGAATGAAATGTTTGTCATTATCAAAACAAAAGGGATTAACATAATGTCTAATTTAGCCAACAAAAGAAGTAACATTCCAAGGATCGTTGACCTACAATGATATTGTTGTTGGAGTAGTGCTTGTCTTCTTATTTGATACAAACTGAAATATAAATGCCTAAATATTTTCTTCTCGCTCCTTGAGCACATGAACGTACGCATTAGTAGTTGGAAATATAACCATTATATTAGTATATGAAAAAACGTATATATTTGAAAAGCCAAAGTCGCTATAGCACACAATTATATATAAGTTAAGTCCAATTTGAACCAGGAGAAACTATTATAGCATATAGAAAAACAAAAACATACTGACTTTTTCTTCTAGCATTACCCTTCTCATATAAGTTTTGTCTTTATTCATTTTTTAAATAGATTGTCCTCTACCAGGTTTAACTAAGTAGCAACAACTGTACCACCCCAATCAACAACCTTGGCCTCCTCTCATTCCGTACTTCGTTTTCATTGTGAAAAGTAAACAGAAATAGATTTCATGACTATCTAAATCTATTCTTGATATGCTAGAAACTCTTGGGAGTTAAATTTTGAATTTGTTTGTTTGCTCCGTAACACATGGAAGATAGACATGTGAAACAGGTGGGTGGATTGAGTTTGGGTTGGGTCATTGCGGGTGCGGGTCTGGCGGGTGTGGGTCAAAAAGATACACTTCTAAACGGGTGGTAGAAAAGCACACCCAAACCCGACTGAGCGGGTTGCGGGTTGTCCGCGGATGCCCATATAAAATGTGTACAATCAACAATAAGTTACCAATTACTTTCTTTAACACTAAAAATAACATTTGAAACAACTTGTAACTATTGTTTTAATGTCAAATATAGTGCAAAAGAACCAACCAACTACTATGCGATTAGTTTTTGATATATGAAAAAGTAGCAGCTAGTTGTATGTTGATATAAATTAGGAAAATCAATGTAGTTTTCATAGATAAACATCACAAGAAAAATACATAATTTTGTCATGTAACATTAGACATTCCTAATATTACAAGTACTTGTTATTGCCTATCACAAATACAAAATAAAGAGAATACAATTATTGTTGGTAAAGGTAAAAAATTCACTTGTACAAAACAAGCAACATCTTTTAATAGGTGTATGTGTATATTATGTATATAAATATATTTGTTTCAATTAACTGGGTAACCCGCGGGTGCCCACGGATCACCCGCGAAACCCACTTAATAAACGGGTGGGTATGGGTATGGGTGATTTCAGCGGGTGGCAAATTTTGCCATCCAAACCCAACTTAAACGGGTCGACCCATGGGCGCCCACGGATTTTGACCCAGTTTGACAGGTCTAATGGAAGAGAACATGTTGACAATAAACAAACAACTATCTAGAAGT
This sequence comes from Alisma plantago-aquatica, assembly GCA_963693085.1. Lineage (NCBI taxonomy): Eukaryota > Viridiplantae > Streptophyta > Magnoliopsida > Alismatales > Alismataceae > Alisma > Alisma plantago-aquatica. The sequence goes on from OY856409.1 coordinate 1,260,600,743, forward strand.
ATTTCTTATCTATTTTTTCAGAATATTAGTATTTTTAGAAATTATAAATGGGAAAACAAAATCCACTTGTAAAATGTATATAATGTGGTTTGAATATATAACCCAAATTGCGGAACACATACCACTCTATTTGGTAGAGAACTTATTATATGCAAAGGTATTTATATAACATAATGAATCCTTGGGATCTATTATCTACCATCTTTATATGGTATTGGATGTCTTCTATCTTAAATCTAATCTTTCTCAAATATCTTGTACACATTGAGACATGCTCACCATAATGCCTCTTTAGTAGTTTTGAGTAGTGACCTAATGCAGTTCCAATGAAATATCATCCTTTAGAGTATGAGGTAATGGGTCACGTCCTTGGCTACATAGGTGCTTTATATAATATTGACTACGCCACTATGTTTCGGAAAATTTTGCATTAGATTTGAAAGTGGCGTCTCTTCATCGGATTCTTCGTTGAATTGGATGACCTATAGAGCTTTAGAATATGTTTTTGTGCATAGCTTGGGTGTGTTGGCTAGTTCTTCTACAATTATGGTGGAAATAACGAACCAACCACTTCTTTTGTCGCTACTTTGGTTGATGCTTTAGGAGCATCAAATAGAATCCCATCGCAGGCTGTAACTTTTCATTTCTTGATATACATTGGGAATGGAGTCTTTTTTGTGTTCTTGGCAAAAGTAGGTGTTAAAAGCAAGGACAATGCATATGCTAGAGGTTCGAGATCTTTGCCCTTCACGTCCATCTTTAGTTGTTTAACAAATATGGTCGCCTAGTGCTACACTAGTCATGACACATATTTTTCTGTGGTGCTTGATCATGGCCGTTGTAATATCACATGATGGCCTGTGTTGGTGCCTGCTTCAATAAACAACATGATGTGTCAATGAATAGTGCCGCTATCACTGACCTAACTGTGAGCCTTGTGCCTTCATGGATGGCCCCAATGATTCTCCTATGGAAGTCCCAATTGGGGAAGGACACTTGAAGAGGATGGATCAAGCCAACCGTGATGTGTTTGACTTTAACAATAGTTGATACAATATTTGAAGTCGAAGGCATAACCTCTACAGGCCCTATAATGACTTGACCTTCTTAGTTTAGATCCTCAACGACATGCCCGAGGGAGATGGAACCATCTATTTTGTAACCTTTTTCCCGATGGAAGTCACAATGAGCACTGAGGTTGTAACTCTTTGTCCATGGTTTGGAGGTTTATTAATGCATGGGAACTTCATCAAGAATAGGATAGTTGGCAAGATGGCACTTAGTGATGTGCCAAGAGGAGTGAAATTCCTCTTATGATCTTGATATGCTTGCCCTTCCTATCCTACCACATGGACGAGTTATTCGACATGTGATGGTGGCATTATCTTCGTGTCTGACATCAGTGGTGGTTGGAACAATGGTGACATATACACATAAACATAGTTCATAATATATTAATATTGTAGCATCATACTGGTCATTTGTAGTTGGAACTATTGTGCATTCATATGTAGCATATGCTTATGTGTCGTGGGTTGCTGTTGTGTTTCTATTGAGATTGTATTTCCCAAAATAGGTTGAGCCTCTATTGGGGCCACTTTGGCTGCTCATACACACCTCTTATTGCTTGGATTTCTAGAGGGGACGAGGACTTCCCCTAGTTTTAGGCGCCACTACTAATAAGCAACCTAAACTTGACTCTTAGAGGCATCCAAAGGCGTTAAAGATCCAACCCAACTATTAACCAACATTCTTAAACAAATTCAAGAGACAGTGAAAACCATATTTGTATATGCAAATAAAGTTCAGATTCATGTATCATATTTCAGTCTAAAAATGTTTGATATGATCTAAACTTAAAATATATAGAAAATTACATTGTGTTCCATATAAATCCTTATTCAAAATCTACCCCATAACGTTCCATAACCCAATACAAGAAACTTCTATACAAACACATTAAGAAACATCGACTTCACCTAGATATGAAGTCACTTAGGCCGTACACTAAGTCATCGAGCAGACGCCTCACCTTGAGCCTAAAATGGTATTAGATGGTTTATTAGCCATTGCATAAGTGAGAAGATGTTACATAAGAACAAATAATAAAGTTCATGTTTATTTCATTTTGTATAGACAAGCAGACTCAATGTAATAACTAAGTAGAACCAGTACACACTTATAGGAATTTAATTGGAAATATTGAAGCTACAATATAAAGCATATTCGATGTACTAACTAAGTAGAATCAACACTCACTTATAGGAATTTCATTAGAAATATTGAAGCTACAATGTAAAGCAAAAAAAGAATATGAATACCAATCATTGATTATAACTTTTGAATAATCAATTCTTATTGTTGTCTTGAAACTACTTGGCTTGTACCTAATCAAGGAGATGCTATCACTATATGCTCAAAGGAACAACCCACACGCCATGCCTCAAGGATTATCCATAGACCCTAATGCAATTAACTCAACCTAGGTTTGTCACATGACTATGTATGAGTCAATGTCATATGTACTTTTTAATTCCCCATAACGCCCCTCCAAGCACATATATAAGTCAGCGGAAGCAAACCCGATGTTGTTCATAACATGGGTAGCTCAGCTCGGAGGAACGCCCCAAAACATGATATACATTACAATAAGGTAAATGAAACACCATGCATTCAACTCAAAATATAGATTCATACATTGTTCAAGGAAGGGAAAAACATAACTATATTATCTGATATCAAAACCTATTACATGTAGGCTAAGTAATACTAAAGCATAAACTGTCTCATGTTAATCTCAAGTCTAAAATGTATAAACTAAGAAAATCTAAAACATGGAAAGATAAACTAGACTAGAGGATCTACTGGGTGGTAGATGGCACCCCACCAAGCTAAAGTCTTTCTTGAGTCAGCTACCCTTGATTGCTCACGTCAGTTCCCTCTTGATCCTTGATCTAGGGACATCTCGTCCCACAACCATGCGAAAGAAAGCATCAACATTAGTAAGCGACATTATGCATGTTATAAGAACTGAAAATAAACATATACTTGAACTGAAATAAACTTGACATAACTTGACATTACAAATTCTCATTATGCATTAACCTTCATTACATCAATGAATAAAGCACCTTACTATATGCATTCTCTCCTCACTGCCTCGTAGGGCACATTATGCTAGGAAAGCCCATCATTTCTAGGAAGCCCATAACGACCATAAAGGTCCATCATTTTAAGAAACATATAATAAGTTATTTAATTCTCTTAACTTAACATTAACATCATTATTCTTATCTTGCCATCAATGTAAATTGTCCTCATCCAATAATTGCACCAAAGTGCTCATGAGGCCGGTTAAGGCTCACCTTAGTTGCACCAAAGTGCTCATCAATGTCATAAAGACAAAATAACATAAATAGGAACAATTTACAACTTAAGTGCATTATCTTAATCATCATGAGATTTCTCCCTCTTAATCTTGACATTAACATTACATGATTTCCATGATTCTTTATTCAATTTCTTAATCATTGCATAAGCATAGCATTAAACTAATTAACATCAGTGATACACATATGACTTTATGGACACAACAACAAGCATATAATCAAAAGGAATAATCATTATCTTGATTTCATTCATTAACATGAAATTCTAAAGCATAATCTTAAATCATACATAGCAAGCAATTCATCCAAAGTATATATGCATAATGACATGGCCCGCTTACCTTATTGGAGCAAAACCTAATTTTAGTCTCCCTGATCCTGAGTCGAGTCCTAGGTTCCCAAAATTAATCATAGTTTATATTAATTATCATCTTAATTATATCCTAAACCCTAATTGCCTCAAACCTAACACTTCGTGAAAACAAAACCAAAATACATCTCAAAACCCTAACCATTGGATAGATCTAAAAAAATTGAGCAAAATTCATATATAAATTGTCCCCATATGATCTACCAATTAAAAGTTATGATTTTTCATAGATCGGCCAATCATAAATCTAGGAAATATATACGTGAAATGAAAACAAAATCGATTCAAATGAAACTAAGATGACTAAGAAATCCATAGCAAGCGTTACATCTAATTAAACATACGGGGGCAAAGTTGTCAATATTGTTTCTCAAACAAAGGTCCAGCCGCTCGATTAAATAAAAGCAAAAATCCCAAAATGCCCTAAGTATGTGTAACATAGCAAACGAAGTCCAGAGGACAGAAAAGGAAAAGTTGCACATTGCTTCTTCGATCCTTGGTCATGGCATGACCAGGCTCCCTGAAGCACCAGATCGCCATCCCAACACACGACCATAGATAGATCTCACACTATCAACCTACCCCTGAGATTCCTTAGAATTCACCAAACTTGGGAAACCAAGATTCACAACCTGCGGTACCACGAACTCCATGGTGCCAGCTTAAAATCATGATAATAGAGCATCGAATTTTGGTTTCAAAACCACCAAGAAATAGGGAAATACAGTGCCAACCAAAGCTGAGAAAGCAACTATGGGAGGAAGGCAAAGTCAAAGCCACTTCTTCCGTGGCCAACGAGCCACAGGTTGGCCCAGACAGTGAGCGCTGGCGGGAACATCGGTGGTGGCTGCAGGTCCCGATAATTGGGAAGGATCCACGGCAAACAAACATTGTGAAAACAAAGAACAAGGGTCCAAGATGCTCACCTATGAGCCAATTCGTCCAGGACGGCCAGAGAAGGATGAGGCGAGGCCTGAATCACCGGAAACAAAGGTTGACTAGGTAGTGCTGGCCTAGGCCATGAGGGATTGAATTGAGAGAAGAGGAGGGATGTTCTAGGGCTAGCAGATGTTTAAGACCAACTTTATATAGGTTTCGTGCACTGGTGAGACCTCTATGAAGCAAGGGCGGCGAAGGAGTCCAAGCCCAATTGGGCGTTTCTCAATAGGGCACCAAAACCCCTCGAACCAGGGACCATTGGGTTTATGGTTCACTCTCGGTCGCAATGGCAAAGGAATCATCAAAAACCATGGTCTGTGGTGGGAGAACCGAGCCGGAGAAGTTTCACCTGAGACCTGCCTGTTCCTGGTCTCCTACCCGAGGTAGGAGACGGGTCCAGCGGCGTCCGATGGGCATCCAAAGGCCCAGATCAAAACCGAAAACAAGAGAGAGCACATGACACTTAAACATATGTGAAAATTGCGAAATGTTTGCATGACATTTAAATGAAAGAAAAAGCATATGAAATCGACAAGATGAAATTAAAATCATTATATTTTAGGGTTTAAACTATAGTGAAACTTCCCAAAAATGATTGAGGGGTCAAACAAAGCCTAAATGACTTCAAATTTGGACCACAAGCTAATTAGAGGGTCTAGAATCTCTCAATCCAATTGGATTTACATTTTGTTGCTCTTTTTTTCATCAATTTCATGTAGGTTTCTAATTGAATACATGCATTATGAAAAATGTGACATTAATAGAATTATTGTTTACTAAATGATCTATTTAAGCCAAAGCTAGTTTTATGAGATTATTTCATCATATATTGGACTAAGAGGTCCCATTGAATTCCATCTTGTTGGATAAAATCTTAAACTTGAAAACTAGGGTTTCACATTAAGGTACATGAATAGATCTAGGGTTTTGAGGATGTTACAATTCTACCCACCTTAAATAAATTTCATCCTCAAAATTTCTTATACTACTACCCACCTTAGGCTTTTCCATATTCTCATAACATCATAACTTATCATTCAAAGCTCAAGACTAACCATATATATGGTCTAAGGATAAAGTCACAATCTAAACCATACCTTGATCACTTTCCTCCTCCATGCCCATAGAAAACACTCTGGCCTATCCCTTAGGGGCTAGGTTCTGGTTTCTTGCTTCCTTCCTCTGTATCTTAGGGCAGTCAAGCTGTATGTGTCTAGGTTCTCCACAGTAGTAGCATAAACTAGTACCGAACCTACACGACCCTCCATGGACCCTCTTGCAAGTCGGGCACTGTGATTTCTCTGGGGCAGCAGGGGATTCAACCTCATGAGCCTTCCTCTTATTGTTGGGAGGTTGATGCTGATAGTTCTTCTGAATAGCCTCCTTCTTGTAGGACCTCTCGAGGTGGTCTTCTAGATCCAGGGCAGCATCTAATGCAGCTTCAAGGGTCATGTGGCCTCTTCCTAATAGGGCAAAGCTTAAGTCTGGCTTCAGTCCTCGGATGAACTTCTTTGTCCTATGTCGCTCGTCGTAATCAAATCTGTACTTCTGCAGAACCCTGAACTTCATAGCGTACTGGGTCACTGTCATGTCACCAACCTGAGCTAGATTGGCAAACTCCATCTCCTTCTTCTCTATCATGGCTTCAAACACATAGTGCTCCTGGAAGGCTTCCACAAAACCTTCCCATGTGAGTGCAGGTGCATCAACAACTCTGGAGTGGAGGAAGTTCTCCCACCATGTACGGGCTGCTCCCTTCAGCATGTGGGTGGAAAAGCGAACCCTAGACTATTGAGGGAAGTCCAGGTCATGAAAATAATGCTCCATGCTCATAATCCACTCTTCCCCCTTGGTGACGACATCATCCTCTCCTTGTCTAGCAAAGGATTCAGGCATGATCTTTAAGAAATCCACCAAGGTCAGCTCGTGGTGTCTGGGTTGACGTTGTCCTTGTCCTAGGGCATTGGTGAGTAGTTGGACTAATTCCTCTAGGGTTTCCTTAGGGTTCCTTATTGATCCACTTCCCTCACTTGAAGAGCTAGCACCATCTTCCCTATCCTTTCCCTTGTCAGACTTCTTAGGAGCCATCTAGAAAACAAGGTATACCTAGGGTTAGAATATGTGAATCTTTAGCTTAGTAGCCATCTACTCATTGCTCTGATACCATATTGTAACGCCCCTCCAAGCACATATATAAGTCAGCGGAAGAAAAAACGATGTTGTCCATAACATGGGTAGCTCAGCTCGGAGGAACGTCACAAAACATGATATACATTGCAATAAGGTAAATGAAACACCATGCACTCAACTCAAAATATAGATTCATACATTGTTCAAGGAAGGAAAAAACATAACTATATCATTTGATATCAAAACCTATTACATGTAGGCTAAGCAATACTAAAGCATAAACTATCTCATGTTGATCTCAAGTCTAAAATGTATAAACTAAGAAAATCTAAAACATGGAAAGATAAACTAGACTAGAGGATCTACTGGGTGGTAGATGGCACTCCACCAAGCTAAAGTCTTTCTTGAGTCAGCTATCCTTGATTGCACACGTCAGTTCCCTCTTGCTCCTTGATCTAGGGACATCTCGTCCCACGACCATGCGAAAGAAAGCATCAACATCAGTAAGCGGCATTATGCATGTTATAAGAACTGAAAATAAACATATACTTGAACTGAAATAAACTTGACATAACTTGACATTACGAATTCTCATTACACATTAACCTTCATTACATCAATGAATTAAGTACCTTACTATATGCATTCTCTCCTCACTGCCCCGTAGGGCACATCATGCTAGGAAAGCCCATCATTGCTAGGAAGCCCATAACAACCATAAAGGTCCATCATTTTGAGAAACATATAATAAGTTACTTAATTCTCTTAACTTAATATTAACATCATTGTTCTTATCTTGCCATCAATAAAAATTGTACTCATCCAATAATTGCACCAAAGTGCTCATGAGGCCGGTTAAGGCTCATCTTAGTTGCACCAAAGTGCTCATCAATGTCACAAAGACAAAATAACATAAAGAGGAACAATTTACAACTTAAGTGCATTATCTTAATCATCATGGGATTTCTCCCTCTTAATCTTGACATTAACATTACATGATTTCCATGATTCTTTATTCAATTTCTTAATCATTGCATAAGCATAGCATTAAACTAATTAACATCAGTGATAAGCATATGACTTTATGGACATAACAACAAGCATATAATCAAAGGCATAATCATTATCTTGATTTCATTCATTAACATGAAATTCTAAAGCATAATCTTAAATCATACATAGCAAGCAATTCATCCAAAGTATATATGCATAATGACATGGCCCACTTACCTTATTGGAGAAAAATCTAATTTTAGTCTCACTGATCCTGAGTTGAGTCCTAGGTTCCTAAAATTAATCATAGTTTATATTAATTATCATCTTAATTATATCCTAAACCCTAATTGCCTCAAACCTGACACTTCGTGAAAACAAAACCAAAAGACAACTCAAAACCCTAACCATTGGATAGATCTCAAAAAATTGAGCAAAATTCATATATAAATTATCCCCATATGATCTACCAATTAAAAGTTATGATTTTTCATAGATCGACCAATAAGAAATCTAGGAAATATATACGTGAAATGAAAACAAAATCAATTTAAATGAAACTAAGATGACCGAGAAATCCATAACAAGCATTACATCTAATTAAACATACGGGGGCAAAGTTGTCGATATTGTTTCTCAAACAAAGGTCCAGTCGCTCGATTAAATAAAAGCAAAAATCCCAAAATGCCCTAAGTATGTGTAACATAGCAAATGAAGTCCAGAGGGCAGAAAAGGAAAGTTGCACATTGCTTCTTTGATCCTTGGTCATGGCGTGACCAGGCTCCCTGAAGCACCAGATCGCCATCCCAACATGCGACCAGGGATAGCTCTCACACTACCAAACTACCCCTGAGATTCCTTAGGCTTCACCAAATTTGGCAAGCCAAGATTCATAACCTATGACACCACAAACTCCATGGCGTCAGCTTCAGATCACGAGAACAGAGCATCAAATTTTGGTTTCAAAACCACCAAGAAACAGGGCAATACAATGCCAACCAAAGCCGAGAAAGCAACTACGAGAGGAAGGCAAAGTCAAAGCCACTTCTTTTATGGCCAACGAGCCACATGTTGGCCCAGACGGTGAGCGCCGACGGGAACATCAGTGGTGGCTACAGGTCCCATTGATTGGGAAGGATCCACGGAAAACAAACATTGCAAAAATGAAGAGCAACGGTCCAAGATGCTCACCTGTGAGCCAATTCATCCAGGACGGCCGGAGAAGGACGGGGCGAGGCCTGAATCGCCGAAAACAAAGGTTGACTAGGCGGCACTGGCCTAGGGCACGAGGGATCGAATTGAGAGAAGAGGAGGGCTGTTCTAGGGCTAACAGACGTTTAGGACCAAATTTATATAGGTTTCGTGTGCTGGAGAGACCTATGTGAAGTAAGGGCGGCGAAGGAGTCCAAGCCCGATTGGGCGTTTCTCAATAGGGCACCAAAACCCCTCAAACCAGGGACCATTTGGTTCGTGGTTCGCTCTCAGTCATGATGGCGAAGGAATCGTCGAAAACCATGGTATGTGGGGGGAGAACCGAGCCGGAGAAGTTGCGCCTGAGACCTGCCTGTGCCTGGTCTCCTACCCGAGGTAGGAGACGGGTCCAACGACGTCCGATGGGCATCCAACGACCCAGATCAAAAATGAAAAAAAGAGATACGCGTGACACTTAAACATAGGTGAAAATTGCAAAATGTCCGTGTGACATTTAAATGAAAGAAAAACCATATGAAATCGACACGATTAAATCAAAATCATTCGATTTTAGGGTTTAAACTATAGTGAACCTTCCCAAAAATGATTGAGGGGTCAAACGAAGCCCAAATGACTTCAAATTTGGACCACAATCTAATTAGAGAGTCTAGAATCTCTCAATCCAATTGGATTTGCCTTTTGTTGCTCTTTTGTTCATCAATTTCATGTAGGTTTCTAATTGAATACATGCATTATGAAAAATGTGACATTAATAGAATTTTCGTTTACTAAATGAGATATTTAAGCCAAAGCTAGTTTTATGAGATTATTTCATCATATATTGGACTAAGAGGTCCCATTGAATTCCATCTTGTTATATAAAAGCTTAAACTTGAAAACTAGGGTTTCACATTAAGGTACATTAATAGATCTAGGGTTTTGAGGATGTTACATTCCCACACCTTGGTAAAAGGCTAGGTCATATCTCTTTATTCATTTCTCATATTACATCATGATCGATACTCATTTCACAAAATCTAGGAATATAATCTATAAGCGTCTCTTTTATGGGTCCATATTTATCAATTAAGGAAAGTGGTCCCTAACCCTTAAACCCTCATAGATTATTCCTCATGATCTAATCCACTTCCATGTCTTCTTATCGTGCATTATATTCCATTATAAGAAAAACATGTTTCACTTTCCATAACGAATGCTGTGGAATGTTCATAGTGTGTAGGGCATCTATCTAGGTGCAATTATGTTATCCCTTTATAACATATGCATCTTACTCATCTTTCAGACATTATATCATTAGGGTAATTAATTCATCTAGTGGAATCTCAAGTTCGTCATATGATACAAAATGAAGTAGTTCTAGTAGGACATGTCTGAGATTGAGGATTGAGAATCTAGCAACTAAGACAGATTGGTCATGACAAGATGAACCAACTAATCAACTAGAAGCCATTGAGAACCATAATCTGAGTAATGGCTCAAAGCTATTTTAAAGTCCATGTAAACTAGCAAGGTAGGACCTTGGAATGCCACCTAAAGGGGTAATACCTAAAGGATGCAATAGGGTCTTGTGGAAAAGACCTACACGGAATTGGTTGAAGAAGATTTCATATTAGTTCAAGTTGTTGAACATGATAGAAATTCCTTTACCAATGGTCAAGCTTATTGTTATAGTTAAAATAGACTATGAGATTTAGCATATAAAGATAGAAACTTGATTCCTTAGAGGGAGTATGTGTATGTGACACAACCTAAAAGGTTTTATAACTTCAAGAATGCAAATAAATTCTATAAACTACAAAGTTCAATCTGGGATGGAAAGAAGCATCTCAGAGGAGGGATGTAACATCCTCAGTTTCATTACTAATGTAAGTCTTTAAGGTGCAGTTTTCTAGTAAGTGTATACCAAGTGACCTAATGAACTTAACATGGCTAGGTATATAATTAAGTTCACAAAATTTGTAAAACAAGTCATCTTGTCAACCAATACACACATAATGGTTTAAATGATTGTAGTCGAGTGTAGATGAATATAAATGAATTATTCCTATGAATAATAATGTGACGAATATATATAATATATGAAGACTTGAGTTACTGGTGTGATCTCTAGACCAACTTAGGTCTCATTATTAAGGAAGAAAAGTAATGTTGACCTAATGTATCATATGGAAGCTTCCGTTGAGGGAATATTGATCCATGCTTTAGTTCTATAACCGAGAATAGATAATGGACCTTTTGAGAGATCAGGGAACGGTCTGGGGGCCCTAGAACCTTATTCAGTCCTGATTGTGCCAATGAGGATTCACATATGGGTCCTTGGAGTATAAATTTGATAATTTAACATTTTGTGTTCATAATAAATATTCAATGTAATTTTGATAGATGGATAATTCATATGTAAGATCAAGGGAGAAAATTTAGATTTTTTTTAATCTAGTGACCTAGGTGATTAAATTAGTAATTATCCAATTTTACTTAAAAGGTACTTTTGGAGTGTCTATATTATTAGCCTTGATGTAGACTTTTGTCAAAGGAAAGGTAACGAAAATATAATGTTAATTCTAAAATTTGAGACTAAACAGGCTCATAGTATAAAATATATAATTATTTATAGAAACTAGACTTTTATGCAAAACTAAATAAACAAATAATAATAATGTTCAGACTTGCCGACTCTAGAGCACACAGGTGAAATAGGTCTCAAACAGAGTCCGAATGAAAGGGGGTTTTAATGGGTGAGATCTCGAATAGGAAGGCTATAAAAGGCTCTATTATAATAAGTGCATGGCGTTATGAATATGAAGTTAGGGTTTTGGCTTGATTTGAGAGAGACAAAGAATACATGAAGAAGAAAAGACGAAGAGGGAGCCATGATGGCTGTGCAAGGGTAGGGGTAGGGAGTCTCTATTCTCATCCTACTAGTGCTCGGTGACGACACCACCCAAACCATGGAGATTGGAAGAAGTTGATTGAGGCCTAGACACAAGTTGTGATGGCCTGAGCGCCGATATCAATGTCGTCGGAGGCAACCGAGTGGAGGCGGAAATGTTCGTAGGTAAAATAGGGAAGGATTAGCCGGTGGCTTGGAGTTCTTCTGGCATGGACCTCCAATCACAACCTTTATCAAACCTTGTGGTGCCGCTCATCCAGGATGGCCAAGTCGTATCCAACAAAGGCTCCACCTTGCATATAGATCGCCCAGACACCGGCCGTAGAGGTCAAAGTGTTGCTGCTCTATTGTAGGCGTGAAACAGGGCACCTTTCCCCCAGATCAGCAAGTGATGTAGAGACTAAGATGGGGCCAGAGAGTTGAACGCTCAAGAACAAATGGGGAAGGTAGAGATTTTGGGCACCCTTCATCGGTGGTGGGACGAGATTCTGGGGTGCAGCTGCTCGCCAGACTTGGTAGTCCCAGCGGTGCTCCCAGAGGAAGGAGTTGGAGGTGCTTCTCATGCACCGGGGTCAACAAGAAGCCGGACCCATCTGGGGATCCATGAACAAGTGAAAGGAGGGGGGGCACTAGTCTGAATCCTCAGATCTCGAACCAACGACTGAGATCAATTCAAGTTTAGGTATTTTCAAAAATTTACATCTTGGGCTAGGAAACTCGAATTTTACCAAATAAGGTGTCTGTGAAAAGCTTATGATGTCTAGTATTTTATAAAAATGGTTGCAAAGGGTTTTTCAGACGTTTGATAATTAGTATAGTTTGATTTTTAAGATATAGGAGATTTCAATGTTTTGGATATTAAAAATAGGAAACGACTTCATAAATTCTTGAAAATTTAGTAATAACTATATATTGATGTATTTAACATAATTTCAAAGCCTGGTCATTTTGATATGAAGTTTGAATAAGGTTTTTAATGTAAACCCTAATAAGGGTATTTTGGTTATTTCACCCATGATCTGATTTTTAAATGACCTTATATTTTAATACATGATTATTGCTACATTATATGAATACTTTTATTGTGATTTGATGAAGTTTCTTGTGCTATTATATTAGTTATTAGTTTTAGATGAGTAACCATTATGAAAGAATAATAAATGATCATCCTGACACTATAAGTGATATATGTATGGCCAATTAGGCCTGATATTAGTAATGTGATGGTATTCTACTTTGATATCCTGATTGAGTCAGTAAGTTTCCAATATGTGACTATTTTTGAGAATTATTCTCATTATATGAAGTATATGTTCATATTAGTGCATAAGACAATTTATGTCTTATTTGAGTATAAAGATAATACTAATTATATAGTATGAGTTTTATTTTATTTCAGCGCTAAGATTTTATGGTGATTTTAGATTAAAGTTATGTTTAGTCTAAATAAGAACCCTAAGTTGGTATATGTAGTTAGGAAGATGGGGTTTTGAGATTTAGAAATAGGAAGAGGGAATATAGGCTTGGACTAATAAAACTATGATGATATCCAGGTTATTAAAGTTATGGAACTTAGAATTGAGAATTCCTTATCAATGTCATCTGTATAAGAGGTAAGTGGTCCATGCTCATGAGTACTCATGTTTTAAGTTCAATATGTTTACATGTCTCCTGATAATACTTTTATAATTTATATGGTTCAATGTTCTAAGATTTTAAAAGCAAACAAGAATATTCTCATATCTCTATCATTATGTAAGTTCAGATATCCAAAATCTCAAATAGAGACATGTTGCTCAAAATATTGTGACCCATGGACCAAGTCCATGAGAAAGTTAAAAAATCATGTTCCTACAAGATTTCTTAGAAATGTTCAAAATTAATGAATAAGATTGTAAGATAAGATATGCAAGTAATGTAGCCATACTTAGTTGGTGATTTGGGATAGTTTTGTATTGAGAATTTAAGTACACATATGTTGTCAGGATTTCTCATATTTATAGGCATAACTATGTATTACAATTTCAAGTAGAAACATGCCATTAAGATTTCATGCATATGTATAGATATAACAACTAGATTCCTTAGAATGAATAATATCTAGAATTTAATTACAATATAAGAATATGAATTTCAGAATATTAAGACATGGTCTACTTTTAGAAATAAGGGTACTTTTGGGATCACAGTGTATTGTAAAAATGAGTTCATGATGGCATTATAAGATAATGACACATTAAGTTATGATTAGGTTGCAATACACTATTTTATAAGATTTATATTTTGATATTTAAGGTTTAATATGTAAGTTCATATGCAAAGTTTCAGGGTAACATCATATTTTATAAGAAGGATTGAACCATCTTGTCAGAATTGATATTTTTAGATATGTTGTACTTATCATACTTTCATAAGCTTGACTTATGATGCTTTGTACACTTAGTATTTCTATATTCATGTCAGATCCTTTCTCATAAGACATTAGACTCATTTATGATATAATTGGTATAATGAAGTAATCTTACCAAATAAGAGTTTTAGAATAAGGTTTACCCAGATAATGAGATACATGTTCAAATCCAGCAATGAATTCAGTTTAGAATTTAAGAATAAGAGATTTAGATTCAGACTTAGACTACTCACCGTGTGAGTAGCCAGATTTTTGAATAAAGGTACATGATATGGGTTATAGACCCAATCTCAATTATGTTGTAAATTGAAATACATATTCAAATTCCATAATAGATTCAGTTTATATTTAAAAGAGAAAAGATTCAGATTCAAAACTAAGTACATGTTTAGTACTCAGTTTCAGATAAGTTCAGATTCAGTGTTGAGTAAAGATAGACTTCAGATAATTAATTCAAAACCTTCACATAATACATTATATAATAAGTCCTCACCAAAGAGTCCCAGGACGATTCAGAGGGCGCACTGCGCCAGACACTGCGGGTGTCACAGAGGGTATTTATGCCTACAGAGGGTGTGTTGCACCATAGAAGACACTTCAGTGTCGACAGAGGGCACATTTTTCCAACAGAGGGTGCGCTGCACCATACATGATACTTCGCTGTCAACAGAGGGCACATAGTGCCAACAGAGGGTACATTGCACCATAGAGGACACTTTAGTGTCAAGAGAGGAGGACTTATTGTATAATGGTGGCCACAAACAGATAAAAATCATAAGTAAAAGATACTTAAGATTAGAGCATGTCAATAATCTCATCACGAGTGTGATGAGATAAATTTAGATAATATATTTATGATCCAGACACTTTGGTGTAGGCCATGAGACCTAGATTATAGGTCTTTAGAAAAGATAGAATAGAAAATAAGACTTTAAGAAATGAGAGATCATATGTTTCTAGATTTAATCAGAGTTAAATGTTCGTTTCATATTTATGATGTTCAAGAATCTTTTGTAATATTTCAGTTCTATAGCAATGTATATTTTAGAATACTCATGCCACTTACTCTAACATCTATTTTCCCAATGCATGGCCGGGGACGCGATGTCTGCTAGTTTTTGGAGCGATTAAAGAACAAAGGGACCAGCAAAGGCCTAAGAGACTTTCAAGCTTGCCTAGTGGGGTGCCATCTACCTAGATGATCCTGAGTATTGACATCTTTTTATTATAAACTTATGCATAAACATGATGTAGTTTTATGTTGACAAAAAGCTATGTATGAGTCAGTTTTATTGTTTTGCAAAGTGTTACATTTACTTTTATTGAAATGGTTATCATGTTTGTGACACTCCCATATTTTTTTTTCTTCCGCTCATGTGATATAAAAATTTGGGTGTTACAAGGGATCTTTTAACTTGACAAGATAGTCAAAGAGTTTGACTTGAATCAAGATACAAGATGAAATTTATGATTACAAGATATTTAATGGGAGCATATATGAATATTCCACATACGACAAGGAATAACATATCCATATTTTGAATATTGAGAGATGGCATGAAAACACCTTCAACAATGAAGGATTAGGTGAAACATCTTATGAGATAGGGATCAAGACCTATAGAGACAGTTTTTGAATGTTTCAAAATGTAACTTTGAGCACATACAATAGCAATGTATTGAAGGAGTACGAAAGGATTCAATGAGTGAGAATCTGGATTAGTCTCTCATGAACCATATCTTCCAATTCTTGTGAAGAATGGAAATGACATGATAAGATGCCATAGGCTGTAATAATGTATTTACGATGAATGCTATAAATGTACTTATCCCATATAATCTTGTATGAGTTGGACATGACAATATGATATTAAATTCCAATAAGGGTTATTGGAAATTCATTAAAGATATCCATTATGACTTGAGAAGTACTTAAGGATAGATTGTTAGTAATTAAAGATAGCAATAAAAGGAAGAATCAGATGTAAAGGGTTACATCAATGCTAACTTCCACAATACAAAGTGATCGCAATAAAATATGTTTGATTTAAAAGGAGAAATGTTGTTAGTTTGGAAGGGTTCCAAACTAATAGTCCTTAATTCTATTCTACAATAGAAGTCGAGTATACTTATGTTACAAACACACAATGATACTATATGGATCTAGAAGTTCATATGATGAACTTATAGATGTTCCAACCATTAATGACTCAGTAGTAATACTGTGACAAAAATGGGTCTACTTTTTAGGCAAGGAATATCATATGCCATATTATGGCAAATTCATCTCACAATGAAGAGATAAGAAACTTGCACTATATTGACTAATAGCAAGGTGTTGCTAGCCCACTTGATTAGCACTTGCACAGTAGAAACATGGTGGACATGTTTAAATAACTAAGGATGATATTCATGGGTGATTGGCTCTAAGTGCAGTGGGAGTCTGTTGGTAAGGTATTCCCAGAGAGCCAATCATGTGATGATTGACATGGCACATATCATAGAAGGATTTAATTAATGCTCATAAAGGCAAGCTTCCAATTCATTTTGTTTCATGCAGTTATGAGATAATGGGGAAATGCTATGAATGTCTAAAGAATGACAATACTCAATGATGTATGTCTTCAAGCATGTGACTTGGAGAATGAGATTATACAAATGTTAAGAGTATGTACATTCCTGTTATGTCCCTAGTCAGTTGTTACTATGGAAGGTAGATAGACATAAGATTGGAGTGTGGGTTGGTTGATGACTGAATCTCATTAGTCATTATATGGCAATATCAAACCAAGCACAAAAATACATGTTAGAGAATAGTGTATAGGACAGACCCACCTTGAGAGTGACATATGGAAACCATCATTGGTGGTCATAGTCATCTCTCACAGTGAAGGTGGTGATTGTGATTCTTAGACCTAAAACCACTGCACTCATCACATGTCATTGGGTATACTTTGACATCATAAAACATAATCCTAAAATATGGGTTGCCATAAAGGTGATGATTGGGTAGCTTTTATAGATGGGGACTAACTGTGAGTGATAGAGATGGGATTTGTCCCTTGTATAAGGAGATTGATATCCTGGCCAATTGATTAGCGAGACTGAGAAACGCATGTGCATGCACATGTGAATCAATATATGATATTGAGGTCACATTATTTCAGACATTTTGATCTTGGATCAAGGAACATGAGTTGAATGTTGAGAGCATGACAATTCCATTCCTTGAGTTCATCCCGAATATTAGAGATAAAGGAATTATACAATCACTGCAACACCTTACACAAATTGTAGGTTGAAGTTGCTCTCCAACTTTCCATTCACTTAGGTACCACTGATGTGTGACTAGTCACTGCTCTCTATTTGTGATGACATAAGTTTGTTATGGACACTCACTGCCAATGTGATATGGAACCTATAGTGTCACACACATAGGAACTCATCTAGAAGAAGAGTTTCATCTTGAGTGGTGATTGGATTGATTACTAAAGTGTTTATGTACTAAATTCACACAACGAATCAGCTGACTGCACTGCCATACGATCATCCCATAAGGTGAGATAGCGGCTTGGAGTGCCAAACGATCAGCTCAAATGTTGAGACGACCGTTTGGGTTGACAGGGTAATCAGAAATTGAATTGGCAAAGTTCTACCCAAACTGAAGTGTGAATTGACTAGTTCATTCTATTGAACCAAAAGGCTCGGCTCACCATATGACCATCTGGGTGAGTGAGATTTCTCAGTTCGTGGGGAAATTTGACTACACCGAGGATTAGTGTTGATGTCATGATGTGCATTAATTGGATTCATAATTAGAAAATTTATGTGCGATCAGGAAACATGGCGAAATGACCATTTTGGATGTCGGAGGTTGCAAAAATTCATGATATTCTGGTCCCTTCCACTCTCACACATGGCCCTAACCCCACATATAAATAGAGGGGTGTTGGGTGCTTCCGAGAGCACAACACACACAATTGAGAATCAGTTGCTATGGCAATTGTTGTCCTCTCTTGTTATGGTAACCAAGAGATCCCAAGCAAGTCCTACCCGACTAAGGAGGGATAGGTACGAGAGAGAACAACTGAGGATCATTATTGTGGGAGAGCAAGTTGGTGACTAGTACAATAATGTGAGAGACAACTCCTTCTTGTCCATTCTAGTTGAATGCCAAGAGTTCTAGTTGGTCCATGTGGGCTACTCTAAAGATAGGAGTCCTTTGGCTGCTCCTAGGAGGACAACGTCAGGTTGTAGTTCGTGGTGAGACCACATAAGTTATTGTAGAAGTTGTACAGTCTGCCATCCATGGAAAAGACAAGGAGATGCACACAACCTATCCAAGAACAACTAGAAGATAGTTGCATCGTAATGAGTTGTTGTTGCTGGACTTGCTCCAGGTTCAGGTATAAATTCGTTAAACCATCCTTGTTATTGTTAGCTAAATGGACATCATCAAAATCTCTTTGTTTTGAAAATGACAAAAATTTCATTCTTGTGGATCTAGCATTCTACTTGAGTATTTCAGGAACAAGAATTCAAGGTGGTGGATAGCTAAGATTGGAAGATCTATATGCTCAAATTGCCTTATTTTTTCATTATTGTAATCAAATGTAAACTTGTACAAATATGTAATGTACAATTACTTAGATATCATGTAAATCAAGCATTTAGATCTTCCCTATCTACTCAAAACACTTAGATAGGTCATCCCCTATGATAGCATCACAATGGCACTTTGATACATACACTTAGTACATGTCTAGATACACTAAAATAGGGACTCCCTCGGTCAAACTACTTCACGACCGAGACACACTCGGTTGAACATCTTCTCAACTGAGAATCACCTGAGTCTGTCCTTCGAACATGTTCTATAACCGTTAGATGTGGTGGGAAAAAGTGGTTGGGAGTTGAGTTGAACGTTGCAATATACTTACTCCAGACTTTCCCTCAGTCGATGAAGTTCTTGACCGAGAGACACTCAGTCGACAAACTTCTCGACCGAGAAAGGTTCTGACTGTACTTTTCAGAATTAATCAACTAGCCGTTACAATGTAATTAGTGGATACCTAATGACTAGTTGAGTACTAAGAACATCCTAGAAAGTGTCTAGAACATCCCTAGACCCTTCTAAGCCATTCCTATAAATATGACATGCCTTAGGAAACCCAAACCACTTGAGTACACATACTTGCAATTGAGAAACAACACTTGTGAGCAATTGAGCAATCCTTCACTTGTAAAACATTTCCATAAGCTGAGATTTCATGTCCTATAGGCTAGCATCTCCTACCCACTACACCTTCACATTCATACACATTTGATAGGAGATCAAAACGCTTGATATAGGATTCAAGCCTTGTGCTAAAGTGGTAAAGTGTATCTTTCCTACTTCTTTCTTGTTTCTTCTTATTTCTTTGTATTCTCCTTTGCTACTCCTAGGTTGGAGGCTGCAAAAAGGAGGTTGTAGGAGCTTCTTCAGGTGGAGAAGGTATCTCAGCAGACTTAGGATTACTTCAAGAAGGCTGTCTCAATGGGAAGCTACTTTAAGAGGAAGGCTACTTAAAGGGGGAGCTTGAAGTTACTTCAAGAGGAAGGCTGCTTCAGAGTTGGTGATACTACTTCTAGGTGAAGGATATCCTAAGGGTTGGGAAGGTACTTGTATCTTATGTAACATCCTCCAAAAAGGTAATAAAATACAAGTGCTTTCAAAATCCCAATTGGAAACAATTGGGTAGTGGACTGACTCCCTTAGTTTTTGCTAAGGGTGGAACTACTCTAAACACCTTTGTCTCCTTCTCCAATATCTTTGTGGTTGCTTGGTTGAATTAATTTTAAAATTATCATAAAACCATATTCAACCCCCTCTAGTGTTTTTCAATTGGTATCAGAGAAGGCTTCAAGGAACTTTAACAAGTTTTGAAGAAAATGGGTGATGGAGTACTAAACAACCTCAACTTGGAAGGAACACTTGTAGCTCGGCCTCCACCATTTGATGGCACCAACTACAACTATTGAAAGAGGATGATGCAATTCTACTTTTAAGGGATCAGCTGGGATCTTTGGAGAATGATATCAAATACCTACACTCTTCCTCAAATAGAGTACGCTACATGGGATGCAAATACGGTAAAATTAGCCCAATTGAATGCAAAAGTTGTGAGTATCCTTTATTGTTCAATTTCCATAGGTGAGTTTAATAGAATATCGAATTGTGAAACTGCATATGAAATATGGAATAGACTCTCTATTACTTATGAAGGAACCGTTCAAGTAAAGAACTCCAAAATGAGTATGCTTAAACAAAAGTTTGAACAATTTTGTATGGAACCAAATGAGTCTATTAGTGAAATGTATGCAAAGTTTTCTTCTATTGTTAATGGTTTGAATGCATTAGGTAAAGCCATTAGTGAAGAGGATCAAGTGTATAAAATTCTTAGGTCTCTTCCTCCCAAGTACAAGCCTAAGGTGACTGCAATTGAAGAAGCCAATGACCTCACCCGAATAAGGATGGAGCAACTCATTGGAAACTTAGAAGCACATGAAGCAACCGTGGAGGAGGAAGAAAGACGGGAGCATGAACTTCAACAAGGAAGAAAGAAGGACATGTCTCTAAAGGCTACAAAGGTCATCACTCAAGAAAGTAATGAGACATGTGATGGAGATGAGGGAGAAGAAGCTCTAATTATAAATGGTAAGAAATATAAAAGATTTAAATCTAACAAAGTTATTGGTTCCTCTTCTTCTTCCTCTCCTAGGTGTTTTGAATGTAGAAATAAGGGACATCTTAAGAATGAATGTCCTATAACAAAGAAGGGTAAGAAAATCTCATCCAAGAAGAAGGGAGAAAAAGCATACAAAGCTGCATGGGATGAGTCAAGTGATAGTGAGAGTGGAGAAGAGAATGTGGAGTGTCCCATGGCCAAAGAAGATGATAGTGATGATTCACAAGAGGTAAGACTTTTGATTTGCCAAAATAAGATCTAATCACTAGTCTTCAAGATACACATGACAAATATGTTGATTGCAAAAAGAAACTAAAGAGAGTTACAAAAACTAATGAAGAATTGTATACTCAATTAAATGATCTTGCTTCTGAAAAGGAAAGTATTATTTCTGAAAATTCTACCTTGAAATCATCTTTTAATGATAGAAATACAAAGTTGCTTACTCTTGAAATGAACCATAATTTGCTTTGTCAAGAAAAGGTTAAATTGTTTGCAAAATTAAATGATCTTCAAACTCAACCTATCTTGTGTACTCATTTAGATTATGATGCTATTATCAAGAAAAGAGATGCTTTATCATCCGATCTAGACCAAGAAAATTTAGATATAAAAAAGAAAATGGATGAGATTGCTAAGTTATAAAAAGAAATTAGTAGCTTGAAAAATAATGGTGTTCTTGATAAGATCCTAAAGAATTCTTCTGGTCATATTGGTAGGAGAGGTTTAGGATATGTTCCAAAATCTCATCAACCTAAACCTAGGAAAGCACAAGCACCCAAGACAAAGATCATATATGTACCCAAGAATAACTCAAATCAAAACCTTAGAAAGAGAAATGAAACAGATTACATTTGTTGTCATTATTGCTTGCGTCTTGGACACTATTCTTTCTCATGCCCATACAAGAAAAAGGATGTTGAATTAATTTGAGTTCCAAGACCCCAAACCTAGCAAACTTGAATATGATTAAGTTGAGATTTGACCTAAAAATTCATCTTGAATATCATTATGCCTTATCTCAACTGAATGTACTGGTACCTTAGCATATTATAGTAAATTGGAACATAATGAGACTACTAAAATCAAACAGAAACACACTCGGTCGACAAAGATTTCGACCGAGATATCTTTGGTCGAGAAAATAGTCGACCAAGAAAGTTACTATTTCACACATATATCAACCTGTAAAATAACAACACTCTCAGTCGACAAAATCTTTAACTGAGACACTCTTCGGTCGAGATATTTGTCGACCGAATATAATTCTATTCAGCTTAAAACATTCAATTGTTAAAACATGCATCTATATTCAGTTTGTTATTAAAGGACTCTAATCAAAGAGGACCATCACATGGGTACCAAATCTATCTTTTTTTGTAGGATTGGGTGGTTAATAGTGGATGTTCTAAGCATATGACCGAAAATAAAAAGGCCTTTCAAACATTTGAAGAAAAGAAAAGTGGCATAGTCATTTTTGGAGACAATGGAAAAGGAAAGATTGTTGGAATAGGTAACATCGGTACAAATCTTCAAATAAAAAATGTTTTACTTGTTGATGGCCTACATTATAATTTAATTAGTGTTATTCAACTGTGTGATAGTGGCTATGATGTCTTATTCAATAAAACTTGTTGTAAACTATTAATTGAAAACACTAATGAAATCATTTATGAAGGAAAAAGAATAGGAAATATATACATACTTAGGCCTAATTCTATGCAAGCCATTATTGGAAAATGCCTTCTTGCAAAAGATGAATCCTTACAACTATGGCATAGAAAATTAGTCCATGAAAGTTCACATGTTATCAAAAAGTTGATTAAATATGATCTTGTACGTGGGTTACCTAAGCTATCTTTTGATCAAAATGAAAATTGCGAACCATGTACCTTGGTTAAACAAACTAAAACTTTATTTAAACCCAAAAACATGCTCAACACTAATAGATCATTAGAACTCATTCATATGGATTTATTTGGACCTATGAGAACCCAATCAATTGGTGGAAAAAGATATTGCTTTGTTATTGTTGATGACTATAGTAGATATACGTGGGTTCATTTTCTTGCAAATAAAGATGATACTATTCAAGTGTTCATACAATTTTTCTTAAAGATTAAAAATCAACAACAAAATAAAATATGTACAATTAGGAGTAATCATGGTGGAGAATATGAGAATCATACATTTGAAGAATTCTGCACATCTCAAGTTTACACTTACAAATTTTCAGCTCCACACACTCCACAACAAAATGACATAGTTGAAAGAAAGAATAGATCCTTACAAGAAATGGCTAGGACTATGATGCTTGAACATAATACATCTAAAACTTTTTGGGATGAAGCCGTAAACACAGCTTGTTATGTGCTAAATAGAGTAACCATACACTCTCATTCGAAGAAAACACCATATGAACTCATTTTTAATAAGAAACCAAGGGTTGATTATTTTCACACTTTTGGCTCAACTTGCTATATCTTAAACACAAAAGATGATAGAGACAAATTTGGCTCTAAATCACAAAAAGCCTTTTTCTTGGGATATTCATCATCTAGCAAAGCATTTAGAATTTACAACACCATCTAGAAAAGTTGAAGAATCCATTCACATTAATTTTCATGAAGAACTAAAACAAAATGCCAAAAATAATGACATAGTTGATATTACTCATCAAATTGAAGATCTTACCATATCAACTAAAGATGATCAAAATGCTGAAAATGATCAACAAATTGAGACACAAAAACCCATTCCTAGAATAATTAAAGATCATCCTCAAGAACTAATCATTGGGAATCCTAATGATAAAGTAAAAACCCGTTCCTCTTTTAAAGATGTTGCAAATATGACATTTGTATCTATAATTGAACTCAAGACGGTAACTAAATCTCTAAAAGACAATTATTGGATAATGGCCATGCAAGAATAATTAAATCAATTCACTAAGAATGATGTACGTGACTCAGTTCTTAAACCTCAAGATAAAACCATTATTGGAACTAAGTGGGTTTTTCATAATAAATTGAATGAAGCCGGGGAAGTAGTAAGAAATAAAGCTAGGTTGGTATCACAAGGGTACAATGAACAAGAAGGAATATACTTTGATGAAGCTTATGCACCTGTGGCAAGACTTGAAGCTATTAGAATGCTACTAGCTATAGCTGCCCACAAAGACATCAAACTATTCCAAATGGATGTAAAAAGTGTATTTCTAAATGGAATAATACAAGAGGAAGTATATGTTGCCCAATCACCTGGTTTTGAAATTTCTGGTAAAGATGATCATGCATATAAACTTAAGAAAGCACTTTATGGGTTAAAACAAACACCTAGAAATTGGTATGGAAGGCTAAAAAATTATCTCTTTGATAATAGTTTTTCAATTGGAAATTCAAATTCGACCTTATTTTTCAAAACATATGAATCTGACTTTTTAGTTGTTCAAATTTATGTTGATGATATTATCTTTGGTGCATCAAAGGAATTCCTATGTAAACAATTTAGTGATATTATGCAAAAGAAATTTGAAATGAGTCTCATGGGAGAATTGACTTTCTTTCTTAGTTTTCAAATAAAGCAAATGCCTGTTGGGATTTTTATAAGCCAAGAGAAGTATACAAATGAACTTTTAAAACATTTTGGAATGGAACATTGCAAACATGCTACCACACCAATGGCAACTTCTACTAAAATTAACAAGGATGAAAATGGGGAACCCATTGATGATTCTTTGTATAGGGCCATGATTGGTAGTTTGCTTTACTTAACCGCTTCTAGACTGGATATCATATTTTTTGTTGGACTTTGTGCTAGATTTCAATCAAAACCCATGCAAACTCATTTTCAAGTTGTCAAAAGAATTTTAAGATACTTAGCCAGCACTACAAACTATGGTTTATGGTATCCTAAAGGACAATCTTTGGATTTGAAATCTTATAGCGATGCCGATTATGCTAGTTGTCGACTTGACCGAAAGAGCACAAGCGGAAGTTGTTTCCTATTAGGATGAGACTTAGTATCATGGTTTAGCAAGAAATAAAACACGGTTGCCCTTTCTACCACTGAAGCTGAATATATGGCAACCGGGTCTTGTTGTGCTCAAGTGCTTTATATGTAACAAGTTTTAAATGATTATGGTTTTATATTTTCATCTACGCCTATCTATTGTGATGATACAAGCACTATAAACTTGGCACATAATCCTATTCTACACAACCGTGCCAAACATATTGAAATCCACCATCATTTTCTAAGAGATCATATTTCAAAAAAACATATATCACTTCATCATGTTGATACAGAAGATCAATTGGCTAATATTTTCACAAAACCACTTCCATTAGATCAATTTAATAACATAAGAAAGAAATTACTTATCACTCCTTTAGAAGATGTTTTCTTTGACATTTGCGCTTCTCCTTCTTAAAATCAGTTTGTTTCTCTGATCCTTACATTTTGGCTGTAAATGGACATCTTTTAGCTATTTTAATTATCATATTGTAGGGGAGCACTAATTAAGGGGGAGTCTTAAAACATGTTTTTAATGGTTATCTTTTTGAAATGACAAAGGGGGAGAAATAATATAAATCTTAAACACTCAATCAATGAGTTTCATACATACTCTCTTGGCTTCACATCAAATGTTGCTATATTCCCTAAAGAGTTGAATTTTATGTTCCACACTTCTTTGGGAATAATAAGCACATATTCCATAAATAAGAGAAGGTATACACAAGGTAAACTTCTGGTATGAAACTCAAAATGATTTAAGCTTATTTGATTTATATTTAGAAATGTTTGTCATCTTTAAAAAGGGGGAGATTGTTGGCTAAATGGACATCACCAAAATCCCTTTGTTTTGAAAATGACAAACATTTCATTATTGTGGATCTAACGTGCTACTTGAGTATTTTAGGAACAATAATTCAAGGTGGTGGATAGCTAAGCTGGGAAGATCTATATGCTCAAATTGCCTTATTTTTTCATTATTATAATCAAATATAAACTTGTACAAATATATAATGTACAAGTACTTAGATATCATGTAAATCAAGCATTTAGATCTGCCCTATCCACTCACAACACTTAGATAGGTCATCCCCTATGATAGAATCACAATGGCACTTTGATACATACACTTAGTACATATCTAGATACACTAAAATAGGTACTCCCTCGGTCGAACTACTTCTCGACCGATACACACTCGATCAAACATCTTCTCGACCGAGAATCACCTGAGTCTATCCTTCGAACATGTTCTATAGCTGTTAGACTTGGTGGGAAAAAGTGGTTGGGAGTTGAGTTAAATGTTGCAATACACTTACTCCAGACTTTCCCTCAGTCGACGAAGTTCTCAACCGAGAGACACTCGGTCGACAAACTTCTCGACCGAGAAAGGTTCTGACTGCACTTTTCAGAATTAATCAACTAGCCATTACAATGTAATTAGTGGATACCTAATGATTAGTTGAGCACTAAGAACATCCTAGAAAGTGTCTAGAACGTCCCTAGACCCTTGTAAGCCATTCTTATATATAGGACATGCCTTAGGACACCCAAACCACTTGAGTACACATACTTGCAATTGAGAATCAACTCTTGTGAGCAATTGAGCAATCCTTCACTTGCAAAACATTTCCATAAGCTGAGATTTTATGTCCTATAGGCTAGCATCTCCTACCCACTACACCTTCACATTCATACACATTGGATAGGAGATCAAAACGCTTGATATAGGATTCAAGCCTTGTGCTAAAGTGGTAAAGTGTATCTTTCCTACTTCTTTCTTGTTCCTTCTTATTGCTTTGTATTCTCTTTTGCTATTCCTAGGTTGGAGTATGTGGAAAGGAGGTTGTAGGAGCTTCTTCAGGTGGAGAAGGTAGCTTAGCGGACTTAGGATTACTTCAAGAAGGTTGTCTCAATGGGAAGCTACTTCAAGAGGAAGGCTACTTCAAGGGGGAGCTTGAAGTTACTTCAAGAGGAAGTGTGCTTCAGAGTTGGTGAGACTACTTCTAGGTGAAGGCTATCCTAAGGGTTGGGAAGGTACTTGTATCTTATGTAACATCCTCCAAAAAGGTAATAAAATACAAGTGCTTTCAAAATCCCAATTGGAAACAATTGGGTAGTGGACTGACTCCCTTAGTTTTTGCTAAGGCTGGAACCACTCTAAACGCCTTTATCTCCTTCTCCAATATCTTTGTGGTTGCTTGGTTGAATTAATTTTAAAATTATCATAAAACCCTATTCACCCCCCTCTAGTGTTTTTCCAGTTATTTCATTGTATTTGATGCGGTCTTGCTGTTATGAGGAATACAGATAGATAAATTTTTTATTTCCACTGCCTTACTCTGTGCCCGTATTTCCCAACAGTGGTATCAAGTCCACGTCACTTTACTATGTTTTAAGATAATCGATATGATCAGATTTTCGATTTTATCATTTATTTATTGAATATGATGTGAATATTTAAACTATATCACATATGTATTTGATAAAAGACCACATAATCCCTATATATATATACATAGAGAGAGAGAGAGTCAGGCTAGAATACACTCGAGTGTACGGATCGCATGAATATACTCAAGTGTGTTTGCATATCAAGACTATTTTTTGCAAAATGTAAACCATTGATCTTCACCGTCATACTATAAATAGGCTACGTACAAATTTTGAGCCCATTTGGATAAGTATAAGTCACTCATCCGAGGGTAACAAAATCGATGCGTGAAACTAATTTGAAATGCATAATTTTTGCGGTCTTCATAACATGAGATATACATATCCAAATGTGCTCAAATTTTGCATATGAGTTGTTCACAAGATGTTTAAGAATATCATTGAATTATATTTTCAAAAAATATTGCATCATGAAAAACTACTTGAGTGTATTCCGCTCTGGATACACTCGAGTGTATTCTAGCCTGACTATATATATATATATATATATATATATATATATATATATATATATATATATATATATATATGAGTAAGAATTTCTTGCCCGATGGGTAGCAAAGGGCAAGCTACCCGGTAGCAGCAGGGCATGGTGGCATTGCCCCGTAATTAATTCAAAAAAAAAAGAAAATAGGCGGAAAGCATTCGAATGCAAAAAACCCAAAACCCTCGCACTGCCCTCGCTCAGACTGTCTCTCTACCTTCGCTCTGCATCTACATTGCACTCAAAAATCACCGGCGATTAAATCACCACAACCCCCTCCATCCCCAACTCCTCCGTCTCCACTCACTCCTCCATCTCCATCATCTTCGATTCCACATCTCACTGCATCTCAATTGCGGAGCAGTTCCCTCTTCCAAAATGACGAGAACAAAGAAAGCATCAAGGAAGACCTCGACAATGCCGCCGTGGAGAAAGAATCTACGACCAGTGATAGAAGAAGATGAAGAATTCAAAATGCATCACCATCAGGCTGAGGAGAAGATGGCCAAAGAACCAGAGGAAGCGACAGCCGCGGAACCACATACTACTCTAAAAGGGGATACTGAAGGGGCTACGATGCCCAAGGCAACGGATGTAGCGAAGAAAGAAGCAGTTGCAGAAAAGGATAAGGAAGATTCTACGGTGAATACTCTACTGAAACAGAAAGGGACCAAAGAAGATAACACGATGGTCAAAGATCAGGAAGAAGCACAAACAGAGACGGTTGCGGAAAGGGAAAGTGAAGCTGCTGCTGAGACTCTTAAGACAAGACATAATGGGAATAAAAAAGGGGATGCGAAGACCAAAGAAGTGGGTGAAACGGGACAAGAAGAGGCTGCAAAAGGGGAGAAGGAGGTTGCTTCTGCGACTCCTCAGTCTACTGAGAAAGAAGGCAATGGATCTACCGAGATTGGCGAACATCCATATGACAAAGCGGAGAGTAAAGAATGAAAAGGTAATTTGTGCTTGCATGTACATTACAAACGAGAAACAAAAAGATTTCATATAGAAAGTAACAATGCATGTTAAAAGAGTAACTGTTATAAGAAGTATAGTAACTAGACGATACCTAGAGTAACTGATATAGAACATTGGCGTAACTGTATGACAGCCTAGAGTAACATGAGTAAATGCTGGAGTAACTATTACAGAACAAATAGTAACTCACACACTTTACATAACAGTTAACATATGAAAACCATATTGTTAAGCTAAAAAAGACTAAAAATTTAGAGTAACTTCGTTCGTATGCAGGAAAAGAAAGGGAAGAGAAAGGGAAGGCTGAAGTAACTAAGGATACAGAGGAGGCTGCTGACAAGATAGGAGGAGGAAAGAAGGAGGAAGAAAGAGAAGGGAAAGGAAAAGGCTACCTATGAGGGAGGAAAAGAGGAGAGAATTAAGAGGATAGAAAAGGAGAAATGAAAGGCAGCTGAAGGTAATCTTGAATGGATTTATAAATGTATTAAATTGCTGTTACTATCATATGACATTTACTTGAACTTTATTAAAATTGTTGTTACAAGAATAAATAGTTATCATTAAAAATGTTATCAACCTACCACGTGGATTGAAATGTGAAAAATTGAAGAGTAACTTGACTGAGAAACAAGTAATAAGCAAAAAAAGAAAACTAAGAGTAACTTTTCATATGTTTGCAGTGGGGATAAAGAGGTTGTACCACATGTGTTACATAAAGAGCTACATCACCACCAGCCAGATCATGGTGTTTATAAGTAATCAACTGAGAATGATGAGGGCAACAACATTTGTAAACATGATAAAGATGCCGAATCTTATGGTTGATGTAGGCCTCTTAGAGGATTTGATAGGCATATATGTGGATGATGACAGATTTTTGCTGGCCAGAGGGGTGGAAAGAAGGATGATGGTTGAGGATGTAAGGGTAATTCTAGGTATCCCAAGCAGAGGTATGGACATCATACCTAGGAAAAATTCTGATATTGTGAGCTCAATATGGAAACAATTTGCTAGGGCCACATGTAAACAAGGAAATGAAGGTGATACCTCGAAGAGGTTGAGGGAAAAGGATGTCCTGCACAAGGACAACTTAGCAAAGCTTTGGCAAGAATTTGCAAGGACCGATGATCCAGCGGACTACCAGAACATGTGCCGTGTGTGGATGTTGCACTTGCTGGCAACATTCCTACTCCTAGACACCAGCTATTGCACACAAATCTACATAATGCACTACCTAGACGATGTTACTGCCACGAGGCAGATGAATTGGGAAAAGTTGGTGCATGGGAGTATCTTTAGGAATATGAATATGCTGAAGCAGAATGTCCAGATGAGGAGGAAAGGGGAGAAAGGGAAAACCACCCTCTACACAACAGGGTGTGTGATGTGCCTATGCGTAAGTGAACGAAATTATTTTCATCTACAAAATTGTTAAAATGATGACTATGGGGGGCAGTTACATATGCATTAAATTTTCTCTCTGTTTACATGTAGGTTTGGGCATATGAGATGACAAAGATGGCAAAGCCAACGTTTCTTGACGCAAAGCCAAGGATAAAGAAGTGGGCTGTGCCGGTCAAAAAGTTGATGGATTTAGGGGATGTGGACCCTAAGGATGTAAGAATATTTCTTATTTGTTACGAAAGCTAATATACATCATAATCCTACAAGTTTGCATTGTTACATCTTATTTTTGATTTTTTTTATGGACAAGTTTGTGAAAGTATGAAGATAGACCAGGGGGATGACTGGAGAGCTTCAAGAACAATGAAGGACATGCCCTACTACCTTGCAGAGAAAAGGGCAAAAAGTAAGCAAATGTCAGACAAGGCGCTAGTAAAGCCAATCATCAAGAAGGGGTGTTCCTACTGAGGACTCCAACCTGGAGAGAAGAGTTCACATTCTCAAGGAGGAGTTAAAGATGCAGAAGGATATCTGCACAAAAATAGCTGTTGAGGCATTCACTGAAATGCAGAGAGAGAAGAAACGACTAGAAAATAGAATAGCCAAGCTGGAAGAGGAGAATAGAAATATGAGGAGAAAATGCAGAGATGAATGTGACAAATCACAGTCACCTGCCGGTGGATTTGAACAATCTGCTGATGGGTTTACGTCAAAGAATGTTCAAGAACCCAGAGATAGTTCAGATGTGCTACCCGAGAAGGATGCCAATACGGAAGGCAAAGTAGAGAAGGAAGGTGTGGATAAGGATGACACGCCGAGGAAACGAGACAGGCTGAGCCTCATAAGAAAATATGTGAAAGAGAAGGACTCAAAAGATGAAGATGATGGTAAGAAAAATGGTGATGAGGAGGAGAAGAAGAAAGAAAAATTGCTGAAGGTTCTGACCAGGGAAAGTCTGCACAAGATGCAGAAGAAAAGAGCAAAGAAGAAACATGGGAGCATTAGGAGGATATAATCAAAGAAGAAGAAGGGCAGAAGGAGGAGCCCAGGAAAAAGTTGTGAAAGAGGAAGAAGATGGAACAACAAATCATAGGGAGCATCGAGAAGAACGTGAAGAAGAGGAGGGAGGAAAAGGTAAGGTTGCATCTCCTTTAAAGTATATCAATACTTGAGTAACTGTGTAAATACAATGGAGTAACTGTGTGATATTGTAGGGAAGGACCTCGCCACCCTACTGTACAAAGATCAAATGACGCAATCACCAGTAAGAAACAAATAAATAGTAGTGTAACTCTTTGAAAGCTTGTGGTTTTTTTTCTTATAAACAAAGAAAGCTTGTGATTTTTTTTAGTTTATGGACTGCTTTGTACAGATGCTCAAAGCTACCACAAGCAAAAGGAGGAAGAAGGGTCTGTCATGGCATTGCTTGAGCACATATGCTCTGGTAAGAACAATAAAATTGGTATACAAAATTACATCAAAAATACAAAAATATATACACAACTGAAACTTATAGATGTGATTTTTTTAATTCTGCATAGCATTTGCAGCAGAAGCTGACGTTTGATGTTGAAAACATAACCATGGATCAGATCGACATGCTATCTCCACTATTCAACATCCCAATGAAAGATTGGGACATAATGGACTCGGTGTTCACCACACTGAACAACGACAACCACTGATACTTGTACGAGGCAAGTTTTAGGGATGGAGCACACTGGTCTTATATCTCAATGAGTGGAAATAGCAAGTCAAAAAAAGAATTCCTTAGATGGGTAAGTGATCTATAAAAAGTAACTCTATTTGTAGTGGATTGACAGGGTTAATGTTTGTTGATTGATGATTAATAAGAGTTGTGTATTTTTAATGCAGGTGGGTATTGTGTACGAATTCTTCAGGGGGTAGAAAAAGGGGACCAACTGTCACAGTGGGGACGGGAGTACCTGCTGTGCCCATAGTAGGAAGAAGACTCACTTGAATGTGGGATCTTCATCATGAAGTACCTAGAATGCCTGGTAAATGGAAAACACATGGACTTCACCTACAAGGACATGCCAACCATAAGGGTTGATATTTTTCACAGAATGATGGTGAGGGGGGAGCTGCAGCCTGTACAATCGCATGAAAAAGATAACAATGAAGACATCAAAAAAGGCCCATATGAGGAGAACAGGGGAGTAAGAGATGAAGGTCAGAAGCATCAAGAAGAGAAGACAGAAGCAGCAGATGAAGAGAAGAGCACGGAGGAA
The DNA here is from genome assembly GCA_963693085.1 of Alisma plantago-aquatica. Lineage (NCBI taxonomy): Eukaryota > Viridiplantae > Streptophyta > Magnoliopsida > Alismatales > Alismataceae > Alisma > Alisma plantago-aquatica. The sequence continues at coordinate 1,260,633,390 of OY856409.1, forward strand.
GAGGCTGTTTCAAGCCTAGATAAATGGCTAAATTTTAGCTGAAATTGTGAATTATTAAATGAAATGTAAAACTTGAATAGTTTGCTTCTGGAATTCTGATGTGTAACCGCTATGAGATACATTTACTTATGTGCTGTGAAAAGCCTGAAAATTACATTTTTGATCTAAATAATATTGCAAATACGAGTATTTCTGGGTTTAATATATAGCGTTTTGGGCTTTGAATGTTGTGTTCTTGAATGTAAAACTACTGTGGTTTTGTATGGAGATATATACTTTGAGTTAGACTGCCAAACAAAAAAACAACACAAGAGAAAGAGTGATGATAATATCGTAACACATAGAGTAACTGTGATAGTCTAGAAAAGTAACAACATGATTCAAAGGAGTAACTCACATACTTTGTATATTGTAACTCTAAAAAAAGAGAGGTAATCCATAAGGTAACTGTGACAACACTAAAGAGTAACTGAGAGAACACTGAGAGTAATTGTGACATCATTAAGAGTAACTGTGAGAGCACTAAGAGTAACTGAGACAACATTGAGAGTAACTGTGACGTTATAAAAAGTAACTCCGACATTCAGAAAGTAACTCCTGTGGCTGAAGGTTTGTCAAAAACATGAAACCAGTGTATGCGAACGACATAGTATCAAAAACTGACATTTTGTGAGTAAGCTGAACAAAACATGAAAGAAACTGTACTGATCCAAAAATGTATGTATTTTAGAAGAAAAGAGTATCTATTGCACACAAAGATAAAAAAAAATCTTCAAAAGAGTAACATATAAAAAGTCACTGTGACAACACTAAGAGTAACTATGACAATATAAAAAGTAACTATGACAATAGTAGAGTAACTGTGACAACACTAAGAGTAACTGTGACAACACTAGAGTAACTGTGACAACACCAGGAGTAACTGTGACAATATAAAAAGTAACTATAGCGTTAAAAAATGTAACTGTTGTACTTTGTAAAGTAACTCTTGTGGAAATACTCCCCAGTACCTCCACCACCAACCCAACCCTCCTCACGAGGCATGCTATCCTCTTCTTTTAAATTCCAGTGCTCTCATTTCATCACTGTGGTCGATGGTTCTCACCCTTTCACCCACTTTGGAATAGCATACCTTGTTCTACAATTCCTAGTGTTCTCATAAACCTCAACACAACCAACCATGAAGCCGTTCATCCAACCCATGAACTACACCCTTGATGACAAAACTATGGAATATATTCAACTACCTATAGAATGGAAATATATCCATTTTCACATTAAACCAGGCAACACCACCTTCCGTATCGAAAACCAGACATTTCAGATCACCCTTGTTCAAAATGAAAACGGATCCCTTTCAACTGGTAGCGGCTGGAAAGAGATGATCGCACAACTCAATCTTCATAGAGATTGGATCATCTTCCGTAGGCCAACCGATCACCAGACTATCATAGCATGAATCACATATTTTTTTCTTAGAAACACCAACCAAACTACTTCCGCTCTTCAGATTGCCTAGTGAATCTGGAACGGATGAGTCTGCAGATCAGCTATTCATTAGGGAGAAATACCAAGCACCGTTAGGTTCATGGGTGAATCCTTTACAAGTTGACTCATCTACGACAGCAAACACCACAACATCTGCAGAAGACACTACTTCTTCTTCTTTCCAGCCTTCTGATCATAAATAGGTATGCACCACCGCCCTTTTCTCCTTGACTTTTGGTCGATAATCTTCCCCATCACTGCCTATACCGTCTACTGCCCCCAACCATCTTAGGGTCACCACCGCGACGGTGGTCATCGATAAACCCCTCCTACAGATACCCGCGGTGGTGGTTGTCTACCCAGTAACCAACCATAAACCCCTCCTACAGATACCAGCAGCGGTGGCCGTCTACCCATTAACCAGAAATACTCCCCAATCCCTCCACCACCAACCCATCCCTCCTCATAAGGCCTTGGCTTTCTTCAGTACAACCACTCATATTGTCCCACAACCCCTACTCCGCCTCTTTTTCCTCCCTCCTAGCCTCTCCTGCCACCTCCCAAATATGTAGCAGCCGCCAGGACCAGCATATCACCTCCCAACTATGTAGTAACGATTGATCTTACATGACACCATCATCATGTCTACTATACTCTTCTTTTAAGTTCCAATGCTCTCATTTCATCACTGTGGCCGATTGTTCTCGCCCTTTCACCCACTTTGGAACACTATACCACTTACTACCATTCCAAATGTTTTCATAGTCCCTCATCTAATACTATTTCGTAATACCATTTCTGAAGAGATTTTTACTTCAGAGAGCTATATATAGTCTGATCTGATCCTGATTCTTAAGTGACTTTTTGTTTTGACTGGATGATCCTACTATGAACTGGTGTGTTTGATATACACATTTTTCTTTGTTCTGAACTGGTGTGTTTTAACTGGCTGTTCCTACTATGAACGACTCAGAAGTTGGACTATCCTGAAGGTTGGTTTGGCTATATTTTTTGGTTATCTTGTTCCAGTGGTTATGGTTCCTCTTGCTACTGTAGTCTGGTTTAGCTTACCCACCAGAAGTTTTGAAGATTCTGAAGTTGTTGTTTTGGTTTGCTGTCTCTGCTTTGCAATGGAGTAAATGGTGTGTATGATAGATCTCGCCAGGGATGGATCTGACCCCCTGAGATCTTTGGTTTTTATGTTTAGTTGATGGTCTGTCCTTATAGCTTGTTTGCCTGTAGTTTTCTGTATCATTTGTTCCAAAGACTATGTATAATATATATCATTTTATGCTTTGAATGCTGTGTTCCAGAGACTATGTATAATATATATCGTTTGTTCCAGAGGCTATGTATAATATATATCGTTTGTTCCAGAGACTATGTATAATTATAAGAACATTACGAGTAACTATGATGTCTAGAAAAGTAAATGTATGATTCAAAGGAGTAACTCACATACTTTGTAAGAGTAACTCTAAAAAAAGAGAGGTAATCTATAAGGTAACTGTGACAACACTAAAGAGTAACTGAGAGAACAATGGGAGTAACTGTGACAGAACTAAGAGTAACTGTGAGAGCACTGAGAGTAACTCAGAGAACACTGAGAATAATTGTGACGTTATAAAAAGTAACTCCAGCGTTCAGAAAGTAACTCTTGTGGCTGAAGGTTTGTCAAAAACACAAAACCAGTGTATGTGAACCACATAGTAGCAAAAATTGACATTTCATGAGTAAATTGAACAAAACATGAAAGAAACTGTACAAATCCAAAAATGTATGTATTTCAGAAGAAAAGAGTATCCATTGCACATGAAGATAAAAAATATATTCTTCAAAAGAGTAACATCTGATCAGAATAGATTCTTTGTAGCATATTCAAAGTATACATACAGCTTGTGGAGCTAAACGTAACACATAGATACATTACAAAACACAAAAGTGAAAATACATGGAGGGTTATAAAATCACTTTCACAAAAATTATAGACAAAAAGAACAACCCATTATAGATTTGAGTATCCCTCACTCACACACTAATCAACTACAAACTCCACTAAAAAACTTCCAGCATCAACAGACCACACGATCAACAACCGAGATAATCATTGAATAGCAAACAACAACAACACATAGTCCAGAAACAAAATCCCTGCAGAATGGACTACTTCTTGATAGGGCAGTTCCTGCTGTCATGGTTGACCCCAAACTCTAAGAAATTCTTGCACTGCCTCTCTCTTTTAGACTGGGCAATCTCAACTCTAGACTTAAACCTCACATAAATCGATCTAGGTCTCCCCTTAGTTTTGCAAATACTAGGAATATGGACCTTGACAGCAGAAGAGGAAGTTGTATTAGAAGCGGTTACACCAGCGCCTGCATCAGTATCAACGAGATCCAAGTCTAAGAGCTCCTTTCGCAGATCTAACCATTTTTCATGGCAAAGATCTACAATGTTGTTCCTAAATGCTATGTTGACAATCGAATTGCAGGCAGAAACAAGCTGAAGTGTCCTCCCAGTGCATGGATGCTTAACTGACACTTTGCCAAAAATCAAAGGGTGTTCTCTGTACCCTTTGGTCCACCTCTTCAGTAGGGCTGTAAATGGGTACGGGTAGACCCACAGACCCACAATTCCGGACCCTTAAAAGACCCGTCACAAGTCTAATTTTTTATACCCGCATACCCTTGGACCCGTATACCCTTACACCTGCATATAAGCGGGTCCAATAATGAGTATGATTAGACCCGGACCCGCTAGACCCGTGTACCCGCTATACATAAGTAACTACTAAAATATTATGTTATATATATCATACTTTACTAGTCTAACTAATATAATTATTGAGATTATATCCTACTCTAAGGTTGAGACTAGTCATATAATTAAGAGTTAACTATTCTAGTTACAATATTGCACATCATATGTAAACTTAAAATCAAAATGTCTACTAATTTACATTACTTTCTACATAAATTAAACGTCATGATCATGACTACAAATATGTAAACAATTACTCAATTAATGTTATTGTATAGAATATAGCATTGTCTAATATAACTATGACATGTTAATATACTATATGATAACAATATCTTGTTGTGTTAAATATATATAACATAGTCATTTCTCTTACATAAACAATATGATGTTTTATAGAACTGCTTACCCGCATACCCGCACCGTAGACCCACTATTATTATGGGTACAAGTATGGTGCGGGTCCAAGTTTTGTATTATGCGGGTCTAGAACTGGAACTGAACCTGCTAAATTAGATGGGTATGGAAATGGATATGGCCAGACCCGCACCATACCCGCACCATTTACACCCCTACTCTTCAGTATGTAAGGATCAGGAAGAGTGCAATAGTCATAGCTCTTCAAATAAGAGAGGATGTATCTGCAAGGGATGCCTTTGAATTCCAATATGAAGCAACTGCAGGAAACAATGTCACTAGATGACTCTTTCTTCAATATACGAGGAGTTCCAAGTCTACACCTCAAAGAAACCTTCTGAAGCTTCCTTTACATTGTAGACCATGCGTTGGTGAACCTCAGACTGGAATATCTTAAAGATGGACTTGGTGTATATACCTCTCATATGCTCCTCCAGGGGCTACAGTGATGACAAAGGGAGGTTACTGTACTCGTCGTCAAAGTCCTAGAAATTTTCAATCTCCCGCACATGAGAGTAGGAAGACTCCAATGAACATACAAGTTCAAAGAGAGTCTTCCTACTATTCACATGTCTCCTAATGAATGCATTCATGCTCTCTCTCCTTTGAGTCATCCTCATGCCCGCAAAGAAGGAGGACTGCATATAGCACAGAACCCAATCGCAACGCATCACATACATATCCGAAAGCCAGGTGATGGACAACAAATCATTCTCCTGAATTACAGAATACCACCTCTCTTCAAAAATGTCAACATCATCCACGTTCCAAATGCAATCATTCAAGGAGCTTATGATCTGGTCCTTGTTAGGAACGCCGCCAAGCTTGGAGGGATGCTTCTATAGGATGTGCCAGTTGCAAAAGCGATGCTTGCAATTGGAAAAAATAGTGATGATAGCAGCATTCATAGAAGGGTCCTGATCGGTTATGATGGAAACAGGCTCTTTGCCAAAACAAAGTAGGTACTGCTTGAAAACCCAGATAAATGAGTCGTACTTCTCATCGACCAACAGAGCAGAAGCAAACAACACTGTCTTGTAATGGTGATCAACTCCACCAAACATTCCAAAAACCATAGAATACTTATTGGTGCGGTAGGTGGTGTCAAACACAATCACATCCCCGAACAGCCCGCAGTCTTCAACGGAGACAAGATCAGCCCAAAATAGATGAGTAAGGCAACAATCAGGGTCATTTTGGTAGCTATAGAAGAATTTCGGATTGAGGACCTTGAACCTAGAAAAGCGATCTGAAACCATATCGATGTCGTATTTGGCCGACTCTTTCCTCTTGCTACTGATGTGTCCATGAGCTTGTCTGCTGGTAAATTTCATATTTTCATAGCCACCAGACTCGGATGCTATCAATGCAATCTGTCTCGATACATGTATGTTAGCTTGGCTCATGGAAGAAAGGATCTCTTTTTGAGTTTCATCAAGAGATGAGTTACACTTGAGGTAATGGAGATGAGCAACGTCAACAAGATCATGGTTGTTTTCCTCAATAAATGCAGTCACAACCCACATGGATGAGGACTTATCCAGTGTGAAATGGATCATGGCTCCACAACCACACCTCTTCACAAAACACATGTACTTCTTGGACAGCTTATCCTGCAAGTTACCCACTTCATCACAAACGGGGCTCAAAAGCCCTCTAGACCTCTTAGAATGGCAGATCTTACCCTGCTTGTCACAAACCAGATCTTTGGCAACCATAATCTTAGTTCCCCGTTCATATCTATTGTCATCTTTCCTGATGTTAAACCCAATAATTCCAATGTAGCTGCAATAGAAGGAGATACCTTCATCTAAACTTCCAAACTGGAGGCCAATTCTAGGGAATGCAGCTGGGGGCAGAGAATAAGCACCAATAGAATGCAAAGACTGAGGGTTATCATCATCACAGCCGACACTTACATTAGCAGCATCTGTATCAAGGCTGAGATCCATGACAACGTGTTGGAGTAACTCAGAAGACCAGAAGAGTAACCTTGTAACACAACAAGAGTAGCTCGGTAAGTCAAAAGAGTAACCACATATAACAAAAGAGTAACTACGCAAAACATAAAAACATGTATGACAATGACTACTTCAAAAATGAAAATGCAGACACAAAAATTGGGTTTCTTTCCCACACAAGAGAAAGAGGGATGAATACACATTGAAATGATGATAAAAATGAGAAAAACAAGTATAACTGAATGAATTGACGAAGAGAAATACAAAATCTACTTGAATGTAGCTTAGAAAAACTATTGCTCCTAAAAATGCAGATAGAACAGGGAATTCTCCCACCACCTCCACTCCCTCCTCCTCAGCGGCGTGAGATTCACAACAACAATTTTTTCCTAAATATGCAGAAAGAACAGGGAATTCTCCCACCCCCACTCCCTCCTCTTCAACAGCGTGAGCTTCACAACAGCATGTCTAGACGGTGGAATCAACTTGGTGAAAATCGATATCGTCACAGGATACACAGACGAAGGTGGGAGACACCTTCGTCGTCCTCCTCTACAAGACTGATAAAAGGGGAATCCATCCTTGTTGTTCGGGAATGGAGATGAATATAGGGAATTCTGACAATTGTAAAAGGAAGATTGAAATACATCATGGAAGGCGGAATCAGAGGCAGATTTACGCATGTGGGCCATCTAACGACAGATGAGGGGGTAGATCGGATCTATCAGCCCGACAGTGGCAAAAATGAACGTGGAGGATGATGCGTGATTTTTTCTTTCCTGAAACGGATGCTACAGTAACTTCGAGTTATTTACAAACGGATGCCACCACGTCACTTGGACGGGTAACTTTCCCAATGCTACCCACCGGGCAACAAATAAATAGCATATATATATATATTAATATATATATATATATATATATATATAGTGAAGCTGGAATACACTCGAGTGTACCAGAGACACTATACACCTCAGTTGTTTTCAATAATAGAGTGATGATTTTGAAAATTTGAACCATTGATCTTCTTAAATATCTTAAGAACATACTACATAATAAATTTCAGCTCATTTGGATACTATAGGTCATACATCTAAAGGAGGCAAAAATCATGCATATCAAATTAGTTTTGTACGTCGATTTTGTTGTCCTTAGATGAGTGACTTATTCTCATCCATATGGGCTCAAATTTTGTATGTGACCTATTATTGTAACCATGAAGATCAATGGATTAGATTTTACAAAAACTTGGTCTAGATAGGTGATGCGATGATTTTGAGTCGCATTTATAGACTTGCTTGATAGGTGTTTTATGCATTTATTAGTCATTTTCATGGTTAATGTTGCATAATTCATTCATTTTGGTCTATGCTACTTCTTTATGTCAAATTTCCTTTATTTAAGTATTTTGAGTATTAATTATCGAAAGAATATATTTTGTGTGGATTTATGTGGTTCCGTGTGTTAATTTCAGGAAAAACAAGTATCTGCTGCCGTCGATACCATTGGCGGTGGTCGATACCATCGACCGGACCACAGGTTGCCAGCCACAAGGACTAGAAGAAAGTCGATACTATCAGGTTGCTGGCGAGAAGTGCGTCGATACTATCGACCAAAATGTCGATACTATCGAGTGGTGGAGCTACAGTGACAAAAAATGACAAAACCGTCGCTACAGGTTCATCGATACCATCGACCCGCGTCGATGGTATCGAGGTGACATCAGGCGCACAGATGAAAGATAAGAAGGATTGCCGCTATCATGCTAGGTCGATACCATTGACCCGCGTCGATGGTATCGACACCGTCAGATATGAGTTTATTTCAGATTAATCTTAATCGGACGACCGTGGTTAATTGGCGACCTAATTCGGGAGATATACCTAATGACGGCGCCCTTGAACTCGGGGGACATCATTAGTTGCTGCACACATTTCGGAGAGCAAGGAGAGAAGAACGGAGCACGAGAGCACGCCCCAGCCGATCCGGACACTGAAGAAGACGAATTCCACCACCGAAAGGCGGGAGAACGCGGATTCCACGCCAAGGATCGATTGGACCTTCTCCGTTCAGGGGTTTAATCACTCAATCATGTTTTCCTTCATGTTTCCTTTTTTCTTCTCCACATTGTACTATGAGATGAACATGCAGGGCTAATCCCCTTTGTCTTTAGGACCGGGAGTAGCCCGGGGATTCATTGTATGATGATTTTATAATAGTAATTCATATCTTATCTCTTAAATCCATGGTATAATTTCGTTTTCTCTAATATATTGTTATGCTTGATCACCATAATAATAACCTAATGCCCTTAATTTCTTTGAAAGAAGAATTAACGGTTGAAAAGAGACGGAATTTACATTAATTGACAAATCCTTTGAACAAGGTGGTGTAAGATTAATGGTGGATACCGAGAGGTCGTTCCTAAAGCACCTAGTTTAGGGTATAGGTTACTACGACGGTGGAACCGACCTAGACATAGGTAGTGAATTGTACCACGACAGTGGGCAATTCTGATTTCAGGCCACTACTCGGATAGAGAGATGAAATTGAGTAGCTATATATAATTTAATACAATGAAAACCCGTGGTGAAACCGCAATCCTAAAGATCTTCTTTTGAATTGATTAAACCTACATTTAATCGATTGATTGTTTTATTTTATTTTATTTTAATTTTAACAACAACTCTCAACTATTTAGTCGGCGTAGCTGATCGCGAGTAGTTAGTAGGAGTCCCTGACGATTTCACGTATTCCTGAGTTCGACTCGGGCCTCACAAAGGCAAGTACTACTTCGACGCGTTCACTTGCGTTTCTGCGCACGATAAATTTGCGTCAAGTTTTTGGCGCCGTTGCCGGGGATACGACAATTTTTCGGCACTTCGAGTGTTGTGAGCGGCCACTCTAGGCCACATTTTTATTTTTTTTATCATTCCAAAAATTTATAATCTATTTTCTAAATATTTGCAATCGTCAAGCACTGTACTGAAATTAAATTTCTCTATTTGTAGGTACTGTGCATGGTGCAGATGTGTAGTACAGATTACACGCAACACGCACCAGAGGTTCCGCTGCCGGGATCGGAAGACGAGGACGAGTATAATCAAGACCCGCTGGAGGATATAGTTTCTGAACCTGAACAAGAAGAGATGGACGAGCCACAGACAATATGGGAGAAGATCAAGGCTTCTTGCTCATCTGCTTCCAAGGGGCCGATCAAGAAGCAAGCGGTGAATATTCTGACATACAAGATTGATCCGACTTTAATCAACTTGGTGAAGTCGAATGCTTTCCATGGGCTCAAAAATGAAGACCCCGTCGCGCACATAAGTCAATTTGTGGAGAATTGTGATATGATAAAAATCGACAGATTTCCACAAGATGTGCTCTACTTGAAGCTCTTCCCAAGTTCTCTAGTGGGAATTGTGCGCGAATGGCTACATAACTTGGACGATGAATATGTGGAGTCTTGGGACCACATGGTGGAGGTCTTTTTTGAGAGGTTCTTTCCGCCCGAGAAGACCAATGACATGATCAGAAAGATCCACAACTTCACCCAACAAGCAGGAGAGACCTATTCTGAGACATGAGAAAGGTTTCAGATCATGCTCAGGCGATGCCCGCATCATGGGCTTGATAAGGAGACACAAGTCAAGATCTTCTATTTTGCTCTCTCCGACCATGATAGAAGCAACCTCGATTCAGCCGGTTCTGGATTCTTCTTGAATAACACTGACACGAGATGTTGGGAGATTTTAAAGAACATGGCCAAGAAACAATCATGGGGCGAAAGAGGCGTCGTGGAGCAGGTTCGAGTAGTAGGTGAATCTAAAGCAATAAAGGAGCTGAATGAGAAGATGGATCTTCTCACAAAGAGATTGCTTTCAAAGGAGGATACTGAGTCTGAGGATGAGGCTCAAGTGAAATTCATGAGGCAGCAGCAAGGCTACAGGAACAATGACTATTCATGGAGGAAAGATAAGAAGTTCTCCTGGAAGGATCCAAATAACTTCTTGCAGGATCTGGATGCTAAACCCCAGCCAGTAGTGGAAGATAAGAGCACACAGCTGCTCAATCAAGTGATAAAGCAAAACCAAGAACTCATGGCTACTTTTGGCCAACAAATAAAGCAACAAGGGGAGTTCATGAACCAATTCAGGTAGACACTGCAGAGCCATGGGGCTCAAATGAGGACAATAGAGACATCTATGGCACAAATGGCTGCGGAGATAGCCAGTTTGAAGAAGCCGGCACATCGAGGTTTCTTGGGAAATACTAATGTTCCAGGAGGAAACCAACAAGCGAAGGCCATCTTGCTAAGAAGTGGCAAGAAATTGTTAAATCCCAGGGCTGATGAAGCAAGCAAACCCCAAGCTAAAATTGAAATTGAGGCCACTGAGGAGCTGCCTGTATCGATCACAGAACCAGTTGATGACACAACAGTGGATGCTACTGAAGATCATATTGCAGAGGAGGAAGGGCCTAAGAAACAGACACCCTATGTGCCACCGCATCAAAGGGCACAGGCTGTCCTGGTCCTTTATCCGAACAGTGCTAAGGAAAGGAAGGTAGATGACCAATTCAAAAAGTTCTTAGACAGTTTCAGGAAGCTTTCAGTCAACATCCCTCTATTGGAAGCTATTGAGCAAATTCTGTCTTATGGGAAATTCCTGAAGGACATCATCACCAAGAAGAGAAAAATCCCGGACACTGAAGTAGTTGTGCTTACGGAGCAGGTGAGTGCCTTCATCATGGGTACATTGCCACCAAAGAGGCAAGATCCGGGTTGTTTCAAAATTTCATGCTATATCGGGAAAGTCAAATTTGGTGAAGCATTATGTGACTCAGGAGCAAGCATCAATTTAATGCCCCTTTCTACATTCAAGAAGTTGGGATTAAAGGAGTCAAGGCCAAGCAACATGACAATTCAATTGGAGGATAACTCTATGGTGAAATCGTATGGGATTTGTGAAGATGTGCTTGTGAAAGTGGATAGATTTGTATTTCCTACAGATTTTGTCGTCATGGAGATGCAAGATGAACAAGGCAATGAGCTAATACTCTGAAGACCATTCCAAGCTACAACCGACATGATACTCGAGATGGGGAGAGGTCGATTGACCTTGGGTATATCCGATGACCGATTTGAGATGGTCATGCCTTCCAGCGCCACTTCACCTAAATCCAAGGAGCAATGCCACATGGTAAAACATTTTGATAATACCATCTCACTTTGTCTAGGGAAGCCATTTCTGGATATGGCTCATGTAATGACCAAGGTGGAAAAAGGGACTTTGGCTGTAGACATCATGGAGCAGACCAAAGTAGTATCCCTTTGCAAGGCTGTCGGGTCTCCGAATGATGAGAATGAGGACATTCCTCCCTCTACGGAGGATGATGCTATAGAAAATTCAGTTTTTGATGCATATCCGAAATTACCATTGGAGGATTGTTTGGTCAACATCACTCATGATTGGATGAGAAGCAAATCACTCAAGGAGTGCGCCAAGATGCTTCAGATGCTTCCATGTTTCTATGCGAGGTATTATGAAGATTTAGGTGAACTTCCCCCTCTGCTTCAATCATCCTTGATCAGCCTGCCGGAGTTAGAGTTAAAGCCACTGCCACCGCATCTTAAGTACGCCTTTCTAGCGGAGGAAGAAAAGTTACCTGTGATCATTTCTACATATCTGAGTGCGGAAGAGGAAGACCAATTGTTGATAGTGCTGAAGAACCACCGGGGAGCATTTGGGTGGTCTGTTGCATATATCAAGGGGATTTCCCCTACTTTGTGTCAGCATAAGATTCGGCTCGAGGAGGAAGCCAAGCCGGTAATCCAACCGCAACGTCGACTGAATCTGAGCATGATGGAGGTGGTGAAGAAATAGGTGATTAAGCTTCTCTTCGCAGGTATCATCTATGCGATTTCAGACTCGACATGGGTAAGTCCCACACAAGTAGTCCCTAAAAAGGGGGGTATTACTGTCACTCAAAATATTTTAAATGAACCTGTCACCACCCGTTTGGTAACCGGGTGGCGAGTTTGTATTGATTACCGATGTCTTAATGCCGCTACGCTGAAGGATCATTTTCCTCTCCCATTTATTGATCAAATTCTAGAGCGCTTAGCCGGCCGATCTCATTTCTATTTTCTGGACGGGTATTCGGGATATAATCAGATTTCAATTGACCCTAAGGACCAAGAGAAATCTACTTTCACTTGTCCTTATGGAACTTTTGCGTATCGCCGCATGCCCTTTGGATTATGCAATGCACCAGTGACTTTTCAGCGTTGTATGCTCGCCATTTTTTCTGATATGGTAGAACACTGTCTTGAAGTCTTTATGGATGATTTTTCGGTTTATGGTCCTTTGTTTGATGAATGCCTTTATAATTTGGATAAGGTGTTACAGAGATGTGAGGACACACATTTGGTCCTCAACTGGGAGAAATGTCATATGATGGTAAGTGAAGGGATAGTTCTTGGACATAAAGTGTCTAGCAAAGGTTTGGAGGTAGATCCGGTTAAAATTGAAGTAATTTCTAAATTGCCCCCACCAACTTTGGTAAAAGGGGTAAGGAGTTTCTTAGGACACGCCTGATTTTATCGTCGGTTCATAAAAGATTTTTCTAAAATCGCCAAACATCTATCCGAGCTGCTCGAGAAAGATGCCGTTTTTGATTTCAATGACAAGTGTTTACACACGTTCAACGTGCTGAAGGAGAAATTGATTTCCGCGCCGGTTGTTCAAACCCCGGATTGGACTAAGCCATTTGAACTCATGTGTGACGCATCAGATTTTGCTGTAGGAGCTGTGTTGGGATAGTGGGTGGACAATAAACCCGCCGTAATCTTTTATGCTTCTAAGACTTTGAATGATGCCCAATTAAATTACACAACTACTGAAAAAAAATTGCTTGCTGTTGTTTTCACTTTTGAAAAGTTTAGGCAATATTTAGTTGGATAGAAAGTAGTTGTTTGGACTGATCACACTGCTATTAAATATTTGATGGAGAAAAAAGATGCCAAACCTAGATTGATTAGGTGGATCTTGCTCCTACAACAATTTTATATCGAAATTAAAGACAAGGCGGGGATTGAGAATGTTGTAGCGGATCATTTGTCTAGGTTAGAGAGGGTAGATGAAAAAGATTTACACATACCCATAATCGAGACATTTCCGGATGAACAATTGTTGAAAGTGAATTCTAAAGATCCTTGGTTTTCCTATATTGTGAATTATCTTGCTTGCAGGATCATCTCCGATGATTGGACATATCAAGAGAAGAAGAAGTTTTTCCATTTTCTACGATATTATTTTTGGGATGAACCCATTCTTTTGAAGCAATGTAGGGATGGTGTTCTACGCAGGTGTGTACCTGAGGAGGAATACGAGAGTGTTCTTCGTCACTGCCACACTCTACCTACGGGCGGACACCACACGAGCTCTCGTACGGTGGCCAAAGTGTTGGAAAGTGGCCTATATTGGCCTACCTTGTTCCGAGACGCCTATGAGTTTGTGAGACAATGTGATTCCTACCAAAGGGCAGGTAACATTTCAAAGAGACAAGAGATGCCCCTAAATGTCTTCCAAGAGGTTGAGGTATATGACCTATGGGGTATAGATTTCATGGGACCCTTTGTGTCCTCAAATTCGAATTTATATATGCTCTTAGCTGTTGATTACGTGTCGAAGTGGGTAGAAGAAATACCCACAAGGACTAATGATTCTACTGTAGTGTGCAGATTCGTTAAGGAACATATCTTCTGCAGGTTTGGAGTGCCCCGAATGATCATCAGTGATGGGGGTACGCACTTTAAGAATCAAAAGTTCTCGGCATTGTTGAAGAAATACGGGGTCAAACATAACATAGGTACCCCGTATCACCCACAAACTCAAGGACAGGTGGAGGTCTCCAATCACGAAATTAAGAAAATCTTGGAGCGTACGGTGGCTTCCACGAGGAAGAACTGGAGTGCCTTACTTCCAGATGCATTGTGGGCATATAGGACGGCATACAAGACACCTATAGGCACCACGCCTTTTAGGTTGGTGTACAGCCGGGCTTGTCACTTACCGGTAGAGTTAGAGCATAAAGCACACTGGGCGCTTAGAAAGCTCAACTTGAGTTATGACGAGGCAGGGAAGAAGAGATTGCTTGAATTAAATGAATTGGATGAGCTGCGCATGACTGCATATGAGAACTCTCGGATATACAAGGAGCACACTAAGTTGATCCACGATCGCCACATTCAGATGCACACCTTCAAGAAGGGAGATCGTGTGTTGTTGTTCAATTCAAGGCTGAAGTTGCATCCCGGGAAGCTAAAATCCCGATGGAGTGGGCCATTCACGGTGGAAGAGGTCAAACCACATGGCGCAATCTTGGTGCGCGATGGTGAGACTACATTTTTGGTGAACGGACAGAGGTTGAAGCTATATTTTAGTGAAGATTACACAAGGAAGGTGAATGAGGTCAAACTCATTTCACTTTTGGACCAATGATGTGATTCAAGTTGTCTAGCCTAAGACGTTAAATAAGGGCGCTTGTTGGGAGGCAACCCAACCATTGGTACCTTAGTTTTGTTCATTTACATTCATAGTTTAAATTGTTTTCACTTAGTTTGTAGTGTAAAAAAGATACCGTGATCATTTTTTACATGTGCAGGGCTGAGGCAGAGTCGATACCATCGACCCTTGTGTCGATGGTATCGACCATGGTACAGTTTGGTGACTACAGGAATCGCACTGCGTCAATACCATCGACGGCCTCGTCGATGGTATCGACATACCAACAGGCAAATTGCAAGAAGAAGTCGATGGTATCGACATGGGTGTCAATACTATCGAGATCTCTGAAGATTTTCAGAACAAATCATCTCAGGAAAGTCGATACCATCGACGAGCGTGTCGATGGTATCGACACATTCATGCAAAGAAGGCGGAAGCCGGGCCTCGCGAGGGTTTTCCCTAATCAGAGGGTTGATACTATTGACCTGCGTTGATGGTATCGACGCACCACGTCAACGATCTGCGAGGACAGATCAACGACGATCGCAGCAGCCAAGAAGTCGATCTGGGGGATGGGTCGATACTATCGACCCACGTCGATAGTATCGATGCGTCAGCAATCTGGGCCCCACAGATCCA
This sequence comes from Alisma plantago-aquatica, assembly GCA_963693085.1. Taxonomy (NCBI): domain Eukaryota; kingdom Viridiplantae; phylum Streptophyta; class Magnoliopsida; order Alismatales; family Alismataceae; genus Alisma; species Alisma plantago-aquatica. The sequence continues at coordinate 1,260,649,168 of OY856409.1, forward strand.
GCCATCGACTACCGTCGATACTCGTGGAGGTACGAATTGTGTTACCCGAGTCGATACCATCGACTCGCGTCGATGGTATCGACGGAAGGACAGTAGCGCCGGCCACGACTATATATGAGGAGTGTTTGCGTCAGATGACATCACACATTCAGTGCAACTCTTCTTCACTTGTTCCGAGCGTGTTCCAGAGCTGTCCAAACCCAACGACGAGCAACACCGAGCTAGTTCTTCATCGAGCGGAGATTTGATTCTCCGATCTTCACCGAGCTTCCTTCCTATTCTCCTTTATTTCGACATCATGGTGCACGTAGCTGGTGCATCGTCTTCACGCACGAATTCGAGGGACATTTCCTAGTTCGTGCCACCTCCGACTGTGTCAGTTGCACGCCCACGGCTGAGTCATCCATCTACGGAGGTGAAGAAGATATACGAAGAGATTATGAAGAGGAAGATTGAGCCGACCCGTTATGTCGAACGGGACACCATCCGCGACCTCGGGTTCGAAGTGAACCTTGCCTACGTGCTGAAAGGACAGGCCCAACACATGGAAAGACTGCCTGATGAGATGGAGTATCATGCTGATGGCTAGCCTTTCTTCGGCGAGTGGCCCACGTACAAGGAATTGGTGGCTGAGTTCATGGCATCATTGGACGTCTGCGTCGTTCCCAACGACGTCATAGCCACCGACCGTGAGTGGATTAAGGGCCGGGTGTCGTTCCGGTGGTACAACAATGACTACACCCTTACACTCCGGTAGTTCAACGTGATCTTCAACTGGAACCACTCGCGGTCCGACTACCGGCGCCCAGACAACCGCACCGACTATGACGCCATCTTCGCCGAGCTGGTTACAGTGCCGCCGGAGAAGTCACCAAGCTACCATAATGCTGCGGTAGCTGATTTCGAGCATCCTTTCGTCTGGATTCTGCACCGGAGCTCAGTTAGACATTGTTTGCTCGGGGTGATTTGGCCCTCAGCAAGTTTCAGGAGACGGACTTATTCTTTTTGTATAAGCTCCTGAAGCGTCAAGAATGCAATTGGGGTGCCTTCTTTCTGTAGAGAGTTTTGGCAGTGAAGAGGAGTATGAGGAAAGCACCAATTCACTTTGGCGGGCTCATCACCAAGCTGGCTTCATACCTCAGTTTGAATTTCCAGCAGCTCACTCCTCTATCCAACAGGAGCAAGGTGAACTTGCAACATTTGCACCGGTCCAATCTCATTCTTCTTCGAGATGGTTTGGCGTATGCGCACTGCCACGTCAACCATGCCTACCAGGAATGCTTGCTGCCCGATCCGGTCTTCAACATCGAAGGGGCGTAACACTTCCAATGGCCAATCATAGCCATCGCCGACTCCGATGAAGAAGGTGGCAACGACGAAAATGACGACGAGGCTGAGGAGGAAGAGGAGGCATTTACACCTCTTTGAGCATGAGTGGCACCACAGAAGCGTCCTCGGATGCATCCGGGTGCATCTTCATCATCACAACCTACGCCGCCACCACCACCGCCCTCGCAGCCAAGTGAGGAAGCCTATTCTATGCAGGGTATGTATACTATGCTGCAGGAGATACAGAAAACGCAGCAGCATCACATGATGATGTATGCCGGTATTCAAGACACTACAAACTGACTACTAGACAATCAACGGGCAATGTTCGAGAATGAGCGTCTTCTCCTTGACAACCAACAACAAATTCATGATTGGTTGCAATGGATGGAGATGCAACAACAGCCCTTCTACGACCACTATTGGAGCTAAGATTACTTTGGAGGCTATCCACAACCTCCACCTAGGGCCCAGTTTGATCCAAGCTTCCAGGGGGAGTATCCGTCCTGGGACCCTACGGCTCCGCAGTACCTGCCTCCACCTGAAGAGTAAAAGCGGTATCTCTGTTCCAACCTTTAAGATTGTTTTTGACTATGAGGCCATAGTCGAATCAAGCTTGGGGGGGTATTGGAACAGTTCTATCTTTCATTTTCTATATTTTTAGTTTTATTGCTTTTGTTTCCTGTCATTTGTTTTCTGCAATCTTAGTTTGTTTTAGGATCCACAATCTATCTAGTGTAATCGTGGATGTCTTTAATGTTGAGTCATCTCAGTTGCATGTGCATGGGGAATTGAGGGAAACTAAATTTTTTTTGAGTGTTCACAAGCTTGAGTGTTGTTTAACCTTGATCACTTAACTTAGAAAATGATTGGGTTTGTCAACTTTAAAACAGAAAATCATGACTGTATGTTCCTAATGATTCATGAAAGTGGACGGAATTGGTTGTTTGAGCCTAAACTGACCAAATGATAATGAGACTTTAATTTGAAGTAAGAGAGAAAAAACCTCTTAGCTACTACACAGGTCAGTAAGGAGGGACATATAATATTTTTCAAAGGTTCAGTCAACTAGTCTTGTGATATGTCCACCTCATTGTTTTCACAATCCACCCAAGATTTGGAAGTAAAGTACGGTTTTAACCTTGTTGATTGCATGGCATGTAGATAGGACTTGCATTGCAGCCACCTTCATATGTTTGCATGAAAAATAAGAAAAAAAATTTAGAATAGGTATACATGCACATTACCCTTAGGTGCATGTCATGTAGTTGCATTCATAACTTTTATGCATAAAGTATGTCATGTACCTCATTTATTCTTTAATGGTGAGTTAATTTGTTCCATACCTTCCAAATAGTGCAAATATTCGAGCTATGCAGAAAATATAAGCCCAATAAGTATTCATTGTCAATCATGGATATAAGGGTTTGTAATGAAAAAAAAGAAGAAAAAAATCTGAAATTGAAAAAAAAGTTATTCAGAAGCAACAAGAATAAGAAGGAGAAAGGAACATAATCTCACCTGTATTTCAAGATAAGTGAGTACATGATGTAGCTTAATTAGATATCCATCTCATTTGGAGACGGATGGTTAGTGCATGCATCATTCCACCTAATCTTAGGCATTAGGGCATTTTTCATATGCATTTGCATCATTTACGACATTTTTGTTGTATGCATGTTGAAATCGTATAATGCTTCCACTTCTTCCATGAGCCACCTATTTCATCCACCCATTGCTTGGGTTAGTAGGCCACCGTGAATTTCTCCTCACTAGTGAATATCAGGAGAACTGCTTCCATGTAGATGGTAGTTAGGGCGAGCAACGTAGTTTAGAAGATCACAAGATGCACTAAGTCTGGACCGGCGAATTTTATTAGGTTAACTGCCTTATGTGATAGTGTTCATCAGTTTGAGGTTAATATCTTTTATGGATGATTACTGTCACCTTTAGGGTAATTATCATTCTGTGGTTAGTGAGGGCCGGTATGCGAGTGTCCGGTGGGAGTCATGTGGGATGTCTGTTGTGATGCTTTGTTCTTTAGTTGACTCTGGCAATTCTATTCTAAGGTTTAGTTGCTCGAGGGCGAGCAATGTTCAAGCTTAGAGGAGTTTGATGCGATGCTTTTGAGTCGCATTTATAGACTTGCTTGATAGGTGTTTTATGCATTTATTAGTCATTTTCATGGTTAATGTTGCATAATTCATTCATTTTGGTCTATGCTACTTCTTTATGTCAAATTTCCTTTATTTAAGTATTTTGAGTATTAATTATCGAAAGAATATATTTTGTGTGGATTTATGTGGTTCAGTGTGTTAATTTTAGGAAAAACAAGTATCTGCTGCCGTCGATACCATCAACGGTGGTCAATACCATCGACCGGACCACAGGTTGCCAGCCGCAAGGACCAGAAGAAAGTCGATACTATCGACAGGGATGTCGATGGTATCGAGATACCATCAGGTTGCTGGCAAGAAGTGCGTCGATACTATCGACCAAAATGTCGATACTATCGACTGGTGGAGCTACAACAACACAAAATGACAAAACCGTCACTACAGGTTCGTCGATACCATCGACCCCATCGATGTTATCGAGGTGACATTAGGCACACAGACGAAAGAAAAGAAGGATTGGCGCTATCATACTAGGTCGATACCATCGACCCGCGTCGATGGTATCGACACCGTCAGATATGAGTTTGTTTCATATTAATCTTAATCAGACGGCCGTGGTTAATTGGCGACCTAATTTGGGAGATATACCTAATGACGACGCCCTTGAACTCGGGGGACGTCATTAGTTGCTGCACACATCCCGGAGAGCAAGGAGAGAAGAACGGAGCACGAGAGCACGCCCCAGCCGATCCGGACGCTGAAGAAGACGAATTCTACCACCGAAAGGCGGGAGAATGTGGATTCCACACCAAGGATCGATTGGACCTTCTCCGTTCAGGGGTTTAATCACTCAATCACGTTTTCCTTCATGTTTCCCTTTTTCTTCTCCACATTGTACTCTGAGATGAACATGCAGGGCTAATCCCCTTTGTCTTTAGGACCGGGAGTAGCCCGGGGATTCATTGTATGATGATTTTATAATAGTAATTCATATCTTATCTCTTTAATCCGTGGTATAATTTCATTTTCTCCAATATATTGTTATGCTTGATCACCATAATAATAACCTAATGCCCTTAATTGCTTTGAAAGAAGAATTAACGGTTGAAAAGGGACGGAATTTACATTAATTGACAAATCCTTTGAACAAGGTGGTGTAAGATTAATGGTGGATGCCGAGAGGTCGTTCCTAATGCACCTAGTTTAGGGTATAGGTTACTACGACGGTGGAACCGACCTAGACATAGGTAGTGAATTGTACCACGACAGTGGGCAATTCTGATTTCAGGCCACTACTCGGATAGAGAGATAAAATTGAGTAGCTATATCAAATTTAATACAATGAAAACCCGTGGTGAAACCGCAATCCTAAAGATCTTCTTTTGAATTGATTCAACCAACATTTAATTGATTGATTGTTTAGTTTTATTTTTATTTTCTTTTAATTTTAACAGCAACTCTCAACTATTTAGTCGGCTTAACTGATCGCGAGTAGTTAGTAGGAGTCCCCGACGATTTCACGTATCCCTGAGTTTGACTCGGGCCTCACAAAGGCCTGTACTACTTCGACGCGTTCACTTGCGTTTCTGCGCACGGTAAATTTGCGTCAATAGGCAAACACGATTGGGTTGTACGGTGTGATCTGTACACTCGAGTGTATATATATACACTAGATAGTATATATATATATATATATATATATATATATATATATATATATATATAGAGAGAGAGAGAGAGAGAGAGAGAGAGAGAGTCAAGCTAGAATACACTTGAGTGTATAGAACACGTCGTACACCCCAATGGTGTTTGCTTATCTAGACCATGTTTTTCCAAAATCTAATCCATTGATCTTCATGGTTACAATAATAATAGGTCACATAAAAAAATTGAACTCATTTGGATGAGTGTAAGTCACTCATCCACAGACAACAAAACCGACGCACAAAACTAATTTGAAATACATGATTTTTGCCTCCTTTAGATGCGCGACCTATAAGTGTCCAAATGAGCTAAAATTTATTATATAGTATGTTCTTAAGATAATTAAGAAGATTAATAGTTTAGATTTTTCAAAAATTTACTGCATCTTCAAAAATGAATGAGGTGTACGGTGCCTCCGGTACACTCGAGTGTACACTAGCCTAACTCTCTCTCTCTCTACACACACACACACAGATATATATATATATATATATATATATATATATATATATATATATATATATATATATATATATATATATGGCTCATCTTTAATACCCGCACACCCTTCCTGTCACTTTTTTTTAAAAAAATCGCAATTGTTGAGGAGAATTTTGTCTAGATCCTCAAAAAAATTCATCCAAAAATAATATCATTTGCCCCACAAAAATAAAAAAATACGACCATATATTTATTAACTGTATATTTTCTGTGCAGTTACTTTTTTTGTCATACTTTTAATTTTTTTATCAATATAGTTATTCTTTTGATCTTAGAGTTACTTTTGCGTACCATATAGTTACACTTTTGGATGTACGGGTAGCGAAAAATTAGGCTACCCGTGCAGGCAGTAAATAAATCCCCCCCCCATACACACACACACACACACACACACACACATATATATATATATATATATATATATATATATATATATATATATATATATATATATATATATATATATATATCTATATATGCAATTTACACACGTCACCCTAAAATTGGTTTTGATGGTAGATGTGTAGCATAGTTATGGCCTAACCCAATATCTCTGTGTGGTTGGATGGTTTGGTTTTATTCTTGTTTTATCTCAGTCTGTGTACTGAACCTCTACCACCTTATTCCCAATGTAAAGTTAATTCTTTCCTACCTTTGCTCCCCTCGAATGTAACTTGAGGTTTCTCTATAATCAATGTAATAAAGTAGCAATAGGACAATTTCCTTTTCTTGCAAAGACAAAGAAGATGATCATCGCCGGACAAGACCAGTTTGTGAGACGAGCCGACCTTATGAAGGATCAAGGAGGACAAAACAAAGGAGCAAGACGATCGTCTGGTGGACCCAACTGACCATCTGGAAGGTGTCCATACAATGGTTGGACATGAGGCCAAACAACCATCCTAGAAGGCCCAACTGATAGTATGGAAGGTGTCTAGACATCAGTTGGACAGGAGGCCATACAACCGTTCTCGAGGACCAACCGACCAACCAAGATGTGAGATGACCAGTTCAAGGATTGAACCAATCTACCCAGATTGTCAAGCACATATCTACACCAACAACATGTTCATACATGCGATGTGATGATTGACCTATGTGGTAGTAATTCCTTGTGTCTCCAAGAAATTACAGTTGACATAGCCATAACCATTGTTTTTTGTTTTATATTGCATGCTTACGTTGTGGGATATAGCATGTATATGATACATACTATATATGTGGTGATTGGATACAATATATGGATATATATATCTATATATATGATATATATAAATCCTCAATCAATATATATTAAGTCTAAGATGCTTTCCATTAGTAACACATATGAAAATCTTGATCGACCAAGTGTAGGAGACGCAAAAGTGTAGTACATTGTCTATCTTGTGGAAGTTTGATGGTAGTAATGTAGGATCCACAGAAATGGGATGCATTATTATCGTGTTGGTTTTTAGGTCAGGATTCGCTGGTGATTCTTAGAGAGTATAAACCCAATTGCATGCAAATGATCATGGTAAGGAGTTTCACATATCATCTATCCAAGAGTTTCATATAGATGCAATTGGCAAAATTGTCTACCTAAATAGTCAAGTTGTGGGCGATCAACAAAAGCTGACTCATGATTTTGATCAAACATGGATCTTGGCTCATTAGAAAACTATTCACTACAGTTTTTCAAATTGATACTTGAGGGTTGTCAATTGGATCAAAATAGTAAGAATGATAGTTTATTAAAGACCTAATTAATATCACCAAATTATAATCAAATCCAATCAAAATTAGTTTTGACAAAATTGCAAATTCTTTTGTAGAATAAAATGGCAACAAAAGACAATCACTTTTCTCTACAATTAGTCCTTGAGAAGGATAGACTTAATGGGAAAAACTTCGATGACTGGTTCAGGGCATTGAGAATTGTTCTCACACAGGAGCACAAGCTCTATGTCCTGGAAATGCCAGAGCCAGACAAACCCCTTCCAACTGCACCTAGGGCTGACAGGGATGCTTACAAGAAGAATATTAAAGATGCCATGGATGTTAAGTGTCTGATGCTATGATCCATGAACTATGTGTTGTAGTGGAAGTATGAGAACATGGATGTGATTGAGATGGTCACACATCTCAAGAACATGTTCCAAGATCAGGAAATATAAGAGAGATATGATGTCTCCAAGGCATTGTTAAAATGTGACATGGCAGAAGGATACCCATTAGGTCCTCATGTACTCAAGCTCATTCGGCATGTGGAGACCCTAGCTGGAGTGAGATTCCCCTCGGGTCAAGAGTTGGCCACTGATGTGATTCTGCAATCACTATAAGAATCATACAATCAGTTTGTCATGAACTACAACATGAACAACTTTGACAAATCATTGACATAGTTGTTGGGCATGTTGAGAATAGTTGAGGGACAAATGAAGAAATACAAGCCAAAGTCTGTGATGACGATCAACAAGACAAAGGGGAAGTCTAAAAGCAAAGGCAAAACTAAGGAGAGTTCTAAAGTTGGCCATAAGCCCAAATATTTAGATATCAAAGAAAAGAGAGGAGTGAAGAAAAGAGGCAATTATCACTATTGTCACAAGCCTGGACATTGGAAAAGAAATTTCCCACTCTAGTTAGAGGAATGAAAGAAGAAGAAGGAAGGCGTTGAGGCCTCCACTTTAGGTATAATGTTATAAGATAAATTTGATAACTTCTTCTTGCTATATGATACTAGATAGAGATCTTACATACTTGATGTGCATGATCTAACAGGAAGTAAAAGTCCTCAATGAAGGATAAAGATGGACAAGGCAGAGTAAGAGTTGCAAAATCTTTAGTATACATTTAAATTTATATTAGCCCAATGGGCATGTAATAGAGTTAGTTAAACTACTATTTCATTATGCCAAGAAAATAGAAACATTTGCTTTAAAGCATCTTGTATGACAAGAATGATAAATCAATAAAGTAAGATATTAGTGTTTCTATTTCAAAATATATGATCTTGCATGGAAATGCCAAAATATCTAATGATACTTTCTTTGAAAGAATATTGGATAAAATTTTCAATGTTGATACCAAAGGATTGTAATTTATAACTCAAGACCATCATTAGCAATAGTCACACTAGACGTACATATAAAAAATGCATGTCTAGAATATATATTGATGTTAATATAGATCCCCCTAGTCATCAAACCTATGATAACATGCAAAGCCTTATTTACGCACAATATGACATGACATCCTTCACTAGATGTAGTGGGAGGATAAGCCTTCCATCATACCTCATATATATGATGCATGAAGATCTTATGGAATGAATGACATGGATACTTGTTTATACCTCATTTCATTTGCTAGTAATATGATGATATGTACTCAGTAAAATAGAAGCATAAATCTCTTGAAGTGTTCAAAGAGATTATATGAAAGTATTAAGAAACTTTGATAAGATCAAATGTTGAAATACTTTGCATCAAGACCTTGAAAACCTTTAGGAAAGAATAGTAAAAATGTATCAAAAGTCAAATCCATCTGAACATGATGATGTGTCAGAATGAAGGAATTATATCATGATAACTCATCAATGAATCTAATATTCTTATATCCCCATAAATATATACATATGAAAAATCATGTACCATCTAAGTGGTTTATTAGACATCATATATGATATGATATGGGAATGTCCCAATATGTCTACAGGATTGAAACCTATAGAAATAAAGCAATTTCTTATAGGGTTGATCCACAAACCATAATTTTTGAATACTTCCTTTGACCCCATAACAAAAGTGTTTTGTTACCAAGATAACCGAGTTCCAAATACTCAGTGGGAGTAAAAGAAGAACTTAAAATGTTTGACTTCGACAAAAAGGTACAATGAAAACTAAGAGAATCACAAATTTCTATGGAATCTCAACTTTGTCATATGACACCGAATGAAGTAGTTCTAGTAGAACATGTTTGAGATTGAGGATTGAGAATCCAACAACTAAGACATGTTAATCATGACAATATAAGCCAACTAATAAACTAGAAGCTATTGAGAACCATAATCTGAGTAATGGCTCAAATCCATTTTGAAGTCCATATAAACTAGCAAGGTAGGACCTTGGAAGTTCCATCTAAAGGGGTAATACCTAAAGGATACAATAGGGTCTTGTGGAAAAGACCTACATGGATAACATAAACGTATGAATTGGTTGAAAAAGATTTCATATTATTTCAAGTTGTTGAACATGATAGAAATTCATTTACCAATTGTTAAGCTTGTTGTTGTAGTTAAAATAGACTATGAGATTTAGCATATGAAGATAGAAACTAGATTCCTTAAAGGGAATACATCAAAGGATGTGTACGTGACACAACCTAAAAGGTTTTATAACTTAAAAAATGCAAATAAAGTCTATAAACTACAAAGTTCAATCTGGGATTGAAATAAGCATCTCAGAGGAGGGATCTTTGGACTTGACAAGATAGTCAAAGAGTTTGACTTGAATCAAGATAAAAGATGAAATTTGTGGTTACTAAAGATTTAGTGGGAGCATATATGAATATTTTAAATATGATGAAGAATAACATCTTAATATTGTGAGATGGCATGAAAACACCTTCAACAATGAAGGATTAGGTGAAACATCTTATGAGATAAGGATCAAGACATATAAAGATAGTTCTTGAATGTTTCACAATGTAAGTTTGAGCACATACAATAGCAATGTGTTGAAGGAGTTCAAAAGGAAAGAATTCAATGCGAGAGAATCTGGATTAGTCTCTCATGAACCATATGTTCCAATTATTTTAAAGAATGGAAATGACATGATAAGATGTCATAGGTTGTAGCAATGGATTTATGATGAATGCTATAAATGTACTTATCCCATATAATCTTGTATGAGTTGGACATGACAAGATGATATTAAATTCAAATATATTGGAAATCCATTAAAAATATCCATTAGGACTTGAGAAGTACTTAAGGATAGATTGTTAGTAACAAAAGATAGCAATAAAAGAAAGAGTTAGATGGAAAGGTTTACATCATTGCAAGCTTCCATGATGACAAAGTGATCACAATAAAATATGTTTGATTCAAAAGGAGAAATGTTTTTTGTCACACCCCGATCTCACACTAACCACTAATCACGAGATTAGGGCTCGACGGAGGGATTATCACATAAACAAATCACTGAGAACTTTTTCTTTTTAAAACCTCGTAATGATATCCGGATTATTGCTGTAAACTAAAACATGATAAACTATTGCGGAAGCATTTCAATTAACCTGGCTAGAGAACATAAACAGAGTTTACAACATGTAACATTGTTTAACAGAAAGTAAACATAACAGTTAATTTACATCTTTTACACATTCGCCATACATACTTTCTCTCACCCACACCATGTCCCAAGGACCAAGGGGAAAGGATTAAGAGACCTCTAACTAAACTAACTACATATACCTTCTACTGCCAAAAACTAGGATGGAAAGATCCTTCAGATTCCTGGAACTGTTGCTGACCTGAAAATGTTTGAGTAGAGGAGTGAGCCTACTCGCTCAGTGAATAGTTTTTCATTTAAATATCACTAAACAACTCGTCAAGTTTATTATTCAGATTAATATACAAGAAATACTACACTGAGCAGTTCTAAAACAATATAATTGAAATAACGAAGAATGTAAATATTGCATCCAAAGAATAACTACTAGAAGACTATGCTCTAGTCTTCCTTAACTCTTTCATTTATAAGGAACTCTGTGAACCTATATGATCATATTTTAGCTTATGCCCTGATCTATGCAGTGTACTCTGCATAGAGACTCACAGTGCACTATGACCACACCGTACAAGACTTAGCGACACACCCGGGAAATGCTAAGTCTGACTTCTCGTCCTGGTCTGCACAGGACTCTCAGGTGCTCAAGGGCCTCAGGCTCACAAGAGCCTCACTGCACTCTCAAAAGAGTGTACTCTAGACTCCTCCTCTAACCTAAGTACACAGGCGTAGGGAGTCAACACTGGGTTACCACCAGAATTACTCAACCGGTTGGTGTTGGATAACCCTTCTGTCCTCATGCCACCAGAATTACTCAACCGGTTGATGTTGGACACGAGTTTCACCCCTAAGGTGTAGACCTCCCAAAGGGGTTCTACGGTGTTCAGGGCACCTAAGTTTAACATTAACATTATGGTACATTTTAAACAGAAATCATAACTCATTTAACATTTCTCACAAGGCTCACACGGCCTGCCATATCATATCATAAGAAACATCTTAACTCATGTATTCAACATATATCATGTCTCAGTAACATCCCTTTCTAGGGCATGTCATATCTCATCACCTGCAATTTATGAGATATGTATTGAAAATAAGAAGCCCTGCAGTATGTAGATATCAACTCAGAGAGAACAAGCATATAAGGTTAAATGCACTAGAAACATATAATTCAACAGTTAAGTATCACCACATCTCATATCGAGACCTTTCATATCACCATAACATGATTCATTGAACACCCTATCCTTAGGGTTTCAGTTACCTCATTCACTTATCACATGGCAACACCCTATCCTTATATCATGCATGCAGGCAGATTTAAAATTCATAAATATCCCAAACTCAAGTCAATTTGGCACATGCATATTGAATTCATTCAATTGTACATCTTAGTGCACTGCTAAGAGTAATTTACTTCACATATGAGAATTCATACGTAACATTTGTCAATTCTCTGAAACTCTCAAAAAACGTGCACATTAACCCAAATCCTGGTTTGTGCATCACTTAACTCAATTAAGAGTTAATTACATATCACAATACAATTTAATAACAATACTTGAGAATTTCTGGTAATATTTCAGAGAAATGTGCCATTTCATGTAAATATCAATTTACACATATTAACGTCAAAAGATATATGCAATTAGGGTTTTCATGCATATTTTATTTATTCATATCAACTTTGAAATCGTACATCTGATAATTTATCAGAAATCTTCATTGTCTGGGTTCATACCCAAATCATACCATTTTCAGACATGAATTTCTAATTTCAACATTCAAATGAGAAATTTAGGTTCCAATGAACCATATAAATCTACTGATTCAATCCATACTGTTCAAATGCTAAATTTAATCATATAACAATGTCTAGAAGCATTTTATGAACTAAAAAGGTCGGGCGACGCCAAACGCTGCCCGACGCCTGATAACGCCTGTTATCAGCGTAATTCACGCACAAAACAGAAAGTATTCAAACGCCTGAGTTTATTAATGATAAATAAATGAAACCCTACTCACAGCAGATTGGAATGTCCGGATTCGTCCGGGGATGCGTTCGGGGTCTGATTCCGGGAAAAATTTGATTGTCTTCTTCCTTTGAATAAATTTTGCACTGTTCCTATTCACGGAACAGGAACTTCACGCTCCAAATCAGAAACCGTCGCTTGATGCTAATATAGGCTGAATTGATGGTGGTTTGTGGTTTAATCCTCCTAGCCGAGATCCAAATCTTAGATTAGGAGTTTTGGCCGCCCCAAATCCACCTCCTCCAGGCCACGCACGGCCGCTGTGTAAGTTGCAGCTTGCCGCAGCCAAGCTGCTATGCGGCATCTAGCTTAGGAAGGTAGGAAGAGTGGATGGTGGGAGAAGAAGAAAGGAGGAAAGAAGAGAAGAAGAAGAGAAGAAAGGTAACCGAAACAAATCTGGAAATCGGCCGACTGATCGCCCTGCGATCGCCTGCGGAGCTGCACTCCTGTGCGCCGCCTCCAACAAAACGAAATGAATCGGATAATCAACTGGAAATAAAGGAAGGTTTATAAAGAAAATATTTGGAAATTTTGTAATTTCAACCCTGAAATCGGAAAAGATCATAACTTTTGACTCGAAAGTCCAAATCAGGTGATTTCTTTTGCATATTTTCAAGAATGAGGCCCAATACAAACCCAAGGCATGAAAACATGCTAATTATACTGTTTTACTGATTCAACATTCCAATTGCATCCAATTATTACTTTACTCAAATTAATCATCTTAATTATGCACTAATTGATCTTATGTGCTTAATTCAACTAAATCAAGTTAATGATGCACTAACCATCACATGAGCACATAAGTTAGCTCAGATAACTTTAATTATGCTCAAATCATGATGCTTACCGATAAACTTTGAAACGGGTCATAACAATCTCCCTCCCTTATAAGAATTTCGTCCCGAAATTCCTAAAAGAGAAAAGGAAACTTGTTACGCATCTCAGATTCAAGCTCCCACGTAGCTTCTTCTAAGTTATGATTTCTTCACAGAATTTTCACTAATGGTATCTCACGATTCTTGAGTTTCTTGATTCTTCGATAAACTATCTGTATTGGTCCCTCAACATAGGACACATCTGATCTGAGCTGTGCAGGTTCTAGGTCTATTATCTTTTCTGTACCAGGGTAACACTTCTTCAGCATCGATACATGAAACACATAATGTAAATTAGCCAACTCAGATGGCAAATCCAACTTATAAGCTACAGTTCCAATTCTCTCAATGATAGGATATGGCCCATAAACTTAGGAGTCAGTTTGCCTCTCATACCAAACCTCAACACTCCTTTCCATGGTGAAACTTTCAGATACACATCATCACCAACTTGAAACTCAAGAGGTTAACGTCTCTTCTCCGCATAACTCTTCTGCCTATCCTGTGTAACTTTCAACTACTCTCTGCATGTCCTCAAGAGTTTGAATGGTCCTCCCTGACTGACTATCTGTTTGCGGGTAAGAAGTTGTACTAAACCTCAGCTTTGTGCCCAAAGCATAATGCAACTGATTCCAAAAACTTGGATGTAAACTTAGGATCTCTATCTGATATAATTGAAACTGGGATACCATACAACCTGACAATCTCATCCATGAATATCTTATCCAACTTTGGAACATCAGAGGATGACTTGATATGAAGAAAGTGAGCAGACTTAGTCAATCTATCCACAATCACCATATTGAGTCGCAACCTCTAGGTGTCCTGGGTAGCCCTACCAAAAAAAATCCATTGTGACACGTTCCCATTTCCATTCTGGTATATGAAGAGATTACAATGTATCTACAAGTTTCTGGTGCTCAGCCTTAACCTAGTGACACACACTGCACCTAGTCACATACTCAGCTACATTCTTTCCATACCAGGCCACCAATACAACTCATTGAGCTTCACGTACATCTTAGTGTTACCTGGATGCATAGCATACATCGATGCATGTGCCTCCTCAAGAATATTTTCTTTCAAATTACTATCTCGAGGTACACGCAACCTGTCATACTGATACAACACACCATTATATTAAAACCTGAACTCTAGTCTTTTTCCCTTTGTCATATCATGCATGATTTGGTGTAACTCACTGTCACCCTACTGTAGTTTCTTGATCTGATCATAAAAAGTAGGCTTGACTTGCATCTGTGCAATCAAACCACTCTGCTCTGTCACCCCTAAGTCTAAGTTCAACTTTCACATTTCTACTAGCATGTCTTTCTTGAAACAGGCCATAGAGAATGCATCAACTGTTGAACTTAACACTATGCTCAAAGCATCTGCTACCACATTCGTATTCCAGGGTGATAATCTATCATTATATCATAATCCTTAATCGATTCTAATCATCTCCGCTGTCTAAGATTCAGATCCTTCTGGGTAAAGATATATTTTAAGCTCTTATGATCTATAAACACCTGGCACACCTCACCATAAAGATAGTAACATCATGACTTATGAGCATGAACTACAACAACTAATTCCAGATCATGTGACGAGTAATTCTCCTTATTCTATGCTACTACTTATTGTTACATTTCAAATTTATATCTTACTCTTTTCTCTGAATCATTTCATATTGTTTATCTACCTTTCAGATTAACTACCTTTAAACCCTGGATTTTATTAGTGCTAGGTTACCTTTCATAGTGCAAATTGTATGATCTTGTTTTATAAAGATACTAGTATTCAAGGTCAAATCACTAGCGACATCCCTTGAACTACTTCAACTCTAAACATTCTAGGGTTTGGTCCTTATCAGCAACATAGCATTATTGTGGTGTGACTTTGCTTCCTTAGTTTGAAATCAAACTTTAGATCTCATAAGTTCATCCATCTACTTGTAATGGATACAACAGATATGAATAATCATCAATGAACTATAGATATACAACAGAAATGTAACATCAGCCAAGTTCTCTAGCATAACTTATTAACACAAATGCTACAAATAAACATGATACTTGTTACCCAAGCATCACACATGGCTCACAAGGCCATTCATATCTTGTCACCTCTCACTAGGAAACAACTGATTCACATGGCTCATAAAATCCGTACACATTATTACTTTTATTAAGCAACAACAACATCAACACACAAAAAGTCAATCAACATTTATTATATAAATGTCACAGCCCAAACTTGGCTATATTCATCATCTCATCATACCTGCATGGTTATTAGGCATGATAACAGTCATACAAGATATTCATCACATCATGTGATACAATAGTAACACCATCATTCCTTAACTAGGAATTAGGGTTCACTATCAAACATGGTTTATCATTCCCGTTTCCCCCAAATTAGGGTTAGGGTTCCCCATTTCTCATTAATTCAGACCCTCTTGAGTTAACCAACTTTATCTTGTATTAAGGTATCTCCCCTCTTAATGCATTCTATCACAGAATACTCACCCTTAGCATATAATGCATAGGCCACACATTAGAATTGTCCAGCTATCTCACATGATATGGACTTATCTTGGTTTAAGGCATAACTTATAAAGTTGCCTATAAACAATCGCAATGATACACCCTCAACTAGGGTTTCAAAAGGATACACCCTCAACCAGGGTTCACAATGAGACACCCTCCACTAGGGTTTACTAATCATGTATTGGATCCATGCATTTGTTATGCATTATTGATTAGTACCATTAAGGGTATTTCTCACCTAATCATTAAATTTAACCTGACCCTTATTGTGTTCCTTTATTTATAATTAAGGATTGCTCATATGAGGTCCCAATGTTGGGTCTCCGATATCAGTTCCAACTAATTCTTAGTTGTTATAATCTTTCTCTTATATCTCAACATCTTAGTGTATGTACATTCTTACTATGATGTGAGTCTAAATTATCCGGAGTCTACTCTTATTATACTATTAATAGGAGTCATTAGATCTCAGTAACGCATCCTGCCAGCCGGACCAGGCCGAACCTGTAGTCTTGAAGCCAAGAGCTACTCAGGATTAACCAACTCCTATTAATCTCAAACATGTGGAAAGAATATCCACCTAGGGCAGACTCATTTAAACATAAGTTCTGGTCTACTTAATACAAAGAATATAAACAGTAAATAAATCATTTCATAACACACAACAACATAAAAGAATCATGTTTACTTTACAAACTGAAAATCTAATTTCATGCATATAAGAGCATTTCTAGTGATTTTTAGTCAAATAAGTAATAATAAGCAAGACTTGTATCACATCTTATATTTAATCTCTTACTCTTACATAAATTTCCGGTTTCTTAACCCTATGATTTCTAGGGTTTCTCTCTAGCCTATCATTCCTCTGCATACCTGGCCAGGGCATCCAGAGAAGAATAGACAGAGTAGCTTGATACTGGTCAATCTAAGTATTCAGACACCTGGCCAGGGTATCTAAACACTCAGACCTCCCAGAGCTAAAGACATATCACTTCTTATTTTTCTCACTTATAACTCTATCTTTCGACCCTAATGATCCCTGACGATTCAACATAAACTCTTTACTTGGTTCTCGTGACCACATCCTCTTCCTGCCATCTGCAATAGTATAACAGAACACTTCCTGTTAGAAAATTGCAGTTAGAAGGAAGACACTTAAGTCCTAATCCTATTGGTCTCTTGTCGTCCCCTGACCTTGACTTAGAGTATTCATATACTCAACCTATGCTCTGATACCAAGATGTCACACCCCAATCTCACACTAACCACTAATCACGAGATTAGGGCGCGACAGAGGGATTATCACATAAACAAATCACTGAGAACTTTTTCTTTTTAAAACCTCGTAATGATATCCAGATTATTGCTGTAAACTAAAACATGATAAACTATTGTGGAAGCATTTCAATGAACCTGGCTAGAGAACATAAACAGAGTTTACAACATGTAACATTGTTTAACAGAAAGTAAACATAACAGTTAATTTACATCTTTTACACATTCGCCATACATACTTTCTCTCACCCACACCATGTCCCGAGGATCGAGGGGAAAGGATTAAGAGACCTCTAACTAAACTAACTACATATACCTTCTACTGCCAATAACTAGGATGGAAAGATCCTTCAGATTCCTGGAACTGTTGCTGACCTGAAAATGTTTGAGTAGAGGAGTGAGCCTACTCACTCAGTGAATAGTTTTTCATTTAACTATCACTAAACAACTCGTCAAGTTTATTATTCAGATTAATATACAAGAAATACTACACTGAGTAGTTCTAAAACAATATAATTGAAATAACGAAGAATGTAAATATTGCATCCAAAGAATAACTACTAGAAGACTATGCTCTAGTCTTCCTTAACTCTTTCATTTATAAGGAACTCTGTGAACCTATATGATCATATTTTAGCTTATGCCTTGATCTATGCAGTGTACTCTGCATAGAGACTCGCAGTGCACTACGACCACACCGTACAAGACTTAGCGACACACCCGGGAAATGCTAAGTCTGACTTCTCGTCCTGGTCTGCACAGGACTCTCAGGCGCTCAAGGGCCTCAGGCTCACAAGGGCCTCACTGCACTCTCAAAAGAGTGTACTCTAGACTCCTCCTCTAACCTGAGTACACAGGCGCAGGGAGTCAACACTGGGTTACCACCAGAATTACTCAACCGGTTGGTGTTGGATAACCCTTCTGTCCTCGTGCCACCAGAATTACTCAACCAGTTGATGTTGGACACGAGTTTCACCCCTAAGGTGCATACCTCTCAAAGGGGTTCTACGGTGTTCAGGGCACCTAAGTTTAACATTAACATTATGGTACATTTTAAATAGAAATCATAACTCATTTAACATTTCTCACAAGGCTCACACGGCCTGCCATATCATATCATAAGAAACATCTTAACTCATGTATTCAACATATATCATGTATCAGTAACATCCCTTTCTAGGGCATGTCATATCTCATCACCTGCAATTTACGAGATATGTATTGAAAATAAGAAGCCCTGCAGTATGTAGATATCAACTCAGAGAGAACAAGCATATAAGGTTAAATGCACTAGAAACATATAATTCAACAGTTAAGTATCACCACATCTCATATCGAGACCTTTCATATCACCATAACATGATTCATTGAACACCCTATCCTTAGGGTTTCAGTTACCTCATTCACTTATCACATGGCAACACCCTATCCTTATATCATGCATGCAGGTAGATTTAAAATTCATAAATATCCCAAACTCAAGTCAATTTTGCACATGCATATTGAATTCATTCAATTGTACATCTTAGTGCACTGCTAAGAGTAATTTACTTCACATATGATAATTCATACGTAACATTTGTCAATTCTCTGAAACTCTCGCAAAATGTGCACATTAACCCAAATCCTGGTTTGTGCATCACTTAACTCAATTAAGAGTTAATTACATATCACAATACAATTTAATAACAATACTTGAGAATTTCTGGTAATATTTCAGAGAAATGTGCCATTTCATGTAAATATCAATTTACACATATTAACGTCAAAAGATATATGCAATTAGGGTTTTCATGCATATTTTATTTATTCATATCAACTTTAGAATCGTACATCTGATAATTTATCAGAAATCTTCATTGTCTGGGTTCATACCCAAATCATACCATTTTCAGACATGAATTTCTAATTTCCACATTCAAATGAGCAATTTAGGTTCCAATGAACCATATAAATCTACTGATTCAATCCATACTTTTCAAATGCTAAATTTAATCATATAACAGTGTCTAGAAGCATTTTATGAACTAAAAAGGTCGGGCGACGCCAAACGCTGCCCGACGCCTGATAACGCCTGTTATCAGCGTAATTCGCGCACAAAACAGAAAGTATTCAAACGCCTGAGTTTATTAATGATAAATAAATGAAACCCTACTCACAATGGATTGGAATGTCCGGATTCGTCTGGGGATGCGTTCAGGGTCTGATTCCGGGCAAAATTTGATTGTCTTCTTCCTTTGAATAAATTTTTCACTATTCCTATTCACGGAACAGGAACTTCACGCTCCAAATCAGAAACCGTCGCTTGATGCTAATATAGGCTGAATTGATGGTGGTTTGTGGTTTAATCCTCCTAGCCGAGATCCAAATCTTAGATTAGGAGCTTTGGCCGCCCCAAATCCACCTCCTCCAGGCCACGCACGGCCACTGTGCAAGCTACAGCTTGCCGCAGCCAAGCTGCTATGCGGCAGCTAGCTTAGGAAGGTAGGAAGAGTGGATGGTGGGAGAAGAAGTAAGGAGGAAAGAAGAAGAGAAGAAGAAGAGAAGAAAGGTAACCGGAACAAATCTGGAAATCGGCCGACTGATCGCCCTGCGATCGCCTGCGGAGCTGCACTCCTGTGCGCCGCCTCCAACAAAATGAAATGAATCGGATAATCAACTGGAAATAAAGGAAGGTTTATAAAGAAAATATTTGGAAATTTTGCAATTTCAACCCTGAAATCGGAAAAGATCATAACTTTTGACTCGAAAGTCCAAATCAGGTGATTTCTTTTGCATATTTTCAAGAATGAGGCCCACTACAAACCCAAGGCATGAAAACATGATAATTATACTGTTTTACTGATTCAACATTCCAATTGCATCCAATTATTACTTTACTCAAATTAATCATCTTAATTATGCACTAATTGATCTTATGTGCTTAATTCAACTAAATCAAGTTAATGATGCACTGACCATCACATGAGCACATAAGTTAGCTCAAACAACTTTAATTATGCTCAAATCATGATGCTTACCGATAAGCTTTGAAACGGGTCATAACATTTTTAGTTGGAAGGGTTCCGAACTATTAGCCATTAATTCTATTCTATAATAGAAGTCGAGTATACTTATGTTACAAACACATAGTTATACTATATGGATCTAGAAGTTCATATGATGAACTTATAGATGCTCCAACCATTGATGACTCAATAGTAACAGTATGACAACAATGGAGCTACTTGTTAGGCAAGGAATATCAGATACCATATTATGGAAGTTTCATCTCACAAAGAAGAGATAAGAAACATGCAATATACCGACTAATAGCAAAAATGTTGCTAACCCGCTAAACTAGCACTTACACAATAGAAACATGGTGGACATGTTTAAATCAGTAAGTATGAGATTCATGGGTGATTAGCTCTAAGTGCAAGTGGGAGTCTGTTAGTAAGGTATGCCCAGAGAGCCAATCATGTGATTATTGACATGGCGCATATCATAAAAGGATTTGATCAATGCTCATACAGGCAAGCTTCCAATTGATTTTGTTTCATTCAGTTGTGAGATAATGAGGAAACATTATGAATGTCTAAAGAATGACAATACTCAATAACACATGTCTTCAAGAACGTGGCTTGGAGAATGAGAACATATGAATGTTAAGAGTATGTACATTCTTGCTATGTCTCTAGTCAGTTGTTACCGCGGAAGGTAGTTAGACACTAGCAACACATAAGATTGGAGTTTGGGTTGGTTGATGACGGAATTTCATTGTCATGATATGGCAATATCAAACCAAGCACACAAATACATGTTAGAGAATAATGTATCTAACAGATTACACCTTGAGAATGACATATAGAAACCATCATTGGTGGTCATATTCATCTCTCATAGTGAAGGTGGAGATTGTGATTCTTAGACCTGAAATCACTACACTCATCACATGTCATTGGGTATACTTTGACATCATCAAACATAATCCTGAAATATGGGTTGACATAAAGGTGATGATTGGGTAGCTTCGATAGATGGGGACTAACTGTGAGTGATAGAGATGGGATTTGCTCTCTTACTGGGAGATTGATATCATGGCCACTTGATAAGTGAGACTGAGAAATGCATGCACATGCACATTTGAAACAATATATGACATTGAGGTCACATTATCTCAAACAGTCTGCTCTTGGTTCAAGGAACATGAATTGAACATTCAGAGGATGACGATCCCATTTCTTGAGTTCATCCTACATATCAGAGACATACAATCACTGCAACACCTTACAGAGATTGTAGGTTGAAGTTGTTCTCCAACTTTCCATTCACTTGGGTAGCACTGATCTGTGACTAGGTATCACTCTCTGCTTGTGATGACATCACTTAGTTATGGACCCTCACTGCCAATGTGATAT
Organism: Alisma plantago-aquatica; assembly: GCA_963693085.1. NCBI lineage: Eukaryota > Viridiplantae > Streptophyta > Magnoliopsida > Alismatales > Alismataceae > Alisma > Alisma plantago-aquatica. Next base: position 1,260,671,227 of record OY856409.1, read on the forward strand.
GGAACCTATAGGGTCACACACATAGGAACTCATCTAGAAGAGGAGTTTAATCTTGAGTGATGATTGGATTGATTACTAAAGTGTTTAGGTATTCAATTCACACAATGGATTAGTTGACTGCACTACCAACCAATCGTCTCACAATGTGAGATAGTAGTTTGGAGTGCTAAATGATCAGCTCAAAGGTTGAGACGGTCGTTTGGGTTGTCAGGATGATCAAAAATTAAATTGGCTAAGTTCTTCCCAAACTGAAGTGTGAACCAACCGATTCATTATGTTGAACTGACCGGCTCATCTCAGCTCACCAGACAACCGTCTGGGTCAGTGAGATTGCTCAGTTTGTGGGTAAATTTGGTTGCATCAAGGATTAGTGCTGACGTCATGTCATGCATCAATTGGATTCGAAATTGGCAAATTCATGTGCGATCAGGAAACATGGTGAACCGACCATTTCGAATGTCATAGGTTGTGAAAATTCAAGATCTTCCGGTCTCTTCCACTCCCACACAGATCCTGAAATGACTAGGAACCCTGGCCCTAACCCTGTCTATAAATAGAGGGGTATTGGGTGCTTCCTAGAGCCCAACACACACACAATTGAGAATCAGTTGATCTGACAATTGTTGTCCTCTCTAGTTGTGGTAACCAAGAGAGACCGAGCAAGTCCTACCCGACTAGGAAGGGATAGCAATGGAAGAGACCAACTGAGGATCATTGTTGTGGGAGAGCAAGTTGGTGACTAGTACACCAATAGGAGATACAACTCCTTCTTATTCGTTCTAGTTGAGAAACAAGAGTTCTAGTTGGTCTGTGTGGATTACTCTAGAGGCATGAGTCCTTTGGTTGCTGCTAGGAGGATGATGTCATGTTGTAGTCCGTGGTGAGACCACAAAAGTCACTATAGAAGTTGTTCAGTCTTCCATCCTGGAGAAGACCAGGAGTTGTATAGACACCGTCTAAGAGCAACTAGAAGATAGTTGCATTGCAATGAGTCATTGTCTCTGGACTTGCTCCAGGTCCAGATATAAACTCGTTAAACCATTGTTCCTATTTCATAGATCTTACTATTATGGGGAATACAAATAGATAATTTTTTGTTTCCACTGACTTACTCTACGCTTGCATTTCCCAATAGTATATACATTTATGATATGATATGTAATACATGTGGTGGAAGGTTGTGAATTTGATGTTTATGTTTCCGCTAGAGATGGTTATATCAGGTCAATTTTAATTGACCATGTTTTGTGGTAATGTGTATGTTAGTTGATAATTCCTTATTTTTGTTTTGAGTTATCTCATTTGGTGTGATTGGTGTGTCACAACTGCACTACACACCAACCCACCTGCTCCTCTACTTTCCCTATTGCCTATCAAACTACACTCATATGTTATCAATATCAATCCTCGTGTAACTACCACATCTCAGGGTACATGACTGCAAAATTTCCTTTCGGTTAACTTAGTGTGGAGTTGGATCAGCAGATCAGGGGCTCAAATCAACTTCCAACTGTCAGCATCATCAACAATGCATATCATGGTGGACACCAATGAGATCGATGCTAAAATTGTAAAATTATAAGAAAGATTGATTCATTATGTGACATCCCCAAAATTTCTAAACCTTAATCTAATGTGTGACATCTAAATTGAAACCCTCACCTTAGTGAGAATCCCAATTCAATCTCACACACTAGGCCAAGAAGAAGAAAATCAAGGGAGTCAGAAGGAAACAATAGTAGCACATGCACATGAATAAGAACAAAACCATACAAAACATGTTCACCATTCAACATATTATTACATAATGAATAGTTACAACATTTAATATTACATATTGAACAAAAAACTTATATATACACACATGCTACACTAAACATGATCTTTAGAAAATAGGTGCACCTGTACATCATCTCGCCATACAACTCCCAACTAATAAGCTCTTCAAGATCACATGTCCATGTCACCTAAACTAAATATTACATGTGGTACACATCAACAAAATATTTGAAAATATTGTACTGAGTATGCCTACATGCCATTTAATACACCTCTCATTACTAAGACTTGAAAATAAGATAAAACTAATACTTAGCAATAATAAACAAATATAAGAAAAGCATATTATAATAAGAAAATTTATTAACAAAAGAGAACACATATCTTTTAGGCATATTTTCCATTATATCTTCCATGCATTTACTACCTAAAAGTTGAATACATCAACACCTTTATGATCTACTACCAAAGAGTTGGATCATTTCAAAATGTGATTTACTACCAAAGAGTTGGATCACTTTCAAGTACTTTACTACCAAAGAGTTGAAGTACTCACTTTCCAACACTTTAATACCAAAGAGTTGAAGTGCTTAGATATAATGGAACAAATATATTATGTTTGATGTTTCATAACTATAAGTATGGAAAATTAAGCAAGATATCATACAAGAGAAAGCATTTCATTCAATATCATATGCCAAGTATTTTGTACACATATAATACAAGCATACTGTATAATAAGCCAAGTAAGAGGTAAAGCGTACCTTCTAAAGAGATATTCTAAACCACACATATTCCTCATGTATACTCTAACATTGATGTACCCCTAGTTAAGACAAGATCACATGTATTGTTATTAGATTCTCATCATCTTAAATCTAGTATGTTAATTTTAGGGTTTGACTTAGTCATTAAGATATTCTCATTATTACTTGTCTTTTCATCTTGGTATTATGTTACTAGTCTTAGGTTCTAGATTAAGATACATCATCTAATTATTCAGTTGCATATAATTATGTGCACAAATTAACCGTAGGTTACTTGTATTAATAATGTTAGGATTTTCTCATCATTTTAGGATCATTTAACATGTAACATGATTTATATGCATAGTTATGATCTTAGAATTAGATATTAGCTTCCACTTACTGATACGAGCTTACTATATAATTTCCAAGATTTCTTGGGCATATTTGTATTTATTGCACATTAATTAGGGTTATTAGCCCTAATTAGCAACATTAAGCAAATTCCATCATTTTATGTTAAAATATGACAAGTTCTGAGATTATATGGATTTGATACATGGTCAAGGAGTTCAGGGTGTATTTTTACAATTTTCAAGGATCGTCTATTATTTATTATTCACAAAAAAGTGTAAAATATCTTACAAGATATCACTGAGGTTTAAGCATAAAAATAATGATATTATGGTTCCATATTGTTCTACTTATTTTTTTTGAGAATTTTTACTGCTTGTTTGTATTTTTCTGATAATCATACTAATTACTATGAATTATATAAAATCTGGTCATTTTTGAGATAATTACCTTTTCGGCCAATTGGCCACTGCCACGTGGCCTGTCCAAGGACACGTTTCTTTGCTTGGGGCCAGGCGGGCCAACCAATTTTTGTCTCTTGAACCCAATTTGCCTTCTCTCCCTTTTATCACTTCTCGCGTAATGTGGAGTCTACGTCTTCTAATCTGTAGGGAACCACCATGAGGGACTTCTCTGATGAGCAATCAACTACTCATGAGTGCTCCTCATCAGCTCCTTATGCCATCATCATCTTCAGCGTAAACCATTGGACCTCCACGGCTACTCGGGTTTGATGCTCCATCTCTAGGACTCTGGATTGCTGAGATCTTTGGCCACCACGCCACAACAATGACTGGTCCACTCCGACGAGCAATCCAGGAGCAAAACCACATCCTCGTGAGCATTAAATTCTCCCAAAATCCTCATCTAGCCTCCCTCCATGCTCCCGAACTCAAATGAGTCTCTTATGTCCTTTATGTCTGTGGCTTGGGGAGCTCGCTACCACTAGAAAAGACTACAATGGAGAAAAGGGGGCAAAACATGTCTACTTGTTCTCTCACATGGTTGTGTTGAGGAAAATGATCTTAAGGCATCAAGAAATCAGTGTCCAACTTCCATATACGGTGGAAAGGACCTATGGGTAACCTCCGAACTACATCTTCTTTGTCCATACCTCAACCTCACTGCTCAGTACCACCACCTTGACAATGCCAGAAAGCATGTCAGACCAGCCCCTATGTTTCCCGCCTTTAGTTTCCCTCACTTAGATCCTTCTTGCAGCCTCACTTCTGCCTTCTCTTCCTTGTGTTTCTCATATGCATGTCATAGTAGAGAGACAACATGCAGGGGGTAATCAAACTCCCTCAATTCTCAACCACCACCCGTATATCATAGGTCCAATTGATGGTTTCAAGTTCTGAAGGTAACTGCTTGGTTCCCACTAACTATCAAGCCACGACTAGCAAGTCCTGTAGTAGGTGTAGTTTCCATTGTAGGCGGGCTATAGCTGCAAGGAAGGTGACTACCTCCTCCCCCTTCGATCTCCCATTCAATGGTCCAAGGTAATCTTTTACTTGAGCCTATCTGTGGCTCACTCAAGATAGAAGTCACTGCTACCAGATAAGGTATGCACAACCTTGATCAATGCATGACGATTGCCCATAACTAAGGAGTGCATGACACTATATCCAATCAGTAACTTAGGCTAAGCATTAAATCCTTTGCCCCATCAAGGTCAAAATGCACAATATTTCACCATTTTCAAATTTAGATAACTTCCTCTAGGAACATTGAAACATCACCAAACTTTAACCATAGCTTTATCCTTAAGTCAAGCTTCATTCTATACAATTTTGGTGCCAAGTTATTACTATTTGACTAGTCAACTAAATTCCTCAAAAAGGCATTAACCTTGGGATCTTAGTCATGTTATCAACATCAACCAATACCCAAACTTACCAAACACTTAAAGATATCAATATGATAAACCAAACACATTAATTCACTTATTTCCTTGAAATTTAAGGATTTTAAAAGTTCACTCGACACATTATGACATGCATTTTGACCACTTAGAAAATATGCATCTGGACATGTGGAAAAAGGTGAGAAAATCATTTGAGAGCATGCAAGGGAGACTGGCACCACGTATTCCACAACGACGTGACTATATCTCCATATCACCAAGGATATCTATTGGTTTGTCTTTGAAAAAGGTGATACCATAAAAGGAGATTGACGAATATGTTGTTGTAGCTCCTCCACCACCAGGAACACCACCACTAGAAAAGCATGTCCTAATTATCCAATAATGTGATGATCCATTCTTCCTGACACTCATGCATATATCTTGTGGTGTGAAGGTGTTCATTGGCTTTATTGTTTATGACAGAAGTGTGATGTTCATTCCACTCATCATTGCATGTAAACATCGCATTTTCTTATGTCATCAACTTTTTAGTTTTATCTCGGGATGACAAGTCACACATCCAAATATGTGTGCCACTTTAAAACCCGAGTGCCACATAACATATTAGAATAATTAGTTGTTTTATTATATTTAAGGTTTATTATGAAATTGTTTCAGTTTTAGGATCTAAAATGTAATGTTAGCGAGTTACTTGTAAGTTCTTAAATAATTATTTTTAAATTCTTGTTTTTGCAATTTTAAGTGAAAATTAGCCAATTAGGACTTCCCACATGTTGTCTATATAAGCCCATGTGTTGATGTATTGTCCAATAGAGTTTAATCATGAACTAAATTTTATTTGCAAAATGGGTTGCGTTAGAGGGACTAGACACTAATTATGACTTTTCCTAAACTAAGCTAAGGGTATATGATGGGTTGTGAGTATTGTATGTCGGTGAGAGTTTCTTAAGTGGTGAAACCCAATCCAAGATTTATCCATGTATCTAAAGCATACCAAAAGATCTACAATCTATTCATGTTTTTTAAACTTAGAATTACTATTACTTTTTGTTGCCTTATTCTTTGTTTGATTATTTTTTTCATAAGGAACATTCATTTTTTTCCTTTTTATTTGACATAGCTAAGCCAAGACCTTTATTCCTAAACACTTGTCACCCTTGTCCCTATGTTTGACCCCACTTACTACATAAGATCTTGTGTCATTGTTAAATGTGTTTAAGTATTAGGTTGTAAATTTAAAGTCTAATTGCTCTTAGATCTGTCTCTATTTTGGACATGTGATACTAGACGATCAACTTTTAGCATCATTGTTGTGGAGAAGGCTTTCAACAAATATTAAGGACCCAAGGTCTATCTAGACTTTATCGGTGCCTTAAATTTATAAATTAATTAAAATACATATTCTATTAGATCCTATGACTATATATATCTTGAAAGCTTGTTTAACGTGTCTAGTTTCTAACTCGTACAATTTCTTTTAGGATCTTAGTGTGAACCGAATCTTTTCTCAACAACTGAGAAAGTGATGTCTGATCAAGGTGACAGACAAAACCCATTCCCACCCCGCTTGAAGGAGCTTCATTTCTCCAATCCTTGGTCATGACGTGAGCCAATAAAATGAGTCACCTATTTGTCCTTCCCAACTTTAATGTTGAAACTTCAAGTTGAAACTGACCCCTCTGGTTGTGGTGTGGCAATGGTTGTTCTAGGGGAACTCTTTAGATTTTTGCTTCAACTCATTCCTTGATCACTTGGGGTAGGTTGGGATGATCTTAGAATCACTTTGGAATCCTCCGATCCTAGGGAAGACCTTAGACCAACCTCCTTCTCTCCCTTTCATCAATTAGTGGTCAAGTACCTATAGAACATTAAAAAAACCCATAATTGCATTTGATAACAAATGAGAATATGAGGGAATAAAACCCATGTCGAACATCTTAATGTGGATAATGGGCAAAAGGACACAAGATGGATGTCCAATGTATGGTTCCACAACCTTCCATAGCTTAATATATCCTTTCCTTTAGTATGCTCCAATTTATTATCTTTTCAATTTTCAATCAATCAATAAATAAAAAAGACCCATGATGATGTTTATTAACTAAATAATCTCAAGCATGACTAAATGCAAACATTCCAATTATATCCTCTCCAATTTCACAAACCATATGCAATAAAAACACAACTATGAGGAGTAGGACCCGATAGGGGATCGATCCACACCCTACTTCATTTGAGGAATAAATCCATCTATTCCAAACATACTAAAAAGGCATGTCAGAATAGGTGTAATTTTTTCATTTCTTAAATGATTGTATACAAGATAACCAAAGTATAGCAGTAGAAATATATTTCTTGACTATATTTAATTTAAACAAAAGTACATCATCATCTCCCATATAGGGTTTACATGAAAGTTACCACATAAGGATATAAGTACAGGGATATCCAACTATCTCAAGTCCATATCCCCAAGAGCTCCACCTAGCAGGTACATGTCACCATGCCCAGTATTCCAAGTCCTACACCTGGGGTTGGAAGTATACCCCAGAAGAGAAGATAAAATGGATGTTATCAGCAAAAAACACTGACATGCGCAAATAAAATATGGATTGAGAAATATAAGGAACAAGGACATAAAGTATAACAAGGCTTCCCATCGAAGAGGGAAGTTCCACCCAAGTGGGTATCAAAAGAAAGACATTAAATGGAGATAAGAAGTAAGATGTTTCTTGCCTTAAAACAATATCACAAATATAAGCAGTGCATGCAAAGAACAAAGAATAAAGTTATTTCAAGTAGGAATGGGGCACCATAGGATCTCAACCTAAAAGTATTGGGTGGAATATGCACACCCTAGTTGGAATATGTGCGACCTTTATATAAATACAAGTGGAATACATGCACTCGGGACGGAATACACACATCCAAGAATATGGTTGTACAAATGTACCACTACGACAAATAAAATTAGTCTAAATCATGCATAATGTAGAGGTAAGAACAAGTTCAATCAATTAAATAATAGGATGAGAACATCCAACAGTTATCATGTGGGTCAGGGGACCCATATACAAATAGTCAACAAACTCCACAAATAAGATGCATAAGAGTTCACATTTCATTTAATATCTCAAATTAGGGTTCCACAAGGAATAAGAAGAGAAAAATACAAAGAAGAGTTCAATAAGAATATCCAAGAAAGTAAGATGATCACAAGATCATAATCCACATAGAATCTTTCACATGAAATAAATTCTCAGAAGAGAGAGAAATTATGTAGGCAGTTTGTCCATAGGACTAAGAGAGTGACTATTATGGATGATTTCTCAATATAGAATAATAGATGATGTGGCATGCCTCACATGAAGTCTACATATGCACAAGGTCAAAACCCTATTTCCATCTCAGTCCACAAGAAACCTATTAAAGGCATATATGAGATTAGGGTTAGGTTTACAATAATTGTATAAACCATAAAAGTTGCCCTTTTATCATAAGTGAATTAGGTTACCCAAACTATGTTATCTTATAGATTATATTTTTTTGAGTTCATATCATATTTTTGTTTATTTTTAGGACTTATAGATTATTAGTTATGAATTTTACAATTTCTCACCAATTAGGAATATTCATTCAAATTATGTATTTATTATGTTATAATTAGGTGATGGAAACAACACAATAGGGTAGATGAAAAATCCATGATTCCTAAATTTTATATTATTTTTTTGAGTTGTAGATAATTAGATATGAGTTTTAGAAACACTAGTCAATCAGAAATGCCCAAAAATCCATGTGTATAATCATAAAAATTTTAAACCAAAATGACATGCCCCTATAGGATTAGGCCAACTGGTCTGGGCCTCCAGCCATCCGGGTGCACAGCTTGAGTCAAGAATAAGCAACCCCTAAAGGGAAGACAAAACACCAGAGGAAAAAAGAGGAGTAGACAAGGAAATCTACATAGGGACATCCTCCCCCCTCGCACAACCAAAGCACACAATGACTGTACTCACCAGTTGTGAAGAACCAAAAAACTGGAGACAAAAATCTGAGAATGCAAATCACAATTTGGTGTAAGGATGGTGTTGCGGTCAATGCCATTATCTGCACTAACCTATGTTGATCCTAGTGAGCACAAACTAGAGGTCTGATGGTGATTAGAGACCTTAAAACTAGTTCCCACCATAGGTGACTGAGTGAAGAACTAGGTAAGGCTTGAAAACTTTAAAACAAAATCACAAATATAAACCTGAGTGAATTTGGAAAGGAAAAACCAAGCCACATGCACAAAACTATCAAGGAATAGAGATCCAAAGCTTGATATTGAAGCATGGATGGTTAAGGGCAGTGAAAAGAGGGGTAAGAGGTATACCAATTCTTGGGGAAAATTGAAGGACCGAACAACTTCATGGACACCTAGGGAAGGAGTTTGGGCACCTCCCATGAAAATTCATATCCTTAGACACCAAGACAAGCTCAATGTGTCAACTAAAGGACAAACCAAGATGGTTGAGCATGTGTGAGGGTGAAGGGTATCAAACCAGTGGAAGAAAAAAGTTTCAAGACCTCACACTATGATGAGGGATTAAAATTTTATAGGTTTTTAAGTTGAGAACACCACTTTTCTCAATGAAGAAGAAAAACAAGGGAGGTTGGAGAGTTCTAAAATCCTATAATGGGTTGGGGTCTGCTAAACCCTAGATTTATTTGGGTCTAAGATGTGAAAAAATGAGGGGAAGGCAAATGCAAGGAAATCTATGGATGAGATTGAAAACCGATAGAGAATCACACAGAGATAATCTCTGTGTACTATGCATGCAAAATAAGAAACTTGTCGAGGGAATAAGAAGGACAACAGTCTGTGTGATTAAAATTTGATGGTTACAAAAAGGGTCTGAAATCTTGATATATAAGGGAAGTTGCGTGACGGCCCAACTTTAGAAATCTTGATTAAATGAATTAAATAAAATTCCAATCTCTATTATGGATATATTCATTAACATCTTCACTATTCAAATTGGGATAGAGAACAATATCAAAAAATTATGCAAATTCATACCCAGACCAACCAAGACATGTAGATTCTATTCCCACTTTAGGGGTCATTATGTATACTACTTAATATTTTTGAGTTTTCTTATATTTTCTTTTCTTAATGAATTTGAGGCATATATGAATACTTAAAAGAGGTGAAAATTGGCCTACAAGCAAACTAAAACATGAGAAGTCTGATTTTGTCATTAATTTTCCATTTTGAGAATGTTTACTATTTCATTGAATATATTGGACTTTAAGTTATATTCTCTCTACTAAATTAAAATATATTCAACCAACATATTTTACCTCTAGGGCATAAAGCACTCATTCAAGAAACATGTCATCTATATGGCTCAGGGTGAAACCATTTCATATCAGGAATAGACAAAGTGATTAGGAATATTGTTTTGTTTGCATACATTCAATCTTATATGTCAATCCGCCCTAACTAGAATATTGGGATATGTATGGCGCATGAGGGATTAGGGTTGATGTTTTCTAGCACAATTGGTATGCAATGAGAATAAGGGGTTATGGAAGGAAATTGGAGTGCTACTACATAGTATCACTCATCATTTCTTTTCTTTATTCCAATTTATTACATAACGAGTTACTTTTATTTTCTTTTTCATGTTTCTTTTTCTTAGCCCTTTGCGTGGATAGGGATATATTACGGTAGGTATAAGAAGAAGGGAGGAAGGATTGGCCATACCCAAGCCTTTGGAAGGTGGTCAAGTCTTACTTTTTATGTTTTTAAGCATCCTTTCATGTGGTGGATAGGTAACAAATGGTCAAAGAAAGTGGAGATAAAGAGGGGTCAAGTAGGGTGGATCTTCATATAAGGAATCGTGCATCCAAGCTAGTCTGATATTATTCACCAAAAAATGGTAAAACTACTAAGAATGAGCAAAGACAACACACCACATTGTTACTATGAGCTTTGAGTAAACCCCTAAATGTTCATGGCTTGTTAGGATTGCATTTGAACCAATAAAATCATACTTCATGAGAGAGGGGAACACTTGTACAAAGTTACAAAAGTGATATTATATAGAACTTAGCCTATGATAATGTGATTGCATTTGGCAATAGTCAGTCAATTCAGTCTAGATAAGTAGAGATTACGTCAAAGCACCTTTTAGTGCAATTTGTTCAAGACTTGGATAGATTTGGTGAAGTGATGCCAAAATGACTACATTTACATTAATATTAAACTACATGACATGAAAATTATGAAATGTAAAAGAAGAATAAAATGGATAAATGTGTCACTCAATTAGTAAATTAGTATTATTAGGAAAATCTAAGAATAAAAGAAAAAAATTACAGTTTACCAGCCTACCACATTAAACTTTTGAACAATGTTGTGCTTATCATAAATTCAGGATTAGAGTGATACTAGAATGATCAATATATGATCAAAAGATCATATTGCATTCAAGTTGATGGAGCGTAGGTGACCACAACCATTCTGTGTGAAGAACAATTGTTCTATTATTTAGTTGACACAACCATTTTGCAAGAAAACAATAATTATAATGTTCGGAACCACTGCCCAAGAATCTATTAGGGTCCACTACCCAAGAATCTAATAGAGTTTAAAGAATGATGACTGGCCCCATAGACCACCACTAGCCTTAACTACACACTTTGTCCTCACTCACATGTAAGTTTGGATAAACTTCCCAACTGGTCACCCATCTTAGTACTACTTTGGGCTGAGCGTGCTTAACCAAAAAGTTCTCTTGTGATGGGATCCTTAAAATGGAGGTGCACCTTGGTGATAAGGGTAGTCAAATCATTCCTTTTAAGATCATTTTATCAAAGGCCTCAAGCCTTGGGTAGTTACAATCTCCCCCACATAGACTCTTTACGTCCTCGTCAAGGCTCAACCATATGACCTCGTAATATTTCCCCATTTTAGTATAGACCCAGAATGGCCCATGGACATTCATCTCTCGATCATGAAACACCAGTACAAGGGTGGCTACATCACCATGGACAACCCTTTCCAATGTGACAAAACTGCACGACTCAAGACTGGCATGCCACGTGCCCATGTGGGCCCCACCTACTGCAGGGATAATGGATCTGATACCAATTGTAATGACCAAGCCCACTGCCCAAGACTCTAGTAGAGTTTCAGGAATGGTGACTGGCCCCACATACCACCACTAGACTTAACTATACACTTTGTCCTCACTCACGTGCAAGTCAGGGTAAACTTCCCAACCGGTCACCCATCTTAGTACTACTTTGGGCTGAGCATGCTTAACCATCGAACTCTTTAGTGATGGGCTTCCTATAAATGAAGTGCACCTTGGTGATAAGAGTAGTCCAATCATTCCTTTTAAGATCATTTTATCCAAGGCCTCAAATCTTGGGATGTTACTGGTTCACAGAGTGATGTCTTGCATTTCCAAAGTAGTAGCATGTCCGTGCTGGGATAAAAGTGTTTGTTTTGGTGTTTTCCTATACACATTAAGTTCAATCTCAGAATTTCCTCCATCAATTTTAATCTTCAAATGAGTTGATCATCTTTTGGGTATTTCCTTCACTTTTTATCTTGTCCTTCCTTCAATCTAAAAGCAAGAAAATATATCAAGTGTAACCTATGTGTGTGTTTCTTATAATTACAAAAATAAAAGTAAAATGCTAGTGTGAGGTATGGGTTTAAAATCTCACAAACTAGGAGGGTCACCTCCCAGTAGAGTTATGTTCTACACTCTTCATCTGGGCATGGTGATCTTGCAGTCATCAACCATTGAAAACTTGATGGTCCCTATACCAAAATAATGTCCTTCTCATTAGCATTCAAATATTTTTCTTCATCCCATTGGTCATGTGAGTCCTCAAAGCAATCAAGTTCAACTTTGTCATCTATTTTCTCTTATCATGATGCTGTCTTTTTAACATCCCAGGATTTGAGACATCAAATAAAATCATCTTAAAAGAAATGATTGGACTACCCATATCACCAAGATGCACCTCCTTTCCAAAGAGCCCATCACTAAGAACTTTGCAGTTAAGCGTGATCAATCCAAAGTAATACTAGGCTGGGTGACCTATCAGAAATTTGATTTGCACTGTGTGTGAATGAGGACAAAGTGCACGGTCAAGGAAAGTGTTGGTCTACGTGGCTACTAATCATTCCTCAAACTCTACTACAGCTTTGGGTGGTGAACTTATGCATTACAAATGGTATAAGAGTGAGCTCCCCTTTAGTGCATGGGGCCCACATTGGCATGTGGAACACTTGTCTTAAGTTGTGTACCCCAAACATGTTGGAAAGGGCTATTCTAGATGATGGCACCGCCCTTACACTTATAACTGTGAATGAGAGTTGGGTGCATGAGACATTATGGGTCTACACTAGAATGGTGAAAATATTATAAGATCATATAGCGGATCCTTGTGGAGGATGTCAAGACAATAAGTGGGGAATGATTGGACTATCCACATCACCAAGGTGCATGCCCATTTTATGGATCCCATCACTAATAACTATGTGATTAAGTGTGTGGGGATAGTTATAATTTCTATAGCTCAACAACAACATTGCATAGTGGGCTCGAGCATTACAATCTTGACGATATCTATAAGACGTGTGTCCACTACCCAAGGCTCTAGTAGAGTTTTAGGAATGACAACTAGCTCCACAAACCACCACTAGCCTTAATTGTGCACTTTGTCCTCACTCATGCGTAAGTCAAGATAAACTTCTCGACTAGTCACCCATACTAGTACTACTCTGAGCTGAGCACACTTAACCATAGAGTTATTTAGTGATGGGCTCCCTGAAAAGGAGGTGCACCTTGGTGATATGGGTACTCCAATCATTACTTTTAAGATCACTTTATACGAAGCCTCAATTTTTAGGACATTACAATATCCCCCACTTAGACTCTTAGCATCCTTGTCAAGGCTCAAAACTATATGGCCTCATAATATTTATCCATTTTAGTGAAAACCCAATATGGCCATGTACACCCAACTCCCGATCATGTCTACCAGTGCCAGGGTGGCTCCATCACCACATATAGCCCTTTCCAACATGTCTAGACCGCATGACTCAAAGACTATCATGCCACATGCCCATGTGTGTCAACCTATTGAAGGGGAAGTGAATCTAATACCATTTATAACACTCGGCTCATAACCCAATGCTCTAGTAGAGTTTCAAGAATGATGACTGGCCCTACAGACCACCACTAGTTATAACTGTGCGCTTTGTCCTCACTCACACGCAAGCCAGGATAAACTTCCTGACTGGTCACCCATCCTAGTGCTACTATGGGATGAACATACTTAACCATAGAGTTCTTTAGTGATGGGCTCCCTAAAAAGGAAGTGCACCTTGGTGATATGGGTAGTTCAATCATTACTTTTAAGATCATTTTATCTGAGGTCTCAAATATTAGGATGTTAGAATATCTAGGTTCAACTTCACAATCATGAAATTCATAGTCATTGTGCCTGATATGTACATGGATGTCAACATCGACTGTATTCATGAAGGGCCTTCCCAAGATGATGGGAATCTTCTTGTCGTTTGGTTCCATATCTAATACAAAAAACCACCTAGAACACTAATATTATTTCCTTGTAAATCATCCCTAGAACTCATATACCCTGGCCCTTGGCATCTACATGGACCAGTTAGCCAATTGAAGAGTGAAATTGTCCAACTTCAACACACCTAAGCTTAGTTCAACATGGACAATGTATGTCATTAGGTTTACACTAGATCCCAATGTAAGACCCCTGACCTAGCATAGTGTTTGATCTTCCTTGCTTTTTCTTAATAAGATGTTTAAGCCTTAATCTAAACATGTTATGAGCCTTAATAACATGTGACATGCCTTAATAACATGTGACATGCTTATGTTTTCAGTTTAGTCCTGTTTGCATGATGTTTTAGCTAGTTATGCTATATGTATGCTAGTTTTGGACCAAGTTACAATTTACCCATGGAGATGGTTTATCTTGCAATTTGTCACACATTGGATGTGCCTCTTGTGCCTTTGCGTCATGAGAGAGAGAATGTTGCTTAGGGGCACCTTGTTGGACCTTGGATGATGAGGTGGCATGTTGGTGTGACCTTTGTAGCGACATATGTGCTTTGTGTTTTGGAAGGTGTTGCAACCAACATGCTTTTGGTTGTGTTTTGTAGCGAACCATACACCTTGTTCTTGACCTTGGTTGAAGAGGTTTGGATTTTTTCTTTGGTTGTAGTGATATTTGCCTTGGCTGGCATAATTTTGCGGTCACTACATGGTGATCACCTTGGTTTTGTTTTGAAAGAGACTAGGTAGCGGACCTAGTGGTCACTACCAATCCTTGTTTTTATCACCCTTTAATGCATGTATATCTAGAGTGCTTGCATGATCGGGGTTTTGAGGGACATGTGTCATGAGAGGCTCTATTATCTTGACACCTCATACCTTTCACCTCTCTCCTACCCTTGGTACTTATACCCCTTCTTTCACATGCAAGTAACCCTTTTAGCTCTCTTCTCTCTCTCTTCTTGCTTGCATTTGACCTTGAGCTTGGTGGTGCAAGTGGAGGTGCCGATCTTGGAGAAGGTGGCCATTTTCTCCCTACATGTGGTGATCTAGGGCTTGATCATCTCCCTTGTGGTGGTTCTTAGTGACCTTTGATCTTGGTAAGTAGTTTATCTCTCTCTTTGATCTCATTTTTCTTGAACCTTACCTCTTTCTTTCTTCTCTTGGACATTAGACTATGGTTCTCCATGGTGGCTATCTTGAGGAACTTCTCTCCATATAGGTTGAGAGTATGGCTTGACCATGGTAGTACCTGAGTGAGATGAAGCTCTCATCTTTCTCCTTTCTTTTTGGCCTATGGTTTTTGACCTCTCTCTTTTGAGCTTTCTTTGACCTTGGTGTGTTCTTTTTCTCTTGAGGTGATCCTTCTTGGAGTTGGAGTGATCCATGCTTGGTGTTTCCTTCTCTCTCTTAGAGCTCATTGCTTTTGAGTTGATCTTCACCTCAAGGCGGGTTATATAACTTTCCCCTTTTTTGTTGTTGCACTTTTCCTTGCATGCATGTTAATTCATCTTAAGTTGCTGGATAATGCTACCTTGATTTAGGGTTTAAGATTCTAAAGCATTCTTGTATATATTGCTCTTTCTCCTAAACTCAAATTCTTATACTCGAAATCTAAGTGATGGTGGAGTTGTTGTTTCTTACATGCATTTTGATTGTTGATTTTTGCTACCATGTTTTGGTTCAGATATTACATGAATATGGAGGTCTTGACTCTGGTTTGCTTGAGTTGGATGCTTGGTTTTTCTTCTCTCATCATGTTTTCCCATGTTGAACCTTGTGACGCTTGTTTTACGATTTTGATGTCTATCTCTGCATGGAGTATTCACCCTAGTAACTCTTGAGTTTCTTGATGTTAAGCATCTGATTCAGTCAAAATGTATCCTTGGTTTCTTGAGGTTGTTATGACCATGTTAATGGTGTTCTAGAGTTCTGGTTTGGTTGCCATAATCTTAACCCTAAGCTACTTTTGTCGCTACAAACCCTAACCCTAGTTCCTCTTATGGTCGATACATATGTATGTTTGATGGTTGGTACATAGTGTAACCCTAGTGGTCTCTACACATGGTATGACCTTAATGGTCGATAGACATGGTGTTACCCTAGTGGTCACTACACATGTGAGGGTGTTGTACGCTACACCCTATTTGTTCGCTACACATTTCTATTTGCAAAGATTGGTTGATTATAATAATAATGCTTAACTGTAATGTGTTCCAAGAATGTGGGAAGTAACGTACCCAAGGTTTGATGTTGAGTGATGTTATGGAACCCTAATTGGCTATCTATGAGAAAACCCTAACCCTAAATTGGGCATATGATGTAATTTCTTAGCTTGCTTGGATTATTAACATGCTATAAAGTATTTTCTCTCTCCTATTGTGTATCCCTAATGTTGTAGGTTGACAGAACATCATATCTTATGATTGCTATGGTATCTCTTATATGACATAGGGTGATGACTATGAGCCTTTGTGAAGCATGATGAAACAACAATGTTATGCATGAACTATGTGAGTGGCTCTTATGACCAGGTAGAGGCTTAATGCCTAATGTGAGGTGATATCCTTTAGTGATGTGATGAGGGATGGTTATCCCCTGATAATATGATAGTGGCGATGGCCTGGTGTAAGGCAGTGAGATAGTATCATGTGATGGTGTGATCAAATTTATGTTTAATCCATTTTATATCTTCTGATGTTGTAAACTAATTTTATCTTTGTAGATATTGTTTTGGGTTTGTACGCTGTAACTTGATTGATGCACTAAAAGATGCCCAATTGGAAATAATCAATAAAGTGAAATCCTAATCATGAAGTTTGTCCTGAGACATAGATCCATCTTCAACATCAGTACTTGTTGGATGGTGAAATGAGATATTCTTCTGGGAAACTCAGAGTACATATTGTTGAATATGGGGGGGGTGTGAGTTGAGGATATATCCTTGCATCCACAATCACTGGTTTTTAGGATGGATGCATTCATACCTCGACAAGAGAATGGTTGAGGCCATATCTTAGATGATATGTTTTGAGGGATGGTTGTGATCATACCTTGGTAGGAGAATAGATGAGGTCGTATCTCACTAGTGTGGTGCCTATATACCAAGTTGGACTAGGCTAATTTGTAGTTTGACTCTATATGCCACTGTGGTGGACTCAGATTGAATGAGGTGTGGGAGATCATAGGAGCCTGGATCTCCTAGATCTTGTAGGGAACTCATTTTGACTTAGCAGTGATCAGTTGAAGAATGAATGGTATTCCTCATCTCCACATGGCATAATAAAAGACGTAATACAATCATGTAATATATTGTATTAGGGTTAAATACAATTCACATTGGATGACTCTTTACCTTGTTTCTTATACTATTTAGTTAATAATAGTTATACAATTTCTTCATATTCCTTCTAAAAATATGTGATAATCTATTGATCAATTTGTAATTGCTTAAACTGCTCTATCTATGATTGTTAGTTTAAAGTATTCATTAAGCTGAATGTTCTCATCCTATTAATAGTATTTCTTTCTTGCTACATAATCTATCTATGTTATCAATAGTTGTTGGCGGGGAGTTATATATCTCGATGGGAAATTGGTCTCACTCCATGGGTTTCCACATATTTTAGATGGTCGTGCACGATGGGGTAGAGATCGTGCGGTTGAGGAAGAGAAGTAAGGAGAGCAGTAGTTGTTGAAGGTTGGATATGCTACTAGTGTTTTGTAGTAGAGTCCTATGTGTCATCCCTGTACTCTCATGTCCTTCGAGGTGTTTTGCAGATGATGTATATCGATACGAGGTTTTAGCAGTATGCCATGGTTGTACATGTATGGCTTTTATATATGAACAAGTTATCGTTGTAATAGGTTTGTGGCAAGATGGCCATTATACATGATGTAAATACCTTTGTGGTATGCTATGTGGTATACGTGGCACAGGTTGTGGACTTGGATGCAATATGTTTCCACTTGTGAATATATAAGTGATCAATTTTAATTTACCGTATTTTCTAGTAATCAAGATGTTTAGTGTTTATTTCACACTTTGTTTTGAGTAATCTCATTCATGTGGTGGTGGGTTGTTACACCCAAATATGGCAAAGAACACTCAATAAGGCGGACACTATGACATCCCAAGATTTAAGGCCTCAGATTTAATGATCTTATAAGGAATGATTGGACTACCCATATCACCAAGGTGAACCTCCTTTTCATGGAGCTCATCACTAAAGAACTTTGTGGTTAAGCGTGCTCATCCCAGAGTAGTACTAGGATGGATGACCAGTCGGGAAGTTTATCCTGGATTGCACATGAGTGAGGACAAAGCGTGCATTTAAGGGTAGTGGTGGTATGTGGGGCCAATATGTGGTTAAGCATGCTCATCCCAGACTAGTATTAGGATTGCTGACCAGTCAAGAAGTTTATCCTGGCTTACGTGTGAGTGAAGACAAAGCACATAGTTAAATCTAGTGGTGTTTTGTTGGGCTAGTCATCATTTCTGAAACTCTACTAGATACTTGGGTAGTCAGCCTGGGTGTTACAACCACCAATGTGGCATGGGATGAATAGGGCTCTAGGGTCTTTCTTTTCTAGAAGAAGGGAATGTTTCAAGTTGTAGCTCATTTAATTTGTCAAATTTACTTTATTTTACATACTCTCTTATGTATTATTATTATATATGCACATATCCTTTAGAAATGTGGTATAAACATGAGTTTGGTTGATTTCATCAAGTTGTGGCATTACCTGGCTTGTCTAATGATCTCAAGGATATCATTGCTGATGCTTCTTCTCTTCTTGGATGATGAGGGCTCACACCAAACGATAGGAAAATGTGGTGCACTTTCATTTGTTATCTGGATCAATACGATCATATTGAGATGTCACATGAGGAACTTCATTCCCAACAATGAACCACTAGGAATCACAATAGGAACGGATGGTATCATAAAGATATGCTCTCCATAATGGTGTCAACAAAGTCTTTTCGGGTACCATTGTCTCATCATAATCATCATTCATTGAATCACTGTCCACTCGGTCCTTGTGTTGCTTAATAACTCTTCCACTCCTTAGAACATTCACAACACTAATTTTATGAAGGATAAGATGGGATTTGCTTGCTTCTATTATGGAGGTGGAGGTGGCCTTTTATGTGTTGATGACATGGGTTTTAGAGGATGTAAGGTTGATGCACATGTGCTTGTATGTGTTGAGGCAGAGGCCCTTATTGGGATTGGTGAGGTGGCTATTGTTGTTGAGGGAAGAAGTGATAGTTGTATGGATGTTGTGGTGGTGGAGGTGTGGTATGAATGAGGTTGGCCTTGATATTGGTGCGTAGACTACACTTGCATTTGTAGTGGGCAATAGGTGTTTTTGAGGAATACCCATCTGAACACCTACATTATTTGGGTTCACCTTTATATTGGGAAGTAACTATCCCCTCATCACAGTGACCAAGAGTCAAGGATAAATCATCCAACCTTTGTTCAATCCTCTAGATATTTTGACCTTGACTAGATACATCCTTCTTGAAATCATCTAAGCTTCTCAATTTGATAGGGTATGATCTTCAAACTTGGATCCATACCCTTGGCCTTGGGACTGTAGAAGACGCCCATGCACAATTGCCTTGTTGTTTCCATGAAAAAATGGGGTTATTTCTCCACTTAAGAGTGTAGGATTGTGACATGTGGCTTTGTGAATCTTTATTGCCAAAAGATTGTAGGGTCTTCACTTGCTTCATCTAGAGTCTAAGTATATTGAATTGAACTTCTTGAAGCACCTCCCACTTGACTCTTAAGTAGAATAGTCACACCACTAAGAATTATTATCACCTCAAGATTGGAATCATTCGAGTATGGAGGTGGTGTATTAGAAGGAGAAACACAAACAATCTATTTATAATCACTTAGGCTTCATAACTTGATGGGACTTCATCTTCAAACTTGCAGATCATCATCTTGTTATTTTCATGAAAAATTGGGTTGATTCCTCTACTTAGGAGTGTAGGACTATGTCATGTGGCATTATGAATCACCATTGCCAAAAAATGGTAGGGTCTTCACTTCTTCACATAGAGTCTCAATAGATTGAAATGAATTTCTTGAATCACCTCCCATTTGATTCTTCATTAGAATCATCATATCACTACAAATCATTATCATATTAGGGTTGGAATCAAGTGGGAATGGAGGTGGTGGACTAGAAGGAGCGAAACCAACATTCAAATCATAATCACTTGTGGTACTTGATGCATGATGCCTATAATTTCAACTAAGTGCTCAAAGCAAGGCGGTTTTGCATAAACGTTCCTCTACATGAAAATTCAAACCACTATTTGACCCAACTGAGATAATCATGAATAAAAGTATTACACTAATTGCCACAAGGGTACCTCATGGTGGACATAGTCCCTTGAAAGAATTTTTAAACTCTCCCAACTCTCATGAAATTGTTCGTGGTGTAACCAACTAAAAGAAGTGATGCATATCCTTATTTTTTGAGCTTTTCTATGTGACAGAACTTCTTCGACAATTCATTATTCATAGATTCTATTACAACCTCATTTTTGCATGTGTTTTCATAATGGAAATATAATGATTTTGCGAATTTGGGCTTAATAAAAGAAGGTTGTGAGATTTGCTTCAAAGGATGGGTTTCCTTGCAAATATTCATTTGGATAGGAATTTCGTGATTCCTATTATTAGATTAATCCATTAATGGATATAAAAGAGAAGAAAAGGAGAAAAGTCCAAATAAAAAGAAAAGACACAAGATAATGGATATTAAGAAAAGTGATAATGAGAAAATACATAGAAAACTCTTGAAAGTGGAAGTCATGATCACAATTAAATAAATCTCATTCCTATGAGATTTCTAATAAAAGAAATATGAAAAGAGGAAAAAGAAAATGAAATATAAGGAGAAATCCTTGAAAAGAAATATCTTAATAAAGGAATAAGAAAGAAAGGGAGAAAGGATAAAAGAAAAGGTAAAGGAATATTCCCTGAGCTGGGATTTCATGCCTTTAGGGTTCCTTGAGGTCCAAGGAATCCAAGATGATAAGATAATGGCAAAAGTAAGAGAAAATATCAACTAAATAAGTCTTATTAAAGAATAACTTGCTTTTGAAGAAAAGCCCTTTTCCTTTGGAATTTGGGACTCATTTTTGACATGCGTATAGATAAAGGTAAAAGGAAATTTTGCTTAAAATTTGGTTGGAAAATACTACACAGTTCCCAAGTTATACAATTTATAAAATATCCTAAAGTTTGGTTATTAATTGCCAAAGAAATCAATGCCACAATTTTGCTAGATAATTTAGGATTTCGGGCTTTATGTGGACCTTTGGATCATGATCCAACGATCTGAGATGACTCCCACAGGGGCGAGGAGTCCTGTGTCAGGTAGGTTGGTGATGATCCAAACTTGGATCATTGTGAGAAAAGGAAATAGAGTTTTGAAGAGGGAATATCACCATTGGACTCAGGAGAGAAGTCTGGTGATGACCATCCCTACTTTGTAGGGGTTTGGTCACTGATCGGGAGAATTCCCAATTCAAGCAATCCCTGTCCTTGACCATATAAATAGGGGAGGATGAGAGGGGGTACCAACGTGCTCTCTTGCTACCCAAAACTCTGCGATAGACCTAGAGGAGCGTTTCCATGCCCTCAATTCCATCTTCTGCCCTGACCTTCACCCTCATCTTCTGAGAGGACCTTGCCGGAGTCTGACAAATAGGAGGTGATTGTGGCAAGGTTGTCACGAGCAATTGATGCCGTCGTCGAGTTTGTGAGATCGAGGCGGAGCTGCTGGTGGTCTCGATTCGTGCACAGGTGCAACAGGGAGCAGAGTCAATGATGAATCCTCCAGATTCACCATTATAGTTGCCAATTCGAGGATTTTTGTGCCTTATATCGACTGGATTACCCTCGCTTTAGCTTACTTTAAGTATCCCTTCAGTCTCGTGTAAATAGTGCGTTACTAGCTCAAATAATCCTAGTTTCCATCATATTTGATCTCATTTCCCTTCTCACATTCTCTCTCCTCTGCAGATCATCCTCAACTATCACCAACGGTTATGACCCCTACAACACTGACTCTAGGGGTCTCAAGACCGTTTGAGTCATGTGGTCTCAAGATCGTTTGAGCCCATGCGGTCTCAAGACCGTTTGAGCCCATGCGGTCTCAAGACCATTTGAGCCCATGCAATCTCAAGACCGTTTGATCCCATACGGTCTCAAGACCGTTTGAGCCCATACAGTCTCAAGACCGTTTGAGCCCATGCGGTCTCAAGACCGTTTGAGCCCATGCAGTCTCAAAACCGTTTGAGCCCATGCGGTCTCAAGACCGTTTGAACCCATGCGGTCTCAAGATCATTTGGCCACTGGCAGCTCATGCAAACAACACCTGCAACATACTCGTCGACACCACTGCTGTCCGCGACCGTCGGCGTCGTCGTCTTCACCAACCTTGCTCCGCCGCCATCGCACGTGCACGAAGCAGTGCCACCGCCGTCTCCGCCATCGCAGCAGCCATGCTACCCTCGCCAACCACGCATGCAAGACCGTTTACATGTCTGCATGTGATGACCGAATAGAGCTGGGCAGAAACAAAGACCGTTTGCTCAACTAGTCAAGACCATGAGAGGATAAGACGCATGCAAGACCATTTGGCCACTGGAACGTGAAGATCGGACGATACTATGCGGTCAACACTGCTGTGAGTATGAAGACTGAATGACCAGCGGTCATGGGAAGCAACCAAGACCGAATGAGCTTCTAGCAATTGAAACCGAATAGCAAAAAGAATGTAGGAAGACCGCATGAAGGAATTAGAAAAGACCGTTTGCCTTTTTTCTCTTGAGCGTAGATCGTTTAACAATCACATATGTATATTTGAAGACCGTTTGGAGGTTTGTATGAAACCGAATGGAAAAGAACTATCAACAACAGATCGTTTCTACAGCAGATTGTTTGTAGCATATCGCAGCAGCCCACGTGAAGCAAACGTTCTTTGCAGCAGATCAACACGCAACATTATTCACGCCAAACCGCATGAGTACACGTGAACGTGAGGCTGAAGAATAGAAATATATCCACATAAAGGCTGAGGCTCGTGGGAGATCAATGATCAAATGAGTGCCGAGACCGTGAGGAATGCATGAATGCATGCACGCTGAAAAGCCAAAAACGCATGAACCTGTAGCTATTCACGTGAATGCTCCAAGACCGTATGGAATTGCATACACTTCCAAACCGAATGGCCAAGCAAACCGAATGGAGCGCTACTTTCCAAGACCGTATGAGAAATTGCAGCACAAGACCACATGCTCATTTGCGGAGCAGACCGCATGAGAAAAATGCACAAGCAACCAAACCGTTTGAATTAGAAACCGAATGGACAAACCGCATAAGCAATCAAACCGTTTGAATTAGAAACCGAATGGACAAAAAGGACACGCACAAGGTGTGACTCCTGAGCCCAAGATATTTTGGCAAGCCTATAAATAGAAGGGTAGAGATATGATCTTGGGGATCCCATCTCACTACGGCCCAAGGCTGCCAGACTGGTACCAGTACCGGGACGCCGCCAGAATGCCCAAGCACCGTTTCCAACCAAACTTCACCCACAACCTTAGAATCCCGGCCTGAGTCCAGATCCGGTGTGCTGCCAGACTAGGGACAGATCTAGAAGGCTGTTCCATCACTATCTCACCTCTATCATCTCACTTCTACCATTGTTCTACCTCATTCTACCCGTGCGATCCTGAAGGTAGACACGACGATCGAGGCAGAGAGACAGGCGTCATCGACCACAACGGAGCAGTCCCAGAGACTGTGAAGATCTACACCGGGCTGTCACAGATCTACTCTTCTGCTCCGACGATGCTTTCTTTCTCTCTCTTCTCTTTCTTTGTTGCTCCCTCTATGAGGAGCGAGTAGTTCCATTCACTGGGGTGCGAGGACTAGCCCCGCTGCCCGTGTTTTGTAACTTGTATCAAAAAGATGTTATCTTTCCGATTCAATACTAAATCATTTCATACATGCTTGGATGTTGGCCGCATTCTTGTGTGCATCTATTGTCTTTCGTTGTGGTTTGTCTACGACCGCTCTTGAGACTCGAATACCGATTTAGTGTTGGTTTCTGGTGTGTGTACCCACCACGCATCCGTTTTGATATCTAGGAACACTTTCTAAGGAGTGGAGTAAACTCACCTCCATCGTTATAGTTTTGTACTATGAAATGGAATCAGTTGACGTACAAAAGTGCAACCTTGACAGGTCGAGGAACACACTCTGAGGAGAGAGTGGTGCAAAGTACTTGACCATTCGTTCGGGAATGGCTGACGTTGCAACACTCCCACGTTTCTCGTAGCTATATCCTCGAAAGAGGGATAGACTATAAGGATACTAATCGATTTGGTAATCATCACTCGCTTGCTAGTTTTCCGATGCACGTTTCATGAGGTTGAGTAAGATTTTCTCTTCGGAGACTACATATCTTCATTGACACGTAGATATGTACCGGATGAGAGTTACTCAACCTGTGAAGGATGTGTGCATTACTCTTGTCCTATAAGACATAGGTATTGCACAACATCCATGTATCTTGCTTACAAGTCTTGCTATGTTTGGTACAAGTGCAATTCATGTGTAGTGGTGGCAAATACCTGCATCACCCCAGTGATCCATCATCATTTGCTAATCTTAGTTTTTAATCCTTAAACTAGTTTTTATTCTTGCCTTTACTTTTGCATGTTTTAGGTTAAATAACTCAAATCAAACTTCTGGTCTTAGATGATTAACTTAGATTGATACGAAACAAGAAAAAGACACTCAGATTCTTAACGTTGTCCTTTGGGTTCGATCCTAAATTTGTACTATGATAAGGCTTCCACACTCTTGTGGGGTTGGAGCATTTATCTAGCACCAGTTGTAGGTAAACCTAGAGAGAACATCAACTCCCTATGGTTTTTGGTGCATATTAGGACTTCCATTGGAAGAGTAATCTTTTGGTGTAAGTTCTAGCTCCATCAAAAAATGGCTCCATTGCCGGGGACAACGATATAAGAATCGTCTTTTTCGTATTCCGTGTCAATTTAGGTTTCTCTAGGGTTTTTCATTTTCTTTAAAAAAAACATAAAAAGTGAAGGGCTTAATCTCGCATATCTTCTTGGATTCGAAGTGGTTGGTCAAGCCTGATACACTCTTTCCTTGATTTCAGGTACCAACTCTCTTCAAAATGAAGTAGTCGACACCACCAACCGTTAGATGTCAACTATGTGGTGACTATTCTCACGCATCAATTTACTGCTTCAATGTCCCTCCTCTCTACGTGATGGCCTTGCGTCAAGTAATCATGAATCGGATAGCTGGGAAACTCAAAGCAACCTCTTCATACAACTATGGATATAATGCAAGTTATAGTTTGTATCACCCTATAGGTTACTGTGAAAAACCTAACTATGGTGGATTTCAAGGCGTGGACTACAATGTAGAAGGGAACCTGGAAGACGATGAAGTGCATGAAGATCAACACACATTGATGGAAGAACTATATGCTATACAGATATCGGTGGCTCAACAACTAGCTGATCAGACAACCACGATCAAGAAGTTGATAGATCAACTTACACAACTTGTCAACGCTCCTGAGCAATATGTAGAACTTCCACCAATTTTAACTAAGCACATCCCTAGTCCACATGTTGATTACGATGATGATTACGATATCATGTGGGAGGTTCCTTCCAATGATCTTCAAGTACCAGTGCAAGATGGGGAATCATCCTCAGAGTTAATGACTGAATTTAAGGATGACTCCTTCACAACATCACAAGAAAAAGAATCATTTTCCGAGCCAAGGTCTAACTCGGATAATGATTCATGCACTATGCTCTTAGATGAAAGAATGAGTAGCCAATATGAAGATTTTATACAATTGGAAGACAAACTGGGGATACATTTCGGTGTTTGTCCATCTTCTCCCCCCATAGACCCAGATCCAACCATACAGATTGAGGGGCAATCAGCAATGATTGACTCCTTCTACGACAAATATTCTTCAACTTCAACTATCTTGTCATTGAATTCCAATGAAGAAGGGTCTGCGTTACAAGAACCCTACACTCCTTCACGGTCAGACTTAGATGAATATGTGACTGATTCAGATAAGGATACACCTTTTATGCAAGAGACTCAAATGACCCCATTTCTGGAACATAATTCAATTTTTCCTTATGAAGAAATTTCTGATCATTCGAATGATCTAGAAACAAACTTCGAGGATGGGACTGTTCAAGATCTTGATTCAGAAATGGACCATACCACTGTCACTGATGAAGTAGAATCAAGGGAGAATGATGAGTCTCAAGATGACAATCATATGACCAGTCCTTTTCATGAGATGATATCACCTGAGTTACCACCACCACAAGAAGTCCAGTCGGACCCAGTCCTCGAACAAGAGCATGATCTTTCTATTGAATCTCCTTCTAGTCACTTGAATGAGTTGACAATGCACTATGAAGAGAAACATGAGCCATCTCTTGACTTTGGAACGAATTACGATATTACCGTAAACTCTTGTAATGATAAAAAGGACCCTTGGGAAGACATCAAGTCCTCTATAGTCACTCATCCCTATGAAGAAGCCCCTCCTGATATTCAAGAAACTGAGATATGTCCATTACTTGAGCTAGGTTCCATTCCTCCCATAGAAACTCTTCCCGAGCACTCAATAGAACCAGAAGAGTGTTATGAAGAAGAACTGGAACAACAACATGACTCAGAAATGGTATATATTAGTCCCAATATCGAAGAAATGGGTTCATCAGGGGATTTTAGCCCTCAGAACGATATGTCATGGACTAACCCATCCCATGAAGATATATCATTGGAACCCCTATCCCAGGATCCCATGATTTCCTTACCCGAGTAAGAGTTCATTTTACCAGTCAAATCCTCTTCTAGTTTCTTGGATGAACTAAGGATGTTCTACGAGGAAAATCCTGGACAAAACCTTGAAAAGAAGAACCACGCTCTTACCAATTTCAACATTGATAAAGATGCTGATACTTCTCAAAATAACTCCTCTGATGAAGAAACGTCATCCTGGCTACCATATCCCACACAAGAAAAACCAAGTGACGAAATAAAGCCGGAACCGGATCCACCACCTGATCCTGGACAGGAGGAAGTTCAAGTGGCCGACCCTCAATCAACTGCCCTAGATTTTGAAGAAAGCAGTTTTACTTTGAACTTCGAGGGTGAGCCACAACTGGATGGCACAAGTGGGCATAACCTTAATTTCTCGCATAGTCCTCTAGTTTCGACTGCTTATATTTCGCCTCCCTCGCTGATGGGGGAAGGTCTTTGGATTCTTCTAGACGGACAATGAGGCGAAAGAAATGTGCATCCAAGTCGTCCAGAAGACTCGTTCAAGTCGCCACAACCACCCAGTCAACAGGTTGTTCGGGCCACTTCCTCGTTCTCGGCACCAGCTATCGCGAGACATCTTTGCCGCACCTTCTTCCAACTACGAGGACCGCCTAGTTAACATTGAGCAACCCTTCCCCTCCACCTTGAACCTAATATTTGTTCAGAAAAGAGCGAATTCATGAGTTCAAGGTGGAGGGCGGGTGGTATGAATTTCACTCCACCCTCTATCTTTATTGCTTCCTATTTTTCCATTCTAGTTTCTTTTTCATAATTTTTCTGCCTTTCGGTAGTCTTCCAAAAATAAAGCCTTTATCTAGTTGGCTTTTTGTTTTTCGAATCTGTGATCATCACCTCTTTTCGTTACAATTTTCCAAGAAAAGAATGCTTAAAGCTAGCCAATGCGTGTCTTTCATCTTGAATTGTCTATGAAACCTAATGTCATACCCTCAAATAGGAAAATATGATACACTTCAATAAGGATGAGATAGATCAAATACATCACGCCTTTATCTGATTAATGGATCTATTGTATTGATTTCTCATTTGATGTTTCATCATGTCTCTTTTTGAGCAGAGTGTGATGGAGAAAAGACCCGTCGCATGGAATCGCCAAGCAAACTGCATCATGATCCGAACTCTCTTCTACACTTCTTCCTTCATTTTCATACCCCTATGTTCACTAACCATGCCAAAGTTTTAAGTTCGGTGTGGCACGCCACACTCCTTTCTAGTGAAAACTAGAACATTGCTGAACTTTAAGTTCGGTGTGGTAAACCACACCTCTGCAAAACTCTAAGTTCAGTGTGGTACACCACACCTCTTTTTCCACTACCACTTCTTCCATACCCCTCAATACATAATAGGGGCGTACCACCTCCTCTTTTCTCTTCAAAGAGTATACAATGATGATTGTGCACATACTGAGGTTGGGGAAATATCTACCCCGATTCCAAAAAGAGGTCTGGCAGCCCAAATATGCAAAAATCCAAAAATACCCTTTCTCCTAAGCCAAGTGAGAATGAATAAAAGCCAGAGTGTGAATAAAAACATGAGAGTTGTGCCCTAAAAAAGGATAACCGATAAAGGTCTTTCCCGACCGGTACATTAGCTGCCCTCATAAAGGCAGATGTGTCGTGACCGGTAGTAAGATCCTAAGGATCCAAAAATAATCCCTTACCTCCCCTCGAAGAGGTAAAATAGCCCAAAAGCCTTAAGCCAACCTATACACACTTCTGAGTTACCTTTAGAAAACAAATCGGGTGTAAGGCTAAGTCAACCAGAGTTGTGCATAAATCATTCAAAGTATCTCGATGAGTCAACTAATAATAAGAGTCCTGGTTCAATCAGAGGAGAGACTCTTATCTCTTAATCATACCCCCATTCTCTCCTTTTTCAACACCAGTGACAGATCATATACATTTTGTTGATTCTGTGGGTCTTTTCAAAGTCTCATAAAACTTTTAAACATGACTGATACGGCAGAGAATGAGAAAGAAATACTTCAGCAAAATGAACTCAGAAATGAGGATATCATAAGATGTATTTCGTGATCTAAGGAAGCTCTAATGTTGTATCGATCTGAACCATAAACAAAATTACGATATGACAATAGGATGAGGCAATCCTGAGATGAACTATTTCATTGGCGACTGTTTTAAGTTTTCCGTTTCTCGGGATGAGCAACGCTTAAGTTCGGTGTGGTGATGAATCTTCCAGACTCATCCTCAGTCACCAATTCAAAGGATTTTTGACGTTTTTTCCTAATTTTTGTTTCGCCTCATTTTCCTTTTCTCTTTTTTGTGAAAATTCTGACACTTGCACGAAGGTGAGGTAATTACGAGACCAACTGCATGCGTTTCATCGACTGTCTTGGGCTTTTTTGTTCCTCGAGACGAGCAACGCTTAAGTTCGGTGACTGTCTTGAGACCGCATGGGCTCAAATGGTCTTGAGACCACATGGGCTCAAACGGTCTTGAGACCGCATGGGCTCAAACGATCTTGAGACCGCATGACTCAAACAGTCTTGAGACCCCTAGAGTCAGTGTTGTAGGGGTCATAACCGTTGGTGATAGTTGAGGATGATCTGCAGAGGAGAGAGAATGTGAGAAGGGAAAATGTGATCAAATATGCTGGAAACTAGGATTATTTGAGCTAGTAACACACTATTTACACGAGACTGAAGGGATACTTAAAGTAAGATAAAGCGAGGGTAATCCAGTCGATATAAGGCACAAAAATCCTTGAATTGGCGACTATAATGGTGAATCTGGAGGATTCATCACCACACCGAACTTAAGCGTTGCTCGTCCCAAGGAATGAAAAAGCCCAAGACAGTCGCCGAAACGCATGCAGTTGGTCTCGTAATTACCTCACCTTCGTGCAAGTGTCGGAATTTTCACAAAAAAGAGAAAAGGAAAATGAGGCGAAACAAAAATTCGGAAAAAATGTCAAAAATCCTTTGAATTGGTGACTGAGGATGAGTTTGGAAGATTCATCAGTCAACCATCAGGTTGACCACCAGCTTGCGTGTGGAGCAACGCAAGGTTGAAGACAACCCCGACGCACAATGACGTCCTTGTCCTTGTGTGGGCAGTGAAGAGGTATGGGCAAACTTGCCTTTTTAATCCTTTTAATCTTGAGTTAGGGCGTGTGGCTGAGGGCCGTTGGATCCCGCGTGGTCCAGCGGACCACGGATCGAACGACCAAGGAATTTTGATGAAATCATAATATATTAGAAAATCCAAGAAAATGACTTTTTTTTTGCAAAATTCATAGAATCTGCTAGGAAGCCCTCATGAGAAAAGTTTATACATGAAAGTTTCTTAGAAAAATACTAGGAACACATTAAAATTGGTTTGAGAACTTGATTTCGTACCTATGTGCAAGCATACATTAATTTAATTAAAAGTGTGGTTAGAAACCCTAATTGAGGTTGAATCTTTGTAAGGGGTTAATTTGGGAAGTATTAACCCATTGGATATTAAAGTAAAGTGCAATTCGTTTTACATGAAAATTTGATTAATTTAGAATTTCATGTCCATAAATATGCTTTAATGGGCCTTGAAACCTGAATGATGGTAATTGTGACTCTTAATGGCTTTAATTGTTCAAATTCATGAATAAGGCTGAGATATGATGGTTCAAAGCTATTTTGAATATAAAGGTTCCTAATTGTGGATAAATACCCTTAATATAGTAACTAGCATTTTCTAATGGATAAATGTGGAATTAATGATAAATAGAGTTCAAATGTGAATTAGATCATAATGAACTATGAGTTGTTAATCCGGAAGGAACCAAAGATGATAATTAGGCCCAATGATCTTGTCATGAATTAAAAGGATAAAAACTGGTAGTTTTAATGTAAAAGAGGTTTAATGGACTTAATTGATGGATAATTGTGCCTTTAATCAGAAATTAAGGTTATATGTTGTTAAAAGGTAACCTTAATAGCTTTTGTGAAGAATAGATGAGATAATTAGGGTTTGCGAGTAATTGTATAAAGATTAGGGTTTAAAATAGTAAAAATGAAGTGAAACCATAATTGCAATAGAAACCCTAAAAGCAGACTAGAAACCCTAGGAAGCGAGCTAGGTTTAATAGATCTTGATGGCACGATCAATGATAGGAAATTGGATGCCTGTTTTAGGATCAATTTGGTTTGTGCTTGCTTGGTTTCTTAATTGGTTGAATTATTTATGCAATCAAGTCAGCTTGATAGGTATGTGGTTAATTATGGTTAATCACATTAGTTTTCCAAAGAGTTTCCTGGATGATTCTACACATTGAATGCAACTTATAAGTATGGATGTTCATATTTCAAATCATAAAGTCACTATGATTATCACAATAATAATAAAAGTGTGTATTCTCACACCTACATGCCACCCTAATGGATGATGCAAAAGGTCAAGCCCAGGAGGGAATACCTATGGGCACCATGAGTGGTGACCCCAGGAACCAAGCTCGGGATTGAGAAGGTAGCCTATGATATTGCATGACTAAAGGGCACCATGAAGGGTGACCCTAGGCACCAAGCTCGAGAATGAGAAGGTGGCCTTAAGTCAATGGCAAAAGAGAAACCTTAAGGTGGGTATGCCAGGGTTAGGCAAAAGCGGTGGAGAATGTCACATTGAAAGCGTAATTTGGCTTGTTAATTAACTTGTTTGTGATATTTAGATTGTTAGCCATATTTGCAAAATTTTGGTTGTCCCCACATACTGGCATATTTCGATATGCTGATCGACGTTTTCTTTTTCGGCGTTTTAGGTACAAGATTGAAAAGGACAAATAGTAAAGTGGCATATGTGGAATTAAATAAGAGTTGAAGTACAAAGGAGGATTAGTTAGAATAGACTCCAATGTGGATAGAAGTAGATATCCAAGTTTTTGAAAAAGGTATGCAAAATTTTATTTTAATACATCCTTTCAGTTTAGTTGGTAGAATTTGATAATTGTTATTGATTATTTGTCGAACCTTTGATCCTGTTGAATGGGGATAATGGCTCTGACCTCTTGGTCTCCCTTAATTGGGGGTTACTGGGAGGCGGGGTCATTACATTTGGTATCAGAGCATAGGTTCCTCATTTAATATTTAGTAATTATTAAATTTTACAAACTCTGTAGAACCCAAGGGAGTTATTAGAGGATCTTCTGAAATATAGGGGTGTATAGAAAAGGATCACATCCGGGGGCTGGCAAGATTTTCCTCCGCACCGCTAGTCGGAATATGAGAACTCCTGGATTAGTATGACTTCCTGGCCAATGTCTCAGAATTTGACTCAAAATAAGATACCTTTAGGACTCCGTCACATTGTTCATCCCTTCTCAACTCAATTGCTGTTAAGGACCTTAAGGATTAGGGTTTTCTCTCTCTTCCTCACACTTTTGAGGTATGGGTAAGGTTGATAAGGTTTAAGGAATCCTCCACTAAATTAATGAAAAGCATGTAAATAAGATGTCATGGACATGAGCTTAATAGTTTAAGCATAAACTAAAGAATAGATACATGCTTAGGTCGTATGACATATGTTGTCATGCCCTCAGGTGAGACCTGAGGCTAGAACTCCTTGTCACGAGGATGAGTAGAGAAAGTTAGACTTGGAGGTAGAGACCTCCATCATAAGTAGAGACCTGGAACATACTCTGAGGATGATGCTAACCCTAACCCTAAGTGGTGGTTAGAGAAAGAGATGACATGATGAGTTAGATGTCAGGATAGACTAGGTGTGTGGACATGCTTTTGGATGCCCATGATGATATGAGTCATGTGAGGTTGGATGACCTAGTACCTTTGATGACCCAACTCTGAAAAGACCGTGCATGTTAGAGAGAAGGATAGCTCCTTCATTAATGAGGTTAGAGAAGAACCTATAGAAACCCTATGGGCTTATGTGAGTAGGGCATGGCATGCACCCATAGTACGTTAATAGCGATGAAAGTAGGCTAAAACCCTATCCAGGAGAGTATGATGGATAGATTATGAGATAAGCGTAAAGAGCTATGGTTAATCTTGAGCAAACATAAGTTTGAACATAGGCTGCACCCATGTAGGGGTATGCTTGTGAGCTTGATCCTTCATGAAAGAGAGGACCTCTAGTAGTGAGGCTGTTTGTAGGGTTATATCTAGAGATAAAGAGAGAGGGACCCAAGAAAGAGGGTTGGAAGCTTAGACTCCGAGACATGAGGAACATTGGGGATTTGAGGATGATGCGACCAAAGTGGATGTTTGTGGTTGCCTCATGCATGATCTCCGGAGGCTCATGATATCTTGGTTGCCTTTAGAGGAACCAAACCCTAGAAAGAGGATGAAGTTTCTAGTACCTATGTGCAAATAGGTTCTTACCTTCTGAGCTAGGAAGAAGAGTTCCTTAGACCCTGAAGAGGCTTAGTAACAGGTTGTGAGGCTTTATACCTTGTTGGTTGTCCTTGAGGAGGACTCCACTCTGAAGTATTGTGTAACATCCCTGACCTGGGTTGTGATTAAACCTAGATGTTTTGCTTAATGAAGTTGATTATATGCTCTCTCTTATCTCTCTAAAAGTAATTAAGGCTCAAGAGGAACTTATATTTCAATTTTAGTCCTTTTTTAATAATGTTGAAACAATATTTTGTTAGTTTTGGACTAAAGTACAAATTACCCAAGTTGAGGGGTTAACTTGCAAATTGTACATGATACAATGTTTCTCATGTGTTGAATCATCATGGGAATGAGTATGATGCAGTAGTATGGCTTCTACAAGCCTGAATAACAAGAAAGAGCCTGCTGAGCAATGTTTGTGCATTAAAACCTAGTTTTGGTGTAATGGGCAATTTACCCAAAACCTAGGGTTTAATATGCAAATTACCACTTCAAAATAGTCCCTAATATTTATTGGCATCATTAAGAGCAAATAAAATGAGAGGGGCACCTCATTTGAATCATTTTGAAGGAGAGAGAATCTTGATATTAAAATAATCAAGATTTAAGCATAATTGAAACCCTAATTTAATTTAATGCAAAAATAATTACATTAATTGGATTTCCCTTCAACCAAAACTATAATGGTTGGGTTTGGTTATGTGTGGACGTCCTTGTGCCTTGCAAAGGCAAAGGAAATATCTACGTGAGTGGAGAACCCACTCACATTAAGAAAAGAAAAAGAAATATCCACTCACTTATGGATATTATTATTATATGATTTAAGGTGCTTAGTTTGTTTTCCTTTAAAATGTGGATAATTGAGAGGAATAAGAGGAAAAGAGGATAGCCTCGTCCCTAAGGAATATAAGGGGCCAAGTGGTTAGAAAGTTGAGGAGACAATTCCTACTTTCTCTCTCTTAAATGAATTTTCAATAAAATTCATATATAAGCTCCTTTATCTTTGAGGTGAAAGGATAATTTCGAATCCACTTTCACTTCTTGCTTGAAAAAATGACCAAGGGATCTTGGAGCAATAGGAGGACGACCACCAACCTTTTGGTAAGCTTCTTGACCTTCTTTCACCTTGAATGCATGATTTCTTCTCTATTTCACTCCATCTTCAATCCTAGCCAATCTTTTCACTCCAAAGCTTGAGGACGAGCCTTGGGAGAGTTGCAAAAGCTTCTTCCACCATTGTTGACGTGAATATCCAAGCTTTTAAGCTCAATTGAAGGTGGGTTATATAACTTGAACCCTTGAACTTTGTTATTGATTCCATATCTTCATCCATTGTTGATTCTTTCTTTGTTTCCAAACTTTTAATTGGTTGATTGATGCAATCCCCATGAAAATCATAGAAAGCTTCGTGGGTTTATAGCTTGATGATGATGAAATCATCATAAGCACACACCTACACAAATATCTATTGCAAACGGTTTCAAAATGTGGTCCAAACGGTTTCACGAAACCGTTTGGTGGTTTGAGTTTATAAACCGTTTGGAGTGGTTGACCGAATGGAGAGGGTTGACCATTTGGGGGGGGTTGCTGATGTGTTGAATAATGATCTAATAGATTTAATTGATGAGTTTCTAAAGGTTCCATGATTGGATGATCTACCAATTACAAACCCTAATCGGGTTGAGTGTTGAATCCTTAAGTGAATTGAATCGATTTTGGGTTGACTAGCCCAAACGGTCTCAAGACCATTTGGAGGTCACCCAAACGGTCTCAAGACTGTTTTGAGGTTAACCAAGACCATTTGGAAGTCTGTAGTGAAGTATGATTGGATGGTTGAAGATCCAATGATATTATGTTGAAATACAATCAATAGCTAAAGTGATGATTGATTCAATGATGCAAACCCTAGTTGATTTTCACAAATTTCAATAAAGGTTTGAGTCAAATGGTCTCAAGACCGTTTGGAGGTCATCCAAACGACCTCAAGACCGTTTGAGGTTAGGTCATGTTATGGTTTGATGGTGATCCAACGGTTTCAATTGAATTAGTTCCAAAACGTCAAACATTGATGGTTCTTTGATTTCAATACCCTAATTGATGGTTCCTTGATTATAAACCCTAGTTCAATTGGGTTCAAAACCCTAATTGAAGGTCCAATTGAAGGGTGATTCAATGATTCAATTGAAGAATAAATCAGTAGTTCAATTGATAGTGGGTTTCATGATTGAAACCCTGAATTGATAAGGGTTGAAAGACCTTGTTGGTCCATTCAGTTTTGAGAGGGATTGGACCAAACGGTCTCAAGACCGTTTGAGACCAAACGGTCTCAAACCATTTGGAGACCCAAGTGGTTTCAAGTGTGAAATGTTCATACAGTTTCATTATGGTTTTGCTTAAACGATTTCAAACCATTCAATGTTGGAGTGACCAAGACCGTTTGGGGTCTAA
The DNA here is from genome assembly GCA_963693085.1 of Alisma plantago-aquatica. Classification (NCBI taxonomy): domain Eukaryota; kingdom Viridiplantae; phylum Streptophyta; class Magnoliopsida; order Alismatales; family Alismataceae; genus Alisma; species Alisma plantago-aquatica. The sequence continues at coordinate 1,260,707,337 of OY856409.1, forward strand.
GTGACCAAGAACATTTGAGGTTCAATTAGTTAAACCATTTGGACATCTAAGGTGACTAAAGGTCAATTAATTAATTGATTACTAATGATGTAAATCAAAGGTGATTACAATGGTTATACCTTTGAGGTACTAGGCTGATTAGTACCTTTTTGAGTGGTTAACTCTTGATGCTTATGAAAGAAATGATTTAATATGTTGTGACAACCCTTCATACAAATTGTTTGAACCTAATATAATTAGGATTGAAGTAATTGACATCCTAGAGAGGATGAAAGAGAAAGGAATTCTTACATGAGTATTAATCATGTGGAGATTAGGGTATGATTCTTAGTAAAGAGATCATGAAACCTTAATCAAGAAGGTTAATGAACCCTAACCCTAATTCAGGGTAACATTATGTAAATCCCCAATTATGGGTAATGAAATATGAAACCCTAATTGGGATGAGTATCCCCTATTGACATGACATGTGAAACCCTAGTTGAGGGTGATGCCATGTGAAATCCTAATTTTAGGTAATGCTATGTGTAACCCTGATATAGTAGGATATTATGTGAAACTCTAATGTAGAGTGATATTATGTGAAACCCATATTTATGGGAAATGCTATGTGAACCTTAATTTATAAACATGGAAAACCCTATTCCTAATAATGGAATAGTAATTAATATATTGACAAGTGTAACACCTGAAGAGGTTGATAATGGATATCCTTATATTAATAGTTCCTAACTCAAAGATGAGTCCATATCATTAGCAATGGCTTGTATTTTTCTAAATAAGTGACTCATGACCAATACATTACATGATAAATGTGATGAACTGGTGCATAAAGTATTAGGATGGGAAATACCCTAATACAAGCTAAGTGTATGAACTTAAGTAAGATAAAGATGATGAGGGAAGTGATACATCAAGATATGATACATATCACATCCAACACCTTAAGATTTGATATACCTTGATGTGTTTTAAATCCAATATATTTGGATGAGTGACACTTGAAGTATGTAATGTTAGTTGTTTCATTGAGATGTAATGCACCTTGATAAGTGTAGGCTATCATGCCCTGTGAAAAGGATAATCCAAACCAATAAACTATGATGCAATCATATTCTGGTAAAGATGAGAGAGAAACTCATACTTTGCGTTGATAATCCATTTAATGATGGATGATGAGGATAAATAAGTATGATTGAATACTTATGTTATCTATGTTGGCTCCTAGCTATGTGGAGCAATGAGTTAAGGTTTGATCATTAATAACATGATCTTAAGAACCTAAATGGTTATTTGTGGAAAACCGTAATGGAGGGTGATAATATGTAAGGGGAATCCTAACCCTAAAAAGGGAATAGAGGTATTACTTTGTGTTGCATGGTGCTGATATGAAAGCATTATAACTTTTATCATGAGAACTAATCATGCAGGTATGTTGAGACGATAAGCATAGCCAGGTATGAGCTATGATGCTCTTATATTGAAAATGTGTTATAGGCCTTATAAGCCTTTACATGTTTTGTTTCTTAGTGAGAGGTAATATGAAATTAATGAGCCCTGTGTGCCATATGATGTTTTAATTATTGAAATTGTTTATGGGATTCATAAGTCATAATATGCCTCATTGTCTTCTAAGAGGTAACAAGAGATGAATTAAGCTTTGTGTGTTATAGGGAATGCTTGTGTAGTAAGAATCATGCTTACCTTGGTCAAATGACCTAAAGGTATTAAGTTACCTGTTATGTGGTTACAAGTATTCTATGATGAATTAAGGGTTTGAATACCCATATTCTATAATCATGATGATGCACATGTTAAGAAATGGAAATGTGTTTGATGAGATGAGGGATTAAGATCCCAATACTTTGTTAGAAGAGTATGGTTATAGGCTATGACTCCACAAAACAATCCCAGGCATTAGCTTTGGGTTCTAAGCCTGAAGAGAGTATGTGTTGTGGATGTAACTCTATAATGAAGATGTCAATTTACTCTGGCAAGTTAATTGCAGCCTAACACATGATGTGTAAAATATAATCAGCAGTGTAGTGTATTTACATAAAGTTGAAATGCGAGAAACATTAGTTGATATTATACTGCTTAGTGTAGCGGATAAATTTTATACATGTTCTTCACAATCCTAATGGGATAAGTGTTATGATGCTCTATCAGGTTACAACTGCAATGTTTTAGATAAGATTAATGTTCTAATCTGTTAAACAATGAATTAACTGCTGTTAAGCAATTATGATTCCTATGTTCAGACTTATCTTATTAATCTGTAATAATAATGTTTCTGGCGGAGAGTTATATCTCTCACTGGGGCAATTTTACAATTGTCTCACCCCCATGGGAACCACATGTTTAGATGGATGCAGACGAGGAGGTAGGAATCCTTCAATAGGTGGAGAACAACAACAACAGCAGCAGGAACAGTAGTGAATTCTCTGGTGGAGACACTGGATGATATGTCTTGTATAGATGTACATAGAGTCCTATGTGTCTTCTCTGTAGTCTCAGGTCCTCGGAGTAGTAGTTAATGCTTTTGAGATTTTGTCTTAGTGCCTCGAGATGTCATACTACCTGTGTTTAGTTTAACAGAGCAGTTGATGCATGTAATCCTCAAAAAAAGATGATACAAGACATGTACTTGTGAACCAATATGTAATTAAGTTACTCCGGTTCTTTATGAAAGAGTTTTCCTATGTGTGGACCTCTTTGTAAAATGGTTTTAATTTTTAGTGATTTTTGGTAATCCGCTGCTTAGTGATCGCTTCCGCTTAGTTAATAATGTTTTATTCAAACGATGCGTGACATATTGCTCGAGTTGAAGGATGACAGGAAGTGCATGTCATACCTTGTACATGCTTGGTTCGTGGTGAAGGGGTTGAGCATGCAGTTGGTCATCAGAAAAGTGAACCTAGGGTTCCTAGGCCTAAGAGGGGAAGTGGTGTACCTAATGCTCATGATGAGATTTGAGTTTTTATATATTCGAGTATAGTACTCCTCATGTTTAGAGGAAAGGGAAACCCCTTAAGTTTAAGGTATGCTTGATGAACCCCTCACAGCTAAGGTGGTGACATGAGAAGGTTTGTTCTTGGTCTAGTGTTGAGGAATGAGAACAAGTATGACCTAGAATGGTTTAGTAGGTGGTATGCTTATGCCTTAGTAGCTTTCTAGGGCTAAACTTTCTCATGTGGATGTAAACCCTAGACATAAGGACGTTTGTGACCTTTGTTATCATGATGTAGTTTCCTCCCATCCTAGGAGAGGGACCCTTTTATAGGGTGTATATCATCTTTTGTGGTTTGAGGAAACATTAAGAGGTGTCATAGGATATTGAGAAGCTAAGTGAAAAGTACATAGTATGAGAATGAGCCTATACATCCATAGATAACCATCTCTAAGTGCATATGGATGTGTTACCATGGAAGTAACCGGTATGGGGCCTGACCAAGGTAGGCAGGTCGCCATGACCCCTGGGAAAGGATAAAAGTCAGCCTAGGAATGCAGAGAGAGATGATGGAGACTTGGGTAAGGTTCTAAGTTGGACATGTACTATGTTAGAATCCCAAGTCTATCCTAGGGCCAGGTAGGGATAAGACTGATGGAAGTAGGAGTTGCCTAATTCCCTAGTTGCACATGACTATAGGGTCGGGAGGTAACAACTATCATTGTCTGAGGGCCATGGGTTAGGAGATTAATCACCTTCATGAACTTATGGGACCCAAAGGGCAGATGAGTAGGGAACTCTCTGGATGCATAAGGGAAGATGGATGACCCCCAAAAGTTCCGACACCCTACAGACCTAGAGGAAATGACCAAGGATTGTGTAGTGACCCAAGTGGGCTGGAGACCAGTTTTCCATGGAAGTCACTTTTTTTTATCGAGATGATAGTGATGAAGAGACATATGTTGCATGTTTCAACTTAGATTTGAAGGTGTACTGGAAAGGTGGGATGTACCATCTCTACTCTTGGAACAGGAAGAACTTTGTATTTGGACTGCAACCAAATGCTTATTTCCTCTTGTTATGGGAGTGAGACATAGGACAGTACGCATGTCATACACCAAGGATAAAGATGATGTGAGTCAGAACATTGCTATGAGGTATGAGGACAGAGATGATAACATACCCTCGTGGAGTAAGCGATATGTAGATGGTTTACAAACATCAAGAGAACTAAGGTGGTCATCTTGTAAGGATGTTTTATCATGAGCTATGAGTGATACAAGGTTGAGTTTGAAAACCAAGAGGACAAGCTCAGAGTTTCTTGATTAAGATAGACTTAGAGTTTGAGGTGAGACGATAAGTGGAATACACGGAGGTGTATGTATTCAACATTACCTAACACCTAAAGATGTGAAGTGGTAATGGATGCTCTTGTTGAGAGGCATCTATCTAACATAGCTAGAGTCTAGATGAGGCTGTTAGGTTAGCCTTAAGTTGGAGAAAGAGATGTTTGGCTAACACTCAGATGTAACGAGATCGTTGATCAAACTAGTGGTTTCTTAGTTAGCCAACCTAGGTCTTATCAAGATAAAAGGATGGTTGAAGAACCTTAGATGCACTTCTTTGGAAAAGAAGGTGATGAAACCCCAACTAGAGTGGTTAGGGTTTCCGATGAATCAATCTTGAGGAATCATGACATATAGGAGATCATGATTTTAAGTTCATCATACACCGTGGTACTACGAAGATAGTAAGTGACAATAGTACTTTGGATGCCTAAGATGATATTGCATGGGGTATGTTGCCATGCAATCCAGGAGGTGAAGGATGAACACCAGTAACCCAGTGTATCGATATAGAGGATAAAAGAGTCCATGAGAGGGAATGGGAGTTCATCACTATGGATGTTATGGTAAGTCTCCCCTAGACCAAGGAAGGTCAAGATGCATTATGGGTTATGGTAGATTGCCTTACCTAGATAACATGAGAGAGAAAGAATACTCAAGGGAATGATCCGGTTGAGCTACATATGGGAGAGAGATGGTTCAACTACACCATGATGCGAGTTCAAAAGTTCTTGTGTATAATCTACAGATTCGCTTCCATGAGGAGGAAGTAGATACATGAAGAACTCGATGTTGGTACAACTTATCACCCCTAACTAATGGTTAGTATGATCCAGACAAGAGGGTTTGATGAGAACATGTGTGCTCATTCAGGGTGATACCCAGGGGGCAGTTCTTGCCCTTTGAGAGATGTGATGATAACCACCTTAGCTAGTATCGGGATGTAAAGAAGCTCTATAAGGAGGCGGTGTCAGTCACCACTTCATTAAGATTATGTTGGTGAAGGGACCTCACGAAGGTCAAGAAAGAACCACAATGTGTGCAGATGAAGTCACTTTGATTGTGCAATGGCTAAAAGAGAGCCCATGGGCGACATGAGTCGTGAGCTGATGCAAAGCAGACTGACATGCGGTTCACTAAGGGAGAGTATGTGAAAATCTGACCCCTCTAAGCTACAATTGAGAAAGCTGAGTCCCCGATATATGGGTCCATTTGAGATGGATTGGTGGAGATGGTTGTGTCTAGCCTTACCCCTCAGGATAACATGATGTGTTACATGAGTTTGATCTAGAGCACTATGTGAGGTACCCAAGCCATGTGTTGAGCCATGAACCTATTCATCTTTATGAGAGGCTGAAATGTCCTGAGTCACCTATGAGGGTACGATATACCGAGGTAAGAAAGAACTCAGATGGAAGAATATGAGAGGATGAAGGTTCTTTGGAAGCACGATGGATAGGGTAAAGCCACATAGGGGCCAATGATGGGCATAAAAAAGTTTTATCCTGAAATGTTTGTTTGCTTGATGGAATTTTGAGGACAAAATTCCTATAAGAGGGGAAGGATGTTAGTTTTCATAATGGAAATATAATGATTTTGTGAATTTGGGCTTAATAAAAGAAGGTTGTGAGCTTTGCTTCAAAGGATGGGTTTCCTTGCAAATATTCATTTGGATAGGAATTTTGTGATTCCTATTATTATATTAATCCATTAATGGATATAAAAGAGAAGAAAAGGAGAAAAGTCCAAATAAAAAGAAAAGACACAAGATAATGGATATTAAGCAAAGTGATAATGAGAAAATACATAGAAAACTCTTGAAAGTGGAAGTAATGACCACAATTAAATAAATCTCATTTCTATGAGATTTCTAATAAAAGAAATATGAAAATAGGAAAAAGAAAATGAAAGATAAGGATGAATCCTTGAAAAGAAATATCTTAATAAAGGAATAAGAAAGAAAGGGAGAAAGGATAAAAGAAAAGGTAAAGAAATATTCCCTGAGATGGGATTTAGTGCCTTTAAGGTTCCTTGAGGTCCAAGGAATCCAAGATGATAAGATAATGGCAAAAGAAAGAGAAAATATCAATTAAATAAGTCTTATTAAAGAATAACTTGCTTTTGAAGAAAAGCCCTTTTCCTTTGGAATTTGGGACTCATTTTTGACATGCGTGTAGATAAAGGCAAAAGGAAATTTTTCTTAAATTTGGTTGGAAAATACTACACGGTTTCCAAGTTATACAATTTACAAAATATCCTAAAGTTTGGTTATTAATTGCCGAAGAAATCGATGTCACGATTTTGCTGGATAATTTAGGATTTTGGGCTTTATGTGGACCATTGGATCACGATCCAATGATTCAGGATGACTCCCACAGGGGCGAGGAGTCCTGCGCCAGGAAGGTTGGTGATGCTCCAAACTTGGATCATTGTGAGAAAAGGAAATGAAGTTTTGAAGAGGGAATATCACCGTTGGACTCAGGAGAGAAGTCTGGTGATGACCATCCCTACTTTATAGGGGTTTGGTCACTGATCGGGAGAATTCCCAATTCAAGCGATCCCTGTCCCTGACCCTATAAATAGGGGAGGATGAGAGGGGGTACCAGCGTTCTCTCTTGCTACCCAAAGCTCTGTGGCAGACCTAGAGGAGTGTTTTTGTGCCCTCAATTCTGTTTTCTGCCCTGACCTTCACCCTCATCTTCTGAGAGGACCTTGCCGGAGTCCGGCAAATAGGAGGTGATCGTGGCAAGGTTATCGCGAGAAATTGATGCCGTCATCGAGTTCGTGAGATCAAGGCGGAGCTGGTGGTGGTCTCGGTTCGTGTGCAGGTGCAACAGGGAGTAGAGTCAACCATCGAGTTGACCACCTGCTCGCACGTGGAGCAGCACGAGGTTGAAGACAACCCCGACGCATAATGACGTCCTTGCCCTTGTGCAGGCAGTGAAGAGGTATGGGCAAACTTTCCTTTTTGATCCTTTTAATCTCGAGTTAGGGCGCGCGGCTGAGGGCTGGTGGATCCCGCGTGGTCCAGCAGACCACGGATCGAACGACCAAGGAATTTTGATGAAATCATAATATATTAGAAAATCCAGGAAAATGACTTTTCTTTGCAAAATTCATAGAATCTGCTAGGAAGCTCTAATGAGAAAAGTTTATACATGAAAGTTGCTTAGAAAAATACGAGGAACACATTAAAATTGGTTTGAGAACCTGATTTCGTACCTATTTGCAAATGTACATTAATTTGATTAAAAGTTTGGTTAGAAACCCTAATTGAGGATGAATCTTTGAGGTTTAAGGGGTTAATTTGGGAAGTATTAACCCATTGAATATTAAAGTAAAGTGCAATTTGTTTTACATGAAAAGTTGATTAATTTATAATTTCATCTACATAAATATGCTTTAATGGGCCTTGAAACCCTAATGATGGTAATTGTGACTCTTAATGGCGTTAATTGTTCAAATTCATGAATAAGGCTGAGATATGATGGTTTAAAGCTATTTTGAGTATAAAGGTTCCTAATTGTGGATGAATACCCTTAATATAGTAACTAGGGTTTTCTAATGTATAAAGGTGGAATTAATGATAAATAGATTTGATATGTGAATTAGATTATAATGAACTATGAGTTGTTAATCTAGAAGGAACCAAAGATGATAGTTAGGCCCAATGATCTTGTCCTGAATTAAAAGCATAAAAAATGGTAGTTTTAATGTAAAAGAGGTTTAATGGAATTAATTGATGGATTATTGTGCCTTTAATCTAAAATTAATGTTATATGTTGTTAAAAGGTAAACTTAATAGCTTTTGTGAAGAATATATGAAATAATTAGGGTTTGCGAGTAATTGTATAAAGATTAGGGTTTAAAATAGTAAAAATGAAGTGAAACCCTAATTGTAATAGAAACCCTAAAAGCGGACTAGAAACCCTAGGAAGCGAGCTAGGTTTAATAGATCTTGATGGCATGATCAATGATAGGAAATTGGATGCCTATTTCAGGATCAACTTGGTGTGTGCTTGCTTGGTTTCTTAATTGGTTGAATTATTTATGCAATCAAGTTAGCTTGACAGGTATGTGGTTAATTATGGTTAATCACATTAGTTTTCCAAAGAGTTTCCCAAATGATTCCTCGCATTGAATGCAACTTATAAGTATGGATGTTCATATTTGCAAATCATGAAGTCACTATGATTATCACAATAATAATAGAAGTGTGTATTCTCTCACCTACATGCCACCCTGATGGATGATGCAAAAGGTCAAGCCCAGGAGGGAAGACCTATGGGCACCATGAGTGGTGACCCTAGGCACCAAGCTCAGGATTGAGAAGGTGGCCTATGCTATTGCATGACTAAAGGGCACCATGAAGGGTGACCCCAGACACCAAGCTTGGGAATGAGAAGGTGGCCTTAAGTCAATGGCAAAAGAGAAACCCTAAGGTGGGTATGCCAGGGTTAGGGCAAAAGCGGTTGAGAATGTCGCATTGAAAGCATAATTTGTCTTGTTAATTAACTTGTTTGTGATATTTAGATTGTTATCCATATTTGCAAAATTTTGGTTGTCACCACATACCGACATATTTCAACATGCTGACCAATGTTTTGTTTGTCGGCATTTTAGGTACAAGATTGAAAAGGAAAAATAGTAAAGTGGCATATGTGGAATTAAATAAGATTTAAAGTACAAAGGAGGGTTAGTTAGAATAGACTCCAATGTGAATAGAAGCAGACATCCAAGTTTTTGAAAAAGGTATGCAAAATTTTATTTTAATACATCCTTTCAATTTAGTTGGTAGAATTTGATAATTGTTATTGATTATTTGTTGAACCTTTGATACTTTTAAATGGGGATAATGGCTTTGACCTCTTGGTATGCCTTAATTGGGGGTTACTGGGAGGCGGGGTCGTTATAACTTCCCACATCATTACATTGATCCTTGAAGAATACCACTCCTTGACCTTGTCTTTGAGTAAAAGTGGGAATGGAGTGATAGAAATTGAATATCAGTAATTCCTAAAGTTTACAAAGTAGAGAAAGTATCAATAAAAGCATCTATATGCTTGTATGGATTCTCTTTAACCAAGGTGTTCAATGTTGGAAGAATTCCCACTAAATTCATGGGAATGGAGAACAATTGTCATGCCATATGATCCACTCTAGTAGAAATGGATGAAGTGTAATTTCATGGCCTGAAATAGTCACACAAAGGTCTCAGAGGAGGTGGTGAGTCATGAAGTTCTTCACGACTCTCCTCAATCTCAACATGGGAAGGTGGCTCTCCGCCTAGGTTAGCATAACTATTATTCTCTCACTTATTCATGTAAGTTTCTTCACCTTCACCTACCTAGATTTGGGTCTTCAAGGAAGGATTTAATAGAAAGTGAGTGGCAACCAAAAATGCATTGTCACTTGCATGTTGAACAACCAAGCAAAGAAAAAAAGTTAGATATCTTTCCAACACAAAAATTAGTAATAGGAATGGTGAGGAAACTATACAAAGTTAAAAAGGAAACAACTATCTAGGTCTAAAGCATCACTCCACTGAAATGATGCTAGAAAGATTGATGCTCCTCAGTCACATGGGCTAACATAATTTATAAGCCGATACTTAGGGTTGAGCATTGGTCCAGAACTAGACCGAACTGAGGACTCTATTTGTATAAAAGTATGGACCGCAGACTATACAATTTGGAAGTAGGACCAGACTAAGACGAGACCGTTCCAGAGTAGGATCGGACCGAGATCAGATTGTAATTAGAACTTTTTAGCATTCTATAACTTATCTAATAGTAAAATCTTGATAATTTTAATTACATATAGCTATTTTTTAGCATCACCAAGGCATGGTAAATATCACATCCAAAACTTTAAGGCTGTTACACCTTGATGCACCTTAAATGCAATATACTTGGATGAGTAACACATGATGTGTGTCATGTCAATTGTTACATTGAGATGGAATGCACTTTGATAAGTGTAGGCTATCAGACCTTGAGAAAGGGTTAAGCCAAGTTAATATAGTATGATGTAATCATACCCTGATAAGGATGAGATAGATACTCATACCATGTGTTGATGATTCATTTAATGATAAATGATGAGAATAAATAAGTATGATTGAATACTTATGAAATCAATATATGCTCCTAGATGTGTGGAGTAATGAATTAGGGTTTGGATTGATAATATGAACTTGAAACCCTATTCGGCTATAAAGGGAAACCCTAACCCTAATAGTTGTTTCCTAGTGAGAGGTGACAAGATGTTTAATGGCCTTGTGATCCATGTGGATAGTTGTTGCCTAGTGAGAGGTGACAAGATGTTTATAAAAGTCTCATGTAAGGAATGGTAATGTGCAAAATAAACTAAGGGAAATGGAAACCAATAACTTCATAATAACAATAAATGGTTATAATAATAATGAAATCTTGATCATACATGCTTTATGCTTATAGCCAAATAAGGGCTATAGTGTTTTGAATATGCTTAAAGGAGATAAGAGGAACACTTGTAGTACTTAAAGAATGTGAATTGATATGATGGCTTGCCCCAGGGTATAATGCCTAGTAAAAGGATGTGATAACCAATGATGAATTTAAGGGATTGATATCCCATTCAAACATTTACAGTACTAATGTTGTAATATGTGATTTATTTATACTTGTGACATAATAAAACTCATATTTAAAGACATTTTTCTTATAAAACGGTCCACTGTCTGAACCGGGATCTGACAACTTTTGGACCGGACTAGATGGCAAACCAAATTTCCAAACTTTCTGGATCACAAACTAGACCGAACTCAAAATGGTCCAGGACTGGACCGAACCAAACCGTACTGACCAGTCTGGTCCAGTTTTGCAGTCTAGACCATCATTTTCTCACCCCTATCGATATTAGCACACTCTTATAACATGATCTGCATGCACATGGGCTTGAGATGTAGCATGAAAAGATGGCAAGTCTAGGTCAATCCTTAGGCACTAGATGGAATTTGTCTCTCTGGGTTTCTAGAGAAGAAATGAGGATTTTAAAAGTTTCACATGATCAATCAAGTAAGAGAGAGAAAGATTGAAATATATATTAATGCTAGAATTAGGTCTACAAAGGTAAATAGTGAATCAAATATCACCAAACTAACCAAAGAGAACAATTAATAACACTAGACTAGCAATGGAAAGCAATTCATTAAACCAGCAAGAGTAAGTAGCTAATAGAGGCAAACTAAAACTACACCAAGCTATCAACTAACCGATCTTACATAAGCAACACTAACAAGAACTAAATAACCCTTATAGAAGTAGTTCACTATCAAAATGATCAACCAACACAATGATCGAGGAAAGTAAGCTAATATACAAAACAACTAAGCAATTGAGGGTTTAAGAATCAACTAGGAGAGAGGGTCTTTTGGGTCCATCAGATAGTCAACTATGTATTTAGGGGTTATAACTATGAACACATCCAATAGTTCTGAGAACTCGTTCACTAAACGAGATTACTCAAAACATAAAACACAATCAATCACTAATTAATCACATACCCAAAAATATGGGTAAAATAAAACCAATTTCAACGTCAGCACCCACTCAGAAACATTTGCATAAGAGCCCAACATCTTTCTTATATCCATACTGTGCCAAGAATTTGATACAAATTGTTCTATCGTCTTAGCCACCACATATATACACATGAGAACAATATTCGTATATGCCACACAAATAAGCATTAATATGCTAACAAAAGTCTAATACACACTTTTTCTCGCCCGGACCTGAGAGTACAGGGACGACTCTAGGACACATTAGACATCTAATCAACTTTCTCAAAGATTCATTACTATAGCTCCTCTTTGCTACCACATGTTTGTTTTCATCACTTTCGATTACCTAAAAAAATGTGGCAAACCACAAGGGTGAGACCCATGTCCCAGCAAGAGATATAACCTCCAACAATGCTTATTGATTACAACATTTTAGGTAATGAGACAATTTAAGAAGTTTAATCATATATAACAAATAAGCTCAACATCACTGATGATTAACAAAATACATAAAGGAGTTGATAAAAATTATCATCATCAAGTTTACTATCATCATTTTCCTTATTAACCATATAAGAGATTCAATAGCATATGCATAACTAGCATAAGAAAGTCTAGTAGCATATAATCTCTATTAACATGAATAAGTATAGCATCATAAGCATATCTAAGAACATTAGCATGTCTAACAGTTTGAACAGATCAATATCATAAGCAGAGCTATCAACATAAGCACGAGTATTTGCATAAGCATGATTAGCAGTATATGCATTTCTAATTATAAGGGCATGGCTAGCATGCTAAACATAACTAACAACATGATATAGCTAGCATCCTAATTATAATCAGTAGTAGAAGTATAGATATCAACATAAACATGGCTAATGTATGTACACATTTACAATCTTATGCATATCCACAACATAAGTATAATTACTATCTCTTAATTGCACTAAGCATCATCTTTATGTAAAGAGAACAAACAAGGGTTATCATCCAATGTGAAGAGTCACGCATAACCCTAAATAGATATGCTATACGGCTGTATTACATCTTTTATTATGCCCTGGGGAATTTGAATCATACCATTCAAAGTCCAACCGACCCATGCAAAGGGATATTCGGTTCCATACAAGATCTAGGAGTGCCGGTATCCTAATATCTCTTCCCCTCGGTCCGTACGAGTAAAAGGCAATGACATATCAGTCAAAGATGCCACCACAACGACATATAGTCAAGCTGCTAACCACTAGTCCACCCTTGGTACAGGTCACAACACTAGAAACTAGGGTATACAAACCCAATCACTGAGGTACAACCACAGTTGTCCTCTAATCACATCATGTTATAATCACCAAGACATGACCGCAACCGTTCTCAACCACATCAGATGTATGAGGCATGACCATAGCCAACCTCTCCCAATCTGCATTGTGGATGACAAGGATATATCCTCAACCTGCCACCCCCACATACTCAACAATATGCACTCTGAGTTTCCCTTAGGAATACTCATTTTACCATCAAGTAAGTTCTGACACTGAAGATGGTTCAACGACACATGGCACTACATGATTAGAGTTTCACTTGATTAGTTATGCCAATTGGGTGAATTAAGGCTGCATCAAACAAGTGGACATACAAACCCTAATTCACTTCTAGCAAGCATATAAATATCACAACTTTGAAAAGATATAAAATTTGTGAAACATAATTTCTCATCTCATCATCACATGGTACTATTCACTTTCCATTCATGAGACTACACTAGTCATCATACTATCATACGATATAAATCATTTTCACAATATCACAGGGTATCAACCCTTATCAACATAAGAGGATTACACCTCATTCAGGGCTCAACCATGCCCAAAGGTCATTAAGACCATCATACTATTCCCTGTAAGATCATCATTATCTTTGCATGCCTTATAATAAGGCTCAACAACATCACTTACATATAATACACTAGATCAACACAATATTGCATTAATGAGATAGAGGATATTCATAAACAATCATAATAGGGTTATATTAACATTAAGAATATTCCTTTATTACATCAACATGCAAGTAATCTAGATATGATTAACCCTCATCATATTCATAATGCACATGTTTCACATAAGCAAGTATCAACCATGTGGCTATGACAACCACCAATTAACACATTAAGGTTATGATCATGTTAAGGAGGTTATTTCACCATCATGCCATCATATAAGAATGTTAAACATGAATACTCATCTTTATCTATTTACATTAGAGTTAGGTTCAACAAGATAAATTATGTTAATGTTACTAATCAACACTTATACCCAAACCCTAACTCACGACATCCCCATTGGATGATAGATGCATAAGGTGAAGCATTACCATCACGTTCCATGCTATTCTCAAGTATGAAACCACACATAAATCAAGGTGTAACCATTGGGTTATAGCATACTAGGGTTTTAACAACATTAACATAGTACTTCATGATTGTATTAGTCATTCAAGGACTATTCATACCCAATTACCTCATTAGGGTCACATATCAACACAATATGATTATCATCCCTTCTATTCATATGAGTGAATAGGTAAGACTACCTTATTAAGGGTAACGCTCTATTTGTTCCATCATCATTCAACCCATATCACCATACCAGAATGTCACTGATAACCATTGGATGTTTAAAAGGTAAGACCATTGGTTGTTTACATAAGTAAACACATTGGATAAACCACCTATGAAATCCTTGATTTGTGATCTATAAAGATTCACCATCTAACCCTAGACATCCCTTGATAAACAACACAAAAAGTTCCACTGAGAGTAGGTGATAAACGTCGCTTTGCAATATCAATAACTAAGATGGCTAATCCTAGAGTTTAAACATTTTTTACTTCCGGTTTTAAAGGTAGTATAGAAGGGTCGATCCCACTGGACAACTTTTTAGAGATTGTTCTTATAACCCAAAGTTTGAAGAACTTGTTATTTGTTTTTGTTTTTTTTTATTTGGAACAAAAAGTAAAAGTCAAGTTGGAAGTTTGATTGATTACATTAATGCAAGAAAGAAAACACACTTAACAAGAATAAAAAAAGCACAAGGAAATTTTAAGATTATTGTTAGCATAATAAAAATCATTAATTAAAATCGATTACCATCTAGTTGTTTAAGAAGAAGTCGTTAAAACCATGGCTAAGGCGTTATTCCCCTTGCCTCGATAGAAGTCTACTCACTCATGGAGAAGGGGGAGACGGAGGAAGAAAGTACTGAAGCCATAGTCTAGCTCAAAATTAGGAGGTTAATCCTTATGCTAGAGACAATGAAATGGCTTAGTTCTTAGTTCGTTGCTCCATAATTAGAGAACCGAGAAAAGAAGATTAAGACTAAAGCAGAATGAAGAGACAAGAACCAAGTATGAAAGAATAATGCTTGAAATAAAATCTACTTTATTGTAGAATAAGAAGATGGTTGCAAGAATAAAAGTTTTAGAATCCCAATACAAAAAGAAATCCAAGATGCCCTGAGGAGGAGGAAGTGCCCCTCCTTTTATAGGAGAGGAAGGAGGCACTTTTACAATTAGGTTGAAGGGTTTTTGAGGCTGGCGGATGGGATTTTGCTATCTGCGCGCCGCCAACCGACCGGTTCAGAAATGAACCGATTGGATGGAAGATGTTGGAGTGCGGCAACCAATCAATCGGCTGCCAACCCTAATTAGGGTGGCGGCGCAGTCAAAACCACTTTCTTCTCTTCTCATCAATAAGATCAGCCGAGCGTTTGGTTTAGGAATCGGGCGATCTCGGCCAGTCATCTGATGAGAGTAGTGATCGATGCTTGAAGGCGAATCGAGCGTTTCACGTTTTCAGACGATCAGGTTGAAGAGTTGAGACGATCGGTTGATCAGGTGAGACGATCGGTTTAGGTCCGGAAACTGCAATAAAATGCACATGATTGTCAGATTTGTGATAAAAACGAGAAAATATCAATTTGTGCACTTTTCAAGAGATGAATGGAGTATTTCTATGTGACAAGCTTAATAATTCGTAGAAAAGATGTGCTGAAATAGCACACATCAAAATACCGCAGACTTAAAGTTTTACTTGTACTCAAACAATTGAAAAATCAAAATGATTCAAAAATTTTGGAATAACAAGTTCATCCTCCCTAGATTAGCAATTCTTCTATCCTTTTCATGGCCAAGCGACCCATCTCCTAGAACCACAAATTGCAAGCACTATGTTTCTCAATAAAACATTTTTCATAAATTAATTTTTTTTAAACTTATACTTTGTAAAGACAGTCTTGATCTAACTTGCGCTTCAACAATCTTTTTTTTTGTTTTTTTTCTTGGGTTGATTGTTGCACAGGAATAAAGAATTTGAGGTGTGACGGAAAAATCCCTCCTCTATTCGACTTGGGATATAATTTTTTCATGGGCTTGTGATTACATTGACCACAATTTTTTTGTGTGCCCTTTTTGTTGGCATCTTTTGATGGTACGCCCCTTTGTGGGGTATGGAAGAAGGGCATGCCACCCCTAACTTAGGGTTTGGCGTGCGATTTATTTTTCCCATGCAACAAAAAACTTTTTTTTTAATTTTCATTGCATAAGATAGAAGAGACATGTAGCTACATTATATAAGGGTAAAAAAATAAGTTAATCTAATGCTAAAATTAAGAAAATCTGCATTTGATTCTATTTGATACTCTAAGGCTTACCACCATTTCTAAAAATTGCTATCATGATCATGGGGAACTTGATATTGCAAGGTTTTTTTTGAAATAAATTTGATAATGCATTTGATTTTTGAAGATAAAGTACAACATTCGGCCGAATAGATAAAGGCCTTATGTTTGAAAGTAAACAAAGCAAAACAAATAAAAATGCAGAAGGAAATGTTGAAAAGGGAAGATAAAGAGTGGATCACGTACCACCCACCCCCACCCCGGACTTAGAAATGTGCTCGACCCGAGCAAACTCTAAGAGCGAGATGGAGGGAAGAGTCACTGCGGTGGAGGGTGCTGCTGATGGGAGGAATAGTAGTTTGCCCAATAAGGAGAATCATGGCCTGGATAACTTTGTTGTGCTCCGTACTCGTCATAAGCTGGTCGACTAGGGGCATAGTGACCGCAATCCACATGCCAAGACTCTTGCAAACGCTACATCAGGTACATGTGATTGAGCTGGTGGCCCTGTCTCTGCTGCTCTTGCTGAATCTCATCCAGCTGAGTCTGGATCTCGTAGAAGCCGTAAGGACCGGAGTCATCGTCTGGTCACCGCCTGGTGCGATGTATGGAAGGTGGCTGTGGTGGTCCAGTATCGTCGTCATGTGCCTCTAAAGTCCTAGAGTTTAGCCTTCTAACCCGGTTGTCAACTTGTTATGAATTTTGACTAGGAAGCTGGGCCATCAAAACTTTGAATTTTGACTAGGAAGCACAAAGCAACGACGCCAAATTGATGCACGTCGTTGTACACGCAACAATCACTAGGAAAAGTCCTAGAGTTTAACCTTCTAACTCAGTTGTCAACTTGTTGTGAACAACAGGTTAACTTAGTATAGATAGGTATCGATCCAAGGGACAGTGGAAAAGAAAAGTTGAAATCCAAATCCGATTGCAAGTACAAGAATTAAATCTCAATTTGAGAGAGTTATTAATACTAAGAACAAAAATAAAAGTGCTGAAATAAAATTTAACTAATCAAGAAATAAAGATCTGGGGTCCGGAAGATCACCACCAAAACCACATACGTTCCTATTCAACTAATCAAATTCTAAACTCCAAGGATAAAATTAGGACCTTGTGGTTACATGTCCTTACAGACAAACTCACAAGGGTCGGACTTCCCGTGAACCCGTTGGTCCCGAAGTTCACGGATCATTGCCCAACCGTCCAATATGCCATTATCTACGGTCATATCAAAAAGCATGTGAATTCAAACTGGCATTCAAACCCAAAGCTCAGGTAGTCACGTCACCAAGGATTATAACAAGAATAAGATTAAAAAGATGAAAAGATGATAATCGTAATTAAAGGACTATTGTTTCGTTCTTACAGAGATCTACGGTCATATCACTCCATAAGAATATATCAGATCATCCAAATAACCACACATAAATAGAGAGAAGACATTTGTTCGATGGAGGAATATAATTGATTATATTGAATAGAATCGGGCTAAGGGGCTACTCCCATACCCCAAAGAGATTTACTCAGACATAAAAAGACCAGAAGAAATGCAAACTAAAATGAGATCCAACATTATACAAGATGTGGTCTACAACTAAAAATTAGATGAAATGGAATGAAGAACGGAATGCTTTTACAAGTGAAGAGTCCCTCCTTTTATAGGAGGGGGAGGGGGTAGGATGCCCTCAAAATAGGGGGAAAAAAGAGAGGGAGACCAATTTTTGAATTTTTTGGATCTGGTCAAATCGAAAGTTGATTGTCTTTAATTATCTTGACTATGTAACTCCCTTTAATGCAGATTCTCACAACAGCGGTCCAAATAATAAGATTTTATTTTAGGAAATTAAATTCCCTTTCTAATGAATACTTGTGCACTCAATTTGGAGTTCGAATTCAAGAGTTATGTCACTTTTGGTGGAGGGTATATATGAATTTCAGGACTGCTGCAAATTGTATAATTTTCCTACAAAACCCAAGAAAATATAATTAAAACTCCAATTAAAGATAAAAATATAAAATAAAACAATTAATTATGAAACTAAGAGAATAAATAACAAAATAATCCTAAACAAATATAAAAAATATATAAATAAAAGGGATATATATACATTTATCAAAATACCCCGAACTTGAATCTTTGTTTGTCCTCAAACAATTAAAATTACAAATTATTCAAATGTATACTAACAACATGTCTATCATCACCCTTGTAACATCACTTTATTCCTTACCTCCAAATGTAGCCAAGAAACCCAATCTCCTAAAACCATAAAACACAAAATTCTATATTCCCTATTAAAAACAAGTATCATATCTTGGTTCTAAATCAAGATTTTGTAGAAAAACATGCTTCATCTTACTTTTGCTTTGATACTCTCATTTTTATAAATGTATTTTTTTTTGTGAGTTGTTGCATAAGAAATCTCTCTTGACTAGGAAGTATGTTACTAAATAATATGAGACTGTTAAACTTGCTAGGACCACATCAGACATTATCCTAAGTAAGATGCCTAAAAAATAGAAGGATCCAGGTTCTTTTGGAATAGGATGCTACTTGGGTGACAATGCATGTAGAAAAGGTCTAGTAGATTTAGGATCCAATAATCCATAATGCCATATAGTTTTTGCAAAAGACTAGGATTCAATGACATGTTACCCACAGCCATGACCATCCAACTGGCAGACTCATCCACAACTAAACCCATGGGAATCATAGAAGACATTCCAGTTAAAGTTGGAAATGATGCATACGTACCTTGTGATTTTTTGATCATGGATATCAAGGAAGATTTACGCTACCCTCTCATTTTCGGACATCCCTTCTTAGCCACTTCTCGTGCCTTAATTGATGTTGAGGCTGGTACCATTTTGTTAAGGCTAGGGAAGCAGACCCTAGAGTTTAGGGTGGTTGAAAGCATGAGGGGACCTAGTCTTGAGGAAGAAGTTTACCTCCTGGATTGCATTGATGAATTATCCCAACTAAGGCAAGAATGGGAATTAGTTGATGACCCCCTACGCACTGCCCTCACTATCCCCACCGAATGTGATTTTGACAATGAACCATCAAATCAACTCAAGATTCATTTGGATAACTTTGAGGAAATCCCATGTGCTGAGATTGAGGACCTTAAAATGATCTCCACCATAGAAAAACCTGAACCACCAAAGGCCCCAGAATTGAAGACTCTCCCCATAGGTCTGAAATATGTTTTTCTTGATGAGCTAGAACTATGCCCTGTCATCATAAACTCTTCCCTTCCCCTCGAACAAGAAACCAAACTTATAACTTAGGAAAAAAAGAGTTCTCTTAGGGTAAAAAATGACAGACTTAGTTGGAATAGATCAATCCATATGCATCCACAAAATCCCTATGATATAAGACCACAAACCTTCTCATGATCCACAACGAAAACTCAACCCAAATATGAAGGAAGTAGTCCATCTAGAGGTGATCAAACTTTTGACTGCAGGAATCATCTATCCCATCTCTGACTCCCCATGGGTCAGCCCTGTTCAAGTTGTTCCCAAAAAGGGAGGGACTACTGTCATTCGTAATGAGAAGAATGAACTCATTCCCACTCACACAGTCATAGGATGGAGAATGTGCATTGACTACAGGAAGCTCAACAAAGCAACTAGAAAAGTTCACTTCCCCCTTCCCTTCCTAGATCAAGTTCTTGAACGTTTAGCCCATCAACAATACTTTTGTTATCTAGATGGTTACTCAGGTTTTTATCAGATTCCCATTCATCCTGAAGATCAAGAGAAAACCACTTTCATATGCCCCTTTGGTACATATGCCTTTAAACGAATGCCCTTTGGTCTGTGCAATGCACCGACCACCTTTCAAAGATGTATGTCTGCTATTTTTTCAGGGTTAACTGAAAATTTCATGGAAGTGTTCATGGACAATTTCTCTGTCTATGGAGATAGTTTTGATTCCTACCTTCAAAACCTCTCCCTTGTCCTTGATAGATGTATTGAATCACACTTAGTCCTTAATTGGGAGAAGTGCCACTTCATGGTCAAGGAGGGTATTGTTCTAGGCCATAAGGTGAGCAACCAGGGCATTGAAGTAGACCAAGCTAATATTGAGGTCATCACCAAGCTACCTCCCCCAACCTCAGTCAAAGACATCCGAGCCTTCTTAGGACATGCTGGTTTCTATCGGTGATTCATCCGTGATTTTTCCAAAATCACAAAACCTCTCACCAATCTTCTTCAAAAGGAGGTGCCTTTCCATTTCGATACGGCATGCATGGAGAGCTTTCTATGTTTGAAAAAGGCTCTCACCACCACTCCTATCATCCATGCTCCTGACTGGGCCTTACCCTTTGAAATCATGTGCGATGCTAGTGATTTTGCTGTAGGTGCCATTTCAGGACAACGAATTGACAAAAAACACTATGTCATTTATTATGCATCCAAGACCTTAGATGAGGCTCAACAAAATTACACCGTAACTGAAAAAGAAATGCTAGCCATTGTCTATGCATTCGATAAATTTCGTTCATATCTTGTTGGTTCAAAGGTAGTTGTTTACACTGATCATGCAGCCATTCGCTACCTCATGACCAAGAAACATGCCAAGCCTAGACTCATAAGATGGATTTTGTTATTGCAAGAATTTGATCTAGAAATCCTAGACAAAAAGGGATCTGAAAATGTCGTGGATGACCACCTCAGTAGACTTAGCTAAAGCCCCATTGATGAAAATCCAATAATTGAATCCTTACCCGATGACCAATTGCTCAAGGTAGACTCCCAATTTCCTTGGTTTGCTGATTTTGTAAACTATTTAGCTGCAGGTGTATTGCACCCCGAGTATACGAGACACTTTAAAGCTAAATTTTTACATGATGTGAAAAATTATTATTGGAATGAACCTTATTTGTTTTGACTTTATTCAGATGGTTTATATCGTCGTTGTGTATCCCACGAAGAAAGCATCGCCATTTTGGAACAATGTCACTCTGGCCCCTATGGTGGTCACATAAGTTCCCAAAAAATGGCTAGAAAAGTCCTACAATGCGGATTCTTTTAGCCCACCATCTTCAAAGACTCATATGATTATGTGCTTTCATGTGACCAATGTCAAAGGACGGGTAGTATCTCCAAGCGTGACCAAATGCCTCTCACCTCTTGGCAGGAATTAGAGATTTTTGATGTCTGGAGAATCGACTATATGGGCCCATTTCCTTCTTCTTATGGGTTTGCTTACATTTTAGTCGCAGTCGATTACGTGTCAAAGTGGGTTGAAGATATACCCACTAAAACATGTGATTCTAAACCCGTTAAGAAACTTTTTAAAGACATCATTTTTCCTAGATTTGGAGTCCCTTGCACCGTCATTTCTGACGGGGGATCCCATTTTTTGGAGAAAAGTTTTGAGGCTCTTTTGAAAAAATATGGGGTTTATCACAAAGTCACCACTCCTTACCATCCTCAGACCAGTGGGCAGGTAGAAGTATCCAACAGACAAATAAAATCAATTTTAGAAAAAACTGTTGGACGCACTAAGAAAGATTGGGCGTTAAAAATCAATGACGCTCTGTGGGCATATCGTAATGCCTACAAAACACCCATTGGCACCACCCCTTTCAGACTGATCTACGGTAAGTCATGTCACTTACCAATAGAACTAGAACACAAAGCAAGTTGGGCCATCAAAACTTTGAATTTTGACCTTTCCATGGTTGGAGAGAAACGTTTTCTCCAAATAAAGGAGCTTGATGAACTTAGGATGAGTGCCTATGAAAACGCAAGAATCTACAAAGACCGAACCAAAATGTGGCATGATGGTCATATTAAGCGCAAAGATATTAGAGAAGGGGATCAAGTTTTAGTTTTTAATTCAAGATTATGACTTTTTCCTGGAAAACTCAAGTCGAGGTGGTATGGCCCCTACATTGTAAAATGTGCTTACCCACATGGTGCCTTTCTCCTATGGGATAAAGTTCTGGGTGAGTTTAAGGTCAATGGGCACCGTCTTAAAAGATATATCACCACTAAAGATGTTGTCACTTCAGACTCAACCAAATTTCCACCCTTGCATGATCTAAACCTCACTGACCCTTCAACTCCTCCGGATTCCAATTAATCTGATCTTTGTCGAGCCACGACATAAAATAAGGCGCTAGTTTGGAGGCAGCTAAACACTATCTTCCCTTCTCGCTTGTTTTTTTTGTTTTTGTTCTTCCGTTCTATTTTTCATTCTTCCTGCTATCGAGCCGATCGGTAACCATTACCAGACGCTCAGTTCAAGACTAATTTTGTGATGACTCGATTAGAAAAATGACCGGTTGGATTTCCAGATGCTCGACTCGTTCGCCGACTGTTCCACAAAATTTGAATGCAGCCTCTATCCTTTACTGTCTTGTGTTTGGCGGCTAAGGCAGACCGGCCGATCTTCTGGCTGTCCAACTGATCAGCTCATAGATCCTTTGTTCTATATAACGCACCAGACGCAAGACCACACTCCCATCTCCTCGCTTACCCTAGCCGCCTCCCTCACTGTTCACTCGATCGTTCGAGCTTGCCACCTCTCCGACCGTAATTCCGCCTACTCTTCAGACGACCACCTTGATTCTCAGCCAGACGTCTAAGGTCCAGCTCTTCAGCCGACCGGTCTTCCCTTAGCCGGCCGTTTGACCTTTCCACAAGAGTTGTTGTCCTGGTATTTCAGCCGCCCGCCTAGCTAGGACGCCGCCCGTCTCGATCGACAAATGACCGACACGGCCTGCATCGTCACTACCCGAGCTCCTCAACAAGACGGCCGTTAGCTAGGTCCGCTGAGTGCTCCGATCCAGACTCAGCCGATCGTTTGATGTTTCCAGTCACCCGTCTCAGACAGCTGAAACGCCCGTTTTACCTAATAGATGATTGGTTGGTTTTCTCCAGACGATCATTTATATCCTCAACCGATCGACTTCTCTCTGCAGCAGTGATGTTCAGCCGCTTTCGTAAGAGCAAAGGCAAGGCCCCTGCATCCTCTTCCAGGGATCCTCCTCGCCATTCCAGTCTTCATCCGGGAATCCATTTCCACACGCCCTCTCCTACTGGTGAGTCTTCTCCCGAGTTAGTCGAGGAGATGCTTCGTGACATCGACGAGGCGAATGAGCTTCTCCATGAGATGGAGGGAACTCAGAAGGCAGCCAATGATCCAAACTCAACCACCCCCCGTTCACCCCGTATAACACCTATTCTGGGTAGCTATGACCAGTTCACTAACGCTGACCACCGCCAGCGTTATGAGGATATGTTCGCAATTGGTGTTTCTTTTCCTCATTGGGCGTGCAACACAACCCTTGATGCTTTAGGCATCCACGACGCCGTTGACAATATCCTCTGCAGAAACCACATCCTTATCTTTCCCTACCATGTCACCTCTGTCTACTGTGATCTTACCCTTGAGTTTTTGAGCACTTTTCGTAGGTTACACTGTTCTTTCGGAAACTCGAGTTGTAAATACCAAATTTTTGGGGAAAATCTGGAATCATCCGCCAAGCAAATCACTTCTTTTATCCTCGACAACAGGGATGAATATTGGCTAGAACAATGTATGGCACGGTCTCATGACTCCTACCCAAACCATCATGACAGAGATAAGCTTTGGGCAGAGATCATTGGGCTTCTTCCCCATCTTCCTAGTGGGCCCAAGGCCTCCTGCATTCACAACCTGGTGGTCCGTTACCTTCACCGTATTTTGGCTTGCACCATTTTCAGTCGGGAAGGTACTCAGGGTGAAATTACTCAGGTAGAACTTTATGCTCTTTGGTGTCTTTTACATGAAGAACCTTTTAACCGGGGCAATGCTATCATTGAGCATTTTGGTACCCAAGCTAGCCGAGCCACTTCCTCTTCTTTTCACATTGGCCACTATGTTACCCAACTCACCATCTTTTTGGGCTACACCCACATCGCCTTTCCTCTGCTTGAGCTCAAAAATCACCTCATCAACAGTCAGTATTTGAAGAATAGTAGGTTTATCTATTTGGGCACCGAGGGCATTTATTACCTTTTGTTCAAAGATACTTAGGTGATCCTCCAGCTCCTGTTACATTCACGGTTTGTAGTAGCAAACTACGTCTACGAGTTGACTGATTTACCGGGTCACATCCAGAGATTCTACCTAGAGCATCCAGATCCAGGCACCATCCCTGATCCACAACCTAACAGGAGGAGCCTCTCTTTACCATCCTCAGACCAGTGGGAAGGTAGAAGTATCCAACAGACAAATAAAATCAATTTTAGAAAAAACTATTGGACGTACTAAGAAAGATTGTGTGGGCTCTGATCTCCAAACCACATTATATACACAATTTAAACTTAGCGGAAGCGAATCGATTAACAGCGGAAGACAAAAATCACGGGAAATTAAATCTTTTCAAGACAAGAGCTTGAGCCCATAAAGCTTCATTCATAAAAGGAGATAAATTGTTTACATCTCATGATAATTACTTCTTAAGTAATTATATACAACAGGATACAAAATCTCAAGAACTCATAACCAAAAGACTCCAAGACCTGAGAGTACAGAGGACACATAGGACTGACTCTAACTATACCACATGGCAGGCTAAATCTCCACCTGAGATTTACTGCTGCTCCCGGTGCTACTGCTGCTGGGACTGGTCACCTGTAGACATGTTCCTCCGTCCTCGACGTCCACCTAAAAAGTTGAAGTCTACGGGGTGAGACAATTGTACATAATTGTCCCAGCGAGAGTTATAACTCTCCTACAGAACTTTATTATAACATCAAAGAATAACTTAAGCAGTAAAAGCTTACAAAGTATTCAATAGCAGATGCAGTTGTAAACAAGAGTTCAACATTTATCAAGCATGAAGAACATATGCACTATACAGTGTAACATCAATCAACTAACTCATAGTTATCTCTAACAGGTATACTACGCTGTAGAGTATGTTTTTCAAACATTACTTTTATGCCCTATGGAGATGAGGTTTACCACTCATACTCTAACCAATCACTGCTAAGTGCCTCGGCATCATACTTGGTCATCGAAAGAGCCAGATTCTCATGACCTTCACCTTCCTCAGTCAGTAAGAGGATCACTTGTAGGACATCTCGTGTCTCTACTATAATAGCTCACCAGGGTAATCTGGTCCTTCGCTATTTTAGAGTTACAGTAGCGTTCTGTACTCTCTTCGTCATCAGGAGATTTCATGTTTATCTTCCACTGATACGGATATCTGTGCTTTCTTCGTCATCAGGAGGTTTCATTTTTACCATCCACTAATACATTATGGGATTATAGTTAAGGATTGATGGATTATACATCTACATCAAACACCTACACTAGGATGTAAGGTTCTACACATCCATATACCCCACATACTCAAAAGTATGTGATCCAGGAGTTCCCTTAGGAAAACCTGTTTCACCATCATTTGATCTCTGACAATGATGGATCTATGATCAGGGCTCTACATTTCACTTGATTAGTTAGGTACATTCAGTATTCTTTTACATCATACATTGTTCTTTAAACAATAACAGTAGCATAACAGCTATGAAAGTAGAATACTAAATGTAACAAACCTAACTCACATCAATCATCATTTCTCAGTATACTCATCACAAGTCATCTCTAAAGCATGACCTTGATGGTATTCATGGCTCTTACAGCCCATTAAAACATAGGATGCCACTGACAAGGCATCAAGATATTTTACTATTCATAAAGCTAACAACATGCTTTCAATGAATATAGTATCATCATCCATACCTGGATATGATCACCTTCATATCAGAACCTGCATGGTTAATTCAACTGATAAAGGTAATTCAAAACAAGAATATACTTTCCACTCTTGTCATAAGAGCTAAGTTCTCTGATTCTCATCAATTAGAGTTTGCTACTCATATTGCATGTCATCACCCTTGAATTAGGGTTTACTATTCACATTACATGTCATCACCCTTGAATTAGGGTTTACTATTCACATTATGGTGAATTGAACTCATAACATCATTATGTATGAGGAACATTATCATTGATTCTCTCAGATTAGTTTAAGATTCATTATTTATCATAATTAGGGTTCCATGATCTCACATAGGTGGATCATACCCTAATCATGCACATTCATGTGTATTGAAGGTACTTTACTTGAATTTCCATCATAAAAGGGTACTTTCTCTTTCTTAAGATACTTTCTCTCTCCTCATACTTGTAGATGGTGATAACACCAATCTAGATCAGGTTGGGTTAAGTCCACTTTGATTAACATAGACCAAATCACCACTATTGAGTGATTAGGGTTTGATTAGAACAAGGTTTCACTCAATTGAACCTTTCAAGGGTATTATGGTAAATTGCACATTGATCATCATCATGGGTTAATTTACTAACCACTTGACCCTTAATGTCTTTTGGTATCATAAGGGTTTAGGTTGAACAACTATTAAACCATTTAAGCCTTCAAGGCATTAGGCAGACTTAACTTCAAAAGTCTCCAATAGGTTTCACACCTTCAACCTTCAAACGATCCTGAGATCGTATAAGGTTGTGGACCGTTTAAGCTTTGTAGACCGTTTAAGGTTTGGTTGACTTCAAGACCGTATAACACTCAAGACCGTTTACCCTCATTCGATCTTGAGGTCGAATGGTCTCATTCGGTTTTGAGATTGAATGGACTCATTCGGTCTTGAGGTCGAATGACCTTATACGGTCTTGAGGTCAAATGACCTTATACGGTCTTGAGGTCGAATGACCTTATACGGTCTTGAGGTCGAATGACCTTATACAGTCTTGAGGTCGAATGACCTTAAAATCTCAAGATCGTATGGACCTCCAAGGTGGTTCAAAGGGTAAACTCGATTAGGGTTTCCTATGTTGAAGCCTTCAATTGGTCTCAAGCTTGCTAACCACTTACCAATTGAGACAATTAGGGTTAGCCTTAACCAATTGGTCACTCAATTGACCCTCAATTGATATCCAATTAGGGTTGGAGTTGGTTCAATTAAGGTCTATAAACGTTCAACCATCAACACTCAACAATGTGAATCAAATCGAAGTTGAACCCATCAATTGACTTCCAATTGGGCTCAAACTTGGCCCAAATGGTCTTGGGATCGTTTGGATATCCTCCAAACAGTCTTGAGACCGTTTTCCCAAGAATTCATCAAAATCTAGATTGATTTGATAGGGGTTGAACCTTAATTAAGTCACAAATCAGCAATTTGATTATTTCAATATCCCATTGTAATTGGGCCCTCAATTGATCAAATTACTTTAACCCTAGACCTCCAAACGGTCTTAGGTTGACACCAAACGGTCTTGAGACCGTTTTTATGAGTTCCAAACGGTCTTGAGACCGTTTTCCCATCCATCCTTTGGACTCTAGTGAAAATTCATCAAGGTTTGAATTATTGAGTTGATTATTACATCAATACTTAATTGCAATGTAATTTGGTATCTTTGTACCTTCAATTGGTCAACTATACTTGACCCCAGACCTCCATACAGTCTTGGGTGATCCCCAAACGGTCTTGAGACCGTTTGGATGATTCCCCAAAATCTCAAATTAGCTCATTGTGATTTCAGCACAGATTTCAATTAGGGTTTGCCCTAGTAATCAACTTTCAACTCTTAACTCGTTTGGAATTAGTCCATAAAATTTGGTGAGTCATTAATTAACATTATTATGAACAGTAATATCATACGGTCAACGCTTAGTCAACCATCTTATACGGTCTTGAGACCGTTTGCCCAAAAAGGGCAAATTAAGCAGATTGAAAATCAGAACTAAATTCAATTGAATTTGCTAATTGTTTTACCTATATCTGACGATTCTTTTGGAGTTAACCTCTCAAATTTTGTGGGTGATTAACCTACATAATTTTGAACAGGATTCCCATACGGTACACGCTTGGTCAATGCGGCCATACGGTCTTGAGACCGTATGTCTTCATACGACCTTGAAACTGTTTGCCCACCAAACGGTTTTGTAAATTGTATGGGCAATTGGTTGAGGTCGTATGGTAAAGTGGAAAACTGTAGATAAGCATAGGAAATAACACCCTCATCTTCTAGCTCAAGAACAGCAACAGTTCCTCATGGATTTGCTTGCAAGGAATCAAGGGAAGATAGGGAAGAAGAAGAACTAGCAACTAAAAGCATAGAAAAGATGTATATAACAAAGCATAGGTTTAGAGTTATAAAACCCGCCTAAAGCTTGCTCCTTGAGATCCAAGCTTTCGAGCTCCAAGCCTTTAATGGCGTCCTAGAAGCTCCACAGGTCGGCCAAGGTGAAACCTCTAAGAAAAGTTGAGAAGAGATGGCTAGAAAGATAGAGCTAAGTGAGCTGGCCATGAATTTGACCTTGAATTCGAGTTTCATCCAAGAATTTAAGAAAAAGGAAGGATCCAAACCTACCTTGCACTCCCCTGGTCGTCCTCCTGAGCTCCAGAGCTCTCCTTAGTCGGTTTGAGCAAGGGAAACAGTGAAGGAAACGAAAGAAACATTCCTTTGCTAAGTGAGGAAAAGGGCTTATATACTTGGGTGGAATTTCAACATAGGCACATAGGTTTTCCTCACTTTCAACTAAGTCCCTCCTTTCTTCTTTGCTCGTCCCTTCTTCTTATTTCTAAGGACAACCTTCTTCTAAGGTCAATAAATGAAGGCAAGAAGATCAACTTATTACTAAAGCACACACATAAAAGGGCTATAGTACTTACACCTTGATTATTCAATCACAAAGGTGTTTTTCATTATATGATTATTCAATTGAAGTGACTTCTTCATCATTTCTTCTATAAATGATGACAAGAGTCTTACAAGATATTTTATATGGTGTATTTTACAAGTTGCACCCCTCAAATTGGGTAAATTGCACTTTACTCCAATTTAGGGTTTCAAGCACAGAGATTGCTTCCACAGCTGCACCTTGGTGCTCAAGCTTGGGAAATCCCTCAAACTTTACCATAATAATTCTTATGATGTCTCAACATTAGAGGAACATCTCAACATGTGAAAATTGCAAATTAACCCTTCTAACTGGGTAAATTGCACATAGGTCCCTATACTACAAAACAATCAATTCAACATTGTTTAAAAGGGACAGAAAAGGAAAAGTATGTTACTCAAGAACTTAATTACATGCAAAAAGATAATCATCAGTATCTTATTTACATAATTAGGAAAAACACCTAGGGTTAACTCATAACCCAGGTCAGGGATGTTACAGATTGGGCGTTAAAAATCAATGACGCTCTATGGGCATATCGTACTGCCTACAAAACACCCATTGGCACCACCCCTTTCAGACTGATCTATGGTAAGTCATGTCACTTACCAATAGAACTAGAGCACAAAGCAAGCTGGGCCATCAAAACTTTGAATTTTGACTAGGAAGTACATGAAATTTCTATGGTGGTTCAGGTTTTTCTATGGTGGAGATCATTTTAAGGTCCTCAATCTCAGCACATGGGATTTCCTCAAAGTTATCCAAATGAATCTTGAGTTGATTTGATGGTTCATTGTCAAAATCACATTCGGCGGGGATAGTGAGGGCGGTGCATAGGGGGTCATCAACTAATTCCCATTCTTGCCTTAGTTGGGATAATTCGTCAATGCAATCCAGGAGGTAAACTTCTTCCTCAAGACTAGGTCCCCTCATGCTTTCAGACACCTTAAACTCTAGGGTTTGCTTCCCTAGCCTTAAAAAAATGGTACCAGCCTCAACATCAATTAAGGCACGAGCAGTGGCTAAGAAGGGACGTCCGAAAATGAGAGGGTAACATAAATCTTCCTTGATATCCATGATCACAAAATCACAAGGGACGTATGCATCATTTCCAACTTTAACAGGAATGTCTTCTATGATTCCCATGGGTTTAGTTGTGGATGAGTCTGCCAGTTGGATGGTCATGGTTGTGGGTAACATGTCATTAAATCCTAGTCTTTTGCAAAGACTATATGGCATGATGGATTTACTGGCTCCTAAATCTGCTAGGCCTTTTCTACATGCATTGTCACCCAAGTAGCATCCTATTCCAAAAGAACCTGGATCCTTCTATTTTTTAGGCATCTTACTTAGGATAATGTCTGATGTGGTCCTAGCAAGTTTAACAGTATCATATTCTTTAGTAACATACTTCTTAGTCAAGAGAGATTTCATGTACTTGGACCAGGCGGGCATGTATGCCAAAGCATCAAGGAAGGGAATGTCGACATGTATTTTTTTCATATCATCCCTAAATTTCATGAAGCGGGCATCAAGCCTTGTTTGTTTGAAGCGGGCTTGATAGGGAGGTCGGGGTTTGTAGATTGGTTCTTCATCTTCTACTTGAGGGGTTTCGGGGACAGATGGTTTGGGTGTAGCTTCAGGTTCGACAACTACCATGTCTTCATCCTCGAATTCTAGAGGTGGGTCTGAAGATTTTTCTGGAGGGGGAAGGGCGTGCACTTTTCCCGAAGGAGTAAAGACAACTTTAAGCTGTTCGGGGTGCTTGGGATTATTTTTGGGATGCCCAGGGAAGGAACCGGCGGGAGGTTTTTGTTGGGCAAATAGGCGGGCCAACTGTGCGTCAGTTGCCTTTTGATGGGCTTGTATGGCCACGAGGGTTTGTTCTATGTTTTCCAGGCTAGGATGACTTGGGGGAGGAGGAGGGGGGAATTTTGAGGCGGTTGGGGAGGTTGAGGTTGGGTTAGCTTTTGGGGTGGAAGGTTTAAGTTTTGGAATTGTTGGTTGAGTTGTCGATTTTGGTAATTTCCTTGATTTCCAAAATTTCATTGATTGTTGTATGAGAATCCAGGTGGTGGACGATTATTACCTTGAGGGTAGGGAGGCCTTTGTTGAAGTTGGTTAGAGTTCTCGACACTTGAAGGGTTCCCGTATTGAAAACCAGGATGGTTTCTAGGTTGGTTGGGATTGTAGTAACTTTGGCCTGGTATTGTATGAATCAAATTGAGGTCTTCTGGTTGTTGTCCTACTTCAGGTTGCATGGGCATGTTGTAGAGATATTGACAGTGGAGGGTGGTATGGGCGTATCCTTGGCAAATACCACAAAGGGAATCCATGGCTTTTAGTTGTTGGGGTGACTCCCTAAGGGTGACCAAAGATGACTCTAACCGATCTTATTTTAAGGCAATTAATTTTAGGCTTTCCGCTATGCTTTGGATATCATTATTAACTTCTGCCTTGGCTACCTTATGGATTCCGCCAATCCCTCTTCTAGCCCTTGTTTCGGAAGCCCGTTTGACTACCTCCCATGCGCTAGTCAAACTTTGATGCATGAAATTTCCTCCAGATGAGGAATCGAGAAAGAACTTGGTATCATCATCAACACCATGATAGAAAATCTCTATGAGTTGGGCTTGAGAGATATCATGGTGGGGATAGTTCCTAAGTAATTCTTTGAACCTTTTCCAGGCTTCACCTAAAGACTCCTGGGGACATAGAAAAATGAGTTATTTGACCCCTAAGTTCATAGGTGAGAGACGGGGGGGTAAAAGTTCTCAAGGAACTTGCTTTGTAGAACTTCCCAAGTTGTGACATGTTCTTCGCTCTCCATGGTGTTGTACAAGCCACTAGCTTGGCCAGAGTGGGAATACTTAAACAACCTAAGGCATATGGCATCTTCAGAGACACCCGGGAGTTTGTTCAAGGAGCAAAGGTCAATGAAACTTTGAAGATGATCTTGGCAACTTTCCCCATTGTTTCCTGAGAAGGGGTTGGCTTGCATCATGGTGATCAATTGTGTTCGGATTTTGAATTGTGGAGCAATAATATCGGGGGGGGGGGTATAACCAGATGTTGCACATAGGCCATTTTGGGAACATAAAAGTATTTTAATTGCTTTTACCTTTTGGCTTCCCTCCTATCGGCTTCTATGGTTTCTTGTTCGGCCCTAAAGGCTGCTCACAAAGCGGCTTCTCTTTCCGCTTGTTCGGCTTGGATGAGCTCTCTTTGAGCTGTGAGAGCTTGGTCGATCCTATGGGTGACTTCTTTTTCATTCATTCTCACTAGATTTTGACAGTTTAGACGATGAAAAGTCCTTTCTATTTCCATATCAAAAGGTTGAAAATCGACGTTCGAGCGTCGCATGCACAATTAAAGCAGTTAATTCGTGTACAGAAAAAATGTACTACCGGAATGGAAACTCGGCAGAAAGAGGAGTACACTTCCGGAATGTTACTCGGAAGGCATAAAAAAAATAAAAAAAAGTTTTTCAAAATATTTTTGGGGTTCGAGAAAATAATCTGTTGTCCCCGGCAATGACGCCAAATTGATAAACGTCGCTTTGCAATACCAATCACTAAGATGGTTAATCATAGAGTTTAAACCTTTTTTACTTCCGGTTTTAAGGGTAGTATAGAAGGGTCGATCCCACAGGACAACTTTTTAAAGATTGTTCTTAGAACCCAAAGTTTGAAGAACTTGTTATTTGTTTTTGGTATTTTTTTTTGATTTGGAACAAAAAGTAAAAGTCAAGTTGGAGGTTTGATTGATTACACTAATGCAAGAAAGAAAACACACTTAACAAGAATAAAAAAATCACAAGGAAATTTTAAGATTATTGTTAGCACAAGAAAAACTATATGAATGAAAAGACTAGGAATTAAAGAAAGCAAAAGTATGCGGTGATTAAATCAAGAGATGGAAATCGAGGCTCGTAGGTGTTTTCACCACCTTAGCCTAGGCGATAACAACTAATTCTTAAGTGACGATTCGATGAAGGTTTGCGAATTTAAAAACTCACAAGAGATAAACTCCACATGAGCTCATTGGTCTTGGTGCTCATGCTTCCTAGTTTATCATCCTAAAAGACGAAAATCCACGGTCATATCAAAACGTCAATGTAATTGATTTTATTGTTCTAAATTCGGATTTCCATGGTTATTTCCATCCGGATTAACGTGGGATCCAAAGATCAACCATTAATTAAAATCGATTACCATCTAGTCTTTTAAGAAGAAGTCGTTAAAACCATGGCTAAGGGGTTATTCCCCTTGCCTCGATAGAGGTCTACTCACTCATGGAGAAGGGGGAGACAGAGGAAGAAAGTACTGAAGCCATAGTCCAGCCCAAAATCAGGAGGTTAATCCTTATGCTAGAGACAATGAAATGGCTTAGTTCTTAGTTCCTTGCTCCATAATTAGAGAACGTAGAAAAGAAGATTAAGACTAAAGCGGAATGAAGAGACAAGAACCAAGTATGAAAGAATAATGCTTGAAATAAAATCTACTTTATTGTAGAATAAGAAGATGATTGCAAGAATAAAAGTTTCAGAATCCCAATACAAAAAGAAATCCAAGATGCCCTAAGGAGGAGGAAGTGCCCCTCCTTTTATAGGAGAGGAAGGAGGCACTTTTACAATTCAGTTGAAGGGTTTTTGAGGCTGGCGGCTGGGATTTTACTGTCTGTGTGCTGCCAACTGACCGGTTCAGAAACGAACCGATCGACTGGAAGATGCTGGAGTGCGGCAGCCAATCGATCGGCTGCCAACCCTAATTAGGGTGGCGGCGCAGTTGAAACCACTTTCTTCTCTTCTCATCAATAAGATCAGCCGAGCATTTGGTTTAGGAATCAGGCGATCTCGGCCCGTCGTCTGATGAGAGTAGTGATGGACGCTTGAAGGCGAATCGAGCGTTTCACATTTTCAGACGATCGGGTTGAAGAGTTGAGACGATCGGTTCAGGTCCTGAAACTGTAATAAAATGCACATGATTGTCAGATTTGTTATAAAAATGAGAAAATATCAATTTGTGCACTTTTCAAGAGATGAATGGGGTATTTCTATGTGACAATCTTAATAATTCATAGAAAAGATGTGCTGAAATAGCACGCATCAGTAGGGTAATACCCACAATCGACTGTTCATTTAAAACAAGCCATCCATTGTCAACAAGTAAGCTCCTTAAGTTGATCATATAAAGGAAACCATCTAAATCAAATTATTAGGACCAACATATTACATTATCCATCACTCCACTTTATTGGAGGAATAAACATTATATCTTGACCATTGGGTCAAGTTCATATATTAAAACTATCAATTACAATATAGGTCCGACCATTGCATCAAGTTACCCAAGAAACCATTAGTATAAGGCTTAGTTGATGATACAACTATGTAATTAACTCACCATATGTTTTGGAGACCTGATCCACCATCATTAGTGACCATTAAGTCACCACAGGTTGTTAGATCAACACTATATTAGTTAATCAACATCAAATATCAAACTAATATCACCATTGATTAATTACATCATTAGGGTACTTAGTTGTTAATCACTAGGCTTCTAATTAGGACAAAACATGACCTAAGGGGGTGAACGTCAGTTTACACCCTTGGTTACCACCATCCATTGTCATGAAGACAACACCATAGGGTTGTTGCAATGGTACCATCATTGGGTCATGGGTTTATAGAAGAAATCAACTTAAAACCCTAAAATTGACCATTGGTTGATAGGTGATTAGCACCATAGGTTGTCAAAAAAACCTGATCCAAGTCAAATTATACCTTAGGAATAATGTACACATGGTCACAGGTTCATCTATAACTGAAATCAGAACAGGGAACATTATAAAAATCAAAATCCAAGTCAAGCATAGCTTTTTAGTGCATGGATCATCATTTTCAAGCAAGAACATGATCTAGAAAGCTTATGGTAAGCAATAAATGTGGAGTAAGTTATAAAACTTGCCTCTAATGAGAAGATAAAACCCCACACAGAATAAATCTCGAGCATGTAGGGTAGAAGATCCAAGCATAAGCTATGAACACATCCATCTTGCACCTTTCTTCATCAAATGAGCAAACCCTAAGCATAAGGAGCAAGAAAGGTAGGGTTTTAGAGCTTTCGAGCAATTTCTACCATGGAACAGCAAGGTTACGATCTGGAGGAAGGTCTAAGGAAGGAGAAGAGAAAGAGAAATGGAGAAGGAAGGAGGAAAATAACTTGCCTTGGTCGAAATCCCTAGAAGATGACCTTGGAAACCCTAGGTAGGGCTAGATGGAGCTCTAGGAGACCTTCTTCTCCAAAAAGAGGTTGTATTCTACCTTAGAGTACTTGGTTCCACATAAAAACAGAGCGGAGTCATTTATCCAGGTTATAGGAAAGAGAAAGCAAGAATAGATTCGTACTTGGGCAAGGAAGAGGTAAATATAGCCCACGGATAAGGATGTGAGCAAGCATGAGGTGTAAAAGTAGCTTCCCCATGTGTCTATGGATAAACTATTAAGAATATACAAGCACACACACAAGAAGATCCAACACTGTCCTTATAGACCTACTTAGGTTTCCTTTGTCGAATTTCCTAGCCAATCACATAATTCATTAGTTGATAGCTACTAAAGGTAGCTCATCCGTGAAGGGGTAAACCCTAAAATATCCTTAGAGAAAACACCTTCAAACCAAAGATTAAATAGGTTCCCCATGGATCAAAAAGATCCAAAATAATAAGAGAATATCCAAGGAACATAATGCACGTGATAAATTGCAAATAAACCCCTCAATTGGGTAAATTGCAGAAAAGTCCAAAATGTGCATAAAATTACATAACTTGCTCAAACAATATCCAAATTGGACCAAATTTGAAACTTAAGCTTGTATTATAATTTAAAAGCATATTACAAGGTTATATTAGGGTTCTAAGAATTTAATTATGGTAATTAAGCTTATTCAACTCATTAAGCAAGTTCAAGGGCCTTACAACAATAGTGTCACCAAACTAAACAAGCATAAGGAGATGATGTTGGTAGTCCTACCCTACTAGTTGGAAATGGGTGGAATAGGGTGAATAGAAAAACTAGTCCCTATAACACTATAGTAAACCATATTAGGCTCAATTTACTATGGGACATGTATTCCTTAGCTTATATCAACCCTAGTCTAAGTTTCTAAGTATGGTCTTCCTAACCCACTAGGTGGCATGGGGTAGTATGAGGGACATGGAGAGGGTGTTTCACATCTATTTATCCCCTAGAAAACCTCTAGGTATACTATTTGGAAAGGTAGAGGGAATTTCCACACTTAGACATTTTGATATCCTATCTAAGATTAGTGGTAAAAATATACAGTCGAGTAGGGGAATAGCTATCCAAGGATCCTTAAGGGAACTGGGATCTATTCCCTTCCAAGCCTTCCTTCCTCCCTTTCCTCTATACCTTAATGGTTTCACAGGTCAAATGGACAAATCAATGGGTAGGGAGAAAGAACAAGTACAAACATGTCTCTAATAAGCAATATAAAACCATTCACTTGAATATTGTCCAAATACACAATATTATAGTCACAAATTTCTTCACAAAAGCCCACAAAGGGGGTGTCACTACTCATGATCAAATTAAATACAATATCAAAGGGAGAATAATGGAGAAAATCCATGGATGTCTTAGAAGAGGCCTCTATATTAATCTCTAGAAGTTGCAAGGTTAGAGGATTAGATAGCATGGAAATGTGGTGAAGAGTGGTCAAAATCCTAGAAAACTACGGTTCTAGGGGTGGAAGATGGTGGTAGGTAGGAAGTAGGTGGGAGAGGAGTAGGTGGCAACCAAGGGGCAGTAAATAAGTTATCCTTTTCACTATAACTATAACTATGGCTTGTATAGTAGCCGAGGGTACCTAGAGTAAGAAAGGGCCAAAGTGGTACAATTAATGTTGAAGGCATTAGGGTTTCCTAGGTAGAACGATAATTCTATCAACCACAACTATGGTGCAACAGGTGTGGCACGACCATGGTGATCGAGAATATTTGTGATGGTAAGGGGTAGAGTCAGGGTGTTGGGTAGAAAATGAGCACAAGTAGAACGACCGTTTATGGTCAAAATGACTATGGTAGAGATGAAGTAGGATGACCATTCTAGGTAGAATGGTCGTGGCTCGTTTTAGGTGGAACTGTTGTTATGGATGGAGGGTAACATGGCTTATGATTGGTGGCCTGGTAGCACAATTGTTTTAGGGCTTAATGGTTGTGGTAGTGGAGGTGATTTTAAAGGGAACATGTAAGTTGGGGATCTCAATGATTTTATAGGAGAAATGACAGTTTTGGTCACCAATCTCCATTGTTGTTCTTCATGGAGCACCATTCTGAGAAAATCTCAGAAATAAAATATAACAATAAAAATGTATTTCTTGGGTGTCAATTAGCTTGGTTGCTAAGTTTCAAATTATTTGCATAATAATAATAACTATCTTAATTCTATCCGGAAAAGAAAATAGGACAAGAGCCAAAAGTATTAAATAAATTACTAAAAGTCTCAAAAAGAGAAAATAAACCTCAAATTCAAAATCCCCATACCAAGTTTAGCCTATGTGTAACTAATTTGGGAAATCTTAAATACTCTACTATAATTTAGGAGAGAGAATGTACTTTTAAGCCCAAAATACAAAATAACAAGTTCAATAACTTCAAAAGGGAAAATTAATTATAAAATCATGTTCCTCATGTTTAGGCGTGACAAACTCAATTTTCATTGTTTTATAATTTCATATATATGACTTTTAGATTTTGGTGTATCCCAATGATCCCAAAATTTTCCATGAAGCTTATAATCATTTATTAGATCTATGGTTAAGATTTTAAAATTTTTGAAGATCATTTGAATAATTATAAAATTCATAAGTGACAAAAATAATAGTTTTTGGAGATATTTTAAGTAGATGGCTAAACAAATTTATTTTTTGATTAAAATTAGTGGAAGAGTTTCTACGCTAGTATTGAAGTGTGATATAACACTAGTATATAAATCATGTATACTGTCACATTTGCTGGTGTCGGTTAAAAGTAAAACACCGACACTAATAAACTACGATGTCAGTTTAACACGACAACCAACACCTATATGTGAAGGCCGTCTGATTTATAAAAGACATGTGTATCACTTTTTATTTAACGTCAGCTAGTCGAAATAAAAACGGACATCCAAAATCACTCGCGAAATACAATTTTCCAGGGAAAAAAATTTGCCTCCAAAATTTTCA
Source organism: Alisma plantago-aquatica (assembly GCA_963693085.1). Classification (NCBI taxonomy): domain Eukaryota; kingdom Viridiplantae; phylum Streptophyta; class Magnoliopsida; order Alismatales; family Alismataceae; genus Alisma; species Alisma plantago-aquatica. Next base: position 1,260,745,828 of record OY856409.1, read on the forward strand.
ATTCGACGTCGGTTGTATAAACACCGACGACTCATGTTCTGTTCCAAGCCCCACGAAATCCCCCCATATACCGTCGGTTGTTTAAAATACAACTGATGCCTAAATATCCCTCACGAGGCAAAAATTCATACCTTATTTGGCATTGGTTTTTGCACAGGAACCGATGAGGATGTTTGATCGCGTGTTGTCCCCACGACCCCCCCCCCAATTTGCCTAATCAGCGTCGGTGTTAGGGGAGAAACCGACAACTATGATTGTAACTCAAGAACAATTTTTTTGTCGACTTATGTGGATAGACGTCGACTATTATATGTTGAAACTGATGATGAACACCCTGTCCTGATATTTGTTTGAAGTTGTAGATGGTGTTAAGCATCAGCTTTACACAATAATCGATGTTGGTAATTAACTGAATAGCACCTGCATGAGCCAGACTCTTCCCCTTCTTTGTTTCATTCCCGATTCTCTATTGCCGCTCAAGCTAGGTCTCGCGATTCTGTGTTGCCGCTCGCCGCCGCCGCTGCCGCTGCTGCTGTGGAGAGGATCTCGCCGCCGTCGATGTGGAGAGGAACTACCGTTGAGGAGCTCACCACCACCTCTCTAGTTCATTCATCGGCACCGCCACTCTAGTTCAGTCACCGCAACCTCCACTCGCTTGCTCAATCATCTCCACCAATGACCACAACCACAGCTCGCCATCCTGCCACCGCTCGGTGCCTACTTCACCATAGCTTCAGTCATCCCCGCCTCCACCTCTGGCCACCTCCACCTCCGGCCACAGCTGTGACCACCTCCAAAACCACAACTGTGACCACCTCCACCTCCGGCCGCCGCCACCACAGCCTGCTCCACCAGTGTAGTGAGTTTTCTATAAGATTATTATTGATTATTTAGGGTTGATTAATATTGATTAATAAGGGTTAAACAAGGAATGAATGAACTTAGTTCAATATATAATTGTTCTCCAAAATTGTGTAGTTGATTAATAATGATTAACTAGGGTTAATGATGAATGAATGAATTTAATAAGTTGTTATTGCTTTTTTTCTCTCTTGTTAGTGATTGATTTAACTTATTTCAATATATATAACCATTCTTCAAAATTATGTAGTTGATTATTAATGATTGATTTGGGTTAATGATGAATGAATGAACTTATCCAAATGGAAGAATGAATTGAATTAAATGATGTTACACAAAACCTAGGATATAAATGATGATACTGTGATTGTAGGCATATGAATGACAACATACATACAATTTGTTGGCCTAGAAACCCGTCCGAGGTTTACTCATTAGGAGTAAATCTTGGATAGTCCCCGATTTGGGACTATTCTTGAACACTTAATCTCACTTAGGATGTAAGTGTATAATGTGTATTTGATTTTCATGATGTTTCGTCAACACTTCCACATTTGTTCTCTAAGTACATATGTCGGTGGGCATTTTCCCATGTACATCAGTGTACTTGGAGAACTGCGGGGAAATGTTGCCGAAATTTCTTAAAAATCAAATGCAAATTATATACTTACTAGTGAGATTAGGTGATCAAGAATGGGATATGTGGTACACATTTATTATATATAACACCCTCAACCCTAAACTTTTAACCATAAACCCTAATCTTTTAACCCTAAACCCTAATCTTTTAGGCCTAAACCCTAATATATACTTGTTTTCTCTTTGATCATAAAATGGATAGATCATGGATTCCCATTCCAAATTACTGCACCCCAGAGTTTATTTCTGGTCTTGATCAGTTTATTATATTTGCTGAGGAACATAGGAAACAACCTGAAGATAGGTTCTACTGTCCATGTAGGCATTGCGGTAACAACTTGAAAGTCAACACTGGTGATGAAATCAAAAGTCATGTCATGTGCAATGGGATTGTGCAAGGCTATATAGAATGGAACTAGCATGGAGAGATTTCAAACCTAAAATCAGTGGATGTCAATAGCAGTGCTTTTGTGGAAGAAGAAATGGCCTCTGATGACATAGATGTGAATGAACCAGTTCTAGTAGACATCGTTGATGCAATGTTGGATAGTTGTGGGGTAGAGCACACCAATCAACCTCCCATGTTTAAAAACATTATGCATGATGCTAAGAGACTGTTATACATAGGTTGTACTAAGTTTACGAAGCTTAGCACTGTGCTGAGATTGGATAAGCTGAAAGCTAATAATAGATGGAGTGACAAAAGGTTCACGTCATTGTTGTCTTTGTTGAAAGAAATTCTTTTTGAAGGAAATGAGCTACCAATATCAACATACCCGTTAAAGAAATTATTGTGCCCAATGGGAATGGAGGCCAAGAAGATACACACATGCCCAAATGATTGTGTATTATTTCAAAAGGACTATGTGGATTTTGAAAGATTGTCCAAAATGTGGTGCACCAAGGTATAAAATGATGACTTCGGGGGAGTCCAAAACTGGTTCTCCTGCCAAGGTGATGTGTTATCTACCTATAATATCACAGTTTCAATGCTTGTTTTCCAATTCGATAGATGTGAAGAATTTGAGGTGGCATGCAGATGTTAAGAAAAATATTGATGGGATCCTACGACATGCGTCTGATTCCCCGCAGTGGAAGAAGATTGATTTATTGTACCCTAAATTTGGTGAAGAAGTTAGGAATCTAAGACTTGGGATTTGTACAGATGGAATGAATCCTTACGGGACATTGAGCAGCTAATGTATCACTTGGCTAGTTATGCTTGTTATATACAATCTTCCTCCCTGTTGTGTATGAAAAATAAGTACCTTATGCTGTCGTTGTTGATATCGGGCCCTAAAAATATTGGAAATGATATCGACGTTTATCTTGAACCACTTATTGATGACTTAAAGAAACTCTGGGGTGAATGTGTGATGACCTATGATGCTTCATGAAGAAGGACATTTTGTTTGCACTGTTAATGACTTTCCAACATATGGGAATTTGTCTGGATATAGTGTTAAAGGATCTAAAGCGTGTCCTATATGTGAAGATAACACTGATTCAATACAACTAAAACATGGCGGCAAGACTGTATATCTTGGTCATCAAAGATTTCTTCCAAAATTCCATTTGTACCGTAGGTTGTGCAAAGTGTTCAATGGATGAAATCTTGGTCATCAAAGGTTTCTTCCAAAATTCCATCTGTACCGTAGGTTGTGCAAAGTGTTCAATGGACAGAATGAGAGTGCACCTAAACCTATACCAGGGGAGGTTGTTTATGAAAGAGTAAAAGACTTTGTCAATGAATTTGGTAAGAGATCACAATGTACCATGGCCACATGGAGTGACAAATCTTTATTCAAGAAGAAGTCAATATTTTGAGATCTTCCTTATTGGAGTTCTTTGGCAGTCAAACATTGTATCGATGTCATGCACGTTGAGAAAAATGTCTGTGATAGCATCATTGGTACTCTATTGAATATACCAGGTAAGACTAAAGATGGGATAAAATCTAGAATGGACCTACGTGAAATGGGAATCAGGACAAAACTAACAGATGTAGTTAGTAGTGATTAGAGAACATACTTACCTCCTGCTTGTTACACATTGTCTAGAAAGGAGAAGAAAACTTTTTGTGATTGCTTGGTAAATGTTAAGATGCCATAGGGTTACCAATCTAACATCTGTAGATTGGTATCAATGAAAGATCTGAAGTTGATAGGTTTTAAATCTCATGGTTGTCACACTCTAATGCAGCAAATATTTCCCGTAGCAATTTGATCTATACTACCAAAGCATGTAAGGTTTGCAATCACCCAACTTTGTTTCTTTTTCAATAGTCTGTGAAACAAAGTTTTTGATCATGATACTCTCAATAAGTTGCAAAGAGAAGTGGTTGCTACCCTATGCCATCTAGAGATGTATTTTCCTCCTTCATTCTTTGATATCATGGTACATCTTATTGTCCACTTGACTAGGGAAGTGAAAATGTTGGGACCCATTTTCTTGCATTGGATGTATCCCTTTGAACAATACATGAAAATTTTTAAAGGTAATGTTCAAAACCATTATCAGTCTGAAGGGAGTATTATTGAGGGTTATGTGGTGAGAGAGGTTATAGATTTTTGCAATGACTTTCTGAGTGGTAATGATGCTCTTGTTAATGAAAAGAATATTGAGGAGTATTCTGGCAAAGGAATTTTGGGATCACAGATGAAAGTAATCAGCCGTGAGCAGTTGGAACAAACTCACTTGTATATTTTATACAACATTGATGAAGTGAGTGTTTATATCGAGGAACATACCAATTTCATCAAGAAACAATATCCTCGAGCCAATTCAATGTGGCTTGATAGAGAGCATAACAAGACATTTATTAAGTGGTTTGAAGATAAAGTCTTACATCAACTATCTCAAACACCAAATAATCTTGCTAAAAATATCAAATGCCTCGCCTTTAAACCAAAATTGAATGTTATGTCTTATGAAGAGTTTGACATAAATGGGTTCTCATATTACACAAAGTGTCAAGATGATAAGAGCATCATCCAAAACAGTGGGGTCACCCTTCAAGCGTCTTGATTGTTTTTTGCAAGTGCAAAGGATAAGAGTCCACGTGAAGCTAAAATGTCATATTATGGTGTCATTGAAGACATATGGGAGTTTGACTATGTAGATTTTAGAATTCCACTCTTTAAATGTAATTGGGTTGATAACACTAAAGGAGTTATAGTGGATGAATTGGGTTTCACATTAGTGGACTTTGAAAAGATTGGCGAGAAGGGCAAACCATTCATATTAGCATCACAGGTGAAACAAGTATTTTATATCAATGATCATGCAAATGATAAATGGTCGGTTGTTCTTCATGGTAAAAGATAGTTCATTGAAGATCCTATAGATGAGTACTATGATAAGTATGATGACTCGAGTCCATTCTCAGTTGGGTTGCTAACACCACCAAATATTGAAGCTAACAATGGTATGTGCATGGAGATCACACTGAAGGAATGTTAATTGATAAAAGTTCGCAGTATTAGAGGCATGCTTTTTTTTATATATTTTGTTTTTCTAAATGTGAAATTTATAATGTTTTATTATCTTCTAGTTATGTTAAATGTTAAATGTTTGATTTTTTAATGACAATTTCAGATGGCTGAGCATGAGTATGATGACCGTGATGATATTTACTGTGAGCGTGAGGATATCAATGTGATTCCTCACAATGTAAGTTTTTAAAATATATCCTATATTTCTATCTATATGTCCATTTATAAGTTATATCCTGTAAGTGTTTTTTTTGTCAAATTTTAGGTTGATGATGTACCCCCTGAAGAACTTGGGGCACTTGATGAGCAGCGAAAAAAATTAAAAAAGTGAGGGGCATAACTATGATGAACAAGTTACTACAATAAAGGGGCAACAGACCCAAACTGGTTGTGGATTTTGATCATGCAGGAAATCTAATTAGAGTGATCGACAACTCATTTATTTTATATCTTGGGATTCTTACTGGTAGCCATTGTAGTCCTAATGTAGAATCTTGGCATAAAGTTCCTAAGGGGAAGAAGGACTTAGTATGGAAGGAACTATGCGTGCGTTATTATTATTTGCAATTCTATTTTGCATATTACTAATTTTTAGAATACTAGTTAAATATATGAAATTTTGCAGAGTATATTTGAATTGGATGAAAGCCTACATCGTAAATGCATGATGCAACACTATGGGAGGGTCCTAAGGAACTATAGGACATATCTCACCTGAGATTACATACGAGATGCTGAGAAGAGGAAGAAGTCAGCCACTGAGCAATGGAACTACCTGGACCCCAAAGAATTGGGAGGAGGTTGTTGCCAAAAGAAAAATTGATGAATTCAAGGTACTAAGCACCACTCCTAATTTAATTAATATACATTCTTATATATTCACCTATTCAAGATTGACCTTTAGTGTTACTAAACAAATAGATGTGCTTACTAACAAGGCTATCAACGATGCTCAAAGAGCAAGGAGTGAACTAAATGTGCATGACCACACAATGGGTCCAAAAGGCTATGCATGTGTTCGCCAAAGACTACAAGTTGCTACTGCTGCTGAGTCTGCTGCTACTCAGGAGACTGGGGAGCCCTCTACTGTTACTCCCACACCTCTGCCTCACCATGATGTGTGGATAGCTGGGAGGAAAATAAGAAAGGAGATATAACCAAACCCGTAACTGCTGAGGCGGCTGCAAAAATGGTAAAATTCAACTCTCAGAGCAATCAATATTAATTATTATGTTTACTTACCAATTTCTATTGATGGCGATTAGCGGGAGCTTCACGAGCAGAGGAAGCAAGACAAGTTCATCCCTGAGGGTATAAGGGATGAATTGACAGTTGCTCTTGGTAACTCAGAGCATCCTGGATGTGTTAGGGGTGCAGGCACTGGTGTGGGCATAAAAGCGTTCTTTGGGCCATCACAACACAAACATGTCCCAAAAGTGGGATTTTCAAAAGCTGAGGTAACCTATTCTTTTTTTTAGAACGTTATTGCAAAAGTGAATTCAATAATCAAAATCTAGCATTTGTTTTGTCCATGTATAGGTAGATGAGTTAATTAATAGGAGAGTCCATGAAGCAATGAGCAAGTGGCATGCATCTCTTATTGCCACTCAGACAGTACCTGTGGCATGCCACTCTTCTCCTACTATAGAGGTGGTTGGGAGTAACCCTGTAGACCCACCACCTAGCACGTCCACTATAAGTAATTTTATGACATAGTTGCTAGTCTTTTCAAGATGATATGTTTATGTATATATGTATATAACATAATTTAATTAAATTTATAGGGGTTGAAGACATGCCATCTAAAAAGTAAAGAATTTATCGTTGCAGAGGCTGAGGCTTACCCACCTCTTCTAGGGGACATGTTTCATGGCACTCCAGTACTAGATGGTGCAGTTCATGTGAGCCCTAGACTTGTACTCCACTAGTGGAGGCATCATCCATTGCCATATGCCCACCCAAATTCTAAAATGTTTGGTGAAGTAGAAGGTGGAGTAATATTGTGGCTCAAAATGGATGTCATCTATACTTATATTGTATGGTAAATTTACATTAGGTTAATTTGTTAGCGTGTATATACAAGCTAGTCAATTGATCTGAAATTATATATACAGGTCAAAAGGAAGAAACCCACTACAGCTCGGCCTCCACCTCCACCTCCTCCTGAAGTACCTAGTTGGCTTCTACGGGACCTATATGACTCGTTAGGTCCTAATTGTAAGGGTATGGCAGTATGAATAGGCGAACATGACGTAGATTATCCTATAAATGTTTCTATTCCGGTGGATGCTGTAGGCGAATCATATGATAACAACATATTTATACAAGATATTTGGAGTTGTTTCATTACGATTGGCTGAATACATCTATGATAGAGCTATGAAAATGTGAGATCTTGTTTATATATCCATATAACTTGTTTTATATATGGTGATCTGGTTTCTTATATATTAATGCATACGTAATACATATTTTGCAGCCACTTACACACGATCTATAAAGAATTTTCATTTTCCCATGTGGGATTTCTAGTTCCATCTTTGATCAGTCGCGTAGATAAAGAGCCTTCATCATTTACCTCATATTGCTCTGCCACTTTTAAATATTTTGGTAAAAAAAGAAGACGGTGATAACAACTCCATGTAATGTTGAGTAAGTCTACTTTGCTTATAATTTGGACTTAAGAAAATTACGTTTTTATTGTGAATTTTGAGTTATTAATTTTTAACTTTCTTACCTCTAGTGGTACGCTTTGGGAGTTACTGGTTATTGTCCCCAAGATGTGGACTATTTATTATCTAGATCCATCGGTGAAGGAATTAGACTCATTATATGGACACTCAATGAAAAAGCCATTATTCACGTGAGAAATATTTCATATTTTTATATCCGTTAACATCTATTATTACATTATTATTTAATAATACAATTTAATGTGTTACATTAACATGTTGGGCTTTAAAAGCGTTCAAAAAATCCAGAGGAAACATGGCCAAGACAAAGAAACTGTTACTTTAGGAGAATGTGAAAGTAATTTCCTGACTCTAATGTATATATTATTTATGTGAACTAGGCTTGTTTGTATTTGTTAACATTTTGTATGTTTCAATTTATAGTGTGCTACACAAAACAATGGCTGGGCATGTGCATACTACATGATGTGATATATCAACCCAATTATCAAACATGCTGCAATGGAAATTGATACCATACAACGTGTATTATATATAGTCTCACTAGATAATATGACATATATCAATTTTATTATATATTATTAATTTTATATATACGTCATTCTCTTTGTAGGTGTTTAAAGCCAGTGAATTCACTATAGGTAAAAAGTTATTAGATGTACATACTCCCTATACGATGGAAGAATTAAATGATGTAAGAGAACAATGGGCAAAATCCTTACAAGTAGTGGAAATTTTTTATTATCATTGGAATACTGATGGCGATGATGATGATGATAATGATAAAAAATTATATTTCTAAACTTTGTTGTCATAATTATTTTAGTATTTGATGACATGTTAAACTTTGAAAGACACACTTATATATACATGTCTGAATGATTTTTTTTTAATTGTCTTATCTATATACATATGTGTGCGAAGATGAATACATGAATATTTCTACATGTCTCTGAATGTGAAAAGAGATGAAATGAATGGAACTGCATGTTGCTACATGTGTGTGAATATGAAATGGAGGAATGAAATGGAACTACAAGTTTCTACATGTGTGTGATGAAATATTAATTGTCCATTGTGGCCTGTTGTGCTTATACATGTGTGTGAATCATTCCATATATTAATCACCCATCCTTGTTAATTTTTTAGATTTGTGGCCTCTTATTGGTTAAAATCAATGGATGCTACAAACCTACAGTTCAGAACTGAACTGTAGGTTCTGCATCCTACTAACCAGCCGGACAACAGGCTTGCAAGCTGATAAAGGAAAAAAAAAATCAAAGCATAGTCGTCGGTTAACAAAAGAAACTGACAACAAAAAATTAAATCATCAGCGATTAATAGTTAACCGACGTATTTATCACCTAATGGTGCCAGTTACTATTTGGTTAACTTACAAACCGTCAATAATTTTAGGTCAACAAAGTCAGTTTTTTGTTGCTAACCGAAACCTATTGTCTAACATGGGGCCAATTTTTTTTTCTTTTCAGGATGGGATGTGGCATCGGTTATGACTTGATAACTGACGCATATGGTCCCTCTACTGGCGTGCTTTTTGAGTTTGCAATCAGGGGATGATTTTGTGGCATCAGTTATGAAATCGATGCTGAAGGCATCTACATTTAGTGTCACCCACTTGGGTGTCTCTTGGAAACTGGCTTCTAAAGTCATATTTAACTGACGCTAAAGGTGAAATCTATACTAGTGTAAAATTTCAGAACAATCAAAGCTTGTTTTATGGTTCAAAAAAATTATACAAGAACTACAGTCAAACTGAATTTAATGGTTCAAATCATTTATATTATTTCGGTGAAACACTAAAACTTTCATATGACGTGATTCCTTTGCCCAAATAAGGTGAAATTTTTAATGCATACTTTTGACTACAATTGTGATTTTTGATAAATTTTGGAGAAATTATGGATGCACTATTTTGGAGATATGGTTTATAAATAATGTTAGAAATCATAACTAATGGATAATGTTAATAGAAATATGTTTTAAAGTGTTCATGAGAAAATAAAGTCTTAGTAAAGCATTATTTTATTGTATTTAAGGATAAGTGCAAATTTGATAGACAAGAATAAATTTTGTAAATTAGAATGATGGTTTGGGGAATCTTAATGACAATTATGACATTGTGGAACATATGCCTCAACCATTGTGGAACATATGCCTCAACCAAAAGTTGTTTGAATGGTCAAACCAAGTAAGTATGAGTTTCTTTTAACACAATGTGAAATAAAATTATAAAGAAAGTTGGACCACAACTTTTCTCCTCTACTTATATAAACACATCCTATTGACTATGCCCATGCACACAACGAACAACTTGGATTGCTTCATCGACCCCTCTCTTGTGATTTTGTCCCAAGATTGTGATGGCAACATGTTGTTGCAGCAAGATGGCCTCTTCCTCTTCCTCTTCCTCTTGATCTTTGACTTAACCTCAAGTCAAGGTATGTTTGTATCCCATATTATCCTTGTTAAGCAACACACCTATTTCCTCTATTAATGTATGTTGCATCCCCTTTGAGTCATATTGAACAATTACTTCCTTTATCTCTCTCTTGGGCCTCTTTGAGGTTTTAGTCCTCTTGCCCTTGGTATGGAATATAGGGGTTCTTACCCTAATTTTTAGTATATGCTAGTCTATTTGTTACTCACCATGCAATTGTTTATGAATGATTGTGACAATGTTTTAAGGCAAGAAGTATCTTATTCTTTATCATCTTGTGAAGTTCATATTTTTTAATGCCTAGTTGGGTAGTCCTTATCATTTGTATAGGAAGCCTTGTTTATATTACAACTTTTATTTCTTACATTTCTCAATCCCATATTAATATGCACATACCAGTATTTTGTTGATGCCATCTACTTTTCTCCTTTTGCTGGGGTATGCTTCCAAGTATAGGATTTAGAAGATTATACATGGTGGCATGGACATTCTAGGTGAAGCTTTTAGGGAGATGGAGTTGAGATAGATGGATATCCCTCTACTTATATCCTTATGTTGTAACTTTTATGTAAACACTATATGGGAGATAATGATGTACTTTTATAAAATTGAATATAGTCACAAATTTTTGTTTTGATGCTATACTTTGGTCTCTTTTTGTATATCATCATATAAGAAAAATATATGTCTATTCAAGCATGCTTGAAAGTATGTTTAGATAGATGAGTTTATTCTCAACTTAAGTAGGGAGTGGATCCCCTCTTGGGTCCCACTCCTTACAACGGTCATGCCTTGGCAGGAGAATGGTTGCAGTTGTATCTCAATATATATGATGTGATAGAGGACAAATGGACTTGTACCACCTATGATTGGGTTTGTATACCCTATTCACTAGCATCATGACCTATATACCAAGGCAAACTAGGGTGTTATGCAGTTGGACTCTATATGTCACTGTGACAGACTCGTACTGACTGAGGATGGAGGAAATCATAGGAGTTTGACTCTCCTAGATCTTGTATGACACTGATTTCAACTTAGTAGTGGTCAGTTAGAATATCAGTGGTACACCTCATCTCTACTGGCTTAAAAGACGTAATAAAACCATTTGGTATATCTTCTTAGGGCTAAACACAACTCACATTGGGTGTTTACCCTTGCCTTGTTTCTTGTACTGCTTAGCTGTTAATGGTTATACATGTTCTTCATATTCCTTCTGAAAGTATATGATGTTCTACTTATCAGTTATAGCTTCTTAATCTACTTAACTTGGGTAAACCGTTTAAATGGATCATTTATCTAAATCTATTTATCTTGTTAATCATGCTACTTCCATTTTAAAGCATATCTATGTTAACAATAGTTGTTGACGAAGAGTTATATCTTTCGCTAGGACGTTGGTCTCACCATGGGGTTCCACATCTTTTAGGTGGTCATGCTCTACATGGTAGAGATTGTGTGGTTGAGGAAGAGCAGTAAGGAGAAAAGTAGTTGTTGAAGGTTGGATACGCTTCTAGTGTTTTGTAGTAGAGTCCTATGCATCGTCCATGTACTCTCAGGTCTTTGGGGGAGTTCAGTAGATGTCGTACATCGATACAAGGTTTTTGGTAGTATACCATGGTTGTACACATCTTTTATATGTGAACATGTAATCCTTGTAACAAGTTTCATGTCGTGGCATGATGGCCATTGTACAACGATGTATATACCTTTATGGTATGATATGTGATACATGTGATACAGGTTGTTAATCTTGGTGTTTATGTTTCCTTTTGAGATGGTTATATCAAATAGGTTTTAATTTACCCTATTTTGTGGTAATGTGGATGTTAGTTGATAAGTCTGTGTTTCTATTTTGAGTTATCTCGTTTAGTGTGATTGGTGTAACATACTAGATTTCAAATCCTACCCCAAAAGTTTGATCTTTTTGGACGTAGCCAAACAAGGTTGAAGGTTAGACCTAAATAGATGTTTAGTATAATCCTAATGAGATAATACATGAATTTATCACCCTAATGTAGCCTAATGTTTTCACAATAGTCTTAGGTTAATAATGGATACATAAAATATGCCACATAACTCTTTTTGGTGGTAATATGAAGATAATGAACTTAATTGGATGAATAATTTAGATAATGGGTCGTTAATGGGCCATATGACATATCTCATAAAAATAAGTCTCAAAAGTGGAAACTTTGAATTCAAAATCTACATATCAAAATTAGCCTACATGTCAAATTTCATCTAATTTGGACCACCTTGAAATATAAGGATAAGTTTACGAGAGAGAAAATGAGTAAAAGGCATAAGTAATGAATAATGTGATTATATAACTTCAAAAGATGGTAATAATGGAAAATTCTTATTCAAAACATCAAAGGTAACTTGTGGATGAAGTTTCACCAAATTTGGATGTTGTTTGTGCAAGTTATGCAATTTTAGGTACATTTTGTACTTTTCTACAATTTACCCAATTGGGAGGTTTTATTTGCAAATTGTCACATGTATTATAATCTTTAGATATTCTCTTAACAATTTCGAGTTTTTGGACCATGGGGCACCTAGTTGCACCTTGGTTTGAAGGTGTTACTTTCCAAGGGCATTTTTGGGATTACTCCCTTTATAAATGAGCTTATCTTTAGAAGCTGTCAACCAATGGGGTTATTTCTTTGATTGGAGGTCGGTTGGGATATCCTATAAGTGTCCATAAACCAAATTTTGATATTAAAGAAGCCTCTATGTGCTGTCCTCTTGCATGGCCATGAAATCCCTAGGCTAAAGACACATGGAAAGCTCCATGGACACCTCATGCTTGACTTCTTCCTTATCCATAAAGGTTTGCATGTCCATAGGCACCCTTAGCATTTGATACATGAAAATTAACTTGAAACCTCATTCTTGACTTATTCTTTATCCATAAAGGCTTGCATGTCCATGGACACCCTTATACATGACACATGGAAAGTCTCATAGACACCTCATACTTGACCTCTTTCTTTATATAGCCATATCTACCCCTTCCCAACTCCAAATTCGAAAACTCTTGCTCTCCTTTATTTATTCTAGATTAGAGCATCATTCCTACTCTATTTTCCCATGAAGGTATTGTCCCAAGGTAAAAGGAGGTGCCTAACTTGGTGAAGAAGGCACCTAGGGTTTAAAATTTCTCTATTTAGGATTTCTTAAGCTCCTCCTTGGTGATTTTGACTAAAACTAGTAAGTATCCTCCTTTCCTTCCCTATTTTCATGTTTTTAGTCTTCCTTCCACCTTACTCCAGGTCGGAACTATGGCCTTCCATGGTGAAACCCCACCTAGAACCCATAAACACCTCATCTCCATGTTTTTTTGTTAGGGTTTTTCACCTCTAAAGTGGAGAAGGTGCTTCTTGCTCGAGATAGGAGCTTTGTTCGAGAAACCAACCTCTCTAAGATTGGGAACTTTACTTATTGGACCTGTCCACCTTCCCTAGAGGTTCTTTGGAGGACTAGGCTTGGATCTAGGACTGACTTGGACTGTTTAGACTTTGAAGTTGAGGTATGATGTATCCCTTATTCTTCTATGTTGAGCAATTCACCTATGCTTATTCATTCTCTTTGTCCTATGGACATTAGCCTATACACAATGTCTTTTCTTTTGAAAATCATGGTTCATGTGAACTACCTTATTTGATATTGCTCTTGTGATCATGGATATTCTTTTAAAATCTTATGCGTTGTTCATGATGTAACTCTAAAAGATGACATGTGATATCTTTTGCCCCCTTACGAGGTGGATGTATACATTGGTAACTTATGTAGTGACTAGTTTATATATTTTGACTATACTTTCTACTTACCTCTACATTTAACATGCTATGTGATTCAGTAGAACTAGAGTAGTGTAATTGCATTGGTTTTTATGGCAGATGTGTTATTTCTTTCCGAGCAGATGTGATATTTCCTTCTCATTTGGGATGAAAAGGAACCTCATACCCAAGGAAAGATGTGTGATTCTTGGCCCATGTGTTATATATTTGGGAGATTGGCAGTATTCCTTTCTATACCAGGTTTCAAGTTTATGAGACTTGGCCACCTTTGTGTTTATATTGTTCTAGGGCTATGCTTATCTCACATGCATGCAGGTTGATGATGATTGTAGGGGTGTGTGCCTACTTTCTTTACATGTGCTAGTATGGCACAACTTTATTGTTTTTATTACATCAAGTATCTCTTTTATTATTGAAAATCATTTCTCTTGATACCCACTTGGGTTGTCCTTATCTTTTTCATGGGAAACCTTATAGGGCTTTAGGGGAGACAGAGAAGGCAGCGGAAACAAAAAATTTCTTCTCCCAAACCCATAATAAAGGAATCGCGTCAACGCCTATACAATAGGAAGGATGGTTTATATAGGTGTACCTTATCCCGAGGCTTGCTCGACGATGTTACCTCATGGCTTGCATGGTCTTCACCTCCGATCTTGGACGATGTCTGTGCAGCTCCTGGTCTCACTGGGACTGTCAGGATTAACAGTTGTCCTCCGAGCGGCAGAAGTCTCCCACCTTTGAAGTAGTCCACACGGACCACCTGGAACTCCGATCTCCTTGTCCCACAAGGAATCAGAAGGAGTCACACCCTCCTATCAGTGTACTAGTCACCGACACACTCTCCTGCAATCAGTCACTTTTCTGTAGTTGTCTTTCTCTTGTTGTGCCTCTCTTATCAGGTAGCACTTGCTCGGGCTCTCTCGGTTACCAAAAACAGAGAGAATGACAACTTTGGAGAGCAACTGGTGTTCTGAGTTGTGTTTCTTGAGAAGCCCCCAATACCTCTATATATAGGAGGGTCATGGGACAGGGTTCTCTATCCCAGGCAATGCGGGATTAAAGCAGGAGTAGAAGGGTTTGAAATTTTCCACAAAACAACTAATCTGCGTCAGCTGAACCGATCATTTCACACCCTGAAACGATCGTTTCAGGCCCTGAGTCGATCATTTGGGACCTGAGCTGATCGTCTGGGGCTCTGATCTGATTGGCTGGTGTTATGAGCCGATCGGTTCGTGGTCCTGATCCATCTCAAATTCACTTTCAAATTTGTTTCAAATTAATCAAATATTAATCCTTGCCCAAATCGAATTTGTACAAGTGAAACAAATTGTATTTGCAAAATAGTCTTCTGACTTTCCAAACGATCTCGGTTGGTCACACGAATCAACCAATTCAACAATTGAGCCGATCATTTCATGACACATGAGTCGATCGAATCACAACTTGAGCCGATCGGTTCATCAACCTGAGCCGATCAGTTCATCCCATGAGCCGATTGGTTGGGGCAGCAGACTATGCAAAATCAGTCAATTGTAGTTTCAATCAATCTGATACTCTAATCAATCAGTCCAACACCTTGAACACTATGATATTGAGCTATCAATCGATTGAGTGTTTAATTGAACTACTAAACTCCTTTAGTAATCAATCTAAACATCATTTGTGGATAAACTCCAGGTTAAATCCTATGTGTGTGACCCTGCAGGTCCATTTCACGTTGGCAACAAAAGTCCATAACACTTATGACTTCACAAGTAAAGAGCGGTGCCTAGTTGCACATTAGTGCTACCAAGTGAAATAGAAAGTTGAAGAACAACTTTCAATCCTACAATCCATGAATGGTGTTACAACGAATGTATAATTCCTTTGTCACTGATATCCCGAATGAACTCAAGGCATGGAACAATCATCCTGTCAATGTTCATTCACTTTCTTGATCTCAGAGTAGATTGGAGGAGATATGTATGACATCAATATCACATATTGATTTAGACATGCGTGTGCATGCCTATCTCAATCTAACTCATCAAGTGGCCATGGATATCAAACTCTTTCAGGAGGGACAAATCCCATATCTATCACTCACCCCTCAAAAGCCCCATGTGTCAAAGCCACCCAATCATCACCTTTATAACAACCCAAGTTTCAGGACTGCGTTTGATGATGTCAAAGTGTACCCAATGACATGTGTTGAGTGTAGTGATTTTTGGTCAAAGAATCACACTCACCACCAGCACTGTGAGAACTGACTGTGACTACCATGTCATGGTTCCATGTGTCAAACTCATGGTGGGTCTATCCGGTAAACTTGTTCTCTAACAAGTACCTATGTGTTTGGTTTGATATCTCCATATCATGACTAACAAGATTCTGTCATCAACCAACACCACAATCTAGTCTTGTGTGTCATTGTTGTCTATCTACCTTCCAAAATGACATCCGACTAGGGACATAATAAGAATGTACAAACTCTTAACATCCGTATGATCTCATCGTTCAGGTCCTCAACCTGAAAGCATACATCATTGAGTATTGTCATTCTCTAGACATTCAATATGTTCTATCATTATCTCATATGAATGAACCAGAAAGAATTGGAAGCTTGCCTTTGATGTTTATCAAATCAATGTTAATGTATCCCATCCATCATCCCATGATTTGCTCTCAGGGCATACATACCAACAGACTCCCACTTGCACTGTGAGCCAATCACCCTTGAATTATATTCATAGTGATCTTCAAAACATGTCCCATATGTTACTGTATTCTAGTGCTAACATAGTGAGTTATGGCAACACCTTGCCAAAGTCAGTATAAACTGCATGTCTCTCATCTCTTCGATGTACGTCACACATATGAGATGGAGTTTCCGTAATATGCGATCTAGTATTCCTTTGCTAACCTTTAGACACTTTGCATGACCAAGCACTCCTAACTTGTCATCAATGACCGGAATAGCTATAAGTTCATCTCATGAATTTCCAGATCCATATAGTATCCACTGCTATTCTCTAACACACAGATACTCAACTTTTCCTTTTAAATGGCCTTTTGGAACATTTCCATTTATCAACAAACATTCACTTTTATATATCTCATATATATTTTGCCATTAATTTTCTGTCCTTTTCAGAAGTTCACATCAGTGTAACTCTTTACAGTGAATCCTTCCTTATAGAAATAGTACTTCTCAAGTACTTATCAAGTTCTTATGGTATTCCAGTAACCCTTACTGGAACTAGACAGATATCCACTCGTCATGTCCCACATATGAGTTATCAGGATGAGCATATCATATTGTCATGTCCTACATACAAGATGATAAATGTGCTTTGTTCTTGCCATGTCCATACATGCAAGATGATGGGATGTTTACATACATGATAAATCCTTATCTATTCTTAGTGTTTCCATTCTTCATAAGAATTGGACACTTGGCTTTGGGATACTAACTCCATGTAACATGGATAAGTTTTCTCCCACTGAATTTGTGCATACTAAACCCTTTAGTACAGATTGCCAATGTATGCTTTCTCTTTTCAGACCAAGAGGTTTTTGAGAACTATCTCTATTCCTATCACATAGGAAACATCTCTATCTTCCCTAAAGATAATTTCCACTTTGGATTTCCATTATAGAATATTTCCATTTCACATCAACATGTGGAATGTGAATACGCTCCCACTAAATTATAGATCTCTCCTTATCTTTGACATATCAGTCAAACCTTTTGACTATATTATCAAAATAAAGATCACAGTTCTGAGTTTCTTGTACTCAATCAATCACATTGATTAGTCCATTGTAACTTATAGACTTCATTTGCATTAATGGATTCATAAACCTTATAGGTTGTGTCACATACACATCCTTGTTATATTCCTCATAGGAATGCGGTTTTAGTATCCATATGCCAAATCTCTTCTTCATTAAGTTGCAATCAACAAGCATCATCCTTCTCAAAATGTTATCCACGTGTCTTAACGCTTAAGACTTATTTGCACTTATGGATTTCATCCCAATGGGTGCTACCATCAAGTTCATGCCTTATGGTTTACATGGAAGTCATTTAGGATGTAATAGTCATAAACCATAACTCAAAATCTGGTTCCTCATATTTATCTAGATAGTTGACTCATCACATAGATAATCGAGGTGCATCTGTCAAGGATATAAGAACTCACAACCCTTTGTGATTCTTAATGTCCTTTATTAGTGTGGGGCATTCTTTATTTAAGAAGAAATTAGTTATTTGATAATCATCCTCTAACTCCTTAGAGTATGACTCCTTGTTGATTTAGACATCACCATGCCTTAATCACGAGCTCACTATGATACATTATCATAATAACTCACAAGGATTTCAAATATTTGGTTCAAGTATTTCATTCATTGATCTCATCAAGAATTAATACTTTACCAAATTCGTACTTCATTTATGATATTCTTGAACACTTCAAGATATTCATATTGGTATTTCTATAAACACCTTTTGAAGTATTAGCATTAACTCTAATAGGTATGTAAATACATCACATGTATTATACCTAATAGGATAATCATTCTCCCACTAGTATTGGTGAAGATTGATTGATCATGTCTAAGAGATTCATGTCTCGTACTGGTTCTCTAACTAAAAGAGTCTAGATTTATCCATCATATGGAAACTAGAAATGAATTTCTCATGATTTATGCTAATTTGATTGTTTGAATTATCAATAACTTTTAGGTATCATTTTATCTTATGCATACCAAGTACCACAAGATAAACAAGGCATTGCCACAAAGATTGAAACATCAACTTTATTAATTACCATTATTGTCATACAATATGAAAAAATAATGTGTTTCTATCTATTGGCAAATATGAAATAGCAGTTCATAACTCTATTACATGCCTTCAACACTGAAAATAAACTAAAGTACTCCTATCTATCGCAGCAACACTTGCCCCATTTATTGAGTGCTTTGCATTTTATATCTTGGTATCATATACCAAAAAAAATGTTACAAGTTTATTTCATGTCACCTTCAGGTGGAGACGTATGTCGCCTCCTTCTTCTTTAGTTCTTCCAGATAGAGTGGAGAATTCATTTTCCAATGTCCTGGCTTTTGACAATGGTGGCAATTGCCTCTCTTGGTCACGCCTCCCTTGGCCTTGAGAGTTGATGACGCCTTGGGCTACTGGCTAGCATCAGAACCTTTCTTAGCCTTGCCTTTGCCCTTATGCTGGGACTTGCCTTTCTTGTTGCCACAAACTTAGGCTTATCCTTCTTCATCTATGTCTCATCTGTCCTCAACATGCCCAACAACTCTGTCCACGAGTTGTCAAAGTTGTTCGTGTTGTAGTTCATCACAAACTGACTATAGGATTCTAGCAACGATTGCAGTATCACGTCAGTAACCAACTCTTGGCTCAGGGGAAATCCCAGTCTCATCACGTTCTCCACATACCCAATCATCTTGAGCGTGTGAGGACCAACTAGATCTCCTTCTGTCATGACGCACTTGAACAACACCCTGGAGACATCATATCTCTCTTGTCGTGCTTGATCTTCATACATGTTCTTGAGATGCCGAATCATCTCAAAGACACCCATGTTCTCATGTTGTCTCTGCAACTCGTGGTTCATGGAGCAAAACATCAAGCACTTTGCATCAATGGCATCATTAGAATGCTTCTTATAAGCATCCCTTTCTGCCTTTGGTGTGGTAAGAGCAGGTTCCACTGGAATTGGAGTATCCAGGACATAGAGATTTTTCTCTTGAGTGAGAACTATTCTCAATGTCCTAAACCAGTCGTGGAAGTTAGTTCCATTTAGCTTGTCCTTTTCAAGGACCGATCGCAACGAAAAGTGATTGTTGTTTGTTGTCATTTGAACTACAAAAGGAAATATATGCAATTTTAGTCCAAAACTCAATTTTTACTTATTTGATTGATTTGAAAGGTTGACGATATAATTAGGACTTTAATTAATTATCACTCTCACTAGTTTGTTCAAATTGATAGCCCTCAACATCAATTCGGAAGATTGCAACATACAATCTTCTAGTTAGTCAGGATCTTGAAATCCTCTGAGTCATGGACCAGCTAGGGCTGTCACCCACTACTTAGATCTTCTAGGTAGGCAACTCTTGCCAATTGCATCATATGCAACTCTTGAAAGATGTCATATGCAACTCCTTGCCATGATCACCTCCGTGCCTCAAGGTGTTAGATCCTATCTAGGTCACCTTGTTAAGTCCGAACCAAAGACAACACGATGAATATGCACCCTGCTAAGGCAGACCCACACATTCATCCTTCACACTTCTATGAGATAGACGGTGCACCACGCTAGGGCGTGCCCATACTTGGCCGATCAAGCTTTTCACGTGTGTCGCATTTGGAAGGCATCTAAAACTTCAATATTTAATGAAGGATTTGGTTTTATAGGTACATATACATATCCAATCACCACAATATATAGTACGTATCATATACATGTTATATCCCATAGAAAACATGTGAAATGATAAAAGCAATGATTATGGCCATCCTAATGTGATTCCTCGAGCCAAGAGGAATCACGGTCATCTAGGTCTACATCACATGTGACCTGTCCATGATGAAGTTCTATAGCCGTCCGAGTTGATCAACTCATCACATGAATGACCTGCTCGCCCTGTCCGGTCGTCTGGGTGCTACTAGCCGATCGGTTGGCTCCTCCAACCGATCGGTTCGCCTGGTCATCGTGCATCTCTTTATGGCCACCACCCACTCGTCTTTCTTCTCAAATCGGTCATCTGGAACGCCAATCGATTGGTTCACGCCTTGAACCGATCATCTCAGTTGTCGTTAAGTTGTCCATCGTTCATTGACATAATAGGAAATAAAAGATATATCATATTTACATTTTAAAAGGGAAACCCTGATTTTCATTCGGAGGGAGCAAAGGTAGGAAAGAAATCTTGAGTTATCTTGAGTTACATTAGGAATAAGAAGGTAGGGAATCAGTACATAGACCGAGATGCAAGAAACAACATGCAACCAAGCACACATATATAGGGTTTATTGGCCATAACCACGCTAGACATCCACCACAAAACTCATTTAAGGGTGACGCGTATCGAGTGCATTCATATTACATATCATATATGTATATTGGGATTTGTGGATTTAGGATTGGACATGCATAAAGCCAATTTTATTCGCATCATATGCAATAAATAAAGGCGACAAACCAAAATGGATCACATCAATAATCCTAAAGTATAGAGTAGTTGACTTGGCTCTAATACCACTGTAGGGTTTTAGGGGAGACATAGAAGACAGCGGAAACAAAAAAAATCTTCTCCCAAACCCAGAATAAAGGAATCGCATCAACGTCTATACAATAGGAAGGATGGTTTGTAGAGGCATACCTTGTCCCAAGGCTTGCTTGGCGATGTTACCTCGCAGCTTGTATGGTCTTCACCTCCGGTCTTGGACGGTGTTTGTGCAGCTCCTGGTCTCACCGGGACTGTCGGGATTGACAGCTGTCCTCTGAGCGGTAGAAGTCTCCCGCCTCTGAAGTAGTCCACACGCACCACCTAGAACTCTGATCTCCTTGTCCCACAAGGAATCAGAAGGTGTCACACCCTCCTATCGGCATACTAGTCACCGACACACTCTCCTGCAACCAGTCAAATTTCTATAGTTGTCTTTCCCTTGCTATGCCTCCCTTATCGGGTAGCACTTGCTCGGGCTCTCTCGGTTACCAAAACCAGAGAGAATGACAACTTTGCAGAGCAACTGGTGTTCTGAGTTGTGTTTCTTGAGAAGCCCCCAATACCCCTATATATAGGAGGGTCATGGGACATGGTTCTCTATCTTGGGCAATGTGGGATTAAAGTAGGAGTAGAAGGGTTCGAAATTTTCCACAAAACAACTCATCTACGCCAGCTGAACCGATCATTTCACACCCTAAAACGATCGTTTCAGGCCCTGAGTCGATCGTTTGGGACCTGAGCCGATCGTCTGGGGCTCTGAGCCGATCGACTAGAGTTCTGAGCCGATCGGTTTGTGGTCCTGATCCAACTCAAATTGACTTTCAAATTTGTTTCTGATTAATCAAATATTAATCCTTGTCCAAATTGAATTTGTATAAGTGAAACAAATTGTATTTACAAAATAGTCTTCTGACTTTCCAAATGATCTCGGTTGGTCACAAGAATCGACTTGTTCAACAATTGAGTCGATCATCTCATGACACATGAGCCGATTGACTCACAACTTGAGCCAATCGGTTCAACAACCTGAGCTGATCGGTTCATCCCATGAGCCGATTGGTTGGGGCAGCAGACTATGCAAAATCAGTCAATTGCAATTTCAATCAATCTGATACTCTAATCAATCGGTCCAACACCTTGAACACTATGATATTGAGCTATCTATCGATTGAGTGTTTAATTGAACTACTAAACTCCTTTAGTAATCAATCTAAACATCATTTGTGGATAAACTACTCTTCCAGGTTAAATCCTATGTGTGTGACCCTACAGGTCCATTTCACATTGGCAGCGAAAGTCCATAACACTTATGACTTCACAAGCAAAGAGCGGTGCCTAGTCGCACATTAGTGCTACCCAATTGAAATAGAAAGTTGGAGAACAACTTTCAATCCTACAATCTGTGAATGGTGTTACAACGAATGTATAATTCCTTTGTCACTGATATCCCGAATGAACTCAAGGCATGGAACAGTCATCCTGTCAACGTTCATTCACTTTCTTGATCTCAGAGTAGATTGGAGGAGATATGTATGGCATCAATATCACATATTGATTCACACATGTGTGCACACACCTATCTCAATCCTACTCATTAAGTGGCCATGGATATCAAACTCCCTCAGGAGGGACAAATCCCATATCTATCACTCACCCCTCAAAAGCCCCATGTGTCAAAGCCACCCAATCATCACCTTTATAACAACCCATGTTTCAGGACTGTGTTTGATGATGTCAAAGTGTACCCAATGACATGTGTTCAGTGTAGTGATTTCAGGTCAAAGAATCACACTCACCACCATCACTGTGAGAACTGACTGTGACTACCATGTCATGGTTCCATGTGTCAAACTCACAGTGGGTCTGTCCGGTAAACTTGTTCTCTAATAAGTACCTATGTGTTTGGTTTGATATCTCCATATCATGACTAACGAGATTCTGTCATAAACCAACACCACAATCTAGTTTTGTGTGTCATTGTTGTCTATCTACCTTCCACAATGACATCCGAATAGGGACATAATAAGAATGTACAAAGTCTTAGCATCTGTATGATCTCATCATTCAGGTCCTCAACCTGAAAGCATGCGTCATTGAGTACTGTCATTCTCTAGACATTCAATACATTCTATCATTATCTCATATGACTGAACCAAAAAGAATTGGAAGCTTGCCTTTGATGTTTATCAAATCAATCTTAATGTATCCCATCAATCATCCCATGATTGGCTCTCAGGACATACATACTGTAACATCCCTGACCTGGGTTATGAGTTAACCCTAGGTGTTTTGCCTAAATATGTAATTAAATCCTTGTGATTAACTTTGGGCATGTAATTAAGTTTCTCATAAACATATATTTCAGTTTTTGCTCCTTTTTATATAAAGTTGTAGCATTGTTTTGTAATACAGGGACCTATGTGCAAATTACCCAGTTAGAAGGGTTAACTTGCAAATTGCACATGTTGAGATGTTCCTCTGATGTTGAGACATCATTAGAATGATGATGGTAAAGTTTGAGGGATTTCCCAAGCTTGGGCACCAAGGTGCAGTTGTGGAAGCAATCCCTGTGCTTGAAAACCCTAAATTGAAGAAAAGTGCAATTTACACAATTTGAGGGGTGCAACTTGTAAAATACATCATCTAAAATATCTTTTAGGACTCTTTTCATCATTTAGAGAAGAAATGATGAAAGGTCACTTCAATTGAATAATCATATAATGAAAAAAAAACACCTTTGTGATTGAATAATCAAGGTGTATGTACAATAGCCTTTTATGTGTATGCTTAACTAAAAGGTTGATCTTCTTTGCCCTCATTTCTTGACCTTAGAAGAAGGTTTGTCCTTAGAATTAATATGAAGGGACGAGCATAGAAGGATGGAGGGACTTAGTTGAAAATATGGAGAACTTATGAGCTTATGTTGAAAATCTCACCCGAAGTATATATACTCTCCACTTCACTTAGCAAGGAAACCCTCCCTTCGTTCCTTTCACTGTTATATTCACCCAAACTGACTAAAGAGGAGCTGTGGAGCTCAGGAGTACGACCAAGGAGGGCAAGGTAGGTTTGAATCCTCCCTTTTGCTTAAGTTCATGGTTAGAACTCAAATTCAAGGTCAAATTGATGGCTAGCTCACATAGCTCTACCTTTCTAGCCATCTCTTCTCGACTTTCCTTGGAAGGATCACCTTGGCCGACCTGTGGAAACTCAAGGAAGCCATTAAAAGCTTGGAGCTTGAAATCTTGGAGCTCAAGGAGCAAGCTTTAGGCGGGTTTTATAACTCTAAACCTATGCTTTGTTATAACATCTCGTTTATGCTTTTAGATGATAGTTCTTCTTCCTCTCTACCTTCCTTTGCTACCTTGCAAGCAAATCCGTGAGAAATCCTTGCTGTTCTTGAGCTAGGAGATGAAGACGTTATTTCCAAAGTTAATCCACTACTTTTCACTTTCCTAAACGGTCTCCACAAATTGCTCTCTCGGTTTGCAAAACCGTGTAGTGAGCAAACGGTCTCAGGACCGTGTAAGGGCAAACGGTTTTCAAGACCGTTTAGCCGCATTGACCGAGGGTGGAACGTATACGATTTCTGTTTATAATTATGTAGGCTAATCACCCACAAAATTTGAGATGATAACTCCAAAGGAATCGTGAGATATGGCCTTTTTAATCAACAACTTTAATTGAATTTACTCCTGATTTCCAATCTGTTGAAATCGCCCTTTTTGGGAAAACGGTCTCAAGACCGTGTAAGAACGTTGACCAAGCATTGACCGTATGCGATTACTGTTCAAAATAATGTTGATTAACAACTCACCAAATTTTATGGACTAATTCCAAACGATCTAAGAGTTGAAGGATGATTACTAGGGCAAACCCTAATTGAAATCAGTACTGAAATCTCAATGATTGATTAAGTGTTTTTGGGTTGATTAACCTAAACGGTCTCAAGACCGTTTGGGGATCAATCAAACGGTCTCAAGACCGTGTGGGGAATCACCCAAGACCGTGTGGAGGTCTGGGGTCAAGTATAGTTGACCAATTGAAAGTACAAAGATACCAAATTACATTGCAATTAAGTATTGATATGATAATCAACTCAATAGATCCAACCTTGAAGAATTTACACTAGAATACAAAAGTTGGATAGGCAAACGGTCTCAAGACCGTTTGGAACTCATCCAAACGGTCTCAAGACCGTGTGGTGACAACCCAAGACCGTTTGGAGGTCTAGGGTTAAGGTAATTTGATCAATTGAGGGGCCAATTGCAATAGGTTATTGAATTAATCAAAATACTGATTTGAGACTCAATCAAGGTTCAACTCCTATCAAATCACATTAGATTTTTATGCAATCTTGGGCAAACGGTCTCAAGACCGTGTGGAGTTCATCCACACGATCTCAAGACCGTTTGGTCCAAGTTTGGGCCCAATTGGAGCTCAATTGAAGGGTTCAACCTTGTGTTGATTCACATTGTTGAGTGTTGATGGTTGAACGTTGATGGACCTTAATTGAACCAACTTCAACCCTAATTGGATAACAATTGAGGGTCAATTAAGTGACCAATTGGTTAAGCATAACCCTAATTAACTCAATCTATATGTGGTTACCATGGCTTTGACCATTTGGAGGTTTCAACATTGATAATCATAAATGATTGAAAACATTGAACCATGTTGGAGGTCCAAACGGTTTGAGACCAAGTGGACCAAACGGTCTCAAGACCGTTTGAGGCCTCACGGTCTCAAGACCGTTTGAGGTCACACGGTCTCAAGACCGTGTGAGGCCTCACGGTCTCAAGACCGTGTGAGGCCAAACGGTCTCAAGACCGTTTGGACTCAAACGATCCCAAGATCGAGAGACACCAAACGGTCTCAAACCGTGTAAGCCCTCTCGGTCTTGAAGTCAAACTTGTTAAATGGTCTACTCCCTCACACGGTTTGGGCAAACGACCTTGAAGGTCACACGGTCTTGGAGTCAACCCTAGCAAACGGTCAACTCATCCAAACGGTCTCAAACCGTTTGGAGGTTGAAGGTTGAAACCGTTTGAGGTTTTCAAAGGTTGATTTCACTTAATCAATTGAAGGTGTAAATGGTTCAATGATGCTCTAATCTAAACCCTAATGGTAACCTAGTACATTAGGGGACTAAGTGACTAATGAATTAACCCATGATGGTGATCAATGGGGTGAATTACCAAAATACCCTTGAGGGGTTCTATTGAGTAAAACCTTGTTCAAATCAAACCCTAATCACATGATAGTGATGTTTTGGCTTATGTTAGCCCATGGGGACTTAACCCAACCTGATCTAGAGAGGTGTTATCACCATCTACTAGTATGAGGAGAGAGAAAGTATCTTAAGAGAGAGAAAGTACCCTTTTAGGGTGGAAACTCAAGTAAAGAACCTTCAATACACATGAATGTGCATGATTAGGGTATGATCCACCTATGTGAGATCATGGAAACCCTAATTATGATATATGATGAATCTTAAGCTAATCTGAGAGCATCAATGATGATGTTCCTCATTCATAATGATGTTATGAGTTCAATTCACCATATGATGTGAATAGTAAACCCTAATTCAAGGGTAATGACATGTGATGTGAATAGTAAACCCTAATTCAAGGGTAATGACATGTGATGTGAATAGTAAACCCTAATTCAAGGGTAATGACATGTGATGTGAATAGTAAACCCTAATTCAAGGGTAATGACATGTGATGTGAATAGTAAACCCTAATTCAATGGTGATGACATGTTATATGAGTATTAAACTCTATTTGAAAAGAATCAAAGAACTTAGCTCTTAGGACAAGAGTGGAAAGTATAATCATTGTTTTGAATTACCTTTATTA
Organism: Alisma plantago-aquatica; assembly: GCA_963693085.1. Lineage (NCBI taxonomy): Eukaryota > Viridiplantae > Streptophyta > Magnoliopsida > Alismatales > Alismataceae > Alisma > Alisma plantago-aquatica. The sequence continues at coordinate 1,260,772,891 of OY856409.1, forward strand.
GTTGAATTAACCATGCATGTTCTGATATGGAGGTGATCATATCCAGGTATGGATGATGATACTATATTCATTAAAGGCATATTGATAGCTTTATGAATAAGTAAAGTATCTTGATGCCTTGTCAGTGGCATTCTATGATAATAATGGGCTGTGAGAGCCATGAATACCATCAAGGTCATGCTTTAGAGATGACTTGTGAGGAGTATAATGAGAAATGATGTTTGATGTGAGTTAGGCTTGTTACATTTAGTATTCTCCTTTTATAGCTGTTATGCTACTGTTATTGTTTGAAGAACAATGTGTGATGTTAAATGAATACTGAATGTACCTAACTAATCAAGTATAATGTAGAGCCCTGATCATAGATCCATCATTGTCAGAGATCAAATGATGGTGAAACAGGTTTTCCTATGGGAACTCTTGGATCACATACTATTGAGTATGTGGGGTATATGGATGTGTAGAACCTTACATCCTAGTGTAGGAATTTGATGTAGATATGTAATCCGTCAATCCTTCACTACAATCCCATACCGTATCAGTAGTAGGTAAACATGAAACCTCCTGATGACGAAGAAAACATAGATATCCGTATCAGTGGAGATAAACATGAAATCTCCTGATGACGAAGAGAGTACAGAACGCCACTGTAACTCTAAAATAGCGAAGGACCAGTTTACCCTGGTGAGCTATAATTGTAGAGACACAAGATGTCCTACAAGTGATCCTCTTACTGACTGAGGAAGGTGAAGGTCATGAGAATCCGACTCTCTTAATGACCTATGTATGATACTGATGTGACTTCTTAGCAATCAGTTGGAGTATGAGTGGTATGCCTCATCTCCACAGGGCACAATATTGTTTGTAAAACATAATCAACCGCGTAGTATACCTGTTAGAGATAACTATGAGTTAGTTGATTGATTATACACTGTAATAGTGCTTATATTCTTCATGTCTCATAAATGTTGAGCTCTTATTTATAGCTGCAACTGCTATTGAATACTTTGAAAGCTTTACTGCTTAAGATATTCTTTGATGTTATAATAAAGCTTCTGGCGGAGAGTTATAAATCTCGCTGGGACAATTATGTAAAATTGTCTCACCCCATAGACTTCAACTTCTTAGGTGGACGTCGGAGACGGAGGAACCGGTCTACAGGTGACCAGTCCCAGCAGCAGCAGCAGCAGCACCAGGAGCAGCAGTAAATCTCAGGTGGAGATTTAGCCTGTCATGTGGTGTAGTTAGAGTCAGTCCTATGTGTCCTCTGTACTCTCAGGTCTTGGAGTCTTTTGTTATGAGTTCTTGAGATTTTGTATCTTGATGTATATAATTACTCAAGAAGTAATTATCATGAGATGAAAACAGTTTATCTCTTGTTATGAAAGAAGCTTTTAAGGATTCAAGCTCTTGTCTCGAAAAGTTTTAATTTCCCGTGATTTTTTGTCTTCCGCTGTTTATCGAATCGCTTCCGCTAAGTTTAAATCGTGATTATATCGTGGTTTGGAGATCAGAGCCCACACATACCAACAAGACTTTACACTTTGATGTCCTTTATTCCATATATTTCTCAATTTCCTATTTAGTATGCACATACCAGCCTTTGCTGATGACATCTATTTTCTCTTCTTGCTGGGGTATGCTTCCAACCCTAGGTGAAGGACTCGAATGATAAGGCTGAAATTTTGGACTATCTTAAGGAGTTAAAGCTCGGAGGCAAAGTTGTTATGATTTAGATTTCCCTCTACTTAGATTCGTATATTGTATCATACATGTAAACCCTTACGGGATATTATGATGTACTTCTATAATAACCTTGTTATAAATTGAATATAGTCAAAAAAATTATTCCGCTGTTATACTTTTGTTTTTTTGAATACCGTTTATTGAAATTTGAAAATGTTACACCTATTCCATCATACCTTTGAGTGTGTTTGGAGTGGATGTTTTATTCTTCAATTATTCTTTAGTAAGGGGGTGATCTCGCCTCCTCACATCATGGTATTAGAGCCCATAGTAGTCAGAATCTGACTATTTCAATTTTGTCTCCCTAGTTAGAATCCTTGCCTTACCTTTAAGTGAAATGTTTTCCCTAGAGTTGATAAATAGATGATGAAGGGTTGATTTAGGATCATATAGTTGCACATTAGAATAATGATGAATAGATCCTTAAAATACTTACAAGTAAAAGACACATAAGTAATCGTAGTAACTTGAGGTTATTTAGCTTGGCCTTTAGGCAAATAATCATACATGAAGTTGAAAGCAAAGGTGTCTAGAAAAGATCAAGGTTTGGGGGCTGGAAAGATTTTCCTCCACACTACTAGCTTGGTTTACGAGGACTCCCAAATCCATATGATATCAGCCTGGCCTAATCTGATATGAATTGTCCGAAATAGCATGCTTTTAGGCAATAGTAACCTTTGACATCTATATAATTTATCTTTAGGGACCCTAATATGTTTAACTAGTCTCCCAGATGTAAAGACTTATTTGAGGATGGACAAGAGCACATTAATCCATAGTTCATAGTTAGTCTTTACAAGTTATGTTTTTTTTGCATGATGCTTATGTAGTTGGATGTAAGGAAGTATAGGCGAACCTTTCATACCTAAAGAATAGTTTTAACTGAATAAGATGAATCCTTTAAGGGGTGGTGAATAAGTTGTTTTCTTATATAAGGTTATTTTTATTTCAAGGATGAAATCTTTTTAAGGGGTGGTGTGCTGTAACATACTAGATCTCAAACCCTACCCTAGAAGTTTGATCTTTTTGGACGTAGCCAATCAAGGTTGAAGGTTAGACCTAAATAGATGTTTAGTATGATCCTAATGATCTAATACATGAATTTATCACCCTCATGTAGCCTATTGTTTTCACAATATTCTTAGGTTAATAATGGATACATAAAATATGCCACATAACTCGTTTTGGTGGTAATATAAAGATAAAGAACTTAATTGGATGAATAATTTAGATAATGGGCCGTTAATGGGCAATATGACATATCTCATAAAAATAAGTCTCAAAAGTGGAAAAAACTTTAAATTCGAAATCTACATATCAAAATTAACCTACATGTCAAATTTTACCTAATTTGGACAACCTTGAAATATAAGGGTAAGTTTACGAGAGAGAAAATGAGTAAAAGGCGTAAGTAATGAATAATGTGATTATTTAACCTCAAAATATGGTAATAATGGAAAATTATTATTCAACACATAAAGATAACTTGTGGATGAAGTTTCACCAAATTTGGATGTTGTTTGTGCAAGTTATGCAATTTTAGGTACATTCTGGACTTTTCTACAATTTACCCAATTGGGGGGCTTTCTTTGCAAATTTTCACATGAAATTATAATATTTAGATATTATCTTATCATTTTCGAGTTTTTGAACCATGGGGCACCTATTTGCACCTTGGTTTGAAGGTGTTACTTTCCAAGGGCATTTTAGGGATTACTCTCTTTATAAATGAGCTTATCTTTAGAAGCTGTCAACCAATGGGGTTATTTCTTTGATTGGAGGTTGGTTGGGATAGACTATAAGTGTCCATAAACTGACATTTGATATTCAAAAAGCCTCTATGAGATGTCCTCTTGGATGGCCATGAAATCCCTAGGCTGAGGACACATGGAAATCTCCATGGACACCTCATACTTGACTTCTTCCTTATCCATGAAGGTTTGCATGTCCATAGGCATCCTTAGCATTGGACACATGGAAATTAACTTGAAACCTCATGCTTGACTTATTATTCTATGTTGAGCAATTCACCTATACTTATTCATTCTCTTTGTCCTATGGACATTAGCCTGTACACAATGTCTTTTCTTTGAAAAATAATGGTTCATGTAAACTACCTTATTTGATATTGATCATGTGATCATGGATATTCTTTTGAACTCTTATGCTTTGTTCATGATGGAACTCTATAAGATGACATGTGATGTCTTTTTCCCACTTATGAGGTGGATGTATATGTTGGTCACTTATGTGGTGACTAGTTTATATATTCCGACTATACTTTCTACTTGCCTCTAAATTTAACATGATATTTGATTCAGTACCACTAGAGTGGTGTAATTGTATTGGATTTTATGACAGATGTGTTATTTCCTGCCGAGCAGATGTGATATTTCCTACTCTTTTGGGATGGAAAGGAACCTCATATTCCTTTCTCTATCAGGTTTTAAGTTTATGTGACTTGGCCACCTTTGTGTTTATATTGTTCTAGGGCTCTGCTTATCTCACTGGAATGCAAGTTGATGATGATTGTAGGGGTGTGTTCCTACTTTCTTTACATGTGCTAGTATGGCACAACCTTATTGTTTTGATTACGACAAATATCTCTTTTTTATTGAAAATAATTTCTCTTGATACCCAATACCCACTTGGGTTTTCCTTATCTTTTCCATGGGAAGACTTTACACTTTTATGTCCTTTATTCCATATATTGCTCAATTTCCTATTTAGTATGCACATACCAGCCTTTACTGATGTCATCTATTTTCTCTTCTTGCTGGGGTGTGCTTCCAACCCTAGGTGATGGACTTGGATGATAAGGCATGAAGTTTTGGACTATTTTAAGGAGTTAAAGCTTAGAGACAAAGTTGTTATGGTTTAGATTTCCCTCTACTTAGATCCTTATGTTGTATCATATATGTAAACCCTTACGTGATACTATCATGCACTTTTATAATAACCTTGTTATAAATTGAATATAGTCAAAAAAAATTATTATGCTGCTATACTTTGGTTGTTTTGAACACCATTTATTGAAATTTGAAAATGTTACACCTATTCCATGATACCTTTGAGTGTGTTTCGAATGTATGTTTTATTCTTCAATTTTCTTTAGTAAGGAGGTGATCCTGCCTCCTCACAATTGGTGTGTATAAATATATCTTGAAACTTTCCAGTTTTCCCAACTGAATTTCTTTCTATGTTTTAAGTTCCTTACCAAGTTGTGTGACACCCAGGGTGTGTTGATAACTTTCATTCTTCTAACCTCCCAATGATTGTGAGGCTTAAGAACCCCAACTATTAAAATGGGTTCGCATCAAAGTCTTATGCAATCTCAAGGGTCTTTTGGAACCCATCAATTAAATATGAGAGGGTTGGGTGTGTCTCCCTGACTGATTGGAGATCAACAACAGTGGTGGTTCATTGTCTATCCCTAAAGAGTAGAGTCTTGTTGCATGTTGTGTTACTAAGGGAGGATCAAACCCAAGACCAACGAGTTAGGGTAATAGAGCGATGGGAATGGAGCTATTTTGGGATATCCACTACAAAGCCTAACTAGAGGAGCTATAATGGATCGAATTAAGTCTGGGCAAGGGCCAAAAATATGTTCCTCGCAAGAATGGACCCAAGGAAGATAGTGACCCAATTAGTAGAGGGCTCATCCTAGACCCTAATTGATATGCAACAAGTTTCAAAAGCCTCAGATTGCCAGATGAATTACTACAAATAATCTTATGATCTATATGTGATAAAAGAATCAATATAAATAGTGGGAGTGTCCTAACAAAAAAATAACACACCATTTTGACCAATATAATAATACCTATAATTATATGGACTTAGAATAGGATTTTAATAAAATTTATATAACCACATGTTTGTATAAAATGATGCATAAGTTGTTTAGTCATGCATAATGATCATAAATTATATTCTTCAGGATAAATGTATATATGTAGGCAGACACACACAAAGATACATATACATACATGCATATATACATACATACATACATACACACCTACATAACCCACCCCCTCTGTCTCTAGGGTTCCTTTAGCGATCAGCCATGCAATCTCAAGAAGGATCGGAGGTAATGGGATCCCCTCGTCGGGGTCCTTCCAGCCCACCCACCACACCTATCCCCACCTCCACCCCTCCTTCACCCCCAACCTAATGATCCTGGTTCCGCATCTGCGGAGAAAGCAAGCGAGCTAAACAACGCACCTAAGCGTCTTTGGACGCACGTCGTGACGAGGACGACGACTCAAGAGAAGGAAATATCCGACCTGAACTTTCCTTAAGCAACAAGGATCGATGGCAGATTCGTCATCACGCTTGAGGAAGAGGAGTACAACATAATGAAGGATATATGGGAATTCTCTATTTCCATCTACGTCATGGGAAAGAGACCCTTTTATCCATATCTAGCTGCATGGATCCGGAGAACTTGGCACCCCAAAGGCGAGTTCGATCTAGTGTCCAAACCCAATGGTTTCTTCGTCATCCATTTCTCCAATGATATGGATAAGAAAGCCTGCCTCCTTGGAGGCCCACGCTGGTTCGACTATCAATTGGTAAATACGGTGATCCTCTTGTCAAAGAGCATCTGTCCTCGATCCCTGCATGGATCAAAATTCCTTCCAACGGTAAATCCTGGACCAAGAAGGCCGCAGGCACAGTGGTGATGGGAGTAGGTTCTGTTCTTCATATCGAGACCAGAGCCATGGAAGGTCCCAGCACAAATGAAGCTCGTGTCTTAGTTGAACTAACGACGGAGGAAGAACAACCGGACACAATCTGGTTAAGCGTCCCTGGGAAAGGCGAGCAACCATTCAAGATTCACTATGATCACATACCTGCAAAATGTGCTACATGCTGTGTTTTTGGTCACGATGAGGAAGACTGTCCAATGAAACCCAAGGTTCCAGTTCCAACTCACCAAACTGATGAGGAGAACTTTCAATTACCTAAGAAAGTCTGGAAACCTAAGGCTGTAGACAAGCAACACCCTGAGAAATCTACTGAAAGAGAAGAAGGCAAAGTCGTCAGCTCGGAAGTGACCTCTTCCACGTCCAACCAATTTAGTTCTTTGGACTCCGATAAGGAAGAAGATGACTTACTGGAGACTGTGAAAGAGATTCCTCCAACTACATCTCATAAAAAAAAGAAAAGGTGCCAGGTAGGCGTACACGGAACTCTAAAAAATAGTTTTTATGTCTATCCTAGTATGGAAAGTAAAGGGAGTCAATAAAACCTCAAAAAGAAAGGAGGTGAGGGATTGGATCACTGGTAGTAACGTTTCCATTTATGCAATTATAGAAACTAAAATAAAAAGATGCAACTCTAGTTGTGTCAGTTCTATTTTTCCTGAAGGATGGCTCTGCATTTCTAATCTGGATAAAGTTGAACTCGGAAGAATTTGCTTGGGTTGGAACCCAAATGTATGGAACGTTGATATCTATAGGAAAACTGAGTAAATGATCACGGTTACTTGCAAGAATAATGGTGGTCTCCTGATTTGGTTCACTGCTGTATATGCCTACAATCTTCACAACCAACGCAAGGACCTCTAGAATGACATTGAACTCCTCTCAAACTCTATAAACGAGCACTGGCTATTGATGAGAGACTTCAACAATGTTAGGCTCCAAGAAGAAAAGAAAGACAGACGTCTGGCTCATGAACCTACAATAAAGGCTTTCAATCACACAATTAACATGGCTGATCTTTGCGAACTCCCTATGAATGGGGATATCATCTATACATGGAACAATGAAGGCAAACCAGAAAAAAGGATTGCCAATAAACTAGATAGAGCTCTAGTTAACAACCAATGGCTCCAAACTCTACCCAATGCACATATTAAAGTAGTGGGGATAGACATAAGCAATCATGCAAGTTCAGGAAAAGAAAAAGAAGGCAAGAACCTTTAGATTAAAAAATTTCTAGTCATCTTGGAATGGATACACTGACATCATAAGTGAAGCCTGGAACAAAAGAGTTGAAGGAAATCCCATGTTCATTTTCACCAAAAAGCTTATGAAAGCTAAACAAATGCTGAAGAAATGGTCCAAAGAACATGCCAACATCCCTGAATTACTAGCTGGATGCAAGAAAGAACTTACTATAATTAAAACTGGCCTCCTCACTGATCCTCTCAATGCCCATCTCATTGAAGCCAAGCTAAAGCTGAAATCTCAAATTCATGATCTCAAAAAAGCCGAGGAAAACTATGCCTGGCAACACAGCAGGCAGGCCTGGATTGCGGATGGTGATCGCAATACAAAGATATACGACAATGCCATCAGAAAACGTGAAGCCCAAAACACTATTGCAGAACTCATTAATGAAGATGGAACTGTTGTGAACAGTCAAGAAGATTTGGAGATTCAAGCAACCGATTTCTATAAAGCACTCTTCAACAAACAAAAAGAGATGGACACCATTCCTCATAATGAAGCTCTCGACTGGAGGTATAAATTAACCAGTTCTCATAACAACATCCTTTGTAGGGAAGTCAATATAGAAGAACTAAAGGATGTTGTATGGAGTATCGGGGTAAACAAGTCCCCAGGCCCTGACGGTTTCAACGCCCATTTCTATAGAGAAGCCTGGCAAACAATCAAATTCAATCTTCTGAATAGCATCAATTGGATTATGAAAGGGGGCATCATGCTAAGGCAAACCAATCATGCTTTTCTAACTCTCATACCAAAGAAGAAAACTACCGCTACTTTAGCTGATTTCAGGCCTATCGCCTGCTGCAATGTCCAATACAAAGTGTTGGCTAAAATCCTTGCTGAATGTCTCAAATTGGTTCTTCCTTTTCTTATCTCTGAAGCCCAAGGTGCCTTCATATCCGGTAGGAGTATTTTGGACTGTGCTCTCCTTGCAGGTTAGTTCATGCTAGATTTTAATGTAAAACGAGGGCATTAGAAAATCTGTATGAAACTTGATGTCTCGAAAGCGTTTGATAGCGTCCATAGGTACAAACTCTCACAAATCATGAAGGACATGGGCTTCTCAAACAAATGGATATCGCTCATACAACCATGTGTTACTACTATCAGCTATTCAATTCTTGTCAATGGCACTCCAAATGGAATTTTTCAAGCTTCAAACAGACTGAGACAGGGAGATCCCTTGTCCCCTCTTTTATTCACTATATTAATGGAATATTTCTCTCAACTTATGAAGAAGGCAGAATCCAACAAGGAAATATCTACCTATACAGTGAGAGGGACAAAGAACATGAGCCATCTCATTTTCACAGATGACGTTCTAGTCTTCCTGGAAGCTAAACCTAAGTATCTTGTAAATATCTAAACTCTCCTTCAAAGATTTGGAACACAAACTGGACTTCACATCAATGAAGCCAAAACCCAAGTGTTCACCTCCTCCAACTGTGATTGCATCAAACAAGAAATTGAGGATGCACTGCGAATGAACATCAGCTCTCTACCCACCAAATACCTCGGCTTCCCGCTAACTGGTGGCAAACTCCAGGTGAAAGATTTCACAGAGTGCATTGACAAGCTAGAGAACATGATCAACATATGGCCTCTTAATAAAACATCCATGGCAGGGTGTATCACCTTAACCAAATCTTCCTTGGAAGGTCTGCTCATTTACTGGGTTCAACAAGGAGAAATCCCATCTGCAGTACTCGATCGTATCAAGATGACTCTGTCCAATTTTATTTGGGCAAGAGGCACCCATGCTATGAAATACTCAAGACTAGCTTTACACAAAGATGAAGGAGGCATTGGTCTGAAAACATCGGCGGTGATTGCCAACAGGGGCACCATAAGACGTACATCAACTTCCATCAGGGTAATTCAACCTGGGCACGTTGGATGAGAGTCCATTATGCAAAAGGACCGGATTATGAACCTATGACCAGAGAAGGTTACTCTCGAGTTATCAACAAAATGACTATGGTATGGAAGCAAATCAAATATGCCTTCAGCTTCATTTCCGGCAACTGGCAACTTAACAGCAGCGTCAACCCTTGGGAGTTGGCCAAACTAAAAGATAACATCCTACCCGTACCACCTTACTTCACCAAGCATATCTAGAACGGATATGAGATTCCCAAATGGAGTCTGTGCCTCTACTGAGCTACCTTTGAGTCTTTCCCCACCCTGGACAAAATTGAGAGATGGTACCCATGCACCTCCTCAACCATCTGTCTGTTATGTAATGAAGAATCAGAAACTCACAAACATCTTTTCCAAAATTGTCCCTTTATCATAGCACTATGCAACCAGGTTTGTGATATTGCAAAACTTAGCCACATGCAGCTTCTCTCAACAAAGGAGATGATCTCAGTTCTCGGTCCAAACCTCAACCTGTAGAAGAAAAAGTCCCTAACAACCCTTTCAGCAGTTTACTACCACACTTGGAAAGAAAGGAATACCAGGAAGCACAAGTCCAAGGCTAGCAATATAGAGTACATTGGGAAGAAAATCCATATAATCTTAACCTATAGGCTCAATGTATATAACTTTTCTCCTTTTTTGATTGTTTAGTAGCGTACAGGGGCTACTATGTACTTTGTCCCAACTTTGTTGGGGTTTCAGAATAAAATTTACCAAATTCTAATACATACATATATATATATATGTATATGTGTATGTATATATATATATATATATATATATATATATATATATATAGAGAGAGAGAGAGAGAGAGAGTCAGGCTAGAATACACTCGAGTGTACATATCACATGCTACACTCAAGTTGTATTTGCATATCAAGAATACTTTTTTGTAAAATGTAAACCATTGATCTTCATTTTCATACTACAATTAGGCTACATAAAAATTTTAAGCTCATTTGGATGAGTATAAGTCACTCATCTGAGGGCAACAAAATCATTGCACAAAACTAATTTGAAATGTATAATTTTTGTGGTCTTCATAACATGACCTATAAATGTCCAAATGGTCTCAAATTTTATATATTAGATATTCATAAGATGTTTAAGAAGATCAATGGATTAGATTTAAAAAAATATTGCATCATGGAAAACTACTTGAGTGTATTCTAACCTGACTCTCTCTCTCTCTCTCTCTCTCTCTCTCTCTATATATATATATATATATATATATATATATATATATATATAAACATATAAATCAATGCACACACACACAGATATATATATATATATATATATATGGTTGTTTCCACTTTTTTCCTTGTCTTGTACTCACACTTAAGTGGGGCTCCTATAACCCACTTAAGTGGCCTCACTCCTATATTTATAGGATGCTATGTACTCTCTTTTTTCTCACTGAAAGCAACCTATTCTACATGGTATTATAGCAAAACCCCAACCCTCCCCTCTCCTCGCCCCACCCTGCCCTCCCTCTCCCTTACCCAGCGACTGCCACCCACCACCACCATAGCCTGCCACCACCACCTCCACTACCCATTTATTCCCACCTTCCCCCTCCCCCCTCCTCCTTCCCCTTACTGCTACGACCAAGGGTCGGCCAACCCAACAACGCCAATGGTGCCCAGCCACACCACTGGCCTACAACCAACCTGACGTCTGACAAACAACCTCCACCAGTGGCTAGAGATCACATGTAGCCATAGTTGCTCAACATTTCTAGGCGCAACCAGTTGGATCCAACTACCTCCAGTCCAAGTCACCACTAAACATGGTATCTATTTGCATGGAGTTTTGTAAGAATCCAATCTTCTCCTTCCTTCCTATGTATGCTCTAATTCAAGCATAGTTCTACATACATATAAATGAGAGGAACTAAAAGACATTGTGTTGATCTATAAATCACCAAAACAAACAAGGGTGCATTATATTTTACTTCCTCTCTATGTGGTTCCTATAATCTAAATGACATTTTGGGTTTGAATTTATCTATACTTATGTGTCATTAATCTGGTAGTGCTTTCTGTTTTATTATCAAAATCCATTCCAATAGTACCACTTCTCTTTCTACCGAGGTTTCATTCTGGTAGTACTGCTTTCTTCCTAACAAATTCTATTTCTATAGTGTCACTCCTCTTACTACCATGTTTTCATTTTGGTAGTATTTTTGTTCCTTTTTTATATCATCTTACATTCCAGAACATTAGTATTTATGTTTTGTTCTTTGTACCATGCTACATTCTTGTACCTTTATTCTCTATTTTTTTCATGCTTCTTATTCCGGTGCTATTATTGTCATTGCATGGTTGACCCCACCAAAGCACTTCCTACCATTATTTATAATGATTTTCCCCTATTATTGTTGTCAAACTCAATGACAACAATATTCTTCTATGGATGAAATTAGTTCGAATGTCTTTAGAAATCACACGGTATACTCAAGTTTATCACTGAGGGTGCCCCTACTGAGCTCAACATTGCTTAGACTACATGCAACAACCAAGTTCTCTTTTGGCCCTGGGGGTGCACAGAGCCTGATGTTATTGTCAAGTATATCTGACATAAGTGTGTAAAGACAATATGGGATGAAATGAAGTAGTTCTTCACTCAAGAGGAAAACTACTTTCATATATACAACACCATCGACAAGATCTTCTCCGAGTAGTAAGGAGATTGTCCCTTGTTAAACTAATATGATGAAATGAAGGCTCTATTGAACCAGACAAACTTCTTCTCTCGAAAAACCTCTTCTACGGTTACAAAAGAGAGGAAAACTCCCCCATCGGGTGCTTCCACAACAAACTTCATCCTCATTTTGATTTTGTTTACCAACTCCTCCTGGTTGCTGTGACCCTTCCATATATGGATGGGGTATATGCATGCCAAACCCAATCTAAGATGCTTGCTCCTTACAAATCTCCCACTCCTACATCTGAACCTCCACTAGCAATGGCTTTGGTGGCCAGATGTTATGGTTGTGGATGAGGCCATTTCCCAAAGTACACTTATTGTGGCTAGTTGGGCCACACTAAAAATGTTTTCCACTCAAAGCATGGCTATCCAACACACTAAGGGAGAGGACATGGCAGGGGTTGTGCCCATGTCATCCAAGCACCTACCCACATTGGTTAAGCATCTACCTCACCAACTGGTCATGCATCACCCCCATCACACACATCTTCTCAAACTTCTCATATCTCATTGTCAAAAGAGGAGTACGAGCATATTCTATAAGCTATACAATATTATGAGGATCCCCCCTCCATAACAGCATGACCACATCTGCCTCCTCTCATGCTTGCTACTACTTCTAACTAGATTGTGGATGCAGTCTTATCTTCTAACCACATCTGATTCATTTATCCTCACTCCTTTATCACCACAGTGAATGTATCAATTATATGAGTAACTTGGTGTGGAATTATTCCTATCTATTCTAAAATCATGTTTATTGTTGTCCTAATAACTTTGAATATGAAATCGAAAACATGACATACCTATGACATTGTTTCACTGAGTTGAGTGACTCCAATATTGATAGGAGTATGAATCGAGGTACACATGATTGTCTTCTTTAATGATTGCCCAGTTCATTGGGACTATAACCATATAATGTATCATCTTGAATGTTTATTATTATATTATATTGGTTGTCTTATTATTTGCATAAAATTCTTGCTCATTATGAATAATTTTCATATTTCTTATAAATATATTCCAGGATAGGGTTGTAAATGGGTAGGGTATGGTGCGGGTATGGTCATATCCATAACTGTAACCGTTTAATTAAGCGGATATGGTTATGGTTATATATCCATTTTGTCGAAAGCTATACCCGCAACTACCCATATCCATATAATCGATGGGTATATGGAAGGGTAATTGGGTATACGGTTATGTTTAACTTATTATAATAATACACTACAAACTTTGAGATACAACAAACTACCACACTTAAATTGATAGGTTATGGAGAAATATCATTCAAGGCAGAGAGAAGAGATGAATGGAATGAGAGAATGCCTTTATGGCCTTCTTAATTAATTGAAATGTCATTGTATGGCTATAAAGTCGTGTCAATGAATTTTCTCATTATCCTACTCCAAGGTACTTATATTACTAGATTTGATTGCTACAATATGGAACACTACATTTTAATATAAATGTTTACTATTTTAATGTATATATACTTGCTATATGTGAGTCCTACAATATGCACCATTACATCTTAATGTAAATTATTTATGTAAAAATATAAGTAAATGGGTATATGGGTATACAGGGTATGGGTATATACATAACCATAACCTTATCCTATAAGAGGCGGGTATGTGGGTATAAGGGTAAGCGGTTACATGGTTATAAAAATGTATACCCATGACGGGTTTATTGGGTATGGGTTTGAGGGTATGTGGGTATACCCATGTCCATTTATAGCTCTATTCCAGGACCTAAACATTAAGGGGATTCCCATTATGTAATATGTTGAGGTGATGGAACATACATACCAGTTGCCTCCCATCCCATATGTAAATGTTGGGGTGATGGAACCCAAGTGACCCCCTGCTATATTGTGAATGGTGAGGGTGATGGAGCCAAAATGAAGTGAGAAATGTATAATGGTAATGTGACTTAAAAGACATGTTATTTTGCAACTGTGTTTTGAATCTAATATTGATAATGCTTTCATGTATTTCCTTCCAAGCTCTATATTGATATTACACTATTATGCTTCGTTTTTCATTAGCAATTTCCTTTATGAAAACCACATACTTAGTAAAGTATTTCTAAAAGTCCCCCCTATATAATGACTTTAGGTTTAGATACAACATGAATATGGGGATGAAATCTTGAGTGTAGTCCAAAAGTGTTAGCTAGAAGAAGTTTTAGATCTTATATTCAAGTGCAATTTGTCACTAACATGTAAGTCAAGTTTTGTAATATGTCGTGTAACTCTTCTACAAAAGTGCATATTATATTTTTTTGTTATTTGAGATTTTTCATGTTCAATATATACGCACTATGTAATACACATTGACATTAATAGTTAACATTCTAGGTAGAAAATTTTGAGATGTTGCAGAAACCCTAATCATGTACTATATTCCTAGTGCTACGTATAAACGTTCATAGTTTTTGGAAGTTGGAGAAGGGAGGTGATTATTCTTGTTGCCATATAGGGCATGTGAGAAGGTACTCATGAATCAGTTATTGTTGAATATACACAGATTACTAAGAATCCATTTGAGATAAAATCCTTAGTGCAATTGAGGTTGTAGCTCTTACTGATATACAATATTTTTGTTAATATAATTCAAAACATGTGATATTTTGTTATATGGTAGTACTTCCAATAAAAATAGAAAAGGTTTCATGCCATATGTATCTAGGACAAACTTGATGATTATGTGGACTGAGTAGGTGTGGATGGATCTTGGGTAGACCATATACTTATAAAAGTTTTTGAAGTGACCTTAGACAATTTGCAGCCTTAAGCTAGTCATTTGTACAATACACTCCAAGTATAAAATCTAGTACAATTGAGTGGGATATAAGGATTATTTCCTAATCAGATTTCCTTTAGGGTATCTACAAGCATTCTTCTAAGAACTGCAAGTGATTGGATGTATATTAATTTGAGATAACATAAATGTATTGACTAATATGGTACAATGAGATGTAAAAATCGTCAATATCTTTCTTGATTATTTTATTTTTCTTAATATGATACTATCACATGTTTATCTACATTGGCATACGTTACCATCTTGATGGGATTCTTTATGAGCCTCATGAGGTTGTTCCATGTATTTTGGTATATAAAAGCACCATAAAGGCCAATATTATATATACTTGATAAAGAGTAACAAGTTCAACCTAGAGTGTCCTTGCACCTAGAGTGTTGGATGGGTGGTTGATCCAATGTGATGTATTATGCTTTCATATTTGTTTTTAGTAATTGTAAAATGTGAAGTTGTCCAGACTGCATCTCATGGTGTATCTTTTTGTAGACTGGTCTACTTGTAAACTACATGATATTTTGGTGTTGTAACCCCAAGATTATCATGCAAGCATGCCCTAAAACTCCGAAGGCTACAAATCTAGAAACTAAAAACAAAAAATCTAAAATAATCTTACTTAACATCATAAACCAAGAAGGTAATGAAACAATTGAGTGAAATTTCTAACACAATTCATATAAGAGGTCCAATGTATTCATATATCTTAAAGTACTTGTACATTTTTCATAATAGGTGACTGATATGTGCATTACATATCAGCTTTTTCTACAATCCCACACACAAATTTAGTTCATTTGCATCCCTTTAGCCTCCATTCATATTTAACTTGCAACTTTTTAGATATTTTTGCTTTTCGCATGATGTTGATTATAGATACATGCTTAAAGTGCCAAATTGGAGAAATTTTGACTCAAATCTGACCCCAAATGGACTTCTCCCTGCCTTGCATCTGATTTATTATTTCTATAGAAACATCATTGGATACGGCGTGTCTAATTTAAGTCATGACGTGTCCTTTCCCAAAAACCTTCACAAGAAGAAGAACATGTCGTGTGATACTTAACACATGATATGTGAGTCTCCAAAAGACCCAATGACAAAAGATTGAAGAATGCAAACACAGCATGTTCGAATTAGGACGCGGCGTGTCCATGAGACCAGAAGGCCTTCTACAACTTGCTGCCAATGCACACAACATGTTTTAATTCAGACACGCCATGTGCCTTTTGCCTAAAATGACCATAGAAGAAAGTTACACATTGTGTCTTACTTTAGACACACTGTGTACTTCACAATAGAAACAAGACTCAGTAGAACTACACATCGAGACATGACGTGTCCTCCAAAAGACACATTGTGTTGTTATCAGTTTCTATAAAAATGAAAACAACTGCCCCTCATTTTTAAAGACGAATGCAACTCAATGGATGGCTATCATTTGTCATTTGGAAAGTGTCTTTCGTCCAAGAGAATTTCCAGAGCTAAGGAGGATGATTTTGGGGTGTAAGAAGGTGGTTACTTGCAAAAGAACCTCCATTCTACCTATTTTATTCTTCAGTTCTTCTCTGAATAAGCACTCTAGGAAGAAGCAACTGCCTTCCTTAATGGACGAGGAGCTTCTCTTAGTAATAGTAGGGGGCTAAACTCGCTACTCAATTAGATGTCAGTGCTAGAAGCGAAAGCCCAGGGATTGGGTCATCTCTACAGCAGGTTCTCATCCAGCAATAGTGGGCGCCACTAACCCTTCAATCTTTCCAGGAGGGAATATTGTCTAAGTTGGAGCAGTTCCAAGGGTGGAATTTCATCCTCTAACCAGAGTTCTACTTCCCTTTGGCTACATCTTAGGTCCCTCTAGCTTTTCTTCTCTTAAACATGCAAAACTTTAAAATATATGCACTATGTCTGCATATTTCCATTATGGATGAGTAGGACTCTTTCCTTGGGCATGGGAGAGTAACTCATATGCCATTGTTCATGTGAACTCAAAATTTATGCTTATTGCTAGTTAAGTTGTCTTTTCCATGGATGCCTATGGTGTTTCTTGCTTGCATATTTGGCTGGCCACCTCTTGTACATGTTTTATGCTTACCTTGTGCTTTGGGAGAATGTATGAGGGAGTAAGGAGTAAGATCTATGGCAATGTTCTCTTGACCACTGGAGTGGCTAGAGAATATTGAGGATTAAGGTTGTTTTTTAGACTAAGCATAGACACTGGAGCGTTATGTGATGTTAAGAACCATCTCGTGACACTGGGAAATGCATGACGATGGCATCTCCTTGCTTGTTAACAGTGATCTTTATTTTGTTGTTCATATGATATGATGGTATGGTGGTGAAGTCTATTACCCAAGCTATTAATTGCTTAATCAAACCCTTTTACTTTAAGACTTTTTCTTTTGCTTTCTTCTTAGGTGTGTAATCAATCCAACTTTTTGCAACCCGATTTAGATTAATGAAAGTTAACAAATTTGTGCCTAACTAGCCCAACTCCTTGTGTTTGACACTCAGCTACATTGACTACGTACACTTGTGGGTGATTAGTGAGTTGAGATCTCTCTTTCTAAAACTTCCAACAAGTTTTTGGTGTTGTTGTCGGGGAGCTACGGTAACTTTTAGTCAGAGTGGACGAGTTAATTAGTAATTGAGACTAAGTCAATATTTTGCATTTCATATCATGGTATCTCTTGGACGTTGTGAATCTTACTCAATTTTTACTTCTTAGGGTGCATGTGTCATTTTAAGAGGGGTCTGCGGGCATCCATATTTCTAGACTGTGAGATTGAGTGGACTTTTAGTAGCCATAGAAGAGCAAGGAGAAGTGAAAATTCTTCAAATCTGGGAGAATCACATCCTTCATCAGTGCGATATTCACCTTCACCACCGTGTTCACCCGTCCCTCTTCAAGAACTAGAGATGGAAGACAATCGTGCACTCAAAGAATTTGATGTGATGACCACCATCAACATTTGTTGGGTCATTAATCATCCTGCGATAGAGGCCAACAACTTTTCCATCAGCCCTACAATCATGCATAGGGTTGTAAATGGGTACGGGTAGACCCGTGGACCCGCAAATCCGGACCCTTTAAAGACCTGTTACGGGTCTAAATTCTTGTACCCGCATACCCTTGGACCCGCATATAAGTGGGTCCACTGATGGGTATGCTTAGACCCAGACCCACTAGACCCACAGACCCGCTATAGATAAATAACTACTTAGATAATATTGTATTTATATCATACTTTCCTAGTATAACTAATATAATACTTTTGATTAAGTCCCACTTTAATTTTAATAAGGTTGAGAGTAGTCATCAAATAGAGAATTAACTATTCTAGTTTCAATCATGAGAAACATATGTAAACTTAAAATCAAAATAGTTACAACATATGCTACATAATTAAAACATTATGACGATGACTACAAATATGATACAAACTAGCTCAACTAATCTTCAATATACAAAGTTATTTAATACACCTATTGCATGTTAATGTACTATATGATAGAAATATCTTGTAGTATTAATATAAATGCAACATAATCATAATTTTCTTCCAATAACAACATGACGTTCTATATAGAACCGCTTACCCGCATACCCACATACCCGCACCACAAACCCGCTATTAATGCGAGTACGGGTATGGTGCGGGTCTAGATTTTTTATTATGTGGGTATATAACCGGAACCGGACTTGCTAAATTAGATGGGTATGGGTATGGCCAGACCCACACTGTACCCGCACCGTTTACACCCCTAATCATGCATATATATGATCCAACAGAATCGTTTTGGGGGTACACCAATGGAGGATCCAAACCTCCACATTGCTAAATTTCTATAGTACATGAACACATTTCAGATTAATGATGTTCCTACTAAAGGAGTGCACTTACTCTTATTTCCATTCACTTTGTGAGGTCAAGCCAAAGCATGGCTCTTATCATTGCCTCAACATTCTATCAAGAGTTGGGATGATCTGTTGAATGCTTTTCTAGCAAACTATTTTCCTCCTAACAAGACAGTCTAGTTGAGGAATCAAATCACAAACTTCAAACAATAAGAAGGTGAGATACTTTATGAGACTTGGGAGAGGTTCAAAGACCTCCAACGCCTATGCCCACACCATGGCTTGACAAACGGGTTGCTTCTACAGACTTTCTAAAACAAGTTGTTCTATAATACCCGTATGACCATTGATGCTGCTACAAATGGAGCCTTGATGAACAAGTCATATAGTGAAGCCTACACCATTATTGAATACATGACACTCAACCACATCCAATGGAGTTTAGAAAGGACAAATCAACCATTCTCTTCTTCTAGTTCAAGTGAGAAGTCCAGCAGGAAACATATTTTCGATGTCGTAGACTTGATTGCAGCTAAGCTTGACGCCTTAACCCAAAAATTTTAAAGGCTTTCAACTCACTTAGTCCAAGAAGTCGAGCAAGTATGTGAAGCTTGTAAAACATCTGGGAATAACTCAGCTACCTACTTTGCACCATAAATGAATACCAATGAAGCACCTGAACAAGTTAATGCAGTGGGAAATTTCAATAATAGACAAGCCTACAATCCCTTTTCTGAAACCTATAACCCATGATGGAGAGACCATCCTAATCTTTCTTATAGGAAAAATAATTTGCAGAACTAGCAGCACGGACAAGCTCAAGGTCAACAACCTATGAGCAACCATCAACCAATGAATACCAATCACCAACAACCACCGGGGATCAATTCTAGCAACAACAAAGACTTCAATCAATTTCAGCAAGTGACTCCTCCCCCATAGAAATCAAGCTTGGAAATCCTCCTTGAGACCTTTGTCACCACACAAATCCAGCAAAATGATGAGTTCCAGGCAAATGGCAACATATTGAAAGATGATATCACACAGCTGTCCTCCAAGGTAGATTTAATTGTTACTCATACCAAAATGTTGGAGAATCAGATAGCCCAGTAAGCACTAGCCAACCAAAGGACGTCTTTAGGGTCTTTACCCAGTCATCCTATTATGAACCCCAAGGAGAATTGTAAATCTATAACCTTGACAAGTGGAGTAGTCATAGGAGGATCTGCACCGCCATCTATGAGAAAATATGTAGAGATTGCTGAAACTATTGTTGAAGACATTGCTGAAAATCAAAGCAAAAAATCTACTGGAAATCTGCAGCAAGGTGATCCTTCTAGCAAGTCAACAACCCCTTTTCCCCATAGGTTTGCTAACACAAAAGATGACATGAAGTTCAAAAAATTTATGGACATTATGAAAAAGTTGTATGTAAACCTACCCCTAGTAGAAGTCATAGACAAAATGCCCTCCTACACCAAGTTCTTAAAGGATATCCTAACAAAGAAGAGGAGATCCAGATAGGTAGAAACTATTATGCTTTTCGAAAGGCTAAGCTCCATTATCCAGAATCATATGCCATAGAAATTAGATGATCAAGGAGCCTTTACTCTCCCTTGCAAGATAGGAGACTCCACTTTTGTGGGGGCTAGCATCGACCTTGGAGCTAGCATCGACCTGATCACTATCTCTTTGTGGGAGAAGCTAGATCTGGGAGATTTAAAGCCTACATCTATGACAATTCCATTAGCCGACCTCTCAATCAAACATCCAAGAGGAGTGATTGAGGATTTCCCTGTTCAAATAAGAAAGTTCTTTATTCCATGTGATTTTGTGGTCTTAGACATGCATGAAGACGCAACCAATCTGGTCCTTTTTGATAGACCTTTCTTGCGCACTATAAGGTGTTTAGTCGATGTTAGGGAAGGAAAGCTCACCGTCAGGGTGGGAGATTTGGAACTAGTATTTCCAATCTATGATGCCATGAAGGTGCCCAACTCTAAAGAATACCTTTGTCTCGTTGATACCAATGATACATTGCTCGAAGAGGAAAAGAGTTTAGTTGAAATTGCCTTAGATGATTTGGAGGAAGATGATGCATGCAACATTCTAAATGAGGAAAGTCCTAAAACTTTAGAGATTCCATAAATCGAAGAAGACTCAAAGAAGAATGATGCAAGCAACACCGTAACTTCATGCAAATAGGTAGAACTAAAACCCCTCCCACCTGGGTTAAGGTATGCTTTCTTAGGCCCAAACTCTTCTTCTCCTGTATTTATAAATGATGAATTGAACAATGATCAAGAAGAAAAACTTTTAAATGAGCTTCAAAGTTACAAAGATGTGATAGGTTATTCCATTGATGACCTCAAAGGAATTAACCCATCCATTTGTATGCATAGGATAGATTTGGAAGAGAATGCCAAACAATGCATAGACCCCCAAGGAGACTTAACCAAAACATGATGGAAGGGGTAAAAAAGGAAATCTTAAAACTTAAATATGTCGGAATCATCTATCCAATAAGTGATAGTCCTTGGGTAAGTCCTATACATGTTGTGCCTAAGAAAGGAGGAAAAACTGTATTTAAAGGAGAAAATGATGAACTAATACAAACAAGAATCGTCACCGGGTGGTGAATGTGCATTGATTATAGAAAACTAAACAAAGCCACTAGAAAAGATCATTTCCATTTGCCTTTAATTGATTCGATGCCTGAAAGACTTGCTCACCACTCCTATTTTTTCTACCTTGACGGGTATAGCAAATTCTTTCAGATTCCCATCTATCCACCTGATCAAGAAAAGACCACATTTACTTGCACGTATGGAACTTATGCATATAGACAGATGCCCTTTGGGCTCTACAATGCCCCCGCCATTTTTCAAAGATGCATTATGGTCATTTTTCCTGATTACATTGAAAAGATCATGGAAATATTTATGGATGACTTTAGCGTCTACGAAAATTCATTTGATGATTGTTTGTTAAATCGAACTAAGGTTTTGTAGAGATGCCAACAAGTCAAACTCGTGCTCAATTGGGATAAATGCCACTTTATGGTGCAGACTAGTGTCATTCTGGGACATGCTATTTTGAACAAAGGAATTGAAGTAGATAAAGCTAAAGTTGAAACTATTGAAAAGATGTCAGCTCCAACCAATGTGAAGGAAATTCACAGCTTTTTGGGCCATGCAGGATTCTATAGGAGATTTATTAAGGATTTCTCAAAGATCACAAAGCCTCTATGTTCTTTGTTAGAAAAAGATGTCGAGTTCGTTTTCAATGATGACTGCCAAACTGCCTTCCAGAAGTTAAATGACGCCCTAGTTTCAGCTCTAATTATCCAACCACCAGATTGGAGTGTTCCCTTTGAAGTGATGTGTGAAGCCAATGACTATGCCATAGGAGATGTCTTAGGACAAAGAAAAGACAACACACTCCATGCTATACACTACGCAAGTAAGACTCTTGATGAAGCACAAATCAATTATGCTACTATAGAGAAGGATTTGCTTGCCATTGTTTATGCATTTGATAAATTCAGACAATATCTAATAGGCTCTAAGGTCATTGTGTATACAGACCATGCTGCAATAAAATACCTTATGATCAAGAAAGATGCCAAACCTCACCTCATCCACTGGATATTGTTACTTCAGGAGTTTGACTTAGAAATCAGAGACAAGAAGGAAACTGAGAATAGTGTAGTTGACCATCTTTCACATCTTTATTGTAGTATCAAAGACAAAGTTCCTATTGATGACAAGTTGCCCATTGAGAAGTTGTATGCAGTAAACTCTATTTTCTAACCATGGTTCACCGATTTTGCAAACTACCTTGCTATAGGATGTCTTCCACCCGATCTCACTTACCAATAAAAGAAGAAGTTCCTTCATGATGTTAAATTCTATTATTGGGACGACCGTTTTTTGTTCAAGCAATGCACGGATGGACTCATCAGGAGATGTATCCCAAATGAAGAAATTACTAGTGTGATTGCAGACTACCATTCCTCTCCCTATGACAGACACTTCAGAGCAAACAAAACTGCAACAAAGATCCTTCAATCTAGTTTTTATTGGCCAAGTTTGTTCTGTGATGTACATACATTTGTCAAAGCTTGTGACAATTGCCAAAGAGCTGGAGGAATCTCAAAGAGAGATGAAATGTCATTGAACTCAATTTTGGAAATAGAAGTCTTTGATGTGTGGGGCATAGATTATATGGGCCCATTTCCATCCTCTTACAACTACAAGTTTATCTTGGTGGCATGTGATTATGTTTCCAAATGGGTGGAGACAATCCCCACTCAAGCTTCAGATGCAAAATCAGTCATTACACTATTTTAGAAGATCATCTTTCCTAGATTTGGAGTTCCAAGAGAAATTATTTCAGATGTTGGCAGCCATTTTAATGAAGGAAACTTCAACAACCTGCTTAGAAAATATGGAGTAAAGCATAAGGTGTCCACACCTTATCATCCTCAAACAGCAGGCCAGGTGGAGATCTCAAATAAGCAATTGAAGGCTATTATAGAAAAGATTGTCTCCAATTAAAGGAAGGATTGGGCACTAAAGTTAGATAATGTATTATGGGCATACATGACAACTTTTAAGACTCCCATTAGAACAACTCCATTCAAACTTATCTATAGAAAATCATGTCATCTACCCATAGAATTGGAGCACAAGGCACTATGGGCAATCAAATTCTTGAACTATGACCTTAAGAAGGTAGGAGATAAGAGATTGTTGCAACTCCAAGAGCTAGAAAATCTAAGAATGGATGCTTATGAAAATGCCAAAATCTACTAGGAAAAGACCAAAAGATGGCATGACAGGAGAATTAAGGGCAAGGATTTCAAAGACGGAGACCAAGTTCTACTTTTCAACTCCAAACTCAAATTCTTTCCAGGGAAATTGAGATCCAAATGGTCTAGACCGTTCTTAGTCTTACATGTCTCTCCATATGGGACCGTGGAGCTATAAGGGAAACAATCAACCTTCAAAGTCAATGGACAACATTGCAAGTTGTATACTGAGGAGAAGAAATTGACAAGGGAGCCTCTTGCTCCCTCCAAGATGCTTGACCAACCGATTGAGGAGTCTTACTATGGACTTTAAATGGAGGAACTTGTGGGAGTTGACCCCACATTAGGATAGATTTTCTTTTTGCAATTTGAGTCAAGTACAATCTTTAATTTCCCACAATAAACTTGTCATGGATGAATGTAATAATGTAGACACTTATATTTGTATCTCATCACTTATGCAGGTGCTAATAAAAAGTTGAATTCTATAGAAATGCCAAAAGACATGACATGTCTTTATTTGACACACCGTGTTGTCACTCACAGAAAGAAAAATCCAATAAGAAATTCAAAAAGTCATGACGTGTCTTAAAATGACACACCGTCTTGTTATAAAGTAGAAAGTATGAAGGTAACATCTAAAAATGAACATGACGTGTGCTAATCCAGACACGACGTGTACTTCACACACAAGAATGAGCAAATATTATCTGGAATTGAACACGCCATGTCTTTATTTGTACATGACGTTTTGTCATCAATGAAAGTTTTACCCATCAGTTTTTGAATTCATACACAACGTGTGCTGAAAAGCACACTACGTGTCTTACACAACACAATATATCTCAAGAGATAGAAGGAAACCTATGTAAGCAGACACAACATGTCCACAAAAAAGACACGATGTGTCTTCTGATGGGAAAGGGTTTTGAACCCTATTTTCAAGCCGCCTCTCCCACTCACCCTCATTTGAGCTGTGTGAAGAGCTGTGCATTCCAACATCTCCGCTGAGTGATCCACTGTGTAACCACATGTGTTCGAGCCGCCACTATCATCATCTCTGACCTTGCGAGCGTCGTGAAGCCACCTTCTCTATCACCCGATTTATCTCTCTCCCTCTCACTTTTGGAGGTCAAAGATACCACTGGCACTACCTTGCCTCATCCCCATCCAAGGCTCTCATCTGACTGCTCACATCACTCTGGCAAAGCCCATGACCATCTCCACCAACCTCCTTCTCCAACCATCCTCGGATACAAGGCATGAGATATGTACATATCTATCGTGTTCTACTCCTCCAACTTCTACTCCATTCTAGGTACACGATGTGTCCCAGAGAGACATATCATGTCTCCATCCAGTTTGAGTAACACTGCTGTAAAAGTGCATGATGTGTTCTAGTGACGACACGTCGTGTTGAATCACGTTTCAGCAAACTCTCATAATCCATGGAACCCATCAAGCAAACTTCAAACCAAAAGCATGGAGCAAGCTCTTCCTCAGCACCGACTTACGTCTCCATGACCCAGTTCAGGGTCACAACTGAGGAGGACCCTACCTACCGGTTCCTTATCTCAAGGAGGGTTATACCTACACGTTTTGCATGTGAGAAAACCCTTAACACCCTAGGATTTAAAGATGAAGTCATCATGTGCCTGAAAGAACTCGACTTTCACTAGCTTTGTTGCTCAGTAATGAACACTTACCTCTGCCTTGTATATGAGTTTTTGACTACTCTTACCATTGAGAATGACCCTCAGAAGAAGTTGGAACCATACACAATTATCTGTTTTGTCTTCTGGGCTGAGGTTTCAAGCTCACCTTTAGACTTTTTACTGAGGTTTTAGAGTGCCACTATGGAGGGGCACTAAGCTTCCCGCCAGCTTTTGACAGTGATGAATTCTGGGATGAGATCACTAATGAAGACTGTCATGACACCAAGAATGCTAGGGCATCTACTATTCACAACCCCATCTTCAGATATGTCCACCACCTTCTCAGCACATTAGTTTTTGCAAAGAAAGAAACTTAGGGAGTGTGTGGAAAACAAGATTTATTCTTTCTGTGTAGAATGGTCTATGACTTTTAGATCAATGCAGGGTACTGCATTATTACCAGGTTCTTAGACATCAAGAAAATGAAGAAGAGAGAATCTGGGGACATCATGTGTGGGGGTTTGATCACCTTATTGCCAAGAAGCTTGAGGTGGTGGACCTTACAGGTCTAGAAGCTTAAGGTGGAAAATTTGATAGACAAGAATAAATTTTGGAAATTAGAATGATGGTTTGGGGAATCTTAATGACAATTATGACATTATATATATATATATATATATATATATATATATTTATATATATATTGTTAGGAGAATTATGTAGACCTCTAAATCTTTCCATTTTTCTCTCTTTATTAAATAGATAGCAAGACATAAAAGTTTTATATAATAAAGAATATCTAGTTAACATTTCATAATGTTGAAAGTCATCGGTTTTCTAGGTTAAAATATTTTGAAAAACAAAGTATTGAGGTGTAAAATGTTGTTTTAAAGGCATAAATTTAATTTAGTTGTAGGTTGGTGGCAAATATAATGTGCAAATATGGTACATAATATTGATATATTAATTAAATTGAGGACTTATGTTACGAGATATAAGACTTTTATTGCGGTGGCAAAGTTTTTTTTTTAAGTATACATTTTTATGTAAACAATTAATTACATTGTGGAACATATGCCTCAACCAAAAGTTGTTTGAATGGTCAAACCAAGTAAGTATGAGTTTCTTTTAACACAATGTGAAATTAAATTATAAAGAAAGTTGGACCACAACTTTTCTCCTCTACTTATATAAACACATCCTATTGACTATGTCCATGCACACAACGAACAACTTTGATTGCTTCATCGACCCCTCTCTTGTGATTTTGTCCCAAGATTGTGATGGCAACATGTTGTTGTAGCAAGATGGCCTCTTCCTCTTCCTCTTCCTCTTGATCTTTGACTTAACCTCAAGTCAAGGTATGTTTGTATCCCATATTATCCTTGTTAAGCAACACACCTATTTCCTCTCTTAATGTATGTTGCATCCCTTTTGAGTCATATTGAACAATTACTTCCTTTATCTCTCTCTTGGTCCTCTTTGAGGTTTTAGTCCTCTTGCCCTTGGTATGGAATACAGGGGTTCTTACCCTAATTTTTAGTATATGCTAGTCTGTTTATTACTCACCATGCAATTGTTTATGAATGATTGTGACAATGTTTTAAGGCAAGAAGTATCTTATTCTTTATCATCTTGTGAAGTTCATATTTTTTAATGCCTAGTTGGGTAGTCCTTATCATTTGTATAGGAAGCCTTCTTTATATTACAACTTTTATTTCTTACATTTCTCAATCCCATATTAATATGCACATACCAGTATTTTGTTGATGCCATCTACTTTTCTCCTTTTGCTGGGGTCTGCTTCCAAGTATAGGATTTAGAAGATTATACATGGTGGCATGGACATTCTAGGTGAACCTTTTAGGAAGATGGAGTTGAGATAGATGGATATCCCTCTACTTATATCCTTATGTTGTAACTTTTATGTAAACACTATATGGGGGATAATGATGTACTTTTATAAAATTGAATATAGTCACAAATTTTTGTTGTGATGCTATACTTTGGTCTCTTTTTGTATATCATCATATAAGAAAAATATATGTCTATTCAAGCATGCTTGAAAGTATGTTTAGATAGATGAGTTTATTCTCAACTTAAGTAGGGAGTGGATCCCCTCTTGGGTCCCACACCTTACAACGGTCATGCCTTGGCAGGAGAATGGTTGCAGTTGTATCTCAATATATATGATGTGATAGAGGACAACTGGACTTGTACCACCTATGATTGGGTTTGTATACCCTATTCACTAGCATCGTGACCTATATACCAAGGCAAACTAGGGTGTTATGCATTTGGACTCTATATGTCACTGCGACAAACTCGTACTGACTGAGGATGGAGGAAATCATAGGAGTTTGACTCTCCTAGATCTTGTATGACACTGATTTCAACTTATTAGTGGTCAGTTAGAATATCAGTGGTGCACCTCATCTCTAGTGGCTTAAAAGATGTAATAAAACCATTTGGTATATCTTCTTAGGGCTCAACACAACTCACATTGGGTGTTTACCCTTGCCTTGTTTCTTGTATTGCTTAGTTGTTAATGGTTATACATGTTCTTCATATTCCTTCTGAAAGTATATGATGTTCTACTTATCAATTATAGCTTCTTAATCTACTTAGCTTGTGTAAACCGTTTAAATGGATCATTTATCTAAATCTGCTTATCCTGTTAATCATGCTACTTCCATTTTAAAAGCATATCTATGTTAACAATAGTTGTTGACGAAGAGTTATATCTTTCGCTAGGACGTTGGTCTCACCACGATGTTCCACATCTTTTAGGTGGTCATGCTCTACATGGTAGAGATTGTGTGGTTGAGGAAGAGCAGCAAGGAGAAAAGTAGTTGTTGAAGGTTGGATATGCTTCTAGTGTTTTGCAGTAGAGTCCTATGTATCGTCCATGTACTCTCAGGTCTTTGGGGGAGTTCAGTAGATGTCGTACATCAATACGAGGTTTTTGATAGTATGCCATGGTTGTACACATCTTGTATACATGAACATGTAATCCTTGTAACGAGTTTCATGTTGTGGCATGATGGCCACTGTACAACGATGTATATACCTTTATGGTATGATATGTGATACATGTGATGCAGGTTGTGAATCTTGGTGTTTATGTTTCCTTTTGAGATGGTTATATCAAATAGGTTTTAATTTACCCTATTTTGTGGTAATGCGGATGTTAGTTGATAAGTCTGTGTTTCTATTTTGAGGTATCTTGTTTAGTGTGATTGGTATAACATACTAAATTTTAAATCCTACCCCAAAAGTTTGATCTTTTTGGACGTAGCCAAACAAGGTTGAAGGTTAGACCTAAATAGATGTTTAGTATAATCCTAATGAGATAATACATGAATTTATCATCCTAATGTAGCCTAATGTTTTCACAATAGTCTTAGGTTAGTAATGGATACATAAAATATGCCACATAACTCATTTTGGTGGTAATATGAAGATAATGAACTTAATTGGATGAATAATATAGATAATGGACCGTTAATGGGCCATATGACATATCTCATAAAAACAAGTCTCAAAAGTGGAAATTTTTAATTCAAAATCTACATATCAAAATTAGCCTACATGTCAAATTTCATCTAATTTGGACCACCTTGAAATATAAGGGTAAGTTTACGAGAGAGAAAATGAGTAAAAGGCATAAGTAATGAATAATGTGATTATATAACTTCAAAAGATGGTAATAATGGAAAATTCTTATTCAACACATCAAAGGTAACTTGTGGATGAAGTTTCACCAAATTTGGATGTTGTTTGTGCAAGTTATGCAATTTTAGGTACATTTTGGACTTTTCTACAATTTACCCAATTGGGAGGTTTTATTTGCAAATTGTCACATGTATTATAATATTTAGATATTCTCTTAACATTTTCGAGTTTTTCAACCATGGGGCACCTAGTTGCACCTTGGTTTGAAGGTGTTACTTTCCAAGGGCATTTTTGGGATTACTCCCTTTATAAATGAGCTTATCTTTAGAAGCTATCAACCAATGGGGTTATTTCTTTGATTGGAGGTCGGTTGGGATATCCTATAAGTGTCCATAAACCAAAAATTGATATTAAAGAAGCCTCTATGTGTTGTCCTCTTGCATGGCCATGAAATCCCTAGGCTAAAGACACATGGAAAGCTCCATGGATTCCTCATGCTTGACTTCTTCCTTATCCATAAAGGTTTGCATGTCCATAGGCACCTTTAGCATTGGATACATGGAAATTAACTTGAAACCTCATGCTTGACTTATTCTTTATCCATAAAGGCTTGCATGTCCGTGTACACCCTTATACATGAAACATGGAAAGTCTCATAGACACCTCATACTTGACCTCTTTCTTTATATAGCCATATCTACCCCTTCCCAACTACAAATTCGAAAACTCTTTCTCTCATTTATTTCTTATAGCTTAGAGCATCATTCCTACTCTGTTTTTCCACGAAGGTGTTGTCCCAAGGTAAAAGGAGGTGCCTACCTTGGTGAAGAAGGCACCGAGGGTTTCAAATATCTCTATTTAGGATTTCTTAAGCTCCTCCTTGGTGATTTTGACTAAAACTAGTAAGTATCCTCCTTTCCTTCCCTATTTTCATCTTTTTAGTCTTCCTTCCACCTTACTCCAGGTCGTAACTATGGCTTTCCATGGTGAAACCCCACCTAGAACCCATAAACACCTCATCTCCATGTTTTTTTGTTAGGGTTTTTCACCTCTAAAGTGGAGAAGGCGCTTCTTGCTCGAGAGCTTTGTTCGAGAAACCAACCTCTCTAAGATTGGGAACTTTACTTATTGGACCTGTCCACCTTCCCTAGAGGTTCTTTGGAGGACTAGGCTTGGATCTAGGACTGACTTGGACTGTTTAGACTTTGAAGTTGAGGTATGATGTATCCCTTATTCTTCTATGTTGAGCAATTCACCTATGCTTATTCATTCTCTTTGTCCTATGGACATTAACCTATACACAATGTATTTTCTTTTGAAAATCATGGTTCATGTGAACTACCTTATTTGATATTGATCTTGTGATCATGGATATTCTTTTAAACTCTTATGCGTTGTTCATGATGTAACTCTAAAAGATGACATGTGATATCTTTTGCCCCCTTACGAGGTGGATGTATATGTTGGTCACTTATGTAGTGACTAGTTTATATATTTTGACTATACTTTCTACTTACCTCTACATTTAACATGCTATGTGATTCAGTAGCACTAGAGTAGTGTAATTGCATTGGTTTTTATGGCAGATGTGTTATTTCTTGCCGAGCAGATGTGATATTTCCTTCTCAATTGGGATGAAAAGGAACCTCATACCCAAGGCAAGATGTGTGATTCTTGGCCCATGTGTTATATATTTGGGAGATTGGCAGTATTCCTTTCTATACCAGGTTTCAAGTTTATGATACTTGGCCACCTTTGTGTTTATATTGTTCTAGGGCTATGCTTATCTCACATGCATGCATGTTGATGATGATTGTAGGGGTGTGTGCCTACTTTCTTTACATGTGCTAGTATGGCACGACTTTATTGTTTTTATTACATCAAGTATCTCTTTTGTTATTGAAAATCATTTCTCCTGATACCCACTTGGGTTGTCCTTATCTTTTTCATGGGAAACCTTATAGGGTTTTAGGGGAGACAGAGAAGGCAGCAGAAACAAAAAATTTTCTTCTCCCAAACCCAGAATAAAGGAATCGTGTCAACGCCTATACAATAGGAAGGATGGTTTATAGAGGCGTACCTTATCCTGAGGCTTGCTCGACGACGTTACCTCACGGCTTGCACGGTCTTCACCTCCGGTCTTGGACGGTGTCTGTGCAGCTCCTGGTCTCACTGGGACTGTCGGGATTAACAGCTATCCTCCGAGCGGCAGAAGTCTCCCGCCTTTGAAGTAGTCTACACAGACCACCTGGAACTCCAATTTCCTTGTCCCACAAGGAATCAGAAGGAGTCATGCCCTCCTGTCAGTGTACTAGTCACTGACACACTCTCCTGTAATCAGTCACTTTTCTGTAGTTGTCTTTCCCTTGTTGTGCCTCCCTTATCAGGTAGAACTTGCTCGGGCTCTCTCGGTTACCAAAACTAGAGAAAATGACAACTTTGCAGAGCAACTAGTATTCTGAGTTGTGTTTCTTGAGAATCCCCCAATACCCCTATATATAGGAGGGTCATGGGACAAAGTTCTCTATCTTGGGCAATGCAGGATTAAAGCAGGAGTAGAAGGGTTCGAAATTTTTCACAAAACAACTCATCTGTGCCAGCTGAACTGATCATTTCACACTATGAAATGATCGTTTCAGGCCCTGAGTCGATCGTTTGGGACCTGAGATGATCATCTGGGGCTCTGATCTGATCGGATGGTGTTTTGAGCCGATCAGTTCGTGGTCCTAATCCAACTCAAATTGACCTTCAAATTTGTTTCTAATTAATCAAATATTAATCCTTGCCCAAATCAAATTTGTACAAGTGAAACAAATTGTATTTGCAAAATAGTCTTCTGACTTTCCAAACGATCTCGGTTGGTCACACGAATCAACCGGTTCAACAATTGAGCTGATCATCTCATGACACATGAGCCGATAGACTCACAACTTGAGTCGATCGGTTCATCAACATGAGCCGATCAATTCATCCCATGAGCTGATCGGTTGGGGCAGCAGACTATGTAAAATTAGTCAATTGCAGTTTCAATCAATATGATACTCTAATCAATCGGTCCAACCTCTTGAACACTATGATATTGAGCTATCAACCGATTGAGTGTTTAATTGAACTACTAAACTCCTTTGGTAATCAATCTAAACATCATTTGTGGATAAACTCTTCTTCCAGGTTAAATCCTATGTATGTGACCTAGCAGGTCCATTTCATGTTGGCAGCAAAAGTCCATAACACTTATGACTTCACAAGCAAAGAGCGGTGCCTAGTTGCACATTAGTGCTACCAAGTGAAATAGAAAGTTGGAGAACAACTTTCAATCCTACAATCCATGAATGGTGTTAAAACGAATGTATAATTCCTTTGTCACTGATATCCCGAATGAACTCAAGGCATGGAACAATCATCCCGTCAACGTTCATTCACTTTCTTGATCTCAGAGTAGATTGGAGGAGATATGTATGACATCAGTATCACATATTGATTCACACATGTGTGTGCATGCCTATCTCAATCTTACTCATCAAGTGGCCATGGATATCAAACTCTTTCAGGAGGGACAAATCCCATATCTATCACTCACCCCTCAAAAGTCCCATGTGTCAAAGCCACCCAATCATCACCTTTATAACAACCCAAGTTTCAGGACTGCGTTTGATGATGTCAAAGTGTACCCAATGACATGTGTTGAGTGTAGTGATTTTTATTCAAAGAATCACACTCACCACCATCACTGTGAGAACTGACTGTGACTACCATGTCATGGTTCCATGTGTCAAACTCACGGTGGGTCTGTCCGGTAAACTTGTTCTCTAACAAGTACCTATGTGTTTGGTTTGATATCTCCATATCATGACTAACGAGATTCTACCATCAACCAACACCACAATCTAGTCTTGTGTGTCATTGTTGTCTATCTACCTTCCAAAATGACATCCAACTAGGGACATAATAAGAATATACAAACTCTTAACATTCGTATGATCTCATCGTTCAGGTCGTCAACCTAAACGCATACATCATTGAGTACTAACATTATCTAGACATTCAATCTATTCTATCATTATCTCATATGAATTAACCAGAAAGAATTTGAAGCTTGCCTTTGATGTTTATCAAATCAATCTTAATGTATCCCATCCATCATCCCATGATTTGCTCTCAGGGCATACATACCAACAGACTCCCACTTGCACTGTGAGCCAATCACCCTTGAATTATATTCATAGTGATCTTAAAAACATGTCCCACATGTTACTGTACTCTAGTGCTAACATAGTGAGTTATGGCAACACCTTGCCAAAGTCAGTATAAACTACATGTCTCTCATCTCTTCGTTGTACGTCACACATATGAGATGGAGTTTCCATAATATGCGATCTAGTATTCCTTTGCTAACCTTTAGCCACTTTGCCTGGCCATGCACTCCTAACTTGTCATCAATGACCGGAATAGTTGTAAGTTCATCGCATGAATTTCCAGATCCATATAGTATCCACTGTTGTTCTCTAACACACGGATACTCGACTTTTCCTTTTAAATGGCCTTTTGGAACGTTTCCATTTATCAACAAACATTCACTTTTATATATCTCATATATATATTGCGATTAATTTTCTGTCCTTTTCAGAAGTTCACATCAATGTAACTCTTTACAGTGAATCCTTCCTTATAGAACTAGTACTTCTCAAGTACTTATCAAGTTCTTATGGTATTCCAGTAACCCTTACTGGAACTAGACAGATATCCACTCGTCATGTCCCACATATGAGTTATCAGGATGAGCATATCATATTGTCATGTCCTACATACAAGATGATAAATGTGTTTTGTTCTTGCCATGTCCATACATGCAAGATGATGGGATGTTTACATACATGATAAATCCTTATCTATTCTTAGTGTTTCCATTCTTCATAAGAATTGGACACTTGTCTTTGGGATACTAACTCCATGTAACATGGATAAGTTTTCTCCCACTGAATTTGTGCATACTAAACCCTTTAGTACAGATTTCCAATGTATGCTTTCTCTTTTCAGACCAAGAGGTTTTCGAGAACTATCTCTATTCCTATCACATAGGAAACGTCTCTATCTTCCCTAAAGATAATTTCCACTTTGGATTTCCATTCTAGAACATTTCCATTTCACATCAACATGTGGAATGTGAATACGCTCCCACTAAATTACAGATCTCTCCTTATCTTTTACATATCAGTCAAACCTTTTGATTATATTATCAAAATAAAGATCACAGTTTTGAGTTGCTTGTACTCAATCAATCACATTGATTAGTCCATTGTAACTTATAGACTTATTTGCATTAATGGATTCATAAACCTTATAGGTTGTGTCACGTACACATCCTTGTTTTATTCCTCATAGGAATGCGGTTTTAGTATCCATATGCCAAATCTCTTCGTTATTAAGTTGCAATCAACAAGCATCATCCTTCTCAAAATGTTATCCATGTTTCTTAATGCTTAAGACTTATTTGCACTTATGGATTTCATCCCAATGGGTGCTACCATCAATTTCATGCCTTATGGTTTACATGGAAGTCATTTAGGATGTAATGGTCATAAACCATAACTCAAAATCTGGTTCCTCATATTTATCTAGATAGTTGACTCATCACATAGATAATCGAGGTGCATCTGTCAAGGATATAAGAACTCACAACCCTTTGTGATTCTTAATGTCCTTTATTAGTGTGGGGTATTCTTTATTTAAGAAGAAATTAGTTATTTGATAATCATCCTCGAACTCCTTAGAGTATGACTCCTTGTTGATTTAGACATCACCATTCCTTAATCACGAGCTCACTATGATACATTATCATAATAACTCACAAGGATTTCAAATATTTGGTTCAAGTATTTCATTCATTGATCTCATCAAGAATTAATACTTTACCAAATTCGTACTTCATTTATGATATTCTTGAACACTTCAAGATATTCATATTGGTATTTCTATAAACACCTCTTTAAGTATTAGCATTAACTCTAATATGTATGTAAATACATCACATGTATTATACCTAATAGGATAATCATTCTCCCACTACTATTAGTGACGATTGATTGATCATGTCTAAGAGAATCATGTCTCTTACTGGTTCTCTAACCAAAAGAGTCTAGATTTATCCATCATATGGAAACTAGAAATGAATTTCTCATGATTTATGCTAATTTGATTGTTTGAATTATCAATAACTTTTAGGTATCATTTTATCTTATGCATACCAAGTACCACAAGATAAACAAGGCATTGCCACAAAGATTGAAACATCAACTTTATTAATTTCAATTATTGTCATACAATATGCAAAAATAATGTGTTTCTATATATTGGCAAATATGAAATAGCAGGTCATAACTCTATTACATGCCTTCAAGGCTGAAAATAAACTAAAGTACTCCTATCTATGATGGCAACACTTGCCCCATTTATTGAGTGCTTTGCATTTTATATCTTGGTATCATATACCAAAAAAATGTTACAAGTTTATTTCATGACACCTTCAGGTGGAGACGTCTATCGCCTCCTTCTTCTTTAGTTCTTCCAGATAGAGTGGAGAATTCCTTTTCCAATGTCCTGGATTTTGACAATGGTGGCAATTGCCTCTCTTGGTCACGCCTCCTTTGGCCTTGAGAGTTGATGACGTCTTGGGCTGCTGGCTAGCATCAAAACCTTTCTTAGCCTTGCCTTTGCCCTTGCGCTTGGACTTGCCTTTCTTGTCGCCACAAACTTAGGCTTATCCTTCTTCATCTATGTCTCAACTATCCTCAACATGCCCAACAACTCTGTCAATGAGTTGTCAAAGTTGTTCATGTTGTAGTTCATCACAAACTGACTGTAGGATTCTAGCAACGATTGTAGTATCATGTCAGTAACCAACTCTTGGCTCAGGGGAAATCCCAGTCTCATCAGGTTCTCCACATACCCAATCATCTTGAGCGTGTGAGGACCAACTGGATCTCCTTCTGTCATGACGCACTTGAACAACACCTTGGAGACATCATATCTCTCTTGTCGTGCTTGATCTTCATACATGTTCTTGAGATGCCGAATCATCTCAATGACACTCATGTTCTCATGTTGTCTCTGCAACTCGTGGTTCATGGAGCACAACATCAAGCACTTTGCATCAATGGCATCATCAGAATGCTTCTTATAAGCATCCCTTTCTGCCTTTGGTGTGGTAGGAGCAGGTTCCACTGGAATTGGAGTATCCAGGCCATAGAGATTTTGCTCTTGAGTGAGAACTATTCTCAATGTCCTAAACCAGTCGTGGAAGTTAGTTCCATTCAGCTTGTCCTTTTCAAGGACCGATCACAACGAAAAGTGATTGTTGTTTGTTTTCATTTGAACTACAAAAGGAAATATATGCAATTTTAGTCCAAAACTCAATTTTTACTTATTTGATTGATTTGAAAGGTTGATGATATAATTAGGACTTTAATTAATTATCGCTCTCACTAGTTTGTTCAAATTGATAGCCCTCAACATCAATTCGGAAGATTGTGTCAGGATCTTGAAATCCTCTGAGTCATGGACCAGCTAGGGCTGTCACCCACTACTTAGATCTTCTAGGTAGGTAACTCTTGCCAATTGCATCATATGTAACTCTTGAAAGATGTCATATGCAAATCCTTGCCATGATCACCTCCATGCCTCAAGGTGTTAGATCCTATCTAGGTCACCTTGTTAAGTTCGACCCAAAGACAACACGATGAATATGCACCCTGCTAAGGCTGACCCACATATTCATCTTTCACACTTCTATGAGATAGATGGTGCACCACGCTAGGGTGTTCCCACACTTGGCCGATCAAGCTTTTCACATGTGTCACATTTGGAAGGCATATAAAACTTCAATATTTAATGAAGGATTTGGTTTTATAGGTACATATACATATCCAATCACCACAATATATAGTATGTATCATATACATGATATATCCCATAGAAAACATGTGAAATGATAAAAGCAATGATTATGGCCATCCTAATGTGATTCCTCGAGCCAAGAGGAATCACAGTCATCTAGGTCTACATCACATGTGACCTGTCCATGATGAAGTTCTATAGCCGTCTGAGTTGATCAACTCATCACATGAATGACCTGCTCGCCCTGGCCGGTCGTCTGGGTGCCACTAGCCGATCGGTTGGCTACTCCAATCGATCAGTTCACCTAGTCATCGTGCATCTCTTCATGGCTGCCACCCACTCGTCTTGCTTCTCAAACCATTCATCTGGAATGCCAACCGATCGGTTCATGCCTTGAACCGATCGTCTCAGTTGTCGTCAGGTTGTCCGTCGTTCTTTGACATAATAGGAAATTAAAGATATATCATATTTACATTTTAAAAGGGAAACCCGGATTTACATTCGGGGGGAGCAAAGGTAGGATAGAAATCTTGAGTTATCTCGAGTTACATTAGGAATAAGAAGGTAGGGAATCGGTGCACAAACCGAGATGCAAGAAACAACATGCAACCAAGAACACATATATAGGGTTTATTGGCCATAACCACGCTAGACATCCACCACAAAACTCATTTAAGGGCGACGCGTATCGAGTGCATTCATATTACATATCATATATGTATATTGGGCTTTGTGGATTTAGGATTGGACATGCATAAAGCCAATTTTATTCACATCATATGCAATAAATAAAGGCGACAAACAAAAATGGATCACATTAATAATCCTAAAGTATAAAGTAGTTGGCATGACTCTAATACCACTGTAGGGTTTTAGGGGAGACAGAGAAGGCAGCGGAAACAAAAAAAATTCTTCTCCCAAACCCAGAATAAAGGAATCACATCAACGTCTATATAATAGGAAGGATGGTTTGTAGATGCGTACCTTGTCCCAAGGCTTGCTTGGTGACATTACCTTGCATCTTGTATGGTCTTCACCTCCGGTCTTGGACGGTGTCTGTGCATCTCCTGGTCTCACCGGGACTGTCGGGATTGACACTTGTCCTCTGAGCGGCAGAAGTCTCCCGCCTCTGAAGTAGTCCACACTGACCACCTAGAACTCTGATCTCCTTGTCCCATAAGGAATCAGAAGGAGTCACACCCTCCTGTTAGCATACTAGGCACCGACACACTCTCATGCAACCAGTCACATTTTTGTAGTTGTCTTTCCCTTTCTGTGCCTCCCTTATCGGGTAGCACTTGCTTGGGCTCTCTCGGTTACCAAAACCAGAGAGAACGACAACTTTGCAGAGCAACTGGTGTTCTGAGTTGTGTTTCTTGAGAAGCCCCCAATACCCCTATATATAGGAGGGTCATGGGACATGGTTCTCTATCCTGGTAAATGCGGTATTAAAGTAGGAGTAGAAGGGTTCAAAATTTTCCAAAAAACAACTCATCTGCGCCAGTTGAATCGATCATTTCACACCCTGAAATGATCGTTTGAGGCCTTGAGTCGATCGTTTGGGACCTGAGCCGATCATCTGGGGCTCTGAGCTGATCGGCTGGAGTTCTGAGCCGATCAGTTCGTGGTCCTGATCCAACTCAAATTGACTTTCAAATTTGTTTCTGATTAATCAAATATTAATCCTTGTCCAAATTGAATTTGTACAAGGGAAACAAATTGTATTTGCAAAATAGTCTTCTGACTTTCCAAATGATCGCGGTTGGTCACACGAATCGACTTGTTCAACAATTAAGCTGATCATCTCATGACACATGAGCCGATTGACTCACAACTTGAGCCGATCGGTTCAACAACCTGAGCCGATCAGTTCATCCCATCAGCCGATCGGTTGGGGCAGGAGACTATGCAAAATCAGTCAATTGCAATTTCAATCAATATGATACTCTAATCAATCAGTCCAACACCTTGAATACTATGATATTGAGCTATCAATCGATTGAGTGTTTAATTGAACTACTAAACTCCTTTAGTAATCAATCTAAACATCATTTGTGGATAAAATCCTCTTCCAGGATAAATCCTATGTGTGTGACCCTGTAGGTCCATTTCACATTGGCAGCGAAAGTCCATAACACTTATGACTTCACAAGCAAAGAGCGGTGCCTAGTCGCACATTAGTGCTACCCAAGTGAAATATAAAGTTGGAGAACAACTTTAAATCCTACAATCCGTGAATGGTGTTACAACGAATGTATAATTCCTTTGTCACTGATATCCCAAATGAACTCAAGGCATGTAATAGTCATCCTGTCAATGTTCATTCACTTTCTTGATCTCACAATAGATTGGAGGAGATATGTATGGAATCAATATCACATACTGATTCACACATGCGTGTGCACACCTATCTCAATCCTACTCATCAAGTGGCCATGGATATCAAACTCCCTTAGGAGGGACAAATCCCATATCTATCACTCACCCCTCAAAATCCCCATGTGTCAAAGCCACCCAATCATCACCTTTATAACAACCCATGTTTCAGGACTGTGTTTGATGATGTCAAAGTGTACCCAACGACATGTGTTCAGTGTAGTGATTTCAGATCAAAGAATCACACTCACCACCATCATTGTGAGAACTGACTGTGACTACCATGTCATGGTTCCATGTGTCAAACTCATAGTGGGTATGACTGGTAAACTTGTTCTCTAACAAGTACCTATGTGTTTGGTTTGATATATCCATATCATGACTAACGAGATTCTATCATCAAACAACACCACAATATAGTCTTGTGTGTCATTGTTGTCTATCTACCTTCCACAATGACATCCGACTAGGGACATAATAAGAATGTACAAAGTATTAGCATCCGTATGATCTCATCGTTCAGGTCCTCAACCTGAAAGCATACGTCATTGAGTATTGTCATTCTCTAAACATTCAATCTATTCTATCATTATCTCATGTGACTGAACCAGAAAGAATTGGAAGCTTGCCTTTTATGTTTATCAAATCAATCTTAATGTATCCCATCAATCATCCCATGATTGGCTCTCAGGGCATACATACCAACAAGCCTTTACACTTTGATGTCCTTTATTCCATATATTGCTCAATTTCCTATTTAGTATGCACATACCAGCCTTTGCTGATGTCATCTATTTTCTCTTCTTGCTGGGGTATGCTTCCAACCCTAGGTGAAGGACTCGAATGATAAGGCTGAAGTTTTGGACTAGCTTAAGGAGTTAAAGCTCGGAGACAAAGTTGTTATGATTTAGATTTCCCTCTATTTAGATTTGTATGTTGTATCATACATGTAAACCCTTACAGTATATTATAATGTACTTCTATAATAACCTTGTTATAAATTGAATATAGTCAAAAAAAATATTCTGCTGGTATACTTTTGTTTTTTTTAATACCATTTATTGAAATTTGAAAATGTTACACCTATTCCATCATACCTTTGAGTGTGCTTGGAATGGATGTTTTATTCTTCAATTATTCTTTAGTAAGGGGGTGATCCCGCCTCCTCACAACATGGTATTAGAGCCCATAGTTGTCAGAATCTGACTATTTCAATTTTGTCTCCCTAGTTAGAATCCTTGCCTTACCTTTAAGTGAAATTTTTTCCCTAGAGTTGATCAATAGATGATGAAGGGTTGATTTAGGATCATATAGTTTCACATTAGAATAATGATGAATAGATCCTTAAAATATTTACAAGTAAAAGACACATAAGTAATCATAGTAACTTGAGGTTATTTAGCTTGGCCTTTAGGCAAATACTCAGACATGAAGTTGAAAGCAAAGGTGTCTAGAAAAGATCAAGGTTTGGGGGCTGGCAAGATTTTCCTCCGCACCACTAGCTTGGTTTACGAGGACTCCCGAATCCATATGATATCATCCTGGCCTGAGCTGATATGAATTGTCCGAAATAGCATGCTTTTAGGCAATAATAACCTTAGACATCTATATAATTTATCTTTAGGGACCCTAATATGTTTAACTAGTCTCCTAGATGTAAAGACTTATTTGACGATGGATAAGAGCACATTAATCCATAGTTCATAGTTAGTCTTTACAAGTTATGTTTTTTTTTGCATGATGCTTATGTAGTTGGATGTAAGGAAGTATAGGCGAACCTTTCATACCTAAAGAATAGTTTTAACTTAATAAGATGAATCCTTTAAGGGGTGGTGAATAAGTTGTTTTCTTATATAAGGTTATTTTTATTTCAAGGATGAAATCTTTTTAAGGGGTGGTGTGTTGTAACATACTAGATCTCAAACCCTACCCTAGAAGTTTGATCTTTTTGGACGTAGCCAATCAAGGTTGAAGGTTAGACCTAAATAGATGTTTAGTATGATCCTAATAATCTAATACATGAATTTATCACCCTCATGTAGCCTAATGTTTTCACAATATTCTTAGGTTAATAATGGATACATAAAATATGCCACATAACTCGTTTTGGTGGTAATATAAAGATAAAGAACTTAATTGGATGAATAATTTAGATAATGGGTCGTTAATGGGCCATATGACATATCTCATATAAATAAGTCTCAAAAGTGGAAACAAACTTTAAATTCGAAATCTACATATCAAAATTAACCTACATGCCAAATTTTACCTAATTTGGACAACCTTGAAATATAAGGGTAAGTTTACGAGAGAGAAAATCAGTAAAAGGCGTAAGTAATGAATAATGTGATGATATAACCTCAAAATATGGTAATAATTTAAAATTATTATTCAACACATAAAGATAACTTGTGGATGAAGTTTCACCAAATTTGGATGTTGTTTGTGCAAGTTATGCAATTTTAGGTACATTATGGACTTTTCTACAATTTACCCAATTGGGAGGATTTCTTTGCAAATTTTCACATGCAATTATAATATTTAGATATTCTCTTATCATTTTCGAGTTTTTGAACCATGGGGCACCTATTTGCACCTTGGTTTGAAGGTGTTACTTTCCAAGGGCATTTTAGGGATTACTCTCTTCATAAATGAGCTTATCTTTAGAAGCTATCAACCAATGGGGTTATTTCTTTGATTGGAGGTCGTTTGGGATAGCCTATAAGTGTCCATAAACTGATATTTGATATTCAAAAAGCCTCTATGAGCTGTCCTCTTGGATGGCCATGAAATCCCTAGGCTGAGGACACATGGAAATCTCCATGGACACCTCATACTTGACTTCTTCCTTATCCATGAAGGTTTGCTTGTCCATAGGCACCCTTAGCATTGGACACATGGAAATTAACTTGAAACCTTATGCTTGACTTATTCCTTATCCATAAAGGCTTTCTTGTCCATGGACACCCTTATACATGACACATGGAAAGTCTCATAGACACCTCATACT
Organism: Alisma plantago-aquatica; assembly: GCA_963693085.1. NCBI lineage: Eukaryota > Viridiplantae > Streptophyta > Magnoliopsida > Alismatales > Alismataceae > Alisma > Alisma plantago-aquatica. The sequence continues at coordinate 1,260,815,341 of OY856409.1, forward strand.
TGACCTCTTTCTTTATATAACCATATCTACCCCTTCCCAACTCCAAATTCAAAAACTCTTGCTCTCCTTTATTTCCTCTATCTTAGAGCATCATTCCTACTCTGTTTTTCCATGAAGGTGCTGCCCCAAGGTAAAAGGAGGTGCCTACCTTGGTGAAGAAGGATCCTAGGGTTCCAAATTTCTCTATTTAGGATTTCTTAAGCTCCTTCTTGGTGATTTTGACCAAAACTAGTAAGTATCCTCCTTTCCTTCCCTATTTTCATGTTGTTAGTCTTCCTTCCATCTTCCTCTAGGTCGGAACTATGGCCTTCCATGGTGAAACCCCACCTAGAATCCATAAACACCTCATCTCCATGTTCTTTTGTTAGGGTTTTTCACCTCTAAAGTGGAGAAGGTGCTTCTTGCTTGAGATAGGAGATTTGTTGGAGAAACCAACCTCTCTAAGATTGGGAACCTTAATTATTAGACCTGTCCACCTTCCCTAAAGGTTCTTTGGAGGCCTATGCTTGGATCTAGGACTGACTTGGACTGTTTAGACTCTAAAATTGAGGTATAATGTATCCCCTATTCTTCTATGTTGAGCAATTCACCTATGATTATTCATTCTCTTTGTCCTATGGACATTAGCCTGTACACAGTGTCTTTTCTTTTAAAAATAATGGTTCATCTAAACTACCTTATTTGATATTGATCATGTGATCATGGATATTCTTTTGAACTCTTATGCTTTGTTCATGATGGAACTCTATAAGATGACATGTGATGTCTTTTTCCCACTTATGAGGTGGATGTATATGTTGGTCACTTATGTGGTGACTAGTTTATATATTCCGACTATACTTTCTACTTGCCTCTAAATTTAACATGCTATTTGATTCAGTAGCACTAGAGTGGTGTAATTGTATTGGATTTTATGGCAGATGTGTTATTTCCTGTCGAGCAGATGTGATATTTCCTGCTCTTTTGGGATGGAAAGGAATCTCATACCCAGGGCAAGATGTGTGATTCTTGGCTCGTGTTTTATATATTTGGGAGATTGGCAATATTCCTTTCTCTATCAGGTTTTAAGTTTATGAGACTTGGCCACCTTTGTGTTTATATTGTTCTAGGGCTATGCTTATCTCACTTGCATGCAAGTTGATGATGATTGTAGGGGTGTGTTCCTACTTTCTTTACATGTGCTAGTATGGCACAACCTTATTGTTTTGATTACGACAAATATCTCTTTTTTTATTGAAAATAATTTCTCTTGATACCCACTTGGGTTTTCCTTATCTTTTCCATGGGAAGACTTTACACTTTTATGTCCTTTATTCCATATATTGCTCAATTTCCTATTTAGCATGCACATACCAAGCTTTGTTGATGTCATCTATTTTCTCTTCTTGCTGGGGTGTGCTTCCAACCCTAGGTGATGGACTTGGATGATAAGGCATGAAGTTTTGGACTATTTTAAGGAGTTAAAGCTTAGAGACAAAGTTGTTATGGTTTAGATTTCCCTCTACTTAGATCCTTATGTTGTATAATACATGTAAACCCTTACGGGATATTATCATGCACTTTTATAATAACCTTGTTATAAATTGAATATAGTCAAAAAAATTATTCCGCTGCTATACTTTGATTGTTTTGAACACCATTTATTGAAATTTGAAAATGTTACACCTATTCCATGATACCTTTGAGTGTGTTTCGAATGTATGTTTTATTCTTCAATTTTCTTTAGTAAGGAGGTGATCCTGCCTCCTCACAATTGGTGTGTATAAATATATCTTGAAACTTTCCAGTTTTCCCAACTGAATTTCTTTCTATGTTTTAAGTTCCTTTCCAAGTTGTGTGACACCCAGGGTGTGTTGATAACTTTCCTTCTTCTAACCTCCCAATGATTGTGAGGCTTATGAACCCCAACTATGAAAATGGGTTCGCATCAAAGTCTTATGCAATCTGAAGGGTCTTTTAGAACCCATCAATTAAATATGAGAGGGTTGGGTGTGTCTCCCTGACTGATTGGAGATCAACAACAGTGGTGGTTCATTGTCTATCCCTAAAGAGTAGAGTCTTGTTGCATGTTGTGTTATTAAGGGAAGATCAAACCCAAGACCAATGAGTTAGGGTAATAGATCGATGGGAATGGAGCTATTTTGGGATATCCACTACAAAGCCTAACTAGAGGAGCTATAATGGATCGAATTAAGTATGGGAAAGGGCCAATAATATGCTCCTCTCAAGAATGGACCCAAGGAAGAGAGTGGCCCAATTAGTAGAGGGCTCATCCTAGACCCTAATTGATATGCAACAAGTTTCTAAAGCCTCAGATTGCCAGATGAATTACTACCAATAATCTTATGATCTATATGTTATAAAAGAATCAATATAAATAGTGGGAGTGTCCTAACAGAAAAATAACATGCCATTTTGACCAATATAAGAATACCTATAATTATATGGACTTACAATAGGATTTTAATAAAAATTTTATAACCACATGTTTGTATAAAATGATGCATAAGTTGTTTAGTCATGCATAATGATCATAAATTATATTCTTCAGGATAAATGTATATATGTAGGCAGACACACACAAAGATACATATACATACATGCATATATACATACATACATACACACCTACATAACCCACCCCCTCCGTCTCTAGGGTTCCTTTGGCGATCAGCCAGACGATCTTGAGAAGGACCGGAGGTAATGGGATCCCCTCATCGGGGTCCTTCCTGCCCACCCACCACACCTATCCCCACCTCCACCCCTCCTCCACCCCAACCCAATGATCCTGGTTCCACATATGCGGAGAAAGAAAGCGAGCTAAACGACGCACCTAAGAATCTTTGGACACACGTCGTGATGAGGACGACAGCTCAAGAGAAGGAAAGATCCGACCTGAATTTTCTTAAAGCATCAAAGATCGATGGCAGATTCGTCGTCATCCTTGAGGAAGAGGAGTACAACAGAATGAAGGATATATGGGAATTCTCTGTTTCCATCTACGTCATGGGAAAGATACCCTTTTATCCATATCTAGCTACATGGATCAGGAGAACTTGGTGCCCCAAACGTGAGTTCGATCTGGTGTCCAAACCCAATGGTTTCTTCATCATCCATTTCTCCAATGATATGGATAAGAAATCCTGCCTCCTTGGAGGCCCACACTGGTTCGACTATCAATTGGTAATCACAAAAGATTATAAATACGGTGATCCTCTTGTCAAAGAGCATCTGTCCTCGATCCCTGCATGGATCATAATTCCTTCCAATGGTAAATCCTGGACCAAGAAGGCCGCAGGCACAGTGGCGATGGGAGTAGGTTCTATTCTTCATATCGAGACCAGAGCCATGGAAGGTCCCGGCACAGATGTAGCTTGTGTCTTAGTTGAACTAACGGCGGAGGAAGAACAACCGGACACAGTCTGGTTTAGCGTCCCTGGGAAAGGCGAGCAACCCTTCAAGATTCACTATGATCAAATACCTACAAAAGGTGCTACATGCTGTGTTTTTTGTCACGATGAGGAAGATTGTCCAATGAAACCCAAGGTTCCAGTTCCAACTCAGCAAAGTGATGAGGAGAACTTTCAATTACCTAAGAAAGTCTGGAAACCTAAGGCTGCAGACAAGCAACACCCTGAGAAATCTACCGAAAGAGAAGAAGGCGAAGTCGTCAGCTCGGAAGCGACCTCTTCCACGTCCAACCAGTTTAGTTCTTTGGACTCCAATAAGGAAGAAGATGACTTACTGGAGACTATGAAAGAGATTCCTCCAACTACATCTCATAAAAAAAGAAAGGAAAAATAAAAGGTGCCAGGTAGGTCTAAAAGGAACTCTAAAAATTAGTTTTTATGTCTATCCTAGTATGGAAAGTAAAGGGAGTCAATAAACCCTAAAAAAGAAAGGAGGTGAGGGATTGGATCACTGGTAGTAACATTTCCATTTCTGCAATTATAGAAACTAAAATAAAAAGATGCAACTCTAGTTGCGTCAGTTCTATTTTTCCTGAAGGATGGCTCTGCATTTCTAATCTGGATAAAGTTGAACTTGGAAGAATTTTCTTGGGTTGGAACCCAAATGTATGGAACGTCAATATCTATAAGAAAACTGAGTAAATGATCACGGTTACTTGCAAGAATAATGGTGGTCTCATGATTTGGTTCACTGCTGTATATGCCTACAATCTTCACAACTAACGCAAGGACCTTTGGAATGACATTGAACTCCTCTCAAACTCTATAAACGACCCCTGGATATTGATGGCAGACTTCAACAATGTTAGGCTCCAAGAAGAAAAGAAAGACGGACGTCTGGCTCATGAACCTCCAATAAAGGCTTTCAATCGCACAATTAACATGGTTGATCTTTGTGAACTCCCTATGAATGGGGATATCATCTATACATGGAACAATGAAGGCAAACCAGACAAAAGGATTGCCAGTAAACTAGATAGAGCTCTAGTTAACAACCAATGGCTCTAAACTCTACCCAATGCACATATTAAAGTAGCGGGAATAGACATAAGTGATCATGCACCTCTGATCATGCAAGTTCAGGAAAAGAAAAAGAAGGCAAGACCCTTTAGATTCAAAAATTTCTAGTCATCTTGGAATGGATACACTGACATCATAAGTGAAGCCTGGAACAAAAGAGTTGAAGGAAATCCCATGTTCATTTTCACCAAAAAGCTTATGAAAGCTAAACAAATGCTGAAGAAATGGTCCAAAGAACATGCCAACATCCCTGAATTACTAGTCGGATGCAAGAAAGAACTTACTGTAATTAAAACTAGCCTCCTCACTGATCCTCTCAATGCCCATCTCATTGAAGCCGAGCTGAAGCTGAAATCTCAAATTGATGATATCAAAAAATCCGAGGAAAGCTATGCCTGGCAACACAGCAGGCAGGCCTGGATTGCGAATGGTGATCGCAATACAAGGCTCTACCGCAATGCCATCAGAAAACATGAATCCCAAAACACTATTGCAGAACTCATTAATGAAGATGGCACTGTTGTGAACAGTCAAGAAGATTTGGAGATTCAAGCAACCGATTTCTATAAAGCACTCTTCAACAAACAACAAGAGATGAACACCATTCCTCATAATGAAGCTCTCGACTGGAGGTATAAATTAACCAGTTCTCATAACAACATCCTTTGCAGGGAAGTCAATATAGAAGAACTAAAGGATGTTGTATGGAGAATCGGGGTAAACAAGTTCCCAGGCCCTGACGGTTTCAACGCCCATTTCTATAGAGAAGCCTGGCAAACAATCAAATTCGATCTTCTGAATAGCATCAATTGGATTATGAAAGGGGGTAGCATGCTAAGGCAAACCAATCATGCTTTTCTAACTCTCATACCAAAGAAGAAAACTACCGCTACTTTAGCCGATTTTAGGCCTATTTCCTGCTGCAATGTCCAATACAAAGTGTTGGCTAAAATCCTTGCTGAATGTCTCAAATTGGTGCTTCCTTTTCTTATCTATGAAGCCCAAGGTGCCTTCATATCCGGTAGGAGTATTTTGGACTGTGCACTCCTTGCAGGTGAGTTCATGCTGGATTTTAATGTCAAACGAGGGCATAAGAAAATATGTATGAAACTTGATGTCTCGAAAGCATTTGATAGCGTCCATAGGTACAAACTCTAGCAAATCATGAAGGACATGGGCTTCTCAAACAAATGGATATCGCTCATACAACCATGTGTTACTACTATCAGCTATTCAGTTCTTGTCAATGGCACCCCAAGTGGCATTTTTCAAGCTTCAAACGGACTGAGACAGGGAGATCCCTTGTCCCCTCTTTTATTCACCATATTAATGGAATATTTCTCTCAACTTATGAAGAAGGCAGAATCCAACATGGAAATATCTACCTATACAGTGAGAGGGACAAAAACCATGAGCCATCTCATTTTCATAGACGATGTTCTAGTCTTCCTGGAAGCTAAACCTAAGTATCTTGTAAATCTCTAAACTCTCCTTCAAAGATTTGGAACACAAATTAGACTTCACATCAATGAAGCCAAAACCCAAGTGTTCACCTCCTCCAATTGTGATTGCATCAAACAAGAAATTGAGTATGCACTACGAATGAACATCATCTCTCTACCCACCAAATACCTCGGCTTCCTGCTAACTGGTGGCAAACTCCAGGTGAAAGATTTCACAGAGTGCACTGACAAGCTAGAGAACATAATCAGCAGATGGCCTCTTAATAAAACATCCATGGCAGGGCGTATCACCTTAACCAAATCTGCCTTGGAAGGTCTGCTCATTTACTGGGTTCAACAAGGAGAAATCCCATCTGCAGTACTCGATCGTATCAAGATGACTCTATCCAATTTTATCTGGGCAGGAGGCACCCATGCTATGAAATACTCAAGACTGGCCTTACACAAAGATGAAGGAGGCATTGGTCTGAAAACACCGGCGGTGATTGCCAACTGGGGCACCATAAGATGTATCATCAACTTCCATCAGGGTAATTCAACCTGGGCACGCTGGATGAGAGTCTGTTATGCAAAAGGATTGGATTATGAACCTATGACCAGAGAAGGTTACTCTCGAGTTATCAAAAAAATGACTATGGTATGGAAGCAAATCAAATACGCCTTCAGCTTCATTTCCGGCAACTGGCAACTTAACAGCAGCATCAACCCTTGGGAGTTGGCCAAACTAAAAGATAACACCCTACCTGTACCACCTTACTTCACCAAGCATATCTGGAACGAATATGAGATTCCCAAATGGAGTATGTGCCTCTACTGAGCTACCTTTGAGTCTTTCCCCACCCTGGACAAAATTGAGAGATGGTACCCAGGCACCTTCTCAACCATCTGTCTGTTATGTAATGAAGAATCAGAAACTCACGAACATCTTTTCTAAAACTGTCCCTTTTTTTTAGGAAAGTCAGAAGGCCATTTTATTCATCCCGCCCTTCTCTTGCAGGTAATGAAATAGGAGTACAATCTTGTTCTACCGAAAATTTAAATTTGGTGGGTATCCCACCATTACAAAGAAAAGAAGAAGGAAGGTGACCCACAGGGTCGAGTGGAATAGCCTTATACCTGCAGCTATCCCTGTTAGTTTTGAGGTGATGCTTGGCAAGGGCATCAACTAGATGAATCCGTTCGCGCGGAGTCTTCAGAATCCTCACATTCTCATGACTATCTAACAGCTTCTTAATCGGTTCAGTCCAATTGTCCAGCTTAGTAAACTTCCCTGCAGTGTCTTTGATAGCTTCAATCGCCATGGAACAGTCTGACAGGATACTAATAGGCATACTGAGATCATTCACAGGGTCATGCATGGCTGAGCTAATCGTGCGCAGTTCAGCTTTAATTGAGGAATCCACCTCGACTATCTCAGCCATCCCATCTAGCCACTGACCATTACAATTCAACATGATCTTTGCAATCGCAGCAGTCTTGCCTCTCAGTGCCGCATCCACCATAATGACTTTCCCAGTATTGGAGGTGATCGCCTCAGGTAACGGGTCATATTGGAGATCAGATTTCATCTTCATCTTGGTCTGTTGCCCATCTTTGATGAGTTGATGTTGATGTACAATATCACACACCTGACGTTCCGGAGTGATATTAGCATTTTCAAAACTGTCCCTTTATCATAGCACTATGGAGCCAGGTTTGTGATATTACAAAACTTAGCCACATGCAACTTCTCTCAACGAAGGAGATGATCTTAGTTCTCGGTCCAAGCCTCAACCTGCATAAGAAAAAGTCCCTAACAGCCCTTTCAGTAGTTTACTACCACACTTGGAAAGAAAGAATTACCAGGAAGCACAATTCCAAGGCTAGCAATATAGAGTACATTGGGAAGAAAATCTATAAAATCTTAACCTATAGGCTCAATGTATAGAACTTTTCTCCTTTTTTGATTGTTTAGTAGCATGCAGGGGCTACTATGTACTTTGTCCCAACTTTGTTGGGGTTTCAGAATAAAATTTACCAAATTCCGATACATACATATATATATGTATATGTGTATGTATATATATATATATATATATAGAGAGAGAGAGAGAGAGATTCAGGCTAGAATACACTCGCGTGTGCATATCACATGCTACACTCAAGTTGTGTTTGCATATCAAGAATACTTTTTTGTAAAATTTAAACCATTGATCTTCATTTTCATACTACAATTAGGCTACATACAAATTTTGAGCTCATTTGGATGAGTATAAGTCACTCATCTGAGGGCAACAAAATCATTGCACGAAACTAATTTGAAATGTATAATTTTTGTGGTCTTCATAACATGACCTATAAATGTCCAAATGGTCTCAAATTTTATATATTAGATATTCATAAGATGTTTAAGAAGATCAATGGATTAGATTTAAAAAACATATTGCATCATGGAAAACTACTTGAGTGTATTCTAGCCTGACTCTCTCTCTCTCTCTCTCTCTTTATATATATATATATATATATATATATATATATATATATATGAACATATAAATCAATGCGCACACACACAGATATATATATATGGTTGTTTCCACTTTTTTCCTTGTCTTGTACTCACACTTAAGTGGGGCTCCTATAACCCACTTAAGTGGCCTCACTCCTATAATTATAGGATGCTATGTACTCCTTTTTGCTCACTGAAAGCAACCTATTCTACATGGTATTATAGCAAAACCCCAACCCTCCCCTCCCCTCGCCCCACCATGCCCTCCCTCTCCCTTACCCAACGACTACCACCCACCACCAGCATAGCCTGCCACCACCACTTCCACTACCCATTTCTTCCCACCTTCCCCCTCCTCCCCTCCTCCTTCCCCTTGCTGCTATGACCAAGGGTCGACCAACCCAACAACGCCAATGGTGCCCAGCCACACCACCAGCCTACAACCAACCCGACGTCTAACAAACAACCTCCACCAGTGGCTAGCGATCACATGTAGCCATAGTTGCTCGACAGTTCTAGGCGCAACCAGTTGGATCCAACTACCTCCAGTCCAAGTCACCACTAAACATGGTATCTATTTGCATGGAGTTTTGTAAGACTCCAATCTTCTCCTTCCTTCCTTTGTATGCTCTAATTCAAGCATAGTTCTACATACATATAAATGAGAGGAATTGAAAGACATTGTGTTGATCTATAAATCACCAAAACAAACAAGGGTGCATTATCTTTTACTTCCTCTCTATGTGGTTCCTATAATTTAAATGACATTGAGGGTTTGAATTTATCTATACTTATGTGTCATTAATTTGGTAGTGATTTCTATTTTATTATCAAAATCCATTCCAATAGTACCACTTCTCTTTCTACCGAGGTTTCATTCTGGTAGTACTGCTTTCTTCCTACCAAATTCTATTTCTATAGTGTCACTCCTCTTACTACCATGTTTTCATTTTGGTAGTATTTTTGTTCCTTTTCTATATCATCTTACATTCCAGAACATTAGTATTTATGTTTTGTTCTTTGTACCATGCTACATTCTTGTACCGTTATTCTCTATTTTTTTCATGCTTCTTATTCCGGTGCTATTATTGTCATTGCATGGTTGACCCCACCAAAGCACTTCCTACCATTATTTATAATGATATTCCCCTATTATTGTTGTCAAACTCAATGACAACAATATTCTTCTATGGATGAAATTAGTTCGAATGTCTTTAGAAATCACACGGTATACTCAAGTTTATCACTGAGGGTGCCCCTACTGAGATCAACATTGCCTAGACTACATGCAACAACCAGGTTCTCTTTTGGCCCTGGGGGTGCATAGAGCCTGATGTTATTGTCAAGTATATCTGACATAAGTGTGTAAAGACAATATGGGATGAAATGAAGTAGTTCTTCACTCAAGAGGACAACTGCTTTCATATATACAACACCATGGACAATATCTTCTCCGAGCAGTAAGGAGATTGTCCCTTGTTAAACTACTATGATGCAATGAAGGCTCTATTGAACCAGAAAAACTTCTTCTCTCCAAAAACCTCTTCTACGGTTACAAAAGAGAGGAAAACTCCCCCATCGGGTGCTTCAACAACAAACTTCATCCTCATTTTGATTTTGTTTGCCAACTCCTCCTGGTTGGTGTGACCCTTCCATATATGGATGGGGCATATGCGTTCCAGACCCAATCTAAGATGCTTGCTCCTTACAAATCTCCCACTCCTACATCTGAACCTCCACTAGCAATGACTTTGGTGGCCAGATGTTATAGTTGTGGATGAGGCCATTGCCCAAAGTACACTTATTGTGGCTAGTTGGGCCACACTAAAAATGTTTTCCACTCAAAGCATGGCTATCCAACACACTAAGGGAGAGGACATGGCAGGGGTTGTGCCCATGTCATCCAAGCACCTACCCACATTGGTTAAGCATCTACCTCACCAACTGGTCATGCATCACCCCCATCACACACATCTTCTCAAACTTCTCATATCTCATTGTCAAAAGAGGAGTACGAGCATATTCTCTAAGCTATACAATATTATGAGGATCCCCCCCTCCATAACAGCATGACCACATCTGCCTCCTCTCATGCTTGCTACTACTTCTAACTAGATTGTGGATGCAGTCTTATCTTCTAACCACATCTGATTCATTTATCCTCACTCCTTTATCACCACAGTGGATGTATCGATTATATGAGTAACTTGGTGTGGAATTATTCCTATCTATTCTAAAATCATGTTTATTGTTGTCCTAATAACTTTGAATATGAAATCGAAAACATGACATACATATGACATTGTTTCACTGAGTTGAGTGACTCTAATATTGATAGGAGTATGAATTGAGGTACATGGGATTGTCTTCTTTAATGATTTCCCAGTTCATTGGGACTATAACCATATAATGTATCATCTTGAATGTTTATTATTATATTATATTGGTTGTCTTATTCTATTGCATAAAATTCTTGCTCATTATGAATAATTTTCATATTTCTTATAAATATATTCCAGGATAGGGTTGTAAATGGGTAGGGTATGGTGTGAGTATGGTCATATCCATAACTATAACCGTTTAATTAAGTGGATATGGTTACGGTTATATATCTACTTTGTCGAAAGCTATACCCGCAACTACCCATATCCATATAATCACTGGGTATATGGAAGGGTAATTGGGTATACAGTTATGTTTAACTTATTATAATAATACACTACAAACTTTGAGATACAACAAACTACCACACTTAAATTGATAGGTTACAGAGAAATATCATTCAAGGCAAAGAGAAGAGATGAACAGAATGAGAGAATGCCTTTATGGCCTTCTTAATTAATTGAAATGTCATTGTGTGGCTATAAAGTCGTGTCAATGAATTTTCTCATTATCCTACTACAAGGTACTTATATTACTAGATTTGATTGCTACAATATGGAACACTACATTTTAATATAAATGTTTACTATTTTAATGTATATATACTTTCTATATGTGAGTCCTATAATATGCACCATTACATCTTAATGTAAATTATTTATGTAAAAATATAAGTACATGGGTATATGGGTATACAGGGTATGGGTATATACATAACCATAACCTTATCCTATAAGAGGTGGGTATGTGGGTATAAGGGTAAGCGGTTACATGGTTACAAAAATTTATACCCATGACGGGATTAGTGGGTATGGGTTTGAGGGTATGCGGCTATACCCATGTCCATTTACAGCTCTATTCCAGAACCTAAACATTAAGGGGATTCCCATTATGTAATATGTTGAGGTGATGGAACATACATACCAGTTGCCTCCCCTCCCATATGTAAATGTTAGGGTGATGGAACCCAAGTGACCCCCTGCTATATTGTGATTGGTGAGGGTGATGGAGCCAAAATGAAGTGAGAAATGTATAATGGTAATGTGACTTAAAAGACATGTTATTTTGCAATTGTGTTTTGAATCTAATATTGATAATGCTTTCATGTATTTCCTTCCAAGCTCTATATTGATATTACACTATTATGCTTAGTTTTTCATTAGCAATTTCCTTTATGAAAACCACATACTTAGTAAAGTTTTGCTAAAAGTCCCCACGATATAATGACTTTAGGTTTAGATACAACATGAATATGGGGATGAAATCTTGAGTCTAGTCCAAAAGTGTTAGCTAGAAGAAGTTTTAGATCTTATATTCAAGTGCAATTTGTCACTAACATGTAAGTCAAGTTTTGTAATATGTCGTGTAACTCTTCTACATAAGTGCATATTATATTTTTTGTTTATTTGAGATTTTTCATGATCAATCTATACGCACTATGTAATACACTTTGATATTAATAGTTAACATTCTAGGTAGAAAATTTTGAGATGTTGCAGAAACCCTAATCATGTACTATATTCCTAGTGCTACGTATAAACGTTCATAGTTTTTGGAAGTTGGAGAAGGGAGGTGATTATTCTTGTTGCCATATAGGGCATGTGAGAAGGTACTCATGAATCATTTATTGTTGAATATACGCAGATACCAAGAATCCATTTGAGATAAAATCCTTAGTGCAATTGAGGTTGTAGCTCTTACTGATATACAATATTTTTGTTAATATAATTCAAAACATGTGATATTTTGTTATATGGTAGTACTTCCAATAAAAATAGCAAAGGTTTCATGCCATATGTATATAGGACAAACTTGATGATTATGTGGACTGAGTAGGTGTGGATGGATCTTGGGGAGACCATATACTTATAAAAGTTTATGAAGTGACCTTAGACAATTTGCAGCCTTAAGCTAGTCATTTGTACAATACGCTCCAAGTATAAAATCTAGTACAATTGAGTGGGATATAAGGACTATTTCCTAATCAGATTTCCTTTAGGGTATCTACAAGCATTCTTCTAAGAACTGTAAGTGATTGGATGTATATTAATTTGAGATAACATAAATGTATTGACTAATATGGTACAATGAGATGTAAAAATCATCAATATCTTTCTTGATTATTTTATTTTTCTTAATATGATACTATCACATGTTTATCTACATTGGCATACGTTACCATCTTGATGGGATTCTTTATGAGCCTCATGAGGTTGTTCCATGTATTTTGGTATATAAAAGCACCATAAAGGCCAATATTATATATACTTGATAAAGAGTAACAAGTTCAACCTAGAGTGTCCTTGCACCTAGAGTGTTGGGTGGGTGGTTGATCCAATGTGATGTATTATGCTTTCATATTTGTTTTTAGTAATTGTAAAATGTGAAGTTGTCCAGACTGCATCTCATGGTGTATCTTTTTGTAGACTGGTCTACTTGTAAACTACATGATATTTTGGTGTTGTAACCCCAAGATTATCATGCAAGCATGCCCTAAAACTTCGAAGGCTACATATCTAGAAACTAAAAAAAAAAAATCTAAAATAATCTTACTTAACATCATAAACTAAGAAGGTAATGAAACAATTGAGTTAAATTTCTAACACAATTCATATAAGAGATCCAATGTATTCATATATCTTAAAGTACTTGTACATTGTTCATAATAGGTGACTGATATGTGCATTACATATCGGCTTTTTCTACAATCCCACACACAAATTTAGTTCATTTTGCATCCCTTTAGCCTCCATTCATATTTATCTTGCAACTTTTTAGTTATTTTTGCTTATCGCATGATGTTGATTGTAGATACATGCTTAAAGTGCCAAATTGGAGATATTTTGACTCAAATCTGACCCCAAATGGACTTTTCCCTGCCTTGCATCTGATTTAGACTTTATTTCTATAGAAACATCATTGGATACGGCGTGTCTTATCTAAGACATGATGTGTCCTTTCCCAAAAACCTTCACAAGAAGAAGAACATGTCATGTGATACTTAACACACGATATGTGAGTCTCCAACAGACCCAATGACAAAACATTGAAGAATGCAAACACATCATGTTCGAATTAGGAAACGGCGTGTCCATGAGACCAGAAGGCCTTCTACAACTTGCTGCCAATGCACACAACATGTTTTAATTCAGACACGCCATGTGCCTTTTGCCTGAAATGACTATAGAAGAAAGTTACACATCGTGTCTTACTTTAGACACACTGTGTACTTCACAATAGCAACAAGACCCTGTAGAACTACACATCGAGACAGGATGTGTCCTCCAAAAGACATGTTGTGTTGTTATCAGTTTCTACAAAAATGAAAACAACCGCCCCTCATTTTTAAAGACGAATGCAACTCAATGGATGGTTATCACTTGTCATTTGGAAAGTGTTTTTCATCCAAGAGAATTTCCAAAGCTAAGGAGGATGATTTTGGGGTGTAAGAAGGTGGTTACTTGCAAAAGTACCTCCATTTTACCTATTTTCTTCTCCAGTAAGGTGTAGCAAAGCTACTTCTCTCATTCAATCTTTCCAGGAGGGAATATTGTCTAAGTTGGAGCAGTTCCAAGGGTGGAATTTCATCCTATAACCGGAGTTCTACTTCCCTGTGGCTACATCTTTGGTCCCTCTAGCTTTTCTTCTCTTAAACATGCAAAACTTTAAAATCTATGCACTATGTCTGCATATTTCCATTATGGATGAGTAGGACTCTTTCCTTGGGCATGGGAGAGTAACTCCCATGCCATTGTTCATGTGAACTCAAAATTTATGCTTATTTCTAGTTTAAGTTGTTTTTTCCATGGATGCCTATGGTGCTTCTTGCTTGTATATTTGGCTGGCCACCTCTTGTACATGTTTTATGCTTACCTTGTGCTTTGGGAGAATGTATGAGGGAGTAAGGAGTAAGATATATGGCAATGTTCTCTTGACCACTAGAGTGGCTAGAGAATATTGAGGATTAATGTTGTTTTTGAGACTAAGCATAGACACTGGAGCGTTATGTGATGTTGAGAACCATCTCATGACATTGGGAAATGCATGACGATGGCAATCTCCTTGCTTGTTAACAGTGATCTTTATTTTGTTGTTCATATGATATGATGGTATGGTGGTGAAATCTATTGCCCAAGCTCTTAATTGCTTAATCAAACCCTTTTAATTTAAGACTTTTTCTCTTTCTTTCTTCTTAGGTGTGTAATCAAACCAACTTTTTGCAACCCGATTTAGATTAATGAAAGTTAACAAATTTGTGCCTAACTAGCCCAACTCCTTGTGTTTGACACTCAGCTACATTGACTACGTACACTTGTGGGTGATTAGTGAGTTGAGATCTCTCTTTCTAAAACTTCCAACAAGTTTTTGGCGTTGTTGTCGGGGAGCTACAATAACTTTTAGTCAGAGTGGACGAGTTAATTAGTAATTGAGACTAAGTCAATATTTTGCATTTCATATCATGGTATCTCTTGGACTTTGTGAATCTTACTCAATTTTTACTTCTTAGGGTGCATGTGTCATTCTAAGAGGGGTCTGTAGGCATCCATATTTCTAGACTGTGAGATAGAGTGGACTTTCAGTAGCCATAGAAGAGCAAGGAGAAGTGAAAATTCTTCAAATCTGGGAGAATCACATCCTTCATCAGTGCGATATTCACCTTCACACCGTGTTCACCCATCCCTCTTCAAGAACTAGAGATGGAAGACAATCATCCACTCAAAGAACATGATGTGACGACCACCATCAACATTTTTTGGGTCGTTGATCATCCTGTAATATAGGCTAACAACTTTTCCATCAGCCCTACAATCATGCATAGGGCTGTAAATGGGTACGGGTAGACCCACAGAACCGCAAATCCGGACCCTTTAAAGACCCATTATGGGTCTAAATTCTTGTACCCGCATACCCTTGGACCCGCATATAAGTGGGTCCACAGATGGGTATGCTTAGACCCATACCCGCTAGACCCGCAGACCCGCTATAGATAAATAACTACTTAGATAATATTTTATTTATATCATACTTTCCTAGTATAACTAATATAATACTTTTGATTAAGTCCCACTTTAATTTTAATAAGGTTGAGAGTAGTCATCAAATAGAGAATTAACTATTCTAGTTTCAATCATGAGAAACATATGTAAACTTAAAATCAAAATAGTTACAACATATGCTACATAATTAAAACATTATGACGATGACTACAAATATGATACAAACTAGCTCAACTAATCTTCAATCTACAAAGTTATTTAATACAACTATTGCATGTTAATGTACTGATAGTAATATCTTGTAGTATTAATACAAATGAAACATAATCATAATTTTCTTCCAATAACAACATGATGTTCTATATAGAACCGCTTACCCGCATACCCGCATACCCTCACCGCAAACCCGCTATTAATGTGGGTACGGGTATGGTGCGGGTCTAGATTTTTTATTATGCGGGTCTAGAACCGGAACCAGCCCTGCTAAATTAGATGGGTATGGGTATGGGTATGGCACCGTACCTGAACCGTTTACACCCCTAATCATGCATATATATATGATCCAACAGAATCATTTTGGGGGTACACCAATGGAGGATCTAAACCTCCACATTGCTAAATTTCTATAGTACATGAACACATTTAAGATTAATGATGTTCCTACTAAAGGAGTGCACTAACTCCTATTTCCATTCACTTTGTGAGGTCAAGCCAAAGCATGGCTCTTATCATTGCTTCAACGTTCTATCAAGAGTTGGGATGATCTATTGAATGCTTTTCTAGCAAACTATTTTCCTCCTAACAAGACAGTTTAGTTGAGGAATCAAATCACAAACTTCAAACAACAAGAAGGTGAGATACTTTATGAGACTTGGGAGAGGTTCAAAGACCTCCAACGCCTATGCCTGCACCATGGCTTGACAAACGGGTTGCTTCTACAGACTTTCTAAAACAAGTTGTTCTATAATACCCGTATGACCATTGATGCTGCTACAAATGGAGCCTTGATGAACAAGTCATATAGTGAAGCCTACACCATTATTGAATACATGACACTCAACCACATCCAATGGAGTTTAGAAAGGACAAATCAGCCATTCTCTTCTTCTAGTTCAAATGAGAAGTCCAGCAGGAAACATGCTGTCGATGTCGTAGACTTGATTGCAGCTAAGCTTGATGCCTTAACCCAAAAATTTGAAAGTCTTTCAACTCACTTAGTCCAAGAAGTTGAGAAATTATGTGAAGCTTGTAAAACATCTGGGCATAACTCAGCTTCCTACTTTGCACCATAAATGAATACCAATGAAGCACCTGAACAAGTTAATGCAGTGGGAAATTTCAATAATAGACAAGCCAACAATCCCTTTTCTGAAACCTATAACCCATGATGGAGAGACCATCCTAATCTATCTTATAGGAACAATAATATGCATAACTAGTAGCAAGGACAAGCTCAAGGTCAACAACCTCTGAGCAACCGTCAACCAATGAATACCAATCACCAACAACCACCGGGGATCAATTCTAGCAACAATAAAGACTTCAATCAATTTCAACAAGTGATTCCTCCCCCATAGAAATCAAGCTTGTAAATCCTCCTTGAGACCTTTGTCACCACACAAATCCAGCAAAATGATGAGTTCCAGGCAAATGGCAACATATTGAAAGATGATATCACACAGCTGTCCTCCAAGGTAGATTTAATTGTTACTCATACCCAAATGTTGGAGAATCAGATAGCCCAGTAAGCACTAGCCAACCAAAGGATGTCTTCAGGGTCTTTACCCAGTCATCCTATTATGAACCCCAAGGAGAATTGTAAATATGTAACCTTGACAAGTGGAGTAGTCATAGGAGGATCTGCACCACCATCTAAGAGAAAATATGCAGAGATTGCTGACACTATTGTTGAAGACATTGCGAAAAATCAAAGCAAGAAATCTACTGGAAATCTGCAGCAAGGTGATCCTTCTAGCAAGTCAACAACCCCTTTTCCCCATAGGTTTTCTAACACCAAAGATGACATGAAGTTCAACAAATTTATGGAAAATATGAAAAAGTTGTATGTAAACCTACCCCTAGTTGAAGTCATAGACAAAATGCCCTCCTACACCAAGTTCTTAAAGGATATCCTAACAAAGAAGAGGAGATCCAGATAGGTAGAAACTATTATGCTTTTCGAAAGGCTAAGCTCCATTATCCAGAATCATATGCCAGAGAAATTAGATGATCAAGGAGCCTTTACTCTCCCTTGCAAGATAGGAGAGTCCACCTTTGATAAAGGCCTCGTTGACCTTGGAGCTAGCATCAGCCTGATCACTATCTCTTTGTGGGAGAAGCTAGATCTAGGAGATTTAAAGCCTACATCTATGACAATTTAGTTATCCAACCTCTCAATCAAACATCCAAGAGGAGTGATTGAGGATGTCCATGTTCAAATAAGAAAGTTCTTTATTCCATGTGATTTTGTGGTCTTAGACAGGCATGAAGACCCAACCAATCTGGTCATTTTCGATAGACCTTTCTTGCGCACTGTAAGTTGTTTAGTCGATGTTAGGGAAGGAAAGCTCACCGTCAGGGTGGGAGATTTAGAACTAGTATTTCCAATCTATGATGCCATGAAGGTGCCCAACTCTAAAGAATACCTTTGTCTCATTGGTACCATTGATACATTGCTTTAAGAGGAAAAGAGTTTAGTTGAAACTGTCTTAGATGATTTGGAGGAAGATGATGCATGTAACATTCTCAATGAGGAAAGTCCTAAAGCTTTAGAGATTCCACAAAGCGAAGAAGACTCAAAGAAGAATGATGCAAGCAACACCGTAACTTCATGCAAATAGGTAGAACTAAAACCCCTCCCACCTGGGTTAAGGTATGCTTTCTTAGGCCCAAACTCTTCTTCTCCTGTAATTATAAATGATGAATTGAACAATGATCAAGAAGAAAAACTTTTAAATGAGCTTCGAAGTTACAAAGATGTGATAGGTTATTCCATTGATGACCTCAAAGGAATTAACCCATCCATTTGTATGCATAGGATAGCTTTGGAAGAGAACGCCAAACAATGCATAGACCCCCAAGGAGACTTAACCAAAACATGATGGAAGGGGTAAAAAAGGAAATCTTAAAACTTAAATATGTCGGAATCATCTATCCAATAAGTGATAGTCCTTGGGTAAGTCATATACATGTTGTGCCTAAGAAAGCAGGAAAAACTGTATTTAAAGGAGAAAATGATGAACTAATACAAACAAGAATCGTCACCGGGTGGTGAATGTGCATTGATTATAGAAAACTAAACAAAGCCACTAGAAAAGACCATTTCCATTTACCTTTTATTGATTCGATGCCTGAAAGACTTGCTCACCACTCCTATTTTTTCTACCTTGACAGGTATAGCAAATTCTTTCAGATTCCCATCTATCCACCTGATCAAGAAAAGACCACATTTACTTGCACGTATGGAACTTATGCATATAGACGGATGCCCTTTGGGCTCTACAATGCCCCCGCCATTTTTCAAAGATGCATGATGACCATTTTTCCTGATTACATTGAAAAGATCATGGAAATATTTATGGATGACTTTAGCGTCTACGAAAATTCATTTGATGATTGTTTGTTAAATCTAACTAAGGTTTTGCAGAGATGCCAACAAGTCAACCTCGTGCTCAATTGGGAGAAATGCCACTTTATGGTGCAGACTAGTGTCGTTCTCGGACATGCTATTTTGAACAAAGGAATTGAAGTAGATAAAGCTAAAGTTGAAACTATTGAAAAGATGTCAGCTCCAACCAATGTGAAGGAAATTCACAGCTTTTTGGGCCATGAAGGATTCTATAGGAGATTTATTAAGGATTTCTCAAAGATCACAAAGCCTCTATGTTCTTTGTTAGAAAAAGATGTCGAGTTCGTTTTCAATGATGACTGCCAAACTGCCTTCCAGAAGTTAAATGACGCCCTAGTTTCAGCTCTAATTATCCAACCACCAGATTGCGGTGTTCCCTTTGAAGTGATGTGTGACGCCAATGACTATGCCATAGGAGATGTCTTAGGACAAAGAAAAGACAACAAACTCCATGCTATACACTACGCAAGTAAGACTCTTGATGAAGCACAAATCAATTATGCTACTATAGAGAAGGACTTGCTTGCCATTGTTTATGCATTTGATAAATTCAGACAATATCTAATAGGCTCTAAGGTCATTGTGTATACAGACCATGCTGCAATAAAATACCTTATGATCAAGAAAGATGCCAAACCTCACCTCATCCGCTGGATATTGTTACTTTAGGAGTTTGACTTAGAAATCAGAGACAAGAAGGAAACTGAGAATAGTGTAGCTGACCATCTTTCACATCTTTATTCTAGCATCAAAGACAAAGTTCCTATTGATGACAAGTTGCCCATTGAGAAGTTGTATGCAGTAAACTCTATTGTCTTACCATGGTTCACCGATTTTGCAAACTACCTTGCTATAGGATGTCTTCCACCCGATCTCACTTACCAATAAAAGAAGAAGTTCCTTCATGATGTTAAATTCTATTATTGGGACGACCCTTTTTTGTTCAAGCAATGCACGGATGGACTCATCAGGAGATGTATCCCAAATGAAGAAATTACTAGTGTGATTGCAGATTGCCATTCCTCTCCCTATGATAGACACTTTGGAGCAAACAAAACTGCAACAAAGATCCTTCAATCTAGTTTTTATTGGCCAAGTTTGTTCTGTGATGTACATACATCTGTCAAAGCTTGTGACAATTGCCAAAGAGTTGGAGGAATCTCAAAGAGAGATGAAATGTCATTGAACTCAATTCTAGAAATAGAAGTCTTTGATGTTGGGGCATAGATTATATGGGCCCATTTCCATCCTCTTACAACTACAAGTTTATCTTGGTGGCATGTGATTATGTTTCCAAATGGGTGGAGACAATCCCCACTCAAGCTTCAGATGCAAAATCAGTCATTACACTATTTTAGAAGATCATCTTTCCTAGATTTGGAGTTCCCAGAGAAATTATTTTAGATGTTGGCAGCCATTTTAATGAAGGAAAATTCAACAACCTGCTTAGCAAATATGGAGTAAAGCATAAGGTGTCCACACCTTATCATCCTTAAATAGCAGGCCAGGTGGAGATCTCAAATAAGCAATTGAAGGCTATTCTAGAAAAGATTGTCTCCGGTTCAAGGAAGGATTGGGCATTAAAGTTAGATAATGTGTTATGGGCATACATGACAACTTTTAAGACTCCCATTAGAACAACTCCATTCAAACTTATCTATGGAAAATCATGTCATCTACCCATAGAATTGGAGCACAAGGCACTATGGGCAATCAAATTCTTGAACTATGACCTTAAGAAGGTAGGAGAGAAGAGATTTTTGCAACTCCAAGAGCTAGAAAAGCTAAGAATGGATTCTTATGAAAATGCCAAAATCTACAAGGAAAAGACCAAAAGATGGCATGACATGAGAATTAAGGCCAAGGATTTCAAAGAAGGAGACCAAGTTCTACTTTTCAACTCAAACTCAAATTCTTTCTAGGGAAATTGAGATCCAAGTGGTCTAGACCGTTCTTAGTCTTACATGTCTCTCCATATGGGACCGTGGAGCTACGAGGGAAACAATCAACCTTCAAAGTCAATGGACAACATTGCAAGTTGTACACTGAGGAGAAGAAATTGATAAGGGATCCACTTGCTCCCTCCAAGATGCTTGACCAACTGATTGAGGAGTTTTACTATGGACTATAAATGGAGGAACTTGTGGGAGTTGACCCCACATTAGGATAGATTTTCTTTTTGCAATTTGAGTCAAGTACAATCTTTAATTTCCCAAAATAAACTTATCATGGATGAATGTAATAATGTAGACACTTATATCTGTATCTCATCACTTATGTAGGTGTTAATAAAAAGCTGAATTCTATAGAAATGCCAAAAGACATGACATGTCTTTATTTGACACACCGTGTTGTCACTCACAGAAAGAAAAATCCAAGAAAAAATTCAAAAAGACATGACGTGTCTTAAAATGACACACCATCTTGTTATAAAGTAGAAAGTATGAAGTTAACATCTGAAAATGAACATGACGTGTGCTAATCCAGACACGACGTGTACTTCACACACAAGAATGAGCAAATATTATCTGGAATCGAACACACCATGTCTTTATTTGTACATGACGTGTTGTCATAAATGAAAGGTTTACCCATCAGGTTTTGAATTCGTACACAACATGTGCTGAAAAGCACACTACGTGTCTTACACAACACAATATATCTCAAGAGATAGAAGGAAACCTCTGTAAGCACACACAACATGTCCCCAAAAAAGACACGACGTGTCTTCTGATGGGAAAGGACTTTTAACCCTATTTTCAAGCCACCTCTCTCACTCACCCTCATTTGAGCTGTGTGAAGAGTTGTGTGTTCCAGCATCTCCGTCGAGTGATCCACTGTGTGACCACATGTGTTCGAGCTGCCACTGTCATCACCTCTGACCTCACGAGCGTCGTGAAGCCACCTTCTCTATCGCCCGATCTATCTCTCTCCCTCTCACTTTTAGAGGTCAAAGATGCCACTGCCACTGCCTTGCCTCATCCCCATGCAAGGCTCTCATATGACTGCTCACATCACTCTGGCAAAGCCCATGACCATCTCCACCAACCTCCTTCTCCAACCATCCTCGAATACAAGGCATGAGATATGTGCATATCTATCGTGTTCTACTCCTCCAACTTCTACTCCATTCTAGGTACACGATGTGTCCCAGAGAGACACATTGTGTCTCCATCCAGTTTGAGTAACACTGCTGTAAAAGTGCACGATGTGTTCCAGTGTTGACAAGTTGTGTTGAATCACATTTGAGCAAACTCTCATAATCCATGGCACCCGTCAAGCAAACTTCAAACCACAAGCATGGAGCAAGCTCTTCCTCAGCTCTGACTTATGTCTCCATGACCCAGTTCAGGGTCACAATTGAGGAGGACCCTACCTACCAGTTCCTTATCTCAAGGAGGGTTATACCTACACGTTTTGCATGTGAGAAAACCCTTAACACCCTAGGATTTAAAGATGAAGTCATCGTGGGCCTGAAGGAACTCAACTTTCACTAGCTTTGTTGCTCGGTAATGAACACTTACCTCTGTCGTGTATATGAGTTTTTTACTACTCTTACCATTGAGAACGACCCTCAAAAGAAGTTGGAACCATACACAATTATTTGTTTTGTCTTCTGGGCTGAGGTTTCAAGCTCACCTTTAGACTTTTTACTGAGGTTTTAGAGTGCCACTACGGAGGGGCACTAAGCTTCCCGCCAGCTTTTGATAGTGATGAATTCTGGTATGAGATCACTAATGAAGACTGTCATGACACCAAGAATGATAGGGCATCTACTATTCACAACCCCATCTTTAGATATGTCCACCACCTTCTCAGCACATGAGTTTTTACAAAGAAAGAAACTTAGGGAGTGTGTGGAAAACAAGATTTATTCTTTCTGTGGAGAATGGTATATGACTTTTAGATCAATGCAGGGTATTGCATTATTACCAGGTTCTTAGACATCAAGAAAACGAAGAAGAGAGAATATAGGGACATCATGTGTGGGGGTTTGATCACCTTATTGCCAAGAAGCTTGAGGTGGTGGACCTTACAGGTCTAGAAGTTGCACCAGGTAGGAACCTGGTAGATATGCAGTACCTTCTATCAGCTGGATTGATCTATAGAGTTCCCAATGATGATACCAAGTTCATACAACTCTTTGATAATGACCAGTACATCAACATTTTGGACTTGGAAAATATCACATTAACAAACAAAGACAACTGGAAGGTCAATCTTATTGGACCAGACAAGCCAGAAGCCCATGAAAGACCACAAGATACTAAGGCACTCCCTACAACTCCACCACCTCCCTCGACAGGCACTCAGACTAAGTACTCTTGGACAATGTTTGATTCCAAGCATCTCTACATGTATGTGCAGCAATAGTTTGACCACATAGATGGTCGCCTCGACCTCATGGGTCAGCAGTATTTTGTTATGCATGACATGGTGCAACGCATGGATATGTGGAACATCTCCCAGAGCTACTATCCAATGCCTCAGCAGCACCGACCTGCACCTCAGTAGCACTACCCTACTTCTCAGTCACCACATCCTGAGTCTGCTCCACAACCCATGCACATCGACATTCCAGATGATGATGATCTCATCAACCAGTTCTTTTCTACTGGCCATGGGGGCGTTAGCCCCTCCTACTGATGCCATCCCATGATAGGTATCAGTTGCACTTTCTTTGAGTTTGATTGCTACATTGAAAACACTACAAATATCAAGCTTAGAGGGGATGCAACCGGCCAATAATGTAGTTGCTTTTGTCATTTTTTTAATTTTAGTTTTTTAGTTAATCTTGTTTTTAAATCCTATTTTTCTTTTTCCCTTGGCAAGTTCAATAGGATGTGAGACTCACTTTATGTAATGAACTATTTCTTCACAAGTTTGAACCATATTGTCCTCTTGCACAAAATCTATCATTTCAAGGAATTGTTAAAGAGCATGCATGAATCAAATGAAACCCTTGGGCCATCAACATATGCTTAAGTTTGATTTATACTTGTAGCTTGGATATTCACCTTTCACATCTCTGATTTCTTAAAACATGTAATGGTCTCAAATTTTTTATGAGTGAATCAACTTTACAACTTTAAAGAGGAGACGGGATGCCCTTGCCAAACTCTTAGTGCATATACAATTGCTATTCTAGTGAACATTTCTTCAAACAAATGAACAAAATCTAGCTAACTTTACAATCTTGTTGACTCTCTATTTGTGGGTATTGCCTTATTTTATCCTCGTACCCCTTAAAAGATTGTGAATTTCCCACATATCATGCTAGCCTAGTGTAATCCCGATCTGGCAACAATGGTTAAGTGGTATGTATCAAAAAAGAGGGTAAAACACCCCAACCGACACTCCACATGTGCAAAAGCCTACATTAGCAGTTGAGTGGCCGAACTCGCAATCCATTGCCAAAATAATCTAACAAAAAAGAAGAAGAGTTCAACTAAGATTGCTAATGTTAACTAAGTTTTCATCGTTTGTATCTTTAATAGATGAGATTTCATGTTGCACATCCACTAATTGTTTGTCCTGGCCATCCAAATTCTACTTAATACTGTTTAATCAATTTATTCATTTGTTTATGACCACCCCTGCTGAACTAAATATCTCTTTCATGAATGTTTGAATTGAATTGATGTCTACAAGTATAAACAAGTTGATCATGGTTGATGTGGTCTCATACTCATCTTTCTTTTAATTTGATCTATACATGAGCTTTGCAAATCTTTCATTTGTGCTCTATGCTCTTTTTGCTTGAGAACAAGCAACTGTTCAAGCTTAGAGGGATTTGATGTGTGCATTCGATATCAACTTTTTCTACAATCTCACACACAAATTTAGTTCATTTTGCATCCCTTTAGCCTCCATTCATATTTATCTTGCCACTTTTTAGTTATTTTTGCTTATCGCATAATGTTGATTGCAGATACATGCTCAAGTACCAAATTGAAGATAGTTTGAATCAAATCTGACCCCAAATGGACTTGTCCCCGACTTGCAGCTAATTCAAAATATATTTATGCAGAAACAACATTGGACATGGCGTGTCTTATTTAAGACACAACATGTCCTTTCCCAGAAACCTTCACAAAAAGAACATGTAGTGTGATACTTAACACATGACGTGCGAGTCTCCAACAGCCCCAATGCCAAAATGTTGAAGAATGAAAACATGTCATGTTCGAATTAGGACACAACGTGTCCACAAGACCAGAAGGCCTTCTACAACTTACTGCCAACGCACACGACGTGTGTTAATTCAGACACGTCGTGTGCCTTTCATTTGAAATGACCACAGAAGAAAGTTAATCGTCATGTCTTACTTTAGACACACAGTGTACTTCACAACAGTAGCAAGACCTGGCAGAACTGCACATCGAGACATGGCATGTCCTCCAAAAGACACGTCGTGTCGTTATCAGTTTCTGCAAAAATGAAAACAACCACCCCTTGTTTTTAAAGACGAGTGCAACTCGATGGGTGGTTATCACTTGTCATTTATAAAGTGTCTTTCGTCCAAGAGAAGTTCTAGAGCTAAGGAGGGCAATTTTGGGGTGGAAGAAGTTGGTTACTTGCAAAAGAACCTCCATTCTACCTATTTTCTTCTCCAGTTCTTCTCCGAAGGTGCAACAGAGCTACTTCTCTCATTCAAGCTTTTCGAGAGGGAAGATTGTCCAAGTTGGAGTAGTTCTAAGGGTGGAATTTCATCCTCTAGCTGGAGTTCTACTTCCCTTTGGCTACATCTTTGGTCCCTCTAGCTTTTTCTTCTCTTAAACATGCAAAACTACAAAATCTCTACATTGTGTCTGCATATTTCCATTATGGACGAGTAGGACTCTTTCCTTGGGCATGGGAGAGTAACTCCCATGCCATTGTTCATGTGAACTTGAAATTTATACTTATTGCTAGTTAACTTGTCTTTTCCATGGATGCTTATGGTGTTTCTTGCTTGTATATTTGGTTGACCACTGCGTGTACATGTTTTATTCTTACCTTGTGCTTCAAGAGAATGTATGAGGGAGTAAGGAGTAGGATCTATGGCAATATTCTCTCAACCACGAGAGTGGCTAGAAAATATTAAGGATTAAGGTTGTGTTTGAGACTAAGCATAGATGTGGGAGCGTTATGTGACATTGAGAACCATCTCATTACATTGGGAAATGCATGACGATGACAATCTCCTTACTTGTTAACAATGATCTTTATTTTATTGTTCATATGATATGATGGTATGGTGGTGAAATCTATTTCCCAAGCTCTTGATCACTTAATCAAACCCTTTTACTTGAAACCTTTTGCTTTTTCTTTCTTCTTAATTGTGTAATCAATCCAACTTTATGTAACCCGATTTAGATTAATGAAAGTTAACAAATCTATGCCTAACTAGCCTAGCTCCTTGTGTTTGACACTCGGCTACATTGATCCTGTACACTTGTGGGTGATAAGTGAGTTGAGATCTCTCTTTCTAAAACTTCCAACAGTGACTGATGCCACCACCTATTTTTGTGAAGGATATGCATGCTCATTGCATACACCATAAAATTCATGTATAGGGCATATAACAAAAACCCCAGTTGTAGATACTTCATTGAATAGAACAACCTAATCATACTTTAGTATACATGAACGACTATAAGCACCACAAAAAAGTAGATTCCCACCTTGTAGTCATTGATGCCCAGGGGAATGGGACTCCCCATCACCAAACCCATGGGATGGGTGCTGAAAACATAAAAAGAGTGGGAAACCATGAGAGAAAGATCAAAGTCCAAATGAGATATAAACCATTTGCAGAGCAATATAAGTATACAACTTTTAGAATATATTTTGAATTAGTTAGTTCCATGTAAAATAATAACTTTGATATATATATATATATATATATATATATATATATATATATAGAGAGAGAGAGAGAGAGTAATCAAGTAAAAAATAAAATCAAAAAAGTACTACACAACATGATTAACATATTTTATTATAAGATCAAGGTAGTTGGGGTGTACCACCAAAACTACAAGCTAGTGACTATAATAATAAATTCCCCCAGCCAACCATAAACGATCTTAGGATTATCTGTTCTCCTTAAGTTCCTATTTTCCTAGGTTTATATATAATATATATGCACTCATAGGCTATACAACCTACATATAATTGTTAGGCCCATCTTGGATACTCAGGTAATGACATCTATCATGCCACATAGGACTAATGCCCTTTTAATCATCATATCATATACTTTTCAATCACATTAACAAAATTGTCACATGATAAAAGGAGATATATCCTCAACCACACTCATATAAATGAGGAATTTCAAGGCATCATCAGAGTCATACCTCCAATTATTTTTCAACCATCCTTGTATATTGAACAATATATGACTCTGAGTACCTTCTCACAATCCCTAGATTTCTACAAGGATACCTATTTATATTGCTTAACTTATGGGCAATATAAAAGTTATTTGGTTACACGCCAACTACATAATTAGGGTTTCAATTGGTGAACTAGCCCATTTACTTGTATTTCATGGAAAAAGGGTATATAATGCATTAAGTACTACTAAGATATGAGAAAAAAAATGGGTAAACATGAAAAACTCCTAATTCATATCCACCTAAAATATACATGCCCATAATTCTCCCTTTTTTACTATACAAAGTCTACTTCATAAGGGGCTGAAAATCCACCTTCATAATGGTTGGGACTTCATCTCATTATAATAACAAATATTCTAAAAAGTTAAATTAAGAAATTCATCACATGTGATTCATATGCCAATAGTAGTAAAACAACATGAATTGACAATTTAAGGAAATCGGTGTGTTAATATCATAGCTTTCAAATATATTGAAGTAAAAAAGGCAATCTTTTTTATTTTATACCAACAAGTTGTAGTAAAGAAGTTGATCATATCAAAATTGTCAATTATGGCTTATTATGCGGATGGATGATGCACTTGAGAATTTAGTTTATAATCCTTTGCATCCTAATTCACTTGTATATCATTAACAAATGAAGGTCAATATTTGTTAACAACTTATGCCTATAACATCCCTGACCTGGGTTATACTCTAACCCTAGGTGTTTTGATTAATAAATGTGATTAAATTCTTAATATCATCTTATGAAAAGTAATTAGGCCTCAAGAGGAACTTATGTTGCAATTCTAGTCCTTTTTGAACATTGTTGAAATCAATGTTTTGTTTGTTTTGGACTAATGTGCAAAATACCCAAGTTGAGGGGTTTAAGTGAAAATTGTGCATGATAATATGTTCCTCATATGTTGAATCATCATGAGAGTGAAGACGATGCTGAGGTGTGGCTTATGGAAGCCTGAATACCAAGAAAGAGCTGATAAAGCAATGCTTGTGCATTAAAACCTAGTTTTGGTGTAAAGTGCAATTTACCCAAAACCTAGGGTTCAATATGTAAATTACCACTTCAATAAGGTCCTTAATGCTTCTTGGCATCATGTAGAGCAAATAAAATGAGAAGGGCGCCTCATTTGAATTAAGTTGGAGGAGAGAGAATCTTGATATTAAAATAATCAAGATTTAATCCTAATTGAAACCCTAATTCGATTTAGGGCAAAAATGAATGTATTAATTAAAGGGCCTTCAACCAAAATTAAAATGGTTGGATTCAGATGTGTGTGGATAATTCTAAATCCTTGCAAAGGCACGAGCATATCCTAAGGAGGTGAAATTCCACTCACCATTATTATAAGAAAAAGAATTTCCACTCAAATATGGATATTCTTATTATAAGGGTTAAGGTGCTTAATTTCTTTTCCCTTAATTCATGGATAATGTAAGGGAGTTCGGTGGGGATAGAGATTCCCTTGCATGCAATAAACCAAGGGGGAAGTGGTGGCAAAAATTTTGGAATTAAAAGACTTTTATAAAGTATCTTCTCTCTCATCAATTTTCTTATAAAAGTACCTTTTCCAACCCACCTAAGGACTTTTTCGGATTTCCTTTCTTCCCCTTGCTTGCAAAACCTACCAAGGGATCTAGGGAGAACCAGGAGGACGACACCCAACCTGTTGGTAAGGTTCTTGATCCATTTTACCTTGATTCCATGGTGGAAATCGAAAATAAATTATGGATTTCTTCCTATTTCAATCTCCTCTTCAATTCTAACCATTGCTTTTCACTCAAACCTTGAGGACGAGCCTTGGAATGGTGAAAGGAGTTGCATCCACCATTGTTGCCGTGGACATGGAGCTTTGGAGCTCAATTGGAGGTGGGTTTTATAACTTGAACCCTTTTTCATTGTTATTCAACCATTAATCTTGCAATTTCATTGATTCCTTCATTATCTTGAATAATTGCTGGTTGAAATTGATTAATTCATGAAATCAGAAGTTGTTAGAACTTCAGGGACGAAGCTTGATGATGATGACATCATCATAAGCACACACCTCCCCAAATATCTTGGGCAAATGATTTGGAAGTTGGGACCAAACGGTTTCACCAAACGGTTTGCAAACCGTTTGGGAGCAAATGGTTTCAAAACTGTTTGAGATGGTTGACCAAGGGTTGACCGTTTGAGATTCCTGTTCATAATTATGTCGGTTGATAACCCTACAAATTTTAGGTATTAACTCCAAAGAAATAATGAGTTGAAGGCTAATCAATTAGGCAAACCCTAATTGGATTAAGTGCTGATTTTCAACTTGATTGATTTGACTTTTTGGGTTAATTAGCCCAAACGGTTTCAAAACCGTTTGGGGATTACCCAAACGGTCTCAAGACCGTTTGGGGATCACCCAAGACCGTTTGGAGGTCTAGGGTTAAGCATGGTTGACCAATTGAAGGTCTAAAGGTACCGAATCACTTTGCAATTAAGTGTTGATTTGATGATCAACTCAATAGCTCAAAGCCTAATGATTTTTCACTAGAATCCAAGGGTTGGATGAGCCAAACGGTCTCAAGACCGTTTGGAGATCATCCATATGGTCTCAATACCGTTTGGAGGTCACCCAAGACCATTTTAAGGTCTAGGGGTGAGTATGGTTAAGCAATTGATGATCCAATGATACTAAGTTAAAGTGTAATCAATTGCTGATTTGGTGATCAATCCAATGATCCAAACCTTAATTGGTTGACTTTGATTTTGATGATGTGATGGGCAAACGGTCTTCACCTACTTGGCCAAACGGTCTTCACCTACTTGGGCAAACGATCTCAAGCACCACCTTTACCAAACAGTTTCAAACCGTTTAAACTTTGAGAGACCAAGACCGTTTGGGGGTCAAGTAGTCAAAGTTGATTGTAAATTCAATTGATCAATTCAATTGGAAACCTTATATAATGGAGTTTCAAGGTGATTAAATCTCTCGAGAATAGAGATGATGAATGACTCATTGATCCAATGATGATTAGTAATGATAATCAATTAAGGTACAAAGATTGAAACCCTATTAGTACCTAAGTGATTAGTGCCAATTAAGGGATGAACCCTAATTGCTTATAGGATCAATGACTTGGTACACTATGTCATTCATAGTTGTATGTACTTGATTGAAGGGATGATATGACCTTATCAATTTGAGTTGATTTTAGCATGAATTCATAACATGAATATGATTCATGTGGTGATTAAGGGTATGATCCTTAAGTAAAGAGATCATGAAACCCTAATCATGAACATAAACCCTAATTGACAGGGTTATTGAATTCTAACCCTAATTGAGAGCAATTCTAAATGTAATCCTAATCCAGGGTGAGGTTATAACCCTAATCTAGGGTAGTGATGTGTGAAACTCCTATTTAGGTAAATGAGATGTAAAACCCTAATTGGGATGAATAGTGAATCCCTAATTATGAATAATTGAATGGAATCCTAATGGAGATGAATAGTAAACCCAAATTGTGGGAAACTATGGTGGAAACCCTAGTTGAGGGTGATTCCATGAGAAACTCTAGTTGAGGGTGATTCCATGTGAAACCCTATTTGAGGGTGATTCCATGAGAAACCCTGACTAAGAATTAACTCCACATGATGTACTAATGTTATGTTGTGATGAGAGGCCCTAAAAAGGGTAAAGGCATGTGAGACTCTAATGAGGAGTCATAATACATAAAGTGCTAATCTTGGACAATATGACAATGAATCATAATTCTAATCTTAAGTAAGGGTATAAAGAAACCCTAATGATGAGATAGAAGGAATGGCCTTATATAGGTGAAACATTTCATGTGGTTGATTATAAGCAACCTTATTGTAAACAATTTCTTTATCATTAGACAAGTCCATATCATTAAAGATAGTTGGACAATTCTAATGTGCAGCCTATGCATTATATGCTATAGGTGAGTGATTGGTGTTGGGATGTATTAAGAAGGGAAATACCTGAATACAAGATAAGTTGGTTAACTCAAGGGAGAGTCTGAAATGATGAGAAAGTGATACATCAAGATATGATAGCTATCACATTCAACACTTCAGGGTTATATACCTTGATGTACTCCAAATTCAATATAATTGGATAAGAAACATATGAAGTGTGTTATGCAACTATTACAATGTAATGTAATGAGTTGTTGCACTTGATGGGTGTTAATTAATGTACCTTCATAATGGGGTTAAGCCCAAATGATGTGATGATATGAACAGTAAACCCTAATTCTTGGTTATGCTTTTAAGCATGTAACCCTATAAGTGATGTATGAAATGAGGAATTACTATTCCTAATTAAGTTAAGGGTTGAATAACCCTAATTGGACTGAATAAGAATCCTAACCCTAGAAACCAACCGTGGTGATGTAACACGGTCGTGGTAATTTGTCAAATAGCACGACCGTGCTAGGTAGCACGGTCGTGGTAGCTTCCCCTTGCACGACCGTGCAAGATAGCACAACTGTGGTGTTTTATATTTAATTTGAAAAGAACGTGTATTGTGCTGATATGGATACAATATGCAAGGACGTTTATGAGTCACATGAGTAAGTTGTTACCTAGTGAGAAGTGACAAGATAATTCATGGCCTTGTGATCCATGTGTGATTCTTGTGTAACATGTATCATGAATGCCTTGGTCAGATGACCTGAAGGTGATAGTTACCTGAAAAAGGTATAATAATGCTCAATGATGAGTTAAGGGTTTGAATACCTAGAACCATATGATTATGGTGATGAGAATGTGAAGGGATGAGAATTCCCAGTATTGGAATGAGGGACTAAGTTCCCAGGGTCTTTGAAAGACTGATAAATATTTGATGAAAGTAGTACATGTCTCTTTATAGCATTGTTGTAATAAGTTATGTTTGAGAACTTGGCTGATGCTAAAAGAATATGTGAATGTACTTAATAAATCAAGTGAAATCTATTCATGTAGTGCCCTGGCCATAGATCCATCATTGTCAGTTGCTGGTGATGGTGAAATGGGTTTTCCTGCGGGTTAATCTGGAGCGTATATTGTTGAATATGCGGGGTTTATCCTAGCCGAAAATAGGAGGATTAGAGTGCAACTTCAGTTGTAGACTCATGATGTGTATAAGAGCATGGTGAACAGGCCCATTGCTCAGTGTGAAAGAGCATGAATGCGTTCATGGCTCAGGGAGCACGGTGAACTGGCCCGTGGCTCAGAGATACTAGCGCCGAGACCTGTACCAAGGCGAGCTAGAGAAAGGGTAGCCTACGGGAGCTAACCCTATGACTGAGGTCACTTAAGCAAGAGACTGTGGTTCTGCTTGTGGTCTCGCACTGACCGAGACGTGGGAGGTCATGGAGTCCGGCTCTTCCATGGACCTTGTATGGCATCGGCTTTGGGTTTCGCAACCGAATGTTGGATTTGAGCGGTACAACTCACCTCCTCAGGGCATAAGTGTGATTGTAAAATGTAAATAGTTGTATAGCATGTTTGCTTAAGGATTGAATACAGAAATTCATTGGCTGAAGTTGCATTTCTTTGTGCATTCCTTAGTAGATAAATGTTAATTATGTTCCTTTATATTCTCTACAAGATAGATAGATGAATTACTTATCTACCATGGGTAGATGCAATGACCTCCTTGAGAATGGAGATTATCTTATTCTGTTCTATGATGAATAATTCTGCCTAATAAAGTAAAAGTAACCCCTGCTTAGTTTTAATATAATAAACTGCAATAATAATGTTTTTGGCGGAGAGTTATATCTCTCGCTGTGGCAATTTTCAATTGTCTCACCCCCGTGGGAAACATTTTTAGGTATGCATGGGAGGCAAAGCAGAAATCCTAGAACATGGAAAGAACAACAACAATAGCAACAACAGGGACAACAATAAGATCTCAGGTGGAGATATTGTCTATCTAGTCTTACAGATAACAGTCCTATGTGTCTTCTTTGTACTCTTTGGTCCTCGGAGTTTTTAGTCAGTGTCTTATGAATCAATCTGAAGTTTTGGCATTATGCCTCAAGATTTCGTATACTGTCTGTATATAATGTTTATAAGACAGTTGATGTTGTAATCTTTGAGAATGAATGGTACAGGTTGTGTACTTGTGAACCAATATGAAATTCAAATACTTTGGTTCTTGGTTAAAGAGTTTTCCTGTGAATGGATCTCTTGAAAAAGTTTTAATTTTTAGTGATTTTTAGTAATCTGCTGCAAATAGTTTGCTTCCTCATTAGTTAATCATGTTTTCACGAGATGGTCGCCACAACACCGATCTTGAATAATGACAAATGACAATAATGTTAATAACTTGGGTTCTTGTTAACAACACATCCATATACTAGTTTGTAGAGCATATTAACCATGATACACAATACAACTGAATAATGGATAACTACGTAGTATACCAAATAGTTCTAACCAAATTGTAAGGTGCAAAGCATGTCAATATCACAAAATCTCTCTATTAGGTACAAATAAAGTAATTGGACATCTAGAATGGGAATGGGATGAAGCCCCAAATCATGTCAATCATTGACTTGCACCTCAGTTTCTTCTTCATATCATGTCCACATCACTCTAAGATCTACTAGAAGTACTATGGGCATGCATTTCCAATAATGATGTAATGAACCCTCCTACTCCCATTATCCTTATAAATTAAGACAAGAGAAGCAATGACAACTAACCAATATTTCCATAACCATATTGTAACATACTGAAATCTACTATGTACCTCTTTGTACCCTTTTTCAATAAGATTTGTTCTTCATTTTCATCCCAGATGTCTTTGGAGTTGAATTAGTGGAACTATAGCGGTTATAGGATAAATATTTCCCGTATATTCTTAATAAAGGGTTTTATGCATAAATACCTCAGTAGAAATCTAAGTAATGGGTCTGATGTGCAATTTTCCACTTAAGTAATAAAAAATAATAAAAGAGTTCATGCTAGAACTTTTTAGGACTTTTTAGAATTTGAAAAAAAAAGCTCTCAGATATACAAAATGGATACAATAAATGTAATAATTGGACAAAAGGAGATAATAAGGAATAAATGAGATAATATGGAATGAATTGTTTCAAAAATCACAAAGAGGAAAACCCATGAGATAATTTGATATACAATTTCATTTTTTTGAACTAAAAGTTACTTAAGGTCCAAGTATCACCCAATTTGGAAAGTATATATAAGTCTTTATTAAGGGAAAATAGGAAATAAGCCATGAAAGAGAAATAAAAATTTAATGTCCTCAAGTTGGAAAACTAATTCCAAATTTGTAATCTAAATATGAAAATAAGCCTTTGGGCAAGTTTTTGACTAATTTTGATGATATTTGGATAATGTGTAGAAGTAGGAGAGAGAAACTATATAAAACCTTCAATTTGATAATTAATTAAATAAATAACATCAACATGATCAATTAATGGCAAAGTCATATCTAAGAGATTAATTGGGACACGTGGGTGAAATTTCATCATATTTGGATAATCTTGGAGTCCTAGATGAAGGAAGAGAGAGAAAACAAGGAATAGCTTAATTGAATTATCAAAGTTTCTCAAAACCAAAAATTTATTCCAAATTCATATTCTACACCTCAAAAATAGCCAAGGTATCAAGTTTCATCAAATTTGGGAATCGTTTGGGCATCCAATTGAGGAAAGAGAAAATCATTAATTAATATCATGTCACTTTAGTCGTATTAGAATTTGATTACAAAAATAACTATCATGCGGCCTCCTGCCTTAATGTGTGATCCAATGGCTGAGAGAGACACATGGACCTGCATCCACTGATCAGACATGTCTGGGTCATCTCCTACCTCAGTTCGGGCTAGGAAACAGGAAACAAATTTGTGAAAAATTAAAACTCGAATATCTCTCTCATTACTCAATGAAATCTCAAATTTTTGGTTCGTTGGAATCCTCTCTTGATTTCACTCCTAGTTATCGCAACCTTTTGTGAATTTGACAATTATCTAAAGAATGTCCAATTCTCCCGAAGTTTCCCTCTCACCCGAGTTTCGAAAACCCTAGCCTACACCCCCTTGCCTATAAATATACCTACCCTAAGCATCCCCCTCTCCTTTGTAGCTCATCCCACCTTCCAATTGTAAGTTTCATCGAAGTTTGATCCCACGATGAGCGGTTGAAGGTGTTTGGCTTTTAGTGGCACTCTCTCTCCTCCCTCCATCTACGATCGAATTTTAGGTACCAATGACTTTGGTTTCTTCTCTTCTTTATTTTGACTACTTGCACGATGGATTTCATCGTGTATAGAGATTTTGCCCAAACCGCCCCCAAGGAGCTCATCGACCATGGCATTGAGGGGTTGGGGAAGATGACCCCTTGCCATTTTACACTTTTTCCCTTGCCTATTTCTTCTTTCTTCTCTGACTCACGCTCGAGACATGATGGTCTTTTGTTTCTCTTAGATCTGGCCTTGACCAGGTGCCACCTCGGCCGCCAGCTAGGCGCGGACCACTGACTTGGCCCACAACAATTGGGCCAAGAAGCGGGCTTGACTCTCTCTCTCACCCTCTCTTCTCTTTTTCAAAACGAATTTCTATTTTCAAATTTTCCTATTGGTCAAAGTCAAATAAATGATAGTAATTAATTCCTTGGTCGAAAAATAAAAGTAAGGTATGTTTTAGAATAAAAATCCCCTCTGTCTATTAAAGATAATTTCGATGCATGATTCTGAATTTTATGAATAAGTGTTTTTGGGAATGATTTAATTAAGTAAAAATCACTAAAAATACCAATAAAAGTCCATATCTCTAAAATATATAAAATTATATGTTATTTTGATCAGAAAATCCTAACTTGGATTGAGGACCTAATGAAATGGTTTGTGGAAATGGTATCTTTGGGGTTTTTAGTCCTTAATGAATGAATATAGTTCTAATACATGAACATGGTAATGATGTTAGGATAAGTGGACCCTGATCGTACTTAGGGATATGAAAAGTAGTTTCTAGGGCTCTAAGGAAGATGTATGTGCATCTAACACCTTATTTGGGAAATTGTATGCCTTAACATATTCTTTCCTAATGAGGCTTAATTGAACCTAATTCCCTATTATTGAAACCTAATGTATCTATGCCTCAAAACAGTTTATACATTCATCTTTTTTGGGTCATATATCCCACTACCATGCTTGTTGATTATTATAATTACTCTTGACATGAATACTTTTCTAGCATGTAGATTTATGTTCTATTTAATTTAAAGTAGTGGTACGTATGTACAACATCCCACAGAGGGCATTTATTTAATTTCCCTGGGGAATGTTTTTATTCTCCCCATATTATTGTGTAGGTGAATGGGAATGTCTTTTTCTCCCCTCACCTATAGTTTAGAGGTCCGATAGGTGCCTCAACCCTACTTAGTTAGGTAGACATAATTATCTTATATGCAAATCCTTTATAATATAATTGTTAATGGCAAGTTTCTTTTGAATATAGCCTCATACTCTTGTTATCTTCATCTTATGATGAACCCTAGCCTATTTTTATTTGCTTTACTTATCTTGTTATCCTAGACTAGTTTTGTGACACATAATTTTCTTCCCTTTCTCTTCTGTTGGGTGCCTACCTAACCACCCAGGTGTTGGTGTTGAGCAAGGAGATGGACAAGTTTGAAGGAAGCCATCTTAGAAGTAGATCTCAAGCTATCTGAAAGGATGTCTAGGTTGCTATAGCTAGATCCTTTTCTCTTATCTATTTCTTTTGGGAACAATCATGTAGTGAACAATGAAAACCATGTAATAGGCTTAGTATTTATATTTCCACTGCTATTGACAATTTATAATGTATCTGGATCATGCTTTATTATTTGGATTATTATGCAAACATCCCAAAATATCTCTTTCTATGAAAAGTGTGGATGTTTCGTATTTCCTTTAAATTTTAGTAAGGAGGTGATCTCACTTCTTTACATCATGGTATCAGAGCCTTTAGGCAACTATTAGGGCATGAAGTTGAAACAAAGGTGTCTAGAAAGGATCAACATTTTGGGGGCTGGCAATATTTTACTCTGTGCCACTAGCTTGGTTTACGAGGACTCCCGTACCCATATGATACCGGCCTATCCTATCCTAATACAAATTGCCCAAAATAGTATGTTTTTAGGCAATAACATTCTAGATATTTTTTTTCTCATTTATGCTTCTATTCTTTTCTCATCTATGATTCTATACTCCTGGGAACCTAATATGTTAACCCTACATTTTAGGAGAGGTGAATTGTTTGACACTCTAAACAACATGAACAAGGAAAAGGAGTTGAACACTAATGACTCCAATGTGGTGAGCACTCCTATGACTCCTACTGGCCATAGTGTGGTCAACCCTACTACTCCGGGCACCCCCACCTTCATAGAAGAGAAAGATATGGCAATGATGCGCCAGTTGCTATCCTCCACTATGACGGGGCAGCTCAATAGAGTGGCTGCCAACGCCAACAAGCCGAGAGAGTTCACCCTCACTGACTTCATAAAGATGCAGCCACCCTACTTCAAGGGTGAGAGTGAACCCAACATGTTGGACAAAGTTGACGAATGGGTGTTGGCTTTGGATCAGACCTTCGAGGGCATGGCGTGTCCTCCTCACCAGAAGGTTTGGTTCACGACGTATGTGCTGGATGGTCTGACATGCGTCTGGTAGAATGGTGTCTCCCACACTCGAGACACATCTACCATGGAATGGGACCAGTTCTTGAAGCTCTTTAGGGAGAAATACATCTTCCCCACCTTCTTGAGAAAGAAGGAGACCGAGTTCTACAGCCTCAAGAAGGGAGGAATGTGTGTGGCCGACTACATTCAACTATTCTTATTACTCGAATGTTACGCCACCGACCTTGGAGCTGAAAGAAGGGCAACATTATTCTTTGAGGGCCTGAACTACCAGGTGGGTCGAAATCTCATCCCTCATTTTCCACTCACCTTCCATTAGATGGTGGATAAGGCCCTGGCCAACGAGTCTTACCCAGGATTCCAAGCTTCTTGACATAGTAATGGCTACAACAAAAACAAGAGGAGGAACCTGAACCCGAATGAGAATCGCGGACGTGACCGGTGCAATAGGTGCTCTCACCACTATTCTCTAGGGAGATGTCCTGCCAATAATGCACTGGATCGTAGAGACAACCGGCCTCCACTGACCTAACATAAGTGTAACACCTGGACCCACTGCCCAAGGCTCTAGTAAGGTTTCAGGAATGATGGTTGGCCCCACCAACCACCACTAGCCTTAATTGCATGCTTTTTCCTCACCCAGATGCAAGTAGGGGTCAACTTCCTGACTGGTCACCCATCCTAGTACTACTCCAAGATGAGCATGCTTAACTATGGAATTATCTAGTGATGTGTTCCCAAAAAAGGAGGTGCACCATGGTGATATGGGTAATCCAATCATTCCTTTTAAGATCGTTTTATCTGAGGCCTCAAATCCTGAGACGTTATAATGTCCCCCACTTAAACTCTTGACGTCCTCGTCAAGGCTCAATCATATGGCCTCGTAATATTTCCTCATTTCAGTGCAAACCCACAATGACCCATGGACACCCAGCTCCCGATCACAGAATACCACAATAAGGGTGGCTACGTCAACCATGGACAACCCTTTCCAACATGCCTGGACCGCACGGATCAAGACGGGCATGCCACATGCCCATGCGGGCCCCACCTACTAGAGGGGAATTGGCTCTGATACCATTTGTAATGCATGTACCCACTCCCCAAGGCCTCTAGTAGGGTTTTAGGAATGACGACTAGCCCCATAGACCACCACTAGACTTAACTGCACACTTTTTCCTCACCCAGACGCAAGTCGGGGTCAACTTCCCGACTAATCACCCATCCTAGTACTACTCCAAGCCGAGCACACTTAACTATGGAGTTCTTTAGTGATGGGCTCTCAGAAAAGGAGGTGCACCTTGTTGATATGGGTAGTCCAATCATTCCTTTTAAGATCATTTTATCTGAGGCATCAAATCCTGGGACGTTACAATCTCCCACACTTAAACTCTTTATGTCCTCGTCAAGGCTCAATCATATGGCCTCGTAATATTTCCCCATTTCAGTGCAGACCCACAATGACACATAGACACCCAGCTCCCGATCACAGAATACCAGAATAAGGGTGGTTACGTCAACCATGGACAACCCTTTCCAACATGCCTGGACCACATGTCTCAAGACTGGCATGCATGTTGAGCTAAAACTTTGACTTCTTTTCCTGATGTATTTGAATTCTTCTTTATCATAAGGTTAGTTATCCCACACCAATAGATGATGAGCAATTATTTGATTTATTTTATTCTATAATTTTTCTTAACGTATCAGGATTTGAGGCCTCGGATAAAACGATCTTAAAAGGAATGATTGGACTACCCATATCACCAAGGTGCACCTCCTTTTCTGAGATCTCATCACTAAAAAACCCCATAGTTAAGCGTGCCCAGCTTGGAGTAGTACTAGGATGGGTGACCAGTCGAAAAGTTGACCCCAAATTGTGCGTGAGTGAGGAAAAAGCATGTAGTTAAGGCTAGTGGTGGTATGTGGGGTCAGTCATCATTCTTGAAACTCTACTAGTGCCTAGGGCAAGGGGCCCCGGTGTTACAACAAGTGTGACCAAGTTGGGCATATTTGACCACTCTGCCCCCATTTCCAGTAGGGTCAGAATAATGCTCAACACAATAATGCCCATCAGAATAATGCCCAGCAGCCGCAACAACCAAGGCAAAACCTGCCTCTACAGAATAACAACAACAACAACTACTACAACTCAAGGTGACCGCCAGTGGAGAGATAGAATGAGAGAGTGTTTGCTCTCAATGTTGAGGAAGCATGTTAAGATAATGAAGTTATTGAAGGTATCTTGCACCTTAATATGCATCCTATAAACACACTGTTTGATTCTGGCTCATCCAATACCTTCATATCCTATCAACTTTCTTCTGTGTTAGAAAACGAATACGAGTTTATGGGTTATATATTAGATGTAAAACCCCTAGTGGTAAGATATACTCTTCGTATATCCAAACCCTGACTATGGACCTCTGTATATCTAGTATAATGTTTCCCTCAGATTTCATCCTACTCGACATGATCGCCTTTGATGTCATCCTAGGAATGGATTGGTTGAAGAGGTACAAAACTATTTTGTTTTGTGAGGTATCAAAGGTTAGTTTGTTACATCCTATTGTGGGAAGAATGTGAGTCAAGGGTAGGAAGCGAGATGATCAACAATTTGTTATCTCCGCCATCAAAGCTGAAAAGCTTGTCTCATAAGGGTGTAGAGATTTCTTAGCCTCTATAGTCCTCGATGCTATACCTCCTGCTCTCGACCACATAGATGTGGTGAAGGACTTCTCGTACGTATTTCCCAAGGAGTTACCAAGTTTTCCACCTACTCACAAGGTGGAGTTCTCCATCGAGCTTGTACCCAGAACTTCACCAATATCGAAGATGCCTTACCGCTTGGCCCCTGTCGAGCTTGCTAAATTGAAGAAGCAGCTTGAAGAGCTTCTCGACATGGGTTTCATCCGCCCCAGTGTTTCTCCTTGGGGAGCCCCTATCCTGTTCATTAAGAAGAAGGATGGCTCGTTGCGTATGTGCATGGATTATGGTATTCTTAATCAATTGACGATAAAGAATCAGTATCCTTTGCCTCACATCAATGACCTGTTTGACTAGCTGAAGTCAGCCATTGTGTTTTAAAAGATGGATCTACGAAGTGGCTACTACTAGATGCACGTGAAGGATGAGGATGTCCTGAAGATAGCTTTCAAAACACATTATGGGCATTATGAATTCATGGTCATGCCTTTCGGCTTGATGAATGCCCCTACTGCCTTCTTGGATTTGATGAACTGAGTATTCTGTCCATACCTTGAAAGGTTAGTAGTGGTGTATAACGTCACGAGCACTTGCAGATTGTACCCAACACACTGTGAGAAAATCAACTCTATGTAAAATTCTCGAAGTGTGAGTTCTGGATAAAGGAAGTTATGTTTCTAGGTCATGTGAATTCTACCGGACATATAGTTGTTGATCCTACAAAGGTATAAGTTGTGACAAAGTGGAAGGCTCCAAAGAACCCATATGAAGTCTGTAGTTTCCTCGATTTATCCGGTTACTATCAAAGGTTTATCAAGAGCTTCTCTGAATTGGCCTTGCCTTTGACCAAGTTGACACAAAAGGAGTTTAAGTTCTCATGGACACCTGAGTGTGAGAAATGTTTTCAGAAGCTGAAGGAGTGTTTGACTTCTGCTCCCATACTTTCTTTACTTGTTGAGGGAATACCCTATGTCATCTACACTGACACATCCAAACAAGGATTAGGGTGTGTCTTGATGCAAGATGGAAAGGTGATCACCTATGTTTCTCACCAATTGAAACCTAATGAAGCTAATTGGACTACACATGATTTGGAGCTTGCTGCTATAGTTCATGCTCTGAAAATCTGGCGACACTATCTTTATGGAAAAAAGTTTGAAGTCTTCTTTGACCACAAGAGTCTGAGATACCCGCTGACTCAGAGGGATCTGAATCTGTGACAACGTAGGTGGATGGAATATCTCAAAGATTATGACTTCATCATCACATATCATCTTGGTAAAGCAAACGTCTTAGCTGATGCTTTAAGTCGCAAGAAGGATGTCGTTTGTGTTGCTCTGAGATGTTATGTGTGGGAAAATATTGAACATGTGACTAGTTGGTGACCTCAGCCTATCGATTTAGTGGATGAAAACAAGTTGTGTGTTCATATGGCTAGTTTGACTATTACACCGACCTGGATCTCAGAAGTCATTGCTTCATAGTTGGAAAGTTCTGAGCTACAAGAGATGAAGGCCTTGACTGAGAAACCACAATCTATCTTCTCTGATGGAGTGGATGGTGTTGTCCACTTCAGATAAAGGTTGTGGATTCCTAACATGGGTGATATGAGACAGAAGGCTCTGAGTGAAGCTCATGGGTCCAAGTAAACTATTCATCCTAGCACAACAAAAATGTACAAGGACTTATAGCGAAGCGTCTGGTGGAAGAACATGAAGAATGATATAGCTCTATTTGTCGCGAAGTGCTTGACATGTCAACAAGTCAAGATTGAACATTAATGACATGGTGGTCTTCTTCATCCTCTTAAATTTTTAGAATGGAAATGGGAGAAGATCACAATGGACTTCATTACTGGTTTCCTTAAGTCCAAGAAAGGTTATGATGTTGTTTGGGTGGTTATTTATCGTCTTACAAAATTTGCTCATTTCTTGTCATTCAAAACCACATACAAAGTTGTTGAGATGGCTCAGTTATATGTGGACTGGATAGTTTATCTTCATGGTATGCATTTTGTGATAGTTTCTAATCGTGACCCAAAATTCACTTCTCGTCTATGGGGTCAAATTCAGGAAGAGATGGGCATTGATTTGCCTTTTAGTACTACTTACTACCCACAAACTAATGGACAGTCTGAGAGAACGGTTCAGAATCTAGAAGACTTTCTATGTGCTTGTGTGATGGATTGGGGTGGTGCATGTGATCGATATCTTCCATTAGCTGAGTTTGCTTACGAAAACAGCTACCAAGCCAGTATTGGTATGCCACCTTTTAAAGCTCTCTATGGTAGACCATGTCATTCACCTTTACATTGGGATGATGTTGATGAATGGTCCCGGGTGAAGATGGATGATATGCAGATGATGCTTGAGAAGGTACAACTTATAAAGAAATGGATGAAAGCTGCTCAAGACTGACAGAAGATGTATGCTGATAAAAAGAGGTCTGATGTTAGCTTCTTAGTGGGTGACTATGCATTTATGAAGATCAAGCCTATACGTTCTATTGTGAAATGTAAAGTAAGAGGCAAGTTGAATCCCCACTACGTTGGACCATTTGAAATCTTAGATAAAGTTGGAGACTATGCATACCGCTTAGCCTTACCTCCTGCTTATGATAAGATCCATAATGTGTTCCATGTCTCTGTGCTGAGAAAGTATGTGAAAGACCCTTCTCATGTACTCACGATTGAGCCTGTTGAGATTCATGAGAATCTCACCTATGAAGAGCTACATGTTAAGATCCTTGACTCCTGAGTAAAGTAGCTAAAGAATAAGGAGACAGAGATGGTGAAGGTTCTATGGAGATATCATGGTTTGGAAGAAACTACTTGGGAGTTGAGAGATGAGATGTTACGTACTCATCCTTCCCTTTTTGTCTGAGATTTTAGGGATGAAATCCTTTTTAAGGGTTGGAGTGTTATAACATACTGAAATCTACTATGTACCTCCTTGTACATGTTGGTTTATTACACTAACGAGTTTCAATCTTAAGAAATATATTTTACTCAACTAACCAATTCCTGCAAGTATACGAAAGTAGTTGTAGTCAAGATCGAACACAAGGAGCTTAGTATGGTTCAACAATCTAGACTATTTTTAAGAAGTGATTTGGTTGATTAAGCTAAAATTTCATAATTAAGTAAAATAGTAAATGGGTCACTAAAAGAGGTTAAATTTCATATATAGAAGTATCTTGAACTTCACCAACATATCATAGCATAAAATAGGAGCATGAAATTTAAACATACTAAGCACTTACTTTAAAGGAGAGTTGTATGTTGCACTTCACCTCTCGGTGCAAGTACAACGATCCTAACTCAATTCAACATTCTCATGTATGAATTTCATTTT
Organism: Alisma plantago-aquatica; assembly: GCA_963693085.1. Taxonomy (NCBI): domain Eukaryota; kingdom Viridiplantae; phylum Streptophyta; class Magnoliopsida; order Alismatales; family Alismataceae; genus Alisma; species Alisma plantago-aquatica. The sequence goes on from OY856409.1 coordinate 1,260,859,876, forward strand.
GGATCACAAACCTACTCCTCAACTCCATAATTTCCACTCTCATGGTAAAGAAGGAGTTGCCAAGAGAGTACCTCCTTACTCTCCTACCTATCTTCTCAGATCAAGCAAGAAAGCATAAAATAAGCACATAAAGTGGCCAACCATACATGCAATAAGAAAGAAACCGGTATTCACAAGGTGGAAAAACAAGCAACTTAGCATTTAGTACAAAATTATCATGTTCCATGCATGCTATGACATGGGAGCTACTCTCCCATGCCCAAGAAAAGGAATCTACTCGTCCATGATGATGTACAATAGAAAATATGCAGAAATTTCAAAGTTCAGCATGGTTTAGAGAAGGAAAAGCTAAGAGAACTAAAAGTGTAACCCAAAAAGAGTAGAATTCCATCTTGTGGATGAAATTCCACTCCTACAACTTCTCCAAACCAAACAAACTTCCCTCCTGAGAAGCTTTGTGGAGTAAATAAGCTCTGTTGCACCACCGAAGAAGAAAATGGAGAAGAAAAGAAGAAGAATGGGGTTCTTTAGCAAGAAACCACCTTTTTCCACCCTAAAATCGCCCTCCTCTGCTCTAGCCTTGCTCTTTGATGAAAGAATTTTGAATTATGACCAAAGATAACCGCTCCATAGGGTGGTCTTATCTTTAAAATGAGTAGAGTTGTATTTCAAAAATTGCTAAAACTGATAGAGACACGGCGTGTCTTCCTTGGGACACGTCGTGTCCTGTCCCCGACAGTTGTTCTGAGTGTAAAGCACACGGCGTGTCTGAATTAATACACACAGTGTATGTTATTAGAAAGGCAAAAATCGATTTTGAATTCCCAAGTACACGTTGTGTCTATGGTAGACACGACATGTACTTTTCCTCAACGTCTAAAGTATATGGCCAACTGGAAATGTGCACGCCGTGTCTTAAATAAGACATGTCATGTGCATTGTTGTTTTAGCAAAATTAGAAATCGGAACGTCTGCAAGGCTTGGAGAAGTCCTGATGATGATGAATTTGAGTTGGGCAATCTCCAATTTGATCCTTTTGAAGCATATCTGCAATACACATCATATGATAAGCAGAATAACAAAAAGGTGGCAAGAATAATATGAATAGAGGATAAATGAGAACAAAATGAACTAAATTTGTGTGTGAAATCATGTGAAAATTTGATGTGGAAAGCACACAACAAATCCCCCTAAGCTTGAACCATTGCTTGTCCTTAAGCAAAAAGAGAACGACCACACAAATGAAGGAATATTCAAAATCATGCATGGATTAAATGAAATGAAGATATGCAATAAACTCAACCAACCATGTGCATTAGGTTTATATTCATAGCCACCATCTCAATTTAAACCTCCAAGATAAAGAAGTTTTAGTTCAAAAATGGTGGTCACATATTAAGCGAAACAATCAACTAAACAATACTAAACATGATTTGGATAATCAAGCCAAACAACTAGTAGATGCATAACACAAAATTTTTAGCTATTATGGATGTAAATGATGAAATATTAGCTAAGTTTAACAATCTCAGTTGAGCTCTTTTATCAAAAAATATGACAATTGATTTTTGGGATTCTGACACTCGGCTGCTAATTTAGGCTTACGCGCACGTGGAGTGTAGTTTGGGGTGTTTCTTTTACCCTCTTTTGATTTCATACCACCTAACCATCATTACCGGATCAGACTCACCCTAGGCTACCATGATATGTGGGTTGTAAGCTATCTTTTATTGGGTAAAGGGATAAAAGGGTAAAAGAGATTTTTGCACAACACAAGAGAGTCAACTAGAAAGTCTAAGTTAACAAGATTCCATTCATTGTTTTGCAAATTTTCATTGAAAATTTGATTGTATATACACTAAGGGTTTGGAAAGAGTATCTCGTATTCTAAATAGTGTTGTAGAGTTGGTTTGTTCACTATAATTTTAGACCATCACATGTATTTAGCAATCAAAGATGTGAAAATTGAGAGTTCGGGCTACAATTACAAACCAAGATTATGTACATGGGGAATTTCATTTTCCATTTGATTCATGCATGCTCTTTACTAATTCTTTCATATTGCCAAAAGAAGTACAAAGGATGAGATGGTTCAAGAATATAAGGTACAAGAGTTCATTCTATCACAATAGCTTCATTTCATATTAAACTTTCCATGAAAAGAAATACTGAACATGAAACAAGATGAAATAAAAGACTGACATGACTAATAAAAGCAAATGACAAAAGCAAATGAAAACAAAAACTACATTACGGGCCGGTTGCACCCCCCTAAGCTTGAAATATGTAGTGTCCTCACTATATCAATCAAACTCATGGAGGTAACAACCAGATACCTATCATGGGTGGAATCAAAAAGAGGGGCCAGTGCCCCCGTGGTCTGGCGGAAAGAACTGGCTGAAAGAATCATCTTCAGGAACATCCATCGGCGAGAGCTGCGGGATGGATTGGGGCTGCTGAGGTAGCGGCGACTGATACGTCTATGGGATGGAGTAGTGGCCCTGTGAAATGTGCCACGAATCCATGCGATGGACAATGTCATGAATCGTAGTATATTGCATACACATCTGATCCAGGCGGTCGTCAATGTGATCAAAATGCTACTGCACATAGCCATACAAATGCCTGACATCAGGCATCTCCCATGAGTACTCTATTTGTGTGTTGGTGGACGAAGGTGGTGGAGTAGAAGGGGGCACCTTGGTATCATCAACAGCTCTAGCCACCTATACTTCTTCATCAGTGTTCAACATGACTTTCCAGTTGTCCTTGTTCTCCAAAGTGATATGATCAGGATCTGAAATGTCAATGTACTGACCATCATCGAAGAATTTCCCAAACTTGGTGTCACCGTTGGCAACTCTTGAGAGAAACATTGTAGAAAGAAGGTATGGAATGTCTACCAAGTTTCTACCTGGTGCTGCCTCTAGACCTGTCAAATCAACATCAAGCTTCTGTGCAATCAGAGTAATCAAACCACCACACATGATGCCACCAATGTCCCTCTTCTTCACCTTCTTAATGTCTAGGAAATGTGTAAGAATATAATAAGAGGCATTAATCAGATGCTCATACATCATTCCCCATAAAAAGACAAGATCTTTCTTTCTAACAACCCCCATGGGGATCTTTCTTTGTAAACACTCTGATACTAAGAAGGCGGTGTATGTATCAGAAAATAGGGTTATGGATAGAAGACGCTCTGGATTGATTTGCTTCATGGTGTTCCTCATCAGATATCTCAAACCAAAACTCATTGTTATGAAAAACAAGAGGGTAACTAATCATGTCGTCATAATGGCACTCCAACAACTCACAGAAATGCCTAAAAGTGAGCTTAGAAGCATAACCCAAAAGCCTAAAATGAATGATACCATAGGCCTCCAAATTCTTTTGTGGGTCTTACTCCATGATGTGTTGTCAAAAATTCATAGACCAGGTGGGGTAAGTATTTGATATCGTACAATATATGTAGCTTAGCCCCAAGTCTTGCATGGGCATGTGAACTTCATCCTTGAAGCCCAGAGTCATCAGTGTCTGCTCACAAGTGAACCGAATCGAAAGTAACTTCCTTGCAATAAGGAACTGGTACATCAGGTCTTCTTCAGGGGCGACCCGAAACTGAGTGGTATAGATGTATGTCGGTACTTAGGAGGAACTGGCACCATGCTTGCAGTTGGAGGTTTGATTGAAAGGTGCCATTTTTGCCACTGACTGAGTGAGATACATTGTGTGATGGGATGGACATGGTGTGTGGTTGAGGCAGAATCTTGAATGAAATAGTGATGCACACGACATGTGTAAAATCAAACACATCGTGTGTCTGGAGATTTTTCACAATATGTAGATGGGGACGGCGGCTGTTTAGGGAAGATTAGAAGGAGATCAACATCGATGATTGGATGTCTTTCCTGGTTTTGGACTTTGTGTGGTGGAGGAGATCGATGGGCCTTCTTCTTGGCATCGATGATGGTGCTTGGAGAGGAGGATAGAGAGACCTTTGCTCACTTTCTTGTCAGAGAAAATGATGGTGGCAGAGCAGCAGTTTGATCTTAAAGAAGATGACAGCGCCGATCCTGTGCTTAGAGAGGGGGATAGCAATTGTTGTGTTGACGGCGAGAGCACCACCTTAGTGCTAGGGCACACGGCCGCAGTTGAAAAGAAGACCTACTTGAGCTTGAAGAAGACACGCCGTGAGCAAGGGAGGTCATGGCGGCTGGATCAAGGTTGAGGAAGACACGACCAACAAACATGGCAGCAACTATTGTGTGTTCTAGGGCACACGGTGACAAGGGAGAAAAGGGATAGGGTGCACGACAACTGTTGTGATCTCACATGGATTGAATGAATGCTTGAGTGAGAGGGGTGGTTGTGTGCTAGGTTAAGAACCCACATTTTTGATAAAAGACACGGCGTGTTCAAATAAAGACACGGTGTGTGTCTTGCCAGAACTCCCTTTCTAAATTATAAGACACGTCGTGTGTCAATCCAAAAATTCAAAATGCCAAATTTTCACTGATAACTACACGGCATGTTCATATAAATACACGTCGTGTTCTTTTTCTAGATAACTTATTCTTCCCTTTTCTGTTGTGGTAAACATCGTGTCTAAATTAGGACACGGTGTGTGTCTTTCCAGATCAAGTAATACTTTGTATCTGCTGGACCATGACACGATGTGTGTTTTTCTGACACATCGTGTACCTGGAGATATAGCTCGGCTACTATATTTCTATGAGCAGTGACATGTCGTGCCTTAATAAAGACATGTCGTGTCTTCTGTAGTTTTTGTAGAAAATAGATTCTCGTTAGCACAGAACTAATAACAGATATGGCAATGGAATTGTCTAAATTATTACATTCATCCATGACAAGCTTATATACAAAATTAAATAGTGTTTTTGACTCAAATAATTTGAAAAAAATCTATCCTAATGTAGGTTCAACTCCCATGAGGTCCTCCATTTAGAGTCCAGAGTGAGACTCTTCAATCTGTCCATCATGTGTCTTGAAGGGAGCAAGAGGCTCCCTTGTGAACTTCATCTCCTAAGGTATATAGCTTGCAACGTTGCCCATTTACTTTGAAATCTCCATCTTTGCCTTGTAATTCAACAGCTCCATATGGAAATATCTTCAATACAAGAAAAGGGTCGGACCGCTTGGACTTCAGTTTTCTAGGTAGCTTGAGTCTTGAGTTGAACAACAACACTTTCTCTCCTTCTTTGAAGTCTTTCCTCTGGATTCTTTTGTCATGCCAAACCTTTGTTCTTTCTTTGTAGAGTCGTGCATTTTCATATGCATCAAGCTGGAGTTCTTCCAGTTCTTGTAGCTGCAATAGACACTTTTCACCAGCCTTCTTCATATCGAAATTTCAAAACTTGATAGCCCAAAGAGCGTGGTGTTCTAACTCCAATGGAAGATGATAAGATTTACCATATATTATCTTGAATGGAGTTGTGCCTATGATGGTTTTATAAGCTGTCTGGTATGCCCATAATGCATCGTCTATCTTTAATGCCCAATCCTTCCTTGAGCTAGACACTGTCTTTTCTAGAATGCCTTTTAGCTGTCGGTTGGAGACTTCTACTTGCCCAGATGTTTGAGGATGGTAGGGTGTAGAGACTTTATTAGTAACTCCATACTTAGATAGAAGGTTATTGAATTGCTTCTCAGTATAATGCGTGCCTCCATCAGAGATTACAGCTCTAGGAATTCCAAACCGTGGGAAAATGATTTTTTGAAATAGTTTGACTACAAATTTTTCATCCGGTGCTTGGGTTGGGATGGCCTCAACCCACCTAGAGACGTACTCACAAGCAACTAGGATATATTGATAGACACAAGAAGATGGGAATGGTCCCATGTAATCAACTCCCCATACATCAAATACCTCAATCTCCATGATAGAGTTAAGAGGCATGCCATCGTGTCTAGATATTCCTCCAGTCCTTTGGAATTTATCACAAGCTTTGACAAATAAATTGACATCTTTAAACAATGTTGGCCAATAGAAACTAGCCTGGAGAATCTTTATTGCAGTCTTCTCTCCTCCAAAGTGACCTCCGTAAGGAGAGGCATGACATTCAGAAATAATAGTGGCAAACTCTTCTTCAGTAACACGCCTCTGGATGAGTCCATCACTCCGATGTTTGAACAACAAGGGGTCTTCCCAATAGTAGATCTTTACATCATGGAAGAAGTTATTCTTCTACTGGTATGTCAAATCGGGTGGCAGCTGTCCCGTAGCAAGAAAATTCACGATGTCCACAAACCATGATACTTGTGTGGACGATAATGCATAAAGCTTCTCAATAGGCAAATGATCCTCAGTAGGCAATAGGTCTCCAACATTTGTAGTCAATCTAGAAATATGATCAGGAACATTGTTCTCTGTCCCCTTCTTATCCCAGATTTCAAGATCAAACTCTTGTAGAAGCGGTATCCAACAGATGAGACGAGGTTTTGCATCCTTTTTGTTGAGCAAATACTTTATGGCAGCATGATCTGTATACACGATTACCTTAGATCCTACCAAGTATTGTCGCAATTTGTCAAAGGTGTGCACTATGGAAAGCATCTCCTTCTCGGTGGTTGTATAATTGATTTGTTCTTCATCTAGGGTCTTACTTGCATAGTATATGGCGTGGAGCTTCTTATCTTTTTGCTATCCCAAATTTTCCCCTACTGCATAGTCGCTTACATCACACATCAATTAAAATGGAGCATTCCAGTCCGGTAGTTAAATGATTGGTGCATAAATAAGAGCTTCCTTGAGCTTGGTGAAAGTTGTACGGTAGTCATCATTGAATATGAATTCAACATCCTTTGTTAGTAAAGAACATAATGGCTTTGCAATTTTGGAGAAGTCTTTAATGAATCTTCTATATAATCATGCATGACTGAGGAAACTATGGATGTCCTTGACTGAAGAAGGAGTAGACATCTTCTCAATAGATTCCACCTTAGCCCTGTCAACCTCAATACCCTTGTTAGATACATCATGGCCTAATACTACACCAGATTGTACCATGAAATGGCACTTCTCCCAGTTTCGTACTAGGTTAACCTCTTTACAGCGGGATAAGACTAATGACAGGTTGCATAAACTGGTCAAATGAATCTCCATAAATGCTAAAATCATCCATGAAAATTTCCATTATGTTTTCAATAAAATCAGAAGAAATAGCCATCATGCATCGCTGGAATGTCGCAGGAGCAATGCAAAGACCAAAGGGCATGCGACAATAAGTATAAGTTCCATACGTACATGTAAAAGTGGTTTTCTCTTGGTCGAGAGGGTATATAGGAATCGGGAAAAACTCAAAATACTCGTCCAAGTAACAAAAATAAGAATGTTTTGTAAGACGTTCAAGCATCAAGTCGATAAACGGCAACGGAAAATGATCCTTGTGAGTCACTTTATTCAAACGTCGGTAATCAATACACATACGCCAACTTGTGACTATATGTGTTTGTATCAACTCATCATTATCTCCCTTGATGACAGTTGCACCCCCCTTCTTAGGTACCACATGAATGTCACTAACCCAATGGTTGTCACTTATAGGATAAATGATACCGACATCAACCAACTTAAAGATTTCCTTTTTAACCACCTCAAGCATATTTTGATTTAAACATCTAGGTGGTTCAATGGTGGGTTTAGCATCATCCTCTATGTTTATTCTAGGCATGAAAATGGAGGGATGAATGTCTTTCATTTTGTCAATAGAGTAACCAATGACATCTTTATACAAATGCAATTTAGCAAGCAATTTATTTTCTTATTCATTAGTTAACTCATCATTTATTATTATAGGAGAAGTAGAGTCGGAATCAAGAAATACATACATCAGCCCTGGTGGAAGGGATTTGAGTTCTACCTTTCTCCCAGCTACATTTTCTTTGGTTTTGTCATCAACAAGTGGAGTGTCCTCTTCAATAGCATCTGATTGAGCAATAGAAAATACCCAAGAATTTTTAGATTCATTGTTTATACCTTCATCATCACAATAGTTCAATATCAAATCAACAACATCATGGTCTTCTTCTACAACAGAATCAATAGAGTCCATAAAACAAATTTCTTCTACACATGAAGGTGCCTTCATGGCATCATATATAGAAAACTCCATGGCTTCTTCACCAACCCAGAGTGTGAGTTTGCCTTCTCAGACATCAACAAGGCACCCATCAGTTCTCAAGAAAGGCCTCCCAAAAAGAATGGGGTTGGAAGGAACTTCTACCATATCTAACACAATAAAATAACATGGAATATAGAGTTTACCAACCTGCACTAGCACATCTTCCACGATACCTTTGGGATATTTGATGGAATAATCGGCTACTTCAATGACCATCTTTGTAGGCTTCAGATCTCTAAGATCTAGCTCTTGCCACAAGGTAGATGGGATGAGACTAATACTAGCTTTAAGGTCTATAAGACCTTTATCAAACATGGCATTTCTGATCTTGCATGGTAGAGTAAAAGCACCCAAATAATCTAGCTTCTCAGGGAGTCTATTTTGAATGATAGAATTGATTCTTTCAGAAAGCACCATGATTTCCACTTGGTCCACCTTTCTCCTCTTAGTGGGTATGTCTTTAAGAAACTTAGCATATGACGACATCTCTACTATAACTTCAACTAGCGGAAGGTTGGCATGGAGTTTGTTTAGGATGTCCATAAACTTCCTAAACTTTGAATCCTCCGTATTTGCAAGTCTTTGCAGAAATGGTGCACTTGCTTTAATAGAAGGTGGTACTCAGTTGTAGCTCTTCCTTTGTCACCCATAGGGGTGTCAAGATTATCTTCATTAGCAATCTCAACACTCTTTTCCTTGGGTGGAGAAGGTCTGTGGATTTCAGCTCCACTCCTCAAGGTGATAGTGTTTGTCTGTTGTCTTGGATTCACCTCCGGCTGGCTTGGAAGAGAATCGGATTGAGTGTTCTTTTGTTGCGTCAAGGCTTGATGGGCAATTTGATTTTCCAACATCCTTGTATGAGTGGAAATGCCATCCACTTTTGCAGAGAGTTGGGCAATTACATCCTTCAAGAGCTTGTCATTGCCCCTAAACTCTTCATTTTGCAGCATCTATGTAGAGATAAATTTCTTCATCATGGCCTCCATGGAAGAACGAAACTTGGCGGATTCCCATTGTTTTTCCGGTTTAAGTGTTGTTGTTGTTGTGGTTGTTGCTGCCCATGTTGGAAGTTTTGAGCATTTCTTGTGTTCTGGTAGGAGAAATTATGATGATCTCTCCATCCTGGATTGTAGGTGTTGGAATAGGGATTGTATTTCTTGTTCCCCTGCATCCCAATCGCATTGACTTGTTCTAGGCTCCCTTCATTTGCATTAGGAGCAAAACATGAAGAAGAAGTAAGCCCATAATTCCCACAAGCTTCACATATCACTTTAGCTGGTTGGATTTGCAATGTAGTCATCTTCTCAAACTTTTGTGTAAGAACATTGAGTTTAGCAACAATTAGGTCGACAATATCAACAATATGCTTCCCTCCTTTCTTCCCGGTTGAAGAACTAGATGTAGAGGATGATTGTGCCTTCCTATCTGACCCCCATTGACAGTGGTTGAGTGCTATGTCTTCAATGATATCATAAGCCTCCCTATAAGACTTATTCATCAAAGCTCCATTTGTTGCGGCATCCAGTGTCATTCGGGTATTGTAGAACAATCCATTATAGAATGTTTGGAGAAGCAACTAGTTGGTCAATCCATGGTGAGGGCAAAGGCGATGCAGGTCCTTAAACCATTCCCATGTGTCATACAAAGTTTCTCCATCAGATTGAGAGAAGTTTGTGAGCTGGTTCCTTAGTTGGGATTTTTTTCTCGGCGGAAAATACTTTGTAAGGAAAGCATTTAAAAGTTGATCCAAGATTTTGATGGACTTCTTAGGAACAAATAAAAGCCATGCCTTGGTCCTATCTCTCAGGGTGAAAGGGAACAACAACAACCTTACTCCATTGGTGGATACACCATTGATTTCGAAAGTGTTCATATACTCTAAGAATTCAGCCACATGAAGATTCAGATCTTCATTGACGGTACCCCCGAAACGGTTCTGCTGGATCATCCTCATCATTGAGGGAGCAATAGAGAAATTGTTTGCTTCAATTGCAGGCTGATCAATGGCTCTACAAATGTTTGTGCCAAATGACATGGTGAAATCCTTCAAAGGACGGTCGTCCTCCATGGTTGGATCTTCTTGTGCGGCTTCTTCAAAAGACGAACAAGATGGTGATGGTGATGGTGGAACACCTCCTAGCAGTGGTTGCTCTACTCTTCTTGCTCTTCTTAAGCTTGAAAGAGTGCACTCAATCTCAAGGTCTAACAACGCTGATGTTTGAAGACCTCTTTGCGAGCGACACATACAACCTGAAAAATAGCAAGAGATATTGAGAACACAAGTAAAAGGTATATGGAAATTCAAAAATGGAAATGGTGATCTAGTCTCGAATACTAATTAGCACTTGTTACTCTAATTAGATTAACCATAGCTCCCCAGCAACGGTGCCAAAAACTTGTTGGTTTATTACACTAACGAGTTTCAATCTTAAGAAAGATCTTTTACTCAACTAACCAATTCCCACAAGTATACCGAAGTAGTTGTAGTCGAGATTGAACACAAGGAGCGTGGTAATCAATTAAATGCAATAGTGATAAGGTTCAACAATCTAGACCATTTTAAAGAAGTGATTTGGTTGATTAAGCTAAAATTTCATAATTAAGTAAAATAGTAAATGGGTTACTAAAAGAGGCTAAATTTCAGATATGGAAGTATCTTAGACTTAGGATTTCACTAACATATCATAGAATAAAACATGATCACAAAATTCAAACATACTAAGCACTTTCTTTAAAGGAGAGTTGTATGTTGCACTTCACCTCTCGGTGCAAGTACAACGATCCTAACTCAATTCAACATTCTCATGTATGAATTTCATTTTGGATCACAAACCTACTCCTAAACTCCATAATTTCCACTCTCATGGTAAAGAAGGAGTTTCCAAGAGATTACCTCCTTACTCTTCTACCTATCTTCTCAGATCAAGAAAGAAAGCATAAAACATGCACATAAAGTGGCCAGCCATACATGCACGTAGAAAGAAACCAATACTCACAAGGTGGAAAAATAAGTAACCTAGCATTTAGTATGAAATTATCATGTTCCATACATGATTCCCATACCCAAGAAAAGGAATCTACTCATCCATGATGATGTACAACAGAAAATATGCAGATATTTCAGAGTTCAACATGGTTTAGAGAAGGAAAAGCTAAGAGAAACAAAGGTGTAACCCAAGAAGAGTAGAATTCTGGCTTGGGGATGAAATTCCACTCCTACAGCTGCTCCAAACCAAAAAAACTTCCCTCCCGAGAAGCTTTGTGGAGTGAAGAAGCTCTATTACACCTCTGGAGAAGAAAATGGAGAAGAAAAGAAGAAGAATGGGATTCTTTAGCAAGAAACTGCCTTCTTCCACTCCAAAATCACCCCCTTTGCTCTAGTCTTGCTCTTAGACAAAAGACTTTTGAATTATGACCAAAGATAACCGCTCCATAGGGTGGTCTTGTCTTTAAAACGAGCAGAGTCATATTTCAAAAATTGCTAACACTGATAGAGACACAACGTGCCTTCCTTGGGACACGTCGTGTCCTGTCCCCGATAGTTGTTCTGAGTGTAAAGCACACGGCGTGTGTGAATTAATACATGTCGTGTACGTTACCAGAAAGGCAAGAATCGATTCTGAATTCCCAGGTACAAGTCATGTCTATGGCAGACACCCCGTGTACTTTTCCTCAACGTCTGAAGTATATGGCCAACTGGAAATGTGCACGTTGTGTGCATTTTTGTTTCAGCAGAATTAGAAATATGAACGTCTGCAAGGCTTGGAGAAGTCCCAATGATGATGAATTTGAGTTGGGCTATCTCTAATTTGATCCTTTTGAAGCATATTTACAATACACATCATGTGATAAGAAAAATAACAAAAAGGGGGAAAGAATAATATGAATTGAGGCTAAATGAGAACAAAATGAACTGAATTTGTGTGAAATCATGTGAAAAGTTGATGTGGAAAGCACACAACAGTACCCTTTTTCAATAAGATTTGTTCTTCATTTTCATCCCATATGTCTTTGGAGTTGAATTAGTTGAACTGTGGTGGTTATTGGATAAATATTTCCCATCTATTCTTAATAAAGGGTTTTATGCACAAATACCTCAGTAGAAATCTAAGTAATGGGCCTGATGTGCAATTGTCCACTTAAGTAATAAAAAAAGAGTTCATTCTAGAACTTTCTAGGACTTTTTAGAATTTGAAAAAAAACTCTCAGATATACAAAAAGGAGACGATAAATGTAATAATTGGACAAAAGGAGATAATAAGGAACAAAGTAGATAATATGGAATATATTGTTTCAAAAATCACAAAGAGGAAAACCCACGAGATAATTTGATATACAATTTCATTTTCTTGAATGAAAAGTTACATAAGGGCCAAGTATCACCCAATTTGGAAAGTGTGTGTGTATATATATATATGTCTTTATTAAGGGAAAAAAGGAAATAAGCCAAGAAAGAGAAATATAATACTTAATGTCCTCAAGTTGGAAAAATAATTTCAAATTCATAATCTAAATATGAAAATAAGCCTTTGGGCAAGTTTTCAACTAATTTTGATGATATTTGGATAATGTGTAGAAGTAGGAGAGAGAAAGTGTGTAGAACCTTTATTTTGATAATTAATCAATAAAATAACATTAACATGATCAATTAATGGAACAATTGTATCTTAGACATTAATTGGGACACTTGGATGAATTTTCATCATATTTGGATAATCTAGGAGTCCTAGATGAAGGAAGAGAGAGAAAATAAGAAATATCTTAACTGAATAACTAAAGTTTCTAAAAATGAAAAATAAACTCCAAATTCAGATTCTACACCTCAAAAATAGCCAGGGTGTCAAGTTTCATCAAATTTGGGAATCGTTTGGGCATCCAATTGAGGAAATAGAAAATCATTAACTAATATCATGTCACTTCAGTCGTATTAGAATTTGATTCCAAAAATAACTGTCATGTGGCCTCTTGCCTTAGTGTGTGATCTAATGGCCTAGAAAGGCCCATGGACCCACGTTCACTGATCGGATGGGTCTGGGTCATCACCTACCTCAGCTTGGGCTAGGAAATAGGAAACAAATTTACAAAAAATTAAAGCTCAAATATCTCTCTCATTACTCAATGAAATCTCAAAATTTTTGGTTCATTGAACCCCTCTCTCGATTCTACTCCTAATTATCCCAACTTTCTTTTAATTTGAATATTATCTGAAGAATCCCCAATTCTCTCGACGCTTCCCTCTCACTGTGATTTCTAAAACCCTAGCCTACACTCCCTCGCCTATAAATATACCTACCCTGAGCATCTCCCTCTCCTTTGTAGCTCATCCCACCTTCCAATTGCAAGTTTCATCAATGTTTGACCCCACAACAAGTAGCCAAAGGCACTGGGCTTGCGGCAATGCTCTCTCTCTCTCTCTCCTCCCTCCCATCTCCGGTCAAATTTCAGGTACCAATGACTTCGGTTTCTTCTCTTCTTTCTTTTGACTACTTGCACGATGGATTTCATTGCGTATAGCAATTTTTCCCAAACTACCCCCAAGGAGCTTGCCAACCATGGTATCTAAGGGTTGGGGAAGATGACACCTTACCATTTTACTCTTTTTCCCTTGCATGTTTCTTCTTTCTTCTCTGACTCGTGCTCAGGGAATGATGGTCTTTTGTTTCACTTTGATCCGGCCTTGACCAGGCCTTGATCGGGTGCCACCTCAGCCACTAGTGAGGAGCGGGTTGTTAACTTGGCCCACAGAGATTGGGCCAAGTAGCAGGCCCGACTCTCTCTCTCTCTCTCGCCCTCTCTGCTCTTTTTTCAAAATGAATTTTATTTTCAAATTTTCCTATTGGTCAGAATCAAATAAATCATAGTAATTAATTCCTTTTCAAAAAATAAAAGTAAGGTATGTTTTAGAATCACAAAAATCCCCTCTATCTATTAAAAATAATTTTGATGTTTGATTTTGAGTTTTTCCAATAAGTGTTTTTGGGAATGATTTAATTAAGTAAAAATCATTAAAAATAGCTCTAAAAGTTCATATCTCTAAAATATATAAAATTATATAATATTTTGATCATAAAACCCTAACTAAGATAGTAATGATGGTTTTAGGACCTAAATAAATGGTTTAAAGTAGTGGTACTAATAAAAACATTCCAGTTTTTATTCTCCCAATATTATTGTGTAGGTGACTGGGAATGTGTTATTCTCCCCTCACCTATAGGTTAGAGGTCCGGTAGGTGCTTCAACCCTACTTAGTTAGGGAGACATAATTATCTTACATGCAAATATTTTTTAATATAAGTGTTAATGGCAAGTTTCTTTTGAATATAGCCCCATACTCTTGGTATCTTCATCTTATGATGAACGCTAGCCTATTTTTATTTGCTTTACTTATCTTGTTATCCTAGACTAGTTTTGTGACACATACTTTTCTTCCCTTTCTCTTTTGTTGGGTGCCTTCCCAACTACCCAGGTGCTGGTGCTGAGCAAGGAGAAGGACAAGTTTGAAGGAAGCCATCTCAGGATCTATCTGAAAGGATGTCTAGGTTGCTATAGCTAGAACCTTTTCTCTTATCTTTTTCTTTTGGGAACAATCATGTAGTGAACAATGAAATCCATGTAATAGGCTTAGTACTTTTATTTCCACTGCAATTAACATTTTATAATGTATCTGGATCATACTTATTTATTTGGATTATTATGCAAGCATCCCAAAATCTCTCTTTTTGTGAAAAGTGTGGATGTTTTGTATTTCCTTTAAATTTTAGTAAGGATGTGATCTCACCTCTTTACACATATTCACATAAAAAACTAAAAATAACCAATTTTTCTATCTAAATGATAAGATGACATATAATTTAACAATGTAAGACTCCAACTAGAAGTACATAGTTTGGGAATCTAAAAAACACAATTAAAAAAAACTAAATCTTCTAGGAAATTTACATCAAAATCCACTATGTAATCCTTTTGGTTTCTTTATAACTTCATGCTTTTTCTTGTGTTGGACTGATCACAACTTCATATATAATCTTGAGTTTAACATAAAATGTTGATATACAACATCTTAGCATATACGTGGGTGCAACCACAATAAAACACACACATAAGTAACAATGTATATATTCATAAATGATCAAAAATCTAAAAGTAAAAAACTTCATAACTTTATTTATGCTTTCAAACCAAAATTAGATATTTCACTTGGTGAACCACTATAGGTTCCCACAAGGGACTCTTAGATATCTCACTAGGTGGATCAGTGTATGTTCCCTCAAGGGACTCTTACATATCTCACTAGGTTGATTAGTGTATGTTCCCTCAAGGTACACTTTCTCATTCTTGGTGTTCCTTCATGGAATCTACTCTAAACAATGGTATTCATTAACCCTCTTAGTTACCATATCCAACAATTTGGGAGTGGATTTCTCCATGAAGGAGGCTGCATCACTAATTTTTCCATCATCAAATCCACTACAAATTAAATGAAACTAGAACACCTACCCAACATTTTAGGGCCCAATCCACTCTTCCTTACTGCTACGGACAGGGTCTCGATTGATTTCCATTCCTTTATCTACAAAGATGTTTCAATTTGCTAAGTCTGAACAGTTTAAAGAGTGCATATACACCCTACAAGGTTTTAATTTTGGTGTTCAGACATCATTTTAGTTTAAATGATACACATAGGATCCTAGAGTTTAGAATTAAAACAATCAAAATGTTTACAATAGTAAGTGAACCTTCATACAATTGTGAGAAACATATCACAAGTAAGGTGGTTAACCATAAGTATCTCATGCACTTTAATTTGCTTCAGTATTATTCAACGACAACATCAATCAACCAATATATATGCATGAACAAAAATCACTAAAGCATCACTACCAAAAACCACAAAAAACATATGTTAGGGTTTTAGAGTATTAGTCCTAGTGTTTTGAATGTCTTAGGGTTGAAATGGATTTCTAGGGTTTCAATACTTTGAATCCCATTTTGGGCAAACTCTTGAAAAATGTGCTTTCAAACCCTCAACATCTTCATACATATCAGTCCATAAGTTTAATCTCAATAAATCAAGATGAATTATTAATATCACAAACTAACACTTTACATAATCATTCTAGACATTATCATTAAGACTAAGATGTTACTCATATGAATTCTTCACTTTGGGGTTCATGACACGTATATTCTTCTCTCATATCAACATTACTACCATCATACACAAGAGTAGATAATCAGACTTACCCTGCAAGTAATCTCTATAGATTATATTCACTTTTATATTATAAGCTCAACTAGTGAAGGATATGCTCTGATGTAATCATTAAGTTACTGCAAAAATATAGGGTATTGAATAAATAATATCAAGACTAAGTCTTGAATTAGTTTCAAATAAATAACTAAGATATTAATTAAGATAAAAATCAAATAGGGACTAGATTTATATATCAAAAGTACATTGTTTGTGTTCCTCTTATTCATCTTACTGTTGATAAGATGTTGAAGGATGATGTGTCAACACCACTAGGATGGGTGATAGAATCATAGCTATTAAGGTCGTTCTTGGGGGAAAGATTTTTAACATTATTAGCACTTATGCCCCCCCCAAATTGGCCTTAGCGAGGAGGCTAAGAAGGATTTTTGGGATAACATGGATGAATTGATGCAAGGAATACTGACAGAGGAGAAGGTCATTATTGGGAGTGATTTAAACGGCCATGTGGGGAGTAGTAATGATGGATATGAGAGATTTCATGGTGGTTTTGGATATGGTAGTAGAAACGGAGAAGGAGAGAGGATATTAGATTTTGCAGTTGCATATGATATGATTTTGGCAAACACCCATTTTAAGAAAAGAGAATCTCATAAGATTACTTTCAAGAGTGGGAACAATTGTAGCCAAATTGATTACCTACTTACAAGGTGGGAGGATCGTAAAGTATGCAAGGACTATAAAGTGATTCCTGGCAAAGAACTCATGACCCAACATAGGTAGGTAGTTTTGGATATTAACAAGAAGATCAATAAAGGTAAGCATAACAAAAATAAAGATAGTAGGATCAAGTGGTGGAATCTTAAAGGAGAAAAGAAAAAAGACCTTTCATGATAAACTCATCAAAGAGGTAACTTGGAACTTAGAGTCTGGTGTCAACACCATGTGGCATACCATGAGCTCCTACATAACAAAAATTGTCTGAGAGGTTTTTGGGGAGTCCAAAGGTTGTGGGCCTCCATAAAAAGAGACTTGGTGGTGGAATGATGAAGTACAAAAGGCTATTAAACTGAAAAGGGAGATCTATAGGATATTTCCCAAATCTCAAGATGATGCAACATTCCAGAGATACAAGTAAGCAAAGAAAGAAGAAAAAAAAGGTTGTTCAGGAGGCAAGGTATAGATACTTTGATGATATTTATAAGAAATTGGACACTAAAGAAGGGGAAAAAGATATATATAAAATGGCTCGTATAAGAGAAAGGAAAGGAAGAGACTGAGTCAAGTAAAATGCATCAAGAATGAAGATGGTAGAGTGCTGGTAAAGGATGATGATATCAAGAACCAATGGAGAAATTGCTTCCATAAGCTTTTCAATGGAAATACTATAAATAATGTTAGAGACTTGCGTGATAGGGATACAAGAGATATCATTTACACACGACGAGTTTCACATTTTGAGGTCAAGAATGCCTTGAAAAAAGATGAAAATGAGAAAGGCATGCGGACCAGATGGTATTCCCATTGGTGTATGAAAGAGTATGGGGGATGAAGGAGTTATGTGGTTAACAAATTTATTTAACAAGATCATGAAGACAAAGAAGATGCCTGATGAATGGAGAAATAGTACTATAGTCCTGATCTACAAGAACAAAGGTGATGTTTAGATATGCACAAACTATAGAGGTATAAAATTGATGAGTCACACAATGAAGTTTTGGTAGAGGATTATTGAGCAGAGGCTAAGATCTATAACGCAAATATCAAACAACCAATTTGGTTTCATGCCTGGTAGATCTACAACAAATGCTATTTTTATGATAAGGAGGCTTATGGAGAAGTATAGGGAAAGAAAAAGAGATCTTTACATGGTTTTTATTGATTTGGAAAAGGCTTATGATCGAGCACCCAGAGAAGTGTTGTGGATGGTTTTGAGGAGAAAGGGTGTGCCAACCCAATAGATTGACTTGATTAACGACATGTATGATAGCTCTATTGCAAGTGTGAAGACTCTTGGAGGTCAGACACCAACTTTTCCCATAATAGTTGGGGTACACCAAGGATCCACACTCAGCCCATATCTATTCATTCTTGTTATGGATGAGTTGACAAAGAATGTTCAGTATGATGTTCCTTAGTGTATGTTATTTGTTGTGCTGGGTTTTAGAGGAGGCAGAGAAGGCAGCGGAAACAAAAATTTTCTCCCAAACCCAGAACAAGGAAACACATCAACGTCTATATAATAGGAAAGGATGTTTGTGGAATCATACCTTGTCCCGAGGCTTGCTCGGAGACAATACCTCTCGCCTTGCACGGTCTTCAAAGACGGTCTTGGGCAGTGTCTGTTCAGCTCCTGGTCATACCGGCACTGACGACTCCTCCTCTCACCGGGACTGTCGGGGTTGACAGTTGTCCTCCTGAGCGGCAGAAACCTCCTGCCTCTGAAGTAGTCCACACGGACCACCTGGAACTCCACACTCCTTGTCCCACAAGGAGTTAGAAGGAGTTGCACCCTCCTATTGACGTACTAGTCACCAACACACTCTCCTGCCTCCAGTTGCAACTGCAGTTGTCTTTCCCTTACTGCACCTCCCTTTGCGGGTAGCACTTGCTCGGGCTCTCTCTCGGTTACCAAAACTAGAGAAAACGACAACTTTGCAGAGCAACTGGTTGTACTGAGTTGTACTTTGAGAAGCCCCCAATACCCCTATATATAGGAGGGTCATGGGATAGGGTTCTCTATCCCGGGCAATGCGGGACTAAAAGCAGGAGTAGAAGGGTTCAAGATTTTCCACAAAAGCAACCAACTCGCAACCTGAACCAATCATTTCACAAGTGAAACGGTTGGTTGGGGACCTGAACCGGTCATTTGGTGGTCCTGGTCGGTTCCCGATTGACTTTCCTTCTTTTGTTTCTAATTGGTATCGAATACCAATCCTTGTTCCAATCAAATTGGGTAAGTGAAACGCAAGGAAAATTCTCACCAATATTACTTTCCCAAATTTCTCGATTGCATCAGTTGAATCGATCGTTTCAACACTTGAAGTAATCGGTTCACCCTGATCTTGAGCCGACCGGTTCAACAACCTCAGCCGACTGGTTCATCACATGAACCGATCGGTTGGGAGTGCATGTTGTGCAGAATCAGTCAATTGCGATTTCAATCAATCTGATACTCCAATCAATGTGTCCAACACCTTGAACAATATGATATTGAGCTATCAATTGACTGAGTGTTTAATTGAACTACTAAACACCTTTAGTAATCAATCTAAACATTGTTTGTGGAAAAAACTCCTCTTCCAGGTTAAATCCTATGTGTGTGACCCTACAGGTCCTTTTCACATTGGCAGTGAAAGTCCATAACACTTATGACTTCACAAGAAAAGAGAGATGCCTAGTCACACATCAGTGCTACCCAAGTGAAATAGAAAGTTGGAGAACAACTTTCAATCCTACAATCCGTGAATGGTGTTACAGTGAATGTATAATTCCTTTATCGCTGATATCCCGAATGAACTCGAGGCATGGAACAGTCATCATGTCAACGTTCATTCACTTTCTTGATCTCAGAGTAGATTGGAAGAGATGTGTATGACATCAATATCACATACTGATTCACACATGTGTGTGCACGCCTATTTCAATCCTACTCATCAAGTGGCCTTGGATATCAAACTCCCTCAGGAGGGACAAATCCCATATCTATCACTCACCCCTCAAAAGCCCCATGTGTCAAAGCCACCCAATCATCACCTTTATAACAACCCATGTTTCAGGACTGCGTTTCATGATGTCAAAGTGTACCCAACGACATGTGTTGAGTGTAGTGATTTCAGGTCAAAGAATCACATTCACCACCATCACTGTGAGTACTGACTGTGACTACCATGTCATGGTTCCATGTGTCAAACTCACGGTGGGTCTTTTTGGTACACTTGTTCTCTAACAAGTACCTATGTGTTTGGTTTGATATCTCTATATCATGACTAATGAGATTCTGTCATCAACCAACACCACAATCTAGCCTTGTGTGTCATTGCTGTCTATCTACCTTCCACAATGACATCCGACTAGGGACATAACAAGAATGTATAAACTCTTAGCATTCATATGATCTCATCGTTCAGGTCCTCAACCTGAAAGCATACGCATTGGGTACTGTCATTCTCTAGACATTCAATCTGTTCTATCACTATCTCATATGACTGAACCAGAAAGAATTGGAAGCTTGCCTTTGATGTTTATCAAATCAATCTTAATGTATCCCACCAATCATCCCATGATTGGCTCTCAGGGCATACATACCAACATGTTGATGATATTGTTTTGATTGACAAAATGAAAGATGGTTTGAATGATAAAGTTGAACTTTGGAGAAAGGCGTTGGAATCAAATGGATTGATGATTAGTAGGATCAAAACTCAGTATATTCATTGCAATTTCAGCCAATCTCACAATGTGAATGGTGGATCCAAGTTGGACAGAGTGCATATACCAAAATGTGATAAATTTCGTTACTTGGGCTCTATCATTCAAACAAATGGAGATGTCCAAAAATGATGTTTGTCATAGGATCACTACAGGACAGTTGAAATGGAGGAGTGCAACTGGAGTATTATGTGACTAGAAGATCCCTCTCAAACTAAAAAGCAAGTTTTATAAAACTGCTATACGGCCATCCATGCTCTATGGGAGTGAATGTTAGGCGGTGAAGAAATAAGGACTCAACAAGATGAATGCATATGTTGAGATGGATGTGTGGGAAGACAAGAAAATATCGCTTGAGAAATGACTATATCAAAAATAAAGTGGGGGTGGCGAGCATTGGGGACAAGTTGCGTGAGGGCCGACTCAGATGGTATGGACATGTGCAATGTAGACCGACTAATGCGCCTATATGAGCAATACTATTGAGGCAAGCAGAATTAATTGAAGAAGAGGAAGACCTAAATTAACATGGAAAGATATTATAAAGAGAGATCTCTACATCTCAACCAGAATATGACCCATGATAGAGATGAATGGAAAAGAAGGATCCATGTTGTCAACCCCAACATAGTTGGGATTGAGGCTTAGTTGATGATGATTATATTAGTGGCCAAAGGAAATGTAAAACTTGATCCCACTGCCAGAGGCTCTGGTAGAGTTTTAGGAATGATGATTGGCCCCACAAACTACCACTAGCCTCAATTGCATGCTTTGTCCTCACTCATGCGTAAGCCATGATAAACTTCCTGACTGGTCACCCATCATTTCAGTGCAGACCCAGAGTGGCCCATGGACACCCAACTCCCAATCTTACAATACCAGTGCAAGGGCGGCTACATCACCATGGACAACCCTTTACAATATGCGTGGACCGCATGGCTCAAAAGACTGGCATGCCATAGGCCCAAGTGGGCCCCAACCACTAGAGAGGAATTGGCTCTGATACCATTTGTAACACCCGAACCCACAACCCAAGGCTCTAGTAGAGTTTCAAGAATGATGACTGGCCCCATAGATCACTACTAGCCTTAACTACTCACTTTGTCCTCACTCATGCGCAAGCTAGGATAAACTTCCTGACGGGTCACCCATCCTAGTACTACTCTGCACTGAGAACGCTTAACCACAGAGTTCTTTCGTGATGGGATCCCAAAAAAGGAGGTGCACCTTAGTGATATGGGTAGTCCAATCCTTCCTTTTAAGATCATTTTATCTAAGGCTTCAAATCCTAGGATGTTACATGAAATATTTTATATAATTATAAGATCTAGTCTATAATCCTATTTTGAGGAAAAAGAAGAGATACACCTTAATCCATGGAAAAATGGACACCACTGGATCGTGGTCACAATGTTCCAGAGAAGATTTGATGGTAGAGGTGCATAGCCTCTACAACTGGGTGCGTGAGAGGCATTGTGGTGTGGCATGACTGTGACCACTACTCCTGGGACAACCCTTGACTAGGTGTGAGATTGACGGCTAGCAACCACTTTCCCTACTAGCCCAATGAGAGACATGACATGTGCATGGATTTTGGGCCATTGGACTGGAGTGTCACAAATTTTTTTGTGATTTAATAGTTGAACATGATCACGTACTAATGAGTAAGATGAGGAGAGAGTGTTGAAATTTATAGGCTATTGGATCTAGTCACTCGCTCGACCACACTCTCGATCAACAGTTATCCTGAGGCTTCTCCTATGCTTGACCCTCAACTTGCAACGATGGGGCTTACCATAGCTAGATCGAGATGGAGCTACAAGGCACATGAGAATTATCTAGATGAATGAATGGGATCATGGATGTTTTAAGAACTGGAACGAGTGTTATATAGGATGTTGGGCGAGAAGCTAGAGTTTTGGGGGTTATATTTTGTGGGATGAGATGAAAAACCTGGTAAGGGGTCAGACATGGGGGTCAAGTCATCACATGCCTTTAATCCACCCATAAACAAGCAAATATTAGAGAGAGGGAGCAATTAGAAGGGACAAACTTAGGAAATTTGGTTCCATGAGAAGAGGAGAGGGGGTAAGCAATCTTGCATTACTGTGTCGAGTTTCCTAAAAGGGCTAGAGATGGAAGATGATGACATCACTATTGATTTGAGATCCAATGGTAACAAATCACATGACACATCAAGGGTTGGGTCCTAAGTTCCATGTCACAAATTTGATTAAAAAACACATCAATTACTTACCAAAGCTATGGTTTCATCTAAATGATAGTTATAAAACTTCCCAAAAATATCTAGGCCACCTGGAAGGTCCATTTTCGTTGAAATTTTAAGGGCTTCCTGTTACTCTCCTCTTGTTATAAAAAGGCGAGAAACAAAATAAACACGTTGAATATCATTTTCCTGACCTTTACCTGATTTTATTATTCTATAAAGAAATGGTCTCAAAACAATTTATGACCTCATATTATGTTTAAAAGTTCATTATAACTTCAAAAGGAGATATCATTCACCAACTGAATGAATTTTACATCATTGAACCATGAATTTTTGTCCCAAGGGACTTTAAATAAAAAATACAACAAACTCTATTTATCCAAACTTCATTATATTAAATAATCTTTTTAACTGCAACTTCTACAAAAAGTGAGAGAAATTTCATGTTCCCACAAATGATTGTTATGCTGATTGATGATGCACTTAAGGGTTCACTTTACAATCTTTTTAATCCTAGTTGTCTAATTTCTAACTAACTCATATGTTGTTAACATATAAATGTCAATTTTGGTTCAAGAATCATGCCAATCCTGAGTAATGACAAATAACATTTGTTAACTATGAAGCAAGATACTCGTTCATGAATACACTAAGGATAATACAAGATATAGTAAAATAACAAATAACTATTCACTACAATACCTAATTCTAACCAAATCATTGAGGTGTGAAGCATGTAAAAACCAAACAATCTAATTGTCAGGTACAACCAAAGCAATCAGTTCATAAGGAACCAAAATGGGATGAAGTTTCAAATCATATAAGTTGTTAACACAGGCCTAAAGTATTCATTACACACCAATGTTGTATTGAGATATATATTGAAGTTATGTCATCAAACTCCTACAATATCTCTCCCAACAAACCTATATAACAAATAGCTTGGAATATCATTCTCCTACAACATTTACAAACCCCATTTGGTGAATGGAACCATGTTGACAATATTTCAGATCCATTTCAATACTTTTCAACCACTGATCATCATCATCCATTTGATCAGACTCAGAAGAATGGGTGATACAAGGAAGAAGGTGTCAACAATGCTGGATAAGGATGGAGAGGGAAAAAAGATGCTAAAAATATATTTATACAAGAAAAATACATCTTTTCCAAAACAAATGGAACAAAAAATCTATTTTCTAGAATAATTCGAGTGTGATAAGGAGATATACATTCTCTTTTTCTATAAGATACATTTGTCCTATTGAAATTCTAGAGGGGAGCATGACCCACAATGGTCGTCTTCGTAGAAATCAAGAAGTTATTGATGAACTAAAAACCTAAAATTAAGAGACAGGTAGAGGGGAGTGAGCGAGTGAGGGAGAGTGTGTTCTATAGAGTGAAAGAGTGGAGGAAATATTCATATAGCCCAGAAAAATTTGTCTGAAGAGGAAAAATTAATCTATCTCCAAATTTGAACAAAAAATTTCATCAAATAACCTAATGTCCATCAAGCGCCCAATCAAACAATTTTAAAAATATTTCGTATAAATAAATGTAGAGAAATCTATACAAGAAATAACTTCATGAAGAGGTTACCGTGGAGGTTATGACCGTCAGTTGATTGAAGGTCATGAATGAGATGGTTGAGGTTTCATCAACGATGGACACGATGATGTACCGATGGATGGGGATGAGTCTAGAGTGTGTTAAAATATGTAGGTCCCTATTGTTCAGGATTCTAGGGATGTGTTAGCATAGAAGATGACAACATGTAGGCTTCTAGAGAGGACAATGGTGTTACTTTACCGAGGATTCGAGTCTGGAACTATATCTAAAAGATCGATCGAGCAAAAATGGTCATCTATTCAAAGGTGCAATGGCACCTCAAACTACCCAATGACACAATGCTTTACTTGATGAAAACATTCTAGATCAAGTTAGTCCTGGCTATGTGTTGCTTGTTGGTGATTATGTTTTTTTGAAGTATTTATTGCACCAGAGGCTTATATAATACTACACAAACCCTGGAACATGACACTAATTATCAAGATTATTGAGAAGTCAGTCAATTATCTAACTCTAAGAGATCATCTTCGTCTTTGATGTAAGCCAACTGCAAGATGGTGATTACTAGAATTGAGCATGAACTTCTATGCTTCCCATTTAACATTTTAGGCAGATTATGACATGACACTTACTAGAGTCCCTTGGGCATTTTTTGGATGCCCACTCATGGTCTCACCATGTTCAGTTTCTTTCATGCCTTCATTGGGCATTCCTTTGACTATTGTCACATGGGCGTTCATCCTAGATTTTCCCCCTTCACCTATACAAACCAGTGATTTTGAAAGAATTGGTGAGGTACTAGGCAAACTTAGTAAAGTAGATGAATTCACTACAAATTTTACTTGAAGTCATTTTTATAGACTAGAAATTGAGGTTGATTCAACTATACAATAAAACATAATTTCATAACAAATGGTGTTGTATACAAGGTTGAATATGAATCAAGCCCCTCCATCTGTAATGCATTTGGAATCATGGGTCACAATCTCATAGACTATAGACCTGTGCAATATGAGGAGAATTTGTCAAGTATTATACCTCAACCAGATGAGTCAGGTGTTGATTGGGTGGATACAAAAGAAAGATGGAAGGTTTTTTTATGGAAAAAATAGTCATTCCCACAGACCGACTAGTTGTAACAAGAAAAAAAATTCTAGGGCCATCTACAATGTGAAAATATGAAGTCTACTATGTATGATTCTCTAGAATCCACTTAAAGATATTGATGAGGAAATTCCAAAATCTGATGTCCCTGAGAGTAGTGACACTCCTACTGCGATAGCCATCCCATAAAAACCCAAAAAGGTTTGAACAAAGATATGTAAGGTGTTGGATCCTAGGATGGGTGATTTGCTCTGGAGGGGGGTGAATAGAGATAAAATCACTTTAAACAAAATTCATTCGATCTTCAAGATATATCACAAGTTAAGGTTGCTAATTAGGAATTTGAGTGCAATTAAACATACATAGCAAGGATGAGAGAGATTTTTTATTTGTGAGAGAACCACCCCCGCACGAGCACCACTTTTGTGACCCCCACAGGCGGCGTAAACTCTCGGGGACCCTGACCTGCCCATAAGGGTGGCCCCAACTAGTAGCATCATTGGCTGGCTGACGCTATGGGCAAATCATTTTTGAGGCCATAGCCAGGAGTCGAACCCATGACCTCTTACAGAGGCCTTGCGATCCGCATCGCCTGAGATAACAAGAACAAGAACACAAGTTGTGTAGAGTAGTTCCAATCTCCAAACTAGGATATTATCAGTCCACTACCTATAGAGGTCAACCTCTAGGATTTCTAAAACATGTCTCTCTCCTTATATTCACTTGTAAGAGTTACATCATATGACCTTCCTTTTCTAGGACAAGGATACCTCACTTTCCCTTTGAAGGGAAAGGAGCCAACAACCTACCAAAGGACTTACATATCCAACCAAGAGTCTTCAACCTACCAAAGGACTTACCCACTTGTGCAAGGAGTCTTTTGCCTTCAACAAGGACTTACCCACTCTTACACCAAGTCTTCGGCCTTCAAGGGATTACCCACTCTTCTTGGATTTTCACTTCACCTTTTCCAAGGAGATGCTTTCACTAAGGACTTATCCACTTGAGCAAGGAGTCTTCTTCCTTCACCAAGACTTACTCACTTCTTGCACTAAGTCTTCAGCCTTGAACTTCTTCACCTCTCTTAGTCAAGAGAGAGAACCTTCATCTTCATCTTCATCTTCATCTTCATGGAGGAAATGAGAGATTGGGAGGTGGTGGCAGTGATAGCCTCACAAGATATACATGTAGGACTAGCTCTCTTACAAATCTCCTACTCACTCTGATGGATGTAGCAAGTGATCAATATTAGAGAGGGGGGGTTGTAGGATGCACTCAAACTATAGAATAGGGTCCTTCATAGTGCTTGTCTAACCATGGGATGAAGCCCAAGGGGTCCTATTTATAGTTGGAGATGCCCACTAGCCTTTGGGAACACTTGGACAAATACTAGCCATTTGAGATGTTGTAATACATATTTTTTGTGTTTTATAACATTCTAACGGCTAAAAATACTTTTCTATACTTTTCCATACAATGTGATTGGTCGAGTTTACTTTTGGGATACTCGCCCAAATGCACTATTTGACAAA
Source organism: Alisma plantago-aquatica (assembly GCA_963693085.1). NCBI lineage: Eukaryota > Viridiplantae > Streptophyta > Magnoliopsida > Alismatales > Alismataceae > Alisma > Alisma plantago-aquatica. The sequence continues at coordinate 1,260,887,101 of OY856409.1, forward strand.
GCAGATTTGAACAATCCATTGAGTTTATCCTGGATGAAACTCGACCAATCACTCAAATCGGTTTTGTCCACTACAGGGATCAGTTGAGTTCTGTGAGTGTGCAACTTGACCAAACCATGGCATTTTTAAGATCCATTAAGGGATCAGACGAGTTTGTAACTCGACCAAAAAACATCCTTTAATGAATTTTAGAAAATGTCATTAAAGTACTTAAATATTTGATTTAAGTGCTATTGATTTTTTCTAAGCTTAATTACAAGTCATACAATAATTACAAGTGATTTACAATATGGCTCTAATGGATTTACATCATATTACACAAAAGTACACTTGCATTGATTTTTACTTGTCATTTCTCCAAGTTAGGATGCACAAGTTAGGGCATTTGGAGTGTGTCTATACCTAATATGAAACCACTCAAGTAGAAGCATCATACACAATTAAGTGGAATGGTTATAGTCATCATCAAAATAAGGGTTTGGTCAATTTAGACCTAGAGTCAACATTGACCTAGAGTCGACATAAGGAACCCACACTCGATATGACATAGGTGGAGTTTGTAATGGAGAAACAATATGCCAATGACACGAATGAAGATGTGAGGGTGATTCTTTTTGCCATTGATAATCATGCAAGTACTATTGTGGAACATGTTGACCATGGGGCATATATGTCGAATATTATTGACACTCTTCATTTTGTTGTAGATCCTTCTACATATGAGGTAATCACCCACTCAGTTATTCACCAAGAGAAGATCTGACATGATGATTAGGGTCCTCATGATACCCTGATCTCTACTTAATTGCTTTCGTATTTTGGTAAAATTGGGAGAGGCATTCATGCTCTAGTGGCATGATGAAACCCCATATTACACTTGTAGTCATGCTAGGAAGGTTGTTGAGGTTGGGGATGGCTGTGAAGATGTTATATCTGAATCCTTCCAATAAGCGTAATGAGGTCGTTGAAGATCATCCAAAAGAAAATAAGAACAAAGATTTTATGCATAGGGTTTTCTTTGAACAATATTTGTTCTAGTCTAATCCATGTACCTTAGACTTTGTAGTAGGATATAAGGGTATTATTGTTTTAGTTGTAATTTGTATTCCACTGCTCACTACTCTTTTTGAGTAATTTGATTAATAAAAGGTCAATGCCTTTTCAGAAAGAAAAAATCAATAAATAATAACCAGTGAGGCGAGGATTATGAGAAATACTGTTGTAAATGGACATAGGTTACCTTCTAAACCCGTCATGGTAGAAAAAGTTATAACCACATATTCACTTACCCTTATATCCCTGTATCCGCTTCTCACAGGATAAGGTTATGGATATGTGCATACCCATACCTTGTATACGCATATAACCGTTAATTATATTTTTATATGAATAATTTATAATAATGTAATGTTGCATATTATAGCATCTTAAAATTATAAATACCTTATAATAGTAAAAATTTATATTAAAATCTAATGGTCCATATAATAGTGCTCACAAATAGTAAATATAAGTACCTTACAATACTAAAATAAATAAATCTATTGAACCTGACACACCATCGTAACCACAAATGCACATTTCATCAAATAGAGAACTCCATAATTTCATTCTCTCATTCTGCTCTTCTTTCCCCACTTCGTTGAATGATATTTCTATTTCACAAGCTTAAATATATTTTACATATTGTTGACTGCACGAAGTCAATCAACATAGTTTTTAAGGTCAACGTTGAATATCTTATTCTATTAATTGTATAGTCAAACTCCATGATATTTGTTGAGAGAGCCAACAATTGTCATGGTTTTTATATTTTAATTTAGTTGTATCAAGATATTACTCTTAGTTGTCCATTTTAAGGTGATATATTATTTATTCATCAACTACTATATTAACACAATATAGAATGTATATGATGTCATATTAGTCCCAATATCACTAAATAGTGGTAGTTTGTTGTATCCCGAAGTTTATAATGTGTTATTGTAAAAAATCTATCCAACCGTATCTCCATTACTCATCCATGTATTCGATTCACACAATATAGAATGTATACGATGTCATACTAGTCCCAATATCACCAAACGTAGTAGTTCGGATATCCTGAAATTTATAGCGCGTTATGGTAGAAAGTCTATCCAACCGTATATATAGTTACCCATATGCAGATATGAATATGGTAGGGGTCTCTATCCACTTATATTTACATATAGTAAGAAGACAGTTCTAACTGTTTGTTTACTTGCTCATCGCACCAGTTTGCTTGCTAACTTAGATTTCATCGTTCTGTCACGTCATGCTTATCCAATAAATATACGTCAACTTGCTTTGGATAGCCTTCACTTCTATAATAATAATCTATATCTAAATCCCTATTCTATCAATCGGATGTCTACTTTTTGTTAGTAAAAAGGCACGTGGGTTAGGCGTATGCTTAGGTGTTAATTGACCTCTTTTATTTTTATTATTATTCTTTTATCAATCTATTTTTTTATATTTTGTCAAACTAAATAAAAAAATGGAAATGGTATACAAATGCGTTGTATTTTCGTCGGTCCAAGTCTGTGTATGTTATAGCAATTTGGCTATATGCTTATTATTCCACCCAATTTGTATGTTCGAATAGTCTTTAACTAATCCATTCTAATTATGCGGTTAACATCATCAATTTTTCAAAGGAAATTCCAATAAATTATGTGTGTTTATTGATGCAATTTATTTATGTGTCCAATCAGCCTATTAAGTTCTAATTAGCCTAGTCTTTCTGTGTATTCAAATATTATGTTTAAGCAATAATTGGTCCAGTCTATTTGTGTGCTTATTGGTTAGAATTTTTTATCAAGATACTTTCTCTTAGTATTGTGTGTGTGTGTGTATGTATGTATATATATATATATATATATATATATATGGTAGCGATCTAGTGAGAAACATTCTACGATGACAGCATGAGAGGCATTTGAATAACTATAAAGTTGTAGCTTATTTTTAATATCCAACCTTATGGATGGGAAGAACAACATTACATTTACCTTCACACAAAATATCATCACAATCGGATATCGTTTACATCTCCATATATACAATATACACATTTTATATCCAATGGTCAGCCTAAAACTCAATATTGACCGTTGAAAAGTATTTGCTTGTTGTGTGTGTAATACAAGTCCTATGATGATGAGATTTTGTGGAAACGTGGCTAATAGGGTATATTTCCAATCCATACAGGTAGATTATGAAAATTTGATCATTGTGGAAAGTTATTCAAATGTCTCTCTTGCTCTCACCAAGATATGTTTCTCACTGGATCATTCTCATATATATATATATATATATATATATATATAGAGTTAGGCTAGAATACACTTAAGTGTATTCTGCCCCCAATACAACAGAGTTTCTAGCCGTAGGATCTGCATCTAATCCCGGCTCCTGCCTGCACTCACGAGATGAGTAAACGTCTGTTTCCTCAGCCAGACCCCACCACTGTCGCTCGCTCTCTCTCTCTTCTCACTCGCTCTCTCTTCCCCCTCTCTCTCTCCCCGTTAGCGCGCAGATCCCAGAGCCCTTCCTCCCTCCGCCCGGCCCCCTCCGCGAGCCCAACAGGTCGCAGCCCGCCCTCCTCTTCCAGCAACAAGTCGGCAACCGCCCTCCTCTGCCAACAAGTCAGCACTCTCTTCTCCAGCCAGCCGGACATCGCCTTCCTCCGCCTCTGCCTCCTCCTAGATTCCATCTCCGGCAGCTAGCCCAGCAGGTCACAACCCGCCCACCTCCGCCAGCAACTTCGCCAGCCGGACGCCGACAAATCACCATCCATTTGAATACCAACACATCATCACCAACAAGCTGAACGCCGACAAATCAGCATCCTCGCCAGCAGAATGTCGAGTTCTGTCGGATGCTAGCAGCAACCAAGCCACCCACCATCAGCAAGGAGCTGCTCGCTAGCAAGCTGGAAGGCCGCTGCTAACAAATCTCCTCCTCCCCATACTAGTTTGATTTGGTAGGACTCTTTTCCTGAGATACTTTCTTTTGCTGCCATATTTTTTGTATGTCCTCTACATATTTAGAACAATGATTAATATTTATGTCAGAATTTACATTTAGATTAAATGATAGATACACTGATTCATATTAGCATCTAAAATGATTGATCTTAGTATAAATTATCTTCCTTTGTTCTTACTGTATTCTTAATTTCTGTTTACTCTAGACATGGACTTTTCACATGACGTGGATGGGATGACCGGAATCGATTGGATGGAGTATGATAATAGTCAAGCGGATAGAGATGTTGAAGTGAGTGGAGACATACAAGTGAGTGGATATTGTGAAGATGAAATTGAACTTGAGATGGAAGATGAGAGGATTGAAGTTGAATCCGAGTTAGACCCTTACGTAGGTCTACTATTTGATAGTGTTGATAAAGCAGAGGAGTTCTATAATAAATATGCATACCGAGTTGGCTTTAGTATAAGGAAAGGAAACCAATATATTTCAGCCAAGACAAAGAGCATCACTAGCAGGGTATTTTTATGCTCTAGGGAAGGAATTCACAAAGGAAAAAACAAAGGAGATAATTCTCATAAGGGATCTCCACAAAAGGATATCATTTCTAGTCGAACTGGCTGCAAGGCTCACATGCGAGTGAAATTAGAAGATGATACAAAGTGGGTGGTACTAAGCTTTGAAAAAGAGCATAATCATGATGTAACCAAGAGCCCATCTAAGAAGAGGTTTCACCGCTCACACCGTCGTATGTCGTCAGAGGTTCGTGATTTAATTCATGTGATGCATGATCAAAATATTTCTAGTGCTCAGATTATGTCACTTATAGCTAGCCAACAAGGAGGCATCCGCAATGTCACATTTACAAGAAAGGATCTAAGCAACACACTTGTTTCCATGAGGAGGAAATATATAGGTGTTGATGTAGCATCCACAATAGGACATTTCAAAAAAATGCAAGCAATAAACCCCGCATTCTACTACTCAGTGCAATTTGATGAAGATGGATGTGCACGGACTATCTTTTGGGTTGATGCTAAATCAAGAATGACATATCAAGCATTTGGAGATGTGGTGACTTTTGACACGACATACATGACTAACATGTACAACATGCCATTTTCACCTTTCATTGGGGTGAACCATCACAAGCAGTCTATTTTATTTGGTTGTGCCTTATTACGTGATGAGACTGCTGATTCTTTTGTATGGGTTTTTCAAACATTCTTAGAAGCCATGTATGGGAAACACCCAAATGCAATCTTAACTGATCAAGATCCAGCAATGAAGAAGGCAATTCATATTGTATTTCCTAATGCAATCCACCGATGTTGCCAATGGCATATAATGCGAAAAGCACGTGAACATCTCGGGGAGATCTATGGGACTGTTGCAGGGTTCACTGAAGAGTTCCAATCTTGCATTAATCAACCCATCACTATTAATGAGTTTGAGGAAAGATGGAAGAAGATGATAACCACATATAATTTGAGTGACAACACACATCTAACCTTGTTGTGGAATATAAGAGAGCAATGGATACCTGTTTACTTCAGAGACACATTTTTCGCCAACATGTCTACAACACAACGGAGTGAGAGCATGAATGCAATATTTAAAGATCATGTTAACAATCATCTACCTTTGTTTAAATTTGTCCAAGCATTTGAGAAGGTGGTAGAGAATCGATATGACAAAGAGGATGAAGAAGACTACAGATCTAAGAATGGTCAACCAACATTGTGGTCTTTGTATCCCATCGAGAAACATGCAAGGGATATCTACACTAGAACGCTATTTAAACTTTTCAAGAAGCAAATGAAGCTAACTTCATGCTATGACATAGAGGAGGTTATTAGTGAATCTGAATATCAAATTTCAAGTGTAAGTGATGAGGCCCTTGCATTTATGTCAAAGAAGATCTACACAGTACAAGTTAACCATAATAGAGAAAAAATCTTTTGTGAATGCAAGTTGTTCCAATTTTCCGGCATCTTATGCGCTCATATACTAAAAGTGTTGCTTTTTGTTAAAGTTCATAAGATACCGCCTTTGTATGTGCTGAAACGTTGGACAATGCAAGCAAAAACCACCAATATGAGTCATTGTATTGAGGAAGCCCGGGTAGATGTTGATTGCAGTACCCCTTTGGGTAGGTATAATTCACTTTGTACATCTGCAATGCGCTTGGTTGGCATAGATTCCCATGACAAGGACACTTACATTATGATGCAAGAGCTTTTTCAAAAATCTTATGATGAGATAGTGTTCATGCAGAAAAATATGCGACCCATTTCAAGTGAGGAAGTCATACCGTCATCTCAAACTCATATTCCAACTCAGGGTAGCCAATATCTTCCAAGAATCCACAATGAAGAAGAAGATATCCTATTCAAAGATCCGCCCACATCTCATTGCAAAGGGAGCAGGAAACCACAAAGATTTAAACCACAAGCTGAGTTAAAATCCAAAAGGCAAAGAACTTGTAGTACTTGCAATGGGAAAGGGCATAATAGCCGAACATGCAAAATAGGGGTATGTGGTAGTGTAATGTACATTATTTGTTTCTAGTTTAAAGTATCTTGTAATCTTTTAACTCAAATATTATTCTATCTCATTGACAGGCTACCAAAGATTGCTCAACTTCGGGTGTGCTTGGAGACATTCATGAATCCAGTGAAAAAATAAGTACCAGAGACTTCTCAATGTTGCAGCAGGACTGGACATTTAAGTGGCTTGTAATTTAGGGTTGTAGCTTAATTTAGGGCTGTACCAGAGACATTCAGAGCCGTAGCAATGTTATTTGGATCTGTCTCTAATCATGGAAATGTAATTCAGTCTTGTATGTACTTGATAAACATGTACCTAGCAATGTTATTTGGATCTTTGTCTCTAATCATGGAAATGTAGTTCATGTGTTCAATAGATTGTTTGTGGATTGGTTTATGTATCATTTCAGTTGATGTGGATGAAAAAGTTCTTTATCCACTAGTTTATTCTATACTTAATTCACTTCTTGGTTGTTCATGTTTATGGATCAACAAGTTCTTAATGTATGTGGTCAGTTACATTGTATGTGGTCAGTTACATTTGATCATCTACATTTGTGCTGCATTAATCATTCATGTTGCTGCTGGATTTATGTTGCTGCTGCATTAATCATTTATGAATAATTTATGTTGCTGTTGGATTTAATCATTCATTCTTAAAATTCTCCATTATTTTAGGAGTTGCTGCTGGATTTATGTTGCTGCTGGATTTATGTTGCTGGTTGGTTAATGGATGTTTGGGTTGCTTGCCAACACTCTAAGTGATAAAACAGAAGTGTATGCTGTGTTGCTTACACAGTTTTTAAACTTATATCGGCATTATTAAGCAATAGTTTGCATTTTCTGTTTGCTGGTTGGTGTCGAGGGTCTGTACATGAGTGAAGGGTTGACTAGTTTCTGAAGATGGATTATAGTTGAAGTTCGAAGGCTGAAACTTTGATACCCTTGAATACAGAGACCAGTTCATGGAAAAGTACAATGACACATATTATTGTACTTAGTTATAAGACTCAAGTTTAGCGATAATAAAAGTTTGTGTTTTTCCATGCAAAACATGTATGTTTCAAACTTTCAATTTCTAAGTGCTGAAAATCAACTTTTTTCTACTTTCTAAATGAATATCACCATTTCCGACAAAGTTTCATCCATGACTGCCTAAGCAATGGCCTCCGCAATTGACACGTTTCGGAGTGCTGCAAATCCACTTTTTTCTTCTTTCTTAATGAATATCACCCCATTTCTGACAGAGTATCATGACTGCTAAAAATAGGCACTGCAATTGATATGTGCAATTGCAGTCCATATGTAAATGTAGGACAGGAAGGGAGAGATCCTCTTACATTTTGGAACATAGCTATTTTGATTAGGAGATAAAAATTATTAAGCTATGTTTAGGTTTGTATCTAGGTACATCTTTGAGTCATATTAAAATCCCAAATTAGCTGATTTGTAGTAGAATAATCTTTTGGTTGTCTGTTTATGCTTCTGTACTCCCTCATTTGGTGAACAGCTTAGTAAAATAAACAACCTACATTGTTGCTTATATCTTTCTCTTCCTTTTCCTTCAACACTAAATCAGTTATCACATTAAAACAACAACAGCAGCAGCCATTAATTGCTAGCCCGGGTAGAATGTGGTTTAACAATTTTAGTGTTTTATGATGAATGAGCATTGCTCTTTCTTGTTGGAAATCAGTGATTAACTTATTGGCAATGTGGCAATTGTGAATTTATGATTCAATCCAGGTTCACACTTCAGTTCTATTGTTGGAAACACTTGGGATGTGGTTCACACTTCAGTTCTATTTATGATTCAATCCAGGTGCATTGGTAATATTAAATTGGTTGTTGCTATGCACTGGAGCAGCCATTCAACCACATTAAATTATTTGGTGGTCAGAACTAGTTTTAATTATTCATGTAGCATTGTCATTAAGATTGTCCATGATTGATCATGACTTAGTTCAATCCATTCTGGTACTTTGGAAGGGAGATTCCTTCCGGAGAGAGGTTCAATTTTGTAATTGTGGCTGCTAGCATATTATTTTGTTGCCTGTGATTTCTTCCCATATGGTAAACCAGACATGAAAGATCGTTGATACAACAAGTAGAATGTATTGCACCTGTCAAATTCATTGCTTATAGAACAAGTCTACTAGAAGTTAATGTTGTGAGTTTTTGATGCAATTCTGAATTCCTGAAATACCAATTAACTCCAAAATGAATTTGTCTCATTCATTCATTCATTGATTTGAAAATAGATTACAATCCATCAAGTTCAATCATTGCCACTATCCAACCACATTACAATTTACAATTGGATCCGGCATACACAAGTACAAATATAACCCAGGAAGCCACTAATCCAGCCAAACAATATCTATATTTTGTCCTGGCCATCTTTACTTCTTGCTCAAGTTGTAAATTCTTTGAGTCTTCAGTAGTTGTTGTCCAGGCCATCTTTACTTCTTGCTCAAGTTGTAAATTCTTGGAGTCTTCGGTAGTTGTTGGACTTGAGTTGCCCCATTGAAAAAAATTACAGTATGCAAGTCCCTACAAACAATAAGAAACATAAGTCCCTACAAACAATAAGAAACATATTAAATTCATGCATTCAGAATTCCCCTATAAGAAGAACAAAATCCACCTTTTTGTTGTAGTTGGGACAACCAAAGAATACTCGACCATAGTTCTTTGGAGTCTTAGCTATTTTAGCCTCAACTAAATCGCCACATTTGCAATACTTGGCCCCGCTTCGCATCAAAGATCTCTGACTAAAATTATTTGAACATGTCAAAATTGGGCAACTGTTTTCGTTTTTAGCCATGCCTTGGGATGACTGAATAGACATACAAAGAGCACAAATGATATGCAATCAGTACACATTCGTGATCAGAAAAAATAAAAACAAGAGGCCCAGGAATTGCATAGTCAATACACCTGATGTTTTCGTTTTTGTTAGCTAGCAACAATATTTCCTCCTCGCTTCCTAGTTCACCTTAGAAAATGGGGAGCAGTGAGATGGGAATTACCAGGTGTATTTGTCGCAGCTGAAGAGGGGAAATTAGGTGTAGTTGTCGTGGAGCTTGCAGTAGACTCACCGCTGAAGAGGTGAAATCACCAGGTGTCGCCACTGGAGGGGTGTCAGCGCTGCCCTCTCGAAATCTCGATGTTCTCGTGGAGCTTGTCGTAGACTCACCGGCGAAGAGGGGAATCGCGGGTCCTGTTGTCGGTAATATGGGAGAGCGGCTACTGGAGGCTGCTGTCACTGCCCTCTCCAAATCTCGCCGTCGCTGCCTGTGAGAGAGAGAAGAAAGGGGAGAGAGACGAGCAGATCAGGGAGACTGGTGGATGTCTGCTGCCCTCCCAGAATCACCGTTTATTGAAAATCGAGGAGAGCGAGCGGCCGCTGGAGTGGAGGGGTGTCGACACTGCTGTCCTCCGAGCAGGTCGCCGCTGCTATCCTCCGAGCAGGAAGGGGGCCGACGGAGGAAGGGGTCCGGGCGGAGGGAGGAAGGGTTGGGTGGTTGCCGACTTGTTGCTGGCGGAGGAGGGCGGGCTGCGACCTGCTGGGCTCGCTGCTGGCGGCCTGCAGCTGTTGTGGAGCGGTGGATGCGGTGCGGAGATGGAATCCAGGTGACAGAATCCAGGCGGAGGCAGAGGTAGAGAAAGGAGAAAGCAGGAAGGGGGGCGGTGGAGGAAGGGGGCTGGGCGGAGGGAGGAAGGGCTCTGGGCTCTGCGCGCTAACGGGGAGAGAGAGGGGGGGGGAAGAGAGAGCGAGCGAGCAGAGAGACTGACAGTGGTGGGGTCTGGCTGAGGAAACGGACGTTTACTCATCCCATGAGTGCAGGCAGGAGCCGGGATCAGATGCAGATCCTACAGCTAGAAACTCTGTTGTATTGGGGGCAGAATACACTTAAGTGTATTCTAGCCTAACTCTATATATATATATATATATATATATATATATATATATATATGTGTGTGTGTGTGTGTGTGTGTGTGCATTGCAATGCAGTAGTCATCACGAGTCTAATGGAAAAAATAATTTGACTATGTGCTCATTGGTCTATTTGTTGTTTGCGTTCCAACAACATGTATACGTGTTAATCAATCCAATCTCTATGATCCATTCACATATTTGTGTGCTTACAGATTAGGAGGAGTCAACTGTTAATTGAGTTACTCTCTCTGAATGGATTAGTTGATTTTTATATTTTGTTTTCTAATTTTCATTGTACATGCTAAGGAAGCCAAGTGTATGTTAACCAAGTTGTATCTTTTAGGAAGTCGTAAGTAATTATTATTTTTATTAATTATGAACTTAGAAAAAAATAATTTTCAACTTAAATTTTGAATAGTCATCGCCTATTTTTATCATTTATGATAGCATACATTTAAGCATACATTTAAAATTTAATACACTAATTCGACAACTGTGCTTTTAGCTAGTAGATTTAAAAAAGTATGTACCATACTCATACCCGTTTAACTAAACAATCAGATATGACCATACGCGTCAAACCTATAATGAGAAAACACTCGAGCAGCACCGGAGCTTTCGCGGAGTCCTGGACGAGTCTCAACTCCACCTCCGCCTTCCCGTTGTTGTTGCCTCAAGCGGGGCACCGACTAATGATTCATTAATTCCTGTTCAACAATCTCGGTGACTCGCGTATGCGTGAGCCCTTCGCTCGCTTCCGCATCAGTTTGTCATTGTTAATAGTCACAGTCATGGTCATTAGGTGGCCGAGGGTCCTCGCGCCGACCCACCTCTGCCAAATCCTAAAGCAGCAGAAGAACCCTCTAACCGCCCTCCACCTCTTCAACACTGCCACTCTCCGCTACCCATCCTACCGCCACAACGCTCCGGCGTATGCCGCGATCATCCAGATTCTCGCCTCCTCCGGCCGCCTGCGGGAGATGAGCGACGTCCTCGACCAGCTCAGGCGCGATTCCTGCCGCTGTCCAGACTCCCTCATATCGGAGACCATCCGGACATATGCGGCCGCCGGCCGCCCCGGCGATGCCGTTGCACTGTACCACCAGCTGCCGTCGTTCAACTGCATCGAGCGTACTGAATCCCTGAACGCCATTGTGCAGATGCTGGCTGCAGAGGGGAGGCTGCAGGAGGCGGTACGGCTGATCGAGGAGAGTGGCCAGGCAACGGACGGTGGGAAGGTAAAGGTGGAAACTTTAAACGTTTTGATCGGCGCTCTTTGTGATATGGATCGACCGGACCTGGCACTAGAGGTTTTCGGAGAGATAAGGGACCTGTGCTGCTCCCCAGACCGGGAGACCTACCGGTTACTGATGCGTGGGCTCTGCAAAGCGGGGATGCTCCACGAGGCAACCCACCTGCTCTACTCCATGTTTAGGAGAATCTCGGAGAAGGGGTGTGACGCGGATGTAGTAGTATACCGAACGCTCCTCGAGACGCTCTGTGTAGAAGGAAGGGTGAAGGAGGCAGAGGACGTGCTGGAGAAGGTCTTGAAGAAGGGATTAAGAGTTCCACGCCTGCGGCGCAGCTTCCAGAAGTGGGAGATTACAGGAACGAGCTTGGATGAGATGAAGTGCTCGATAAATGAGGCGCTGGTGACAGGAGGAGTGAGGAGCACGGCGAGTTACTGTGCTGTGATCAAAGACCTATATTCGGAAGGGAAGATCGAAGATGGTGACAAGCTTCTTGATGAAATGCTTCAGAGGGGGTTCAGGCCAAAGGTTTCCACTTATGAAGCCAAAATCACTGCATTGTGCAGCGAGGAAAGATCAGAGGACGCCTTGAAAGTGTTGGAGGAAGAAATGATGGGGGGCATATGTACCCCAGCCGTGTCAACTGTTAATTTGGTGTTGCAGGGTTTATGTAAGGAGAGAAAATCGGCGCTGGCCATGTCCTTATTGGGTAAGATGGATAGATGTGGAGGTTACCGTCCTAATAAGGTTTCTTATGAGATTGTGGTCGCTGGCTTGTGTTCCGAAGAGTGTTTTATGGAAGCACGTAACCTTCTGGAAAAGATGTTGCTCAAAAGGCATTTACCCGGCACGCTTATTTTCAACTCTGTTATAAAAGGGCTCACCACTCTTGGGAGGATGTATGAAGCTGTGCTTTTGTTGGAGGAGATGATTAGCCAAGAGAAATTACCGGACTTGGATGTGTGGAACTCATTGGTATCCAAAGCATGTGTTGTCCATGATTAGGAACAAGCTGAACTTTGTGCTGAATTAACTTGAAACGTTATTCTTGATGTGCAACTTTGAGGTCTTACAGAATCTTCAACTGTTGTACACAGCGAACGTTAAATCTTACCTCTGGAACAGAGTAAGGAAAACCACAGGTTTATCAAAGACAAATGATCTTACAAATTGGGTTGCAGTGTTCCACTCTGTACACTTATCATATACAACGGGAATGCGAATGAGGCTAGGTAAGCCTTAACCTACAAATACAATCACCTAGCCAAAGAGGTTCTAATGGGCAATCTTAGTGTGCTTCAAGAACAAGCAGCATTATCTTTTGACCCCAATCCCTTGGATGGCCCCACATGAAGCGGAAAGCCTTTACTCTCCTGCCTGCAGAATCCGGTCAAAGGGGAAATAGGTACAAGAGTGATTACCATCTGGCTACGTGTATGTGAGAAGTGTTAGAGCCAAACATCTCTCTTAGTAACAATATTAGGAAACCGTAAATTAATGTTAGACTTGGACTCCAAGCCATAATTTTCTTATCATTTTGTATTGTCGTTTTCTAATCTCTATCGAATTGACGTATCCTCTCGGTTTGTCTGATCGTATTGTCTGATCGGGAGTCTCTATCTATAAATAAGAGTAGACACCGTTGGATACGGTGCGCTAATGTGTAGGAGTTCTAACTTGTGGTAACTTCGGGTGTGTCAACGTAGGACAACATCGTGTGCCAAAGACGGAAAGTCACGAAGGAAAGACAAAGGGAAGAGAAAACGAGAGTGGGTTACGAGATTCTATTGTGGGCACGGGATTGTGAGAGAGCGACAATCTTTGTAATCTTTTTGAGGTTGTTTAATAGAATTATGCGGTCTTTTCGTCAATCATGCTCTCCACTTGATTATTTATTTAGTGGTTATTGACTTTGTCGACGTGGGCGGTCGTAGCTTTTGTTGTACATATTTGGGTTGTATCTCGTGTGGTGTTTTTCTTGGGTTTGAAGCTTCAGCAAATCTTTTCGCTATGTCCCTTAATAGCATGGTGAATTCCTTTCTATTGGAATTTTAAGTATAAAATTTGTGGTGCACCTACTTTTTCAATGGATAACTGCATGTAGTTTCTTTTGTCTTTGTGAAAGTTAGTTTGTTATTCTATCATTTCTCAATTATCATATATGATTATGATGAAATAAAATCGGTAATGGTAATTTTTTGACGATATGGCTTTTGTTTTAATATAAGAGAAGATGGTCACTACATGATGGTGAAGGCTTGTAACTTAGAAAAAAATTAATCTTTTTTACTTGTGACTCTGTATCATCGTACATTTGTATTTTGTTCGTTATTGAGTTTTGGAAATGGGTTCTAAGAAACAATGTATAGAAGGGGAAACTTGTTAACCCATATATTGAAGGTACCGTTTTTCAAATGTTAGTGAATAAGGTTACTTACAGAAGACGTGCGTTCAAATTTGGCTGCTAGAAAAGTTGACTAGGACATAGTAAAGACAAAATATCCCCAAATACTATATTCTACATTCCCCCCACCCACACACACAACACACCCACACAAAAAGTTGTCACAATAAATAAAGAGATTTTGACGTAGGACTTGGCCGAGGAGCCAAGGCAAGGCTAAGTTCCCAGGGACGATTGTACGATCGAGTCTGTTGAAAGATAGGATGTAGATTCGACCAGACATTAGGCTTGAGTCGATTGAGCAACATATGTTGGGGTTTTAGTTCAGTCTGTAGTTGATTTTGATATTTTGGGGACTTATTTGCAAGTCTATGTTTAGTTAGTTTGATTACAATTTAATTAGTCGATAGTCAGCTCAGGGTTTAAGTCTCTTTCTTTAAATACCATCCTCTCGGTTTATGTACATATAGACTAGTTTGATTACAAATTTGAGTATTAGTGAATGGGTTCCCCATTAGTTGATACCGGAGCCTAAAGTCTAAACCCTAGGTTAGGTACGAAATACCCCACCTTTTTCTAGACCAGGAGGCAGGAGGTGGTCATATTGTGGTTGTATTCATCATGCCCTCTCCATCCAGGCAAAATAAGAGCTCATACATCACTGCTTATAACTGCAGATCAACATCATAATCAAGGGTGACACTAACGCTAGAACTAACAACTAAAAAAAAGATAACCCACAATGCAACCTCCAAAAGCCAAACGCAATTGTATGACTCAATTTTTTTTCTATTGTACAGTTTCTAATCTATCTACAGCCCACCAAATACCACATGATTCATCTTTGGTCTCCTATACTTTAGGTCTTGGAGCCATCACCACCCTCCATTGGCTCTAAACCCTAGATTAGATCTAATTATATCAAATAAAACTTTCTATACCTTTGGTCCAGGAGCCATCACCACCCTCCATTGGATCTAAACCTTAGACTAGATCCAATCATATCAAATGAAATCTCCATGTCCTATTCATGTTCTATAGTTCGCCATCTACCGCTATATTCTTCCTCTTCTATGATCTGTGACACATTCATCTGATCCCTAAGGCCATGTTTGGTTTGGTGTATTAGATTGGAATGAAATTGGGTAGTGGATTGGATTGG
This sequence comes from Alisma plantago-aquatica, assembly GCA_963693085.1. NCBI lineage: Eukaryota > Viridiplantae > Streptophyta > Magnoliopsida > Alismatales > Alismataceae > Alisma > Alisma plantago-aquatica. Next base: position 1,260,902,420 of record OY856409.1, read on the forward strand.
ATAGGATGTGAGAAAGAAAATAACATGAAAGCACTTTATTTTTTTGTGTAACCTTCAGATGAGATTTGCTCGACATGCAATAAACCTCTCTCCACATCTCCATCGAGTATTGTATCATCCTCGCCCCAAAGACGACTTCCAAGTCCAACAGACCTTGGTTGTTGCCTACTAGATACAACTTTTGTTATCCAAAATTTGTGATGGCCTATTGTGATGACATTCAAAATCAATCAAGATTCTACAATGTCAATTATGCTACATGCCCCTTACAACAAGTTGAACTAGCTATCATGTGTCACCAAGTGACTTGCCAAAGGCCTGTCTTTCGGTGTCGGATGGAGTTGATGTAGGATTGTTGCAGATTTGACCCATAATCAAGACTTTAGTTGATTGATCAACATAGATTAGGGTTATGGTTCAGTTTGCAATTAATTTTGAGATTTCAGGGATTTAGTTGATATTTTAGGGACTTATTTGCAAGTTCAAGTTATGTTAGTTTATTTATGTCTAATTGTTGATACTTAGGTGATTAGTCACAAGTGTCGCAAGAATTGAAGTTTTATTATTTTCTTATAAATACCAGCCTTCAGATGTGTCTAGACTGGATATATTCATTATGAATTTGAGCTTTAGGGTATTGTTTCCCCATCAAAGTGTGAAAATGTTTGTGTGAGTTTGAATCCTAACAGTAATCCTACAATAATCTGACCTAAGGTTCAATAAAAGAAAGCACACATTTGTAGCCTATTAGAGAGTCTGGTTAATTTAGTTAATTAAGTTAAGTAAATCTATTTATATATGGATGCAAGTGTGTCTTGGACCATTAGGGTTTAGTCTAAAGTTTATACACTTCTCCCTTCTTCTGTAGAGAGGGAGATTTCTCTTATCAAATATATCATACATTGTTTTTTACTTTACAACATTGTATCAAAGCAGTGATCCAACCCTAAACCTAGAGGAGATAAAAAAAATTCTTTCGCCTGTGGGCGACAACCGTCCTTCTTGTCTTGGAAACCCATCGGGCAACCTCTTGGTTGTGGCTTCCAACTTCTTCCCTGCATGATATTGTTCACTTAATCCTTATCTTTTTGTTTTTCTTTCCCCTAGTTCTAGCGCAATTGTCTACCCCATGTTAAATTCTCCCTGTTGTACACTCGCTCCCGCTCTGATGTTAACTCCGCTTCACAAGCCAGACTCCTTGGCAGTCATAACCAACCCACCGTGGAAACCCAACCCCAACCGCTATCTACCAATGCAAACTCCCCCCCATTGTCTGCTTGGTTCACTGTCTTATTTCCTTGCTTCTGCACAGCCGCACTACTACTGTCGCCTGATAAATGACGTAAAAGAGGAGAAGTCGCCTGCTGCTCAACTCCTGGATTCCAAGCCTTCCAAGAAATGATGTTGCAATTATTAGCAATGACTCCCGATGCCCCTTCCATAGGCATTGATAATGGACCACACCGTAGGGTCGACACGAACACAGGCTTTGTGACCCGTTAATCTTCCTATCTCATGTTCTGACCCCCCCTGATAGTGCTACGGCCTATTTATTCTCATGTGAAGCATTTCATTATCATTGCCCACCCAACCACTCTCAGTTCTTTCAGTGGTTGGTTTGAGGGGAAAAAATAAAGGAGATATGAGGATGAGAGTAAGTTTATATTATGTTGCTCTATATTCTTGTATATCTTTATGAACTTCTTGAAGAGTTTGTGGACTTCTACTATTGATATTTGCATCTGAATTTTTTTTTACTGAGTATATGCTTCTTGGAGAACATACTATCTGGAGCTTCATGTCTACTACTTGCTTATTTAAGCTGATGGTCTTCTATCCAACTACGTCGATCTAATTTCTATTTTTTATTTGTGCTTTATTTGCACACTTACGTTGTCAGTGCCTTGTGCACTGGACTTTTCTATTGCTAGCCAGCACTATTTGGATCCAGCACAATTTGGACTTGTGAACTAGCACTCTCTGGACTTGTGAACCAGCACCCTCTAAACGTTTCTACTATGAACCAACACTCTCTAGACTGTGATAATAGTGACTGTTATGAAGACAATGACGCCTTGTTGTTGATGTTTAATACTACTTGTAACATACCGAAATCTGGGCATTTTGCCTTTTGGTCCTCTTTCCATCTTTTTCTTTCATTAATATCCTCTATGTACCTCTTTGTACTCTTTTCTATAAGTTTTGTCCTTCATTTTCATTCCATATGTCTTTGGATTTGATTTAAAGGAATTGTGATGGTTATTGGATAAATGTTTCCCAAATATTCTTAATACAGGGTTGCATACACAAATACCTCAGTTAGATTTAGATAATGGGTCTAAAACGCAAATTTCACATTAAGTAATAAAAAGAATAAAATATTTTGTCCTAGAACTTTCTAGCACTTTCTAGGATAAGAGAAAATCTGAATTTTATATAAAGGAGAAGATAAATGCAATAATAAAAGGTAATATGGAATTTAATGGATGGTAAAGGATAATGAGAAAGATATTGCACCAAAATCATAATTGGAAACCCATTAGGATAATTTGATAATTAAATTCGTTTCCTTGATCAAAAAGTAACTTAAGGGCCAAGTATCTTTTAAAGGGGAACATAAATATAAATAATAATATCATTATCAAAAGAAAAATAGGAAATGGGCCAATAAAGTGAAATAAAATACTTAATGTTCTCAAATAAGAAAAATAACTCTAAATTCGTATTCTAAACATAAAAATAAGCTTTTGGACAAATTTTCATTTAATTTGGTCAATGTTTAATATTTTATTTTAATCTGGAGAGAGAAAATGATTTAACGATCCAAAAATATTAAATATATGTTGATAAAAATTAATTAATGCCAAAAACGTGTTTCTAACGTTTATTATTACTTGTATACCAAGGTTTATATTTTTAGGAAGTTTCTAGATGCCTTTAATAAATTAAAAGGTTAAATAAGTGATACAATTTAAATGAATTAAATAAAATAATAAAAGTCTTCAAAAAAATATATTAATGCCAAATTCGTACTCTACATGTTAAAATAGACCTTTGGATGAATTTTTAATGAATTTGGAAAATATTTGTTGAGACGATAAATTAAGGAGAGAGAAAGAGTACAAAACTTTCAAATCGTTATTTAAAATAACAAAAGACTTCAACAAATGAAACTAATACCGAATTCGTGACTAACATACTTAATATGAGTTATGGGTGAAGTTTTGTAATTTTTGGATAATCATAGAGTCATAAATAAATGAGGAAAGAGAAAATATGTTTTGAATTATTTAATAAATTAAAGTTTATCAAAATATAAAACTAATTTCATATTTGGATTCTACGCATCAAAATAAGTCAGAATATAAAATTTGGTAATTTTTCGATAACGTTTGGGCCTCCAAACGAGGAGAGAGAAAAACATTTAAATGAGTATGCCTTTTTAGTCGATTTTGAATAGGAATATCATGATGATCGTCGACCCTTGGATCTCGATCTAAGGATCCGCGGGTTGTCTTCTTCCTTAGCCCGATTTGGCAACAGGTTGCTTGTTTGCCAAGTTTTCAAATCCATTTATCTTGAGCTACGATTAACCAAATTCGACGATTTTTGGTTCTACGGATTCGTCGTGAGATTACGCTTCTATTTATCCTAAGATTTTTTTATTTTCTTGAACTTTCGGATGACCCCCAAAACGGCCGAGGTGTGTCTCTCACCTCCAATGGCTAAACCCTAACCTATATATACCCCTACCCCTACGTGCGCCGACATGTTTGCAACTCAACGCACCGTCCAATTTCAAAGTTCGCAGCCGTTTCGAACACCGTAGAGCAGTCGAAGACGCAAGTCTTGCGGCGCCCCTTGTTCCCTCATCTCTTCGTATCCGGACAAATTAAAGGTACTAATGAATTCGTATCGTTCTCTTCTTTCTTTTTCATATCTGTGCTTTAAAATTGGTCGAGTATTCCGTTTTTGCCCAAAATCGCAAGCCAACAGCAAGAAGCTGCTCGCCAGCCTTCACGTCGTGCACGTTGGGGAAGAAAGCATATGTGTTTTACGATTTTACCCTCATCTCTGCTTTTGTTTGTTTTTCTCGGCCGAGGATAATCCCGTCTTTCTGCTCTTATTTTTCCTTGTTGGGTGTGTGGGTGTGTAGGCAAGCACCGCTGACTTGGCACCCCGTGGTTGGGCCAAGTCACTGGTCCGCCTTCTCTCCCTCTTGCTTTGCCTACGTGGCAAGCTATGGTTGGCTGATCTTTGAAAAATCACATCTTTTTACTCGGTTGTCCAAATTTGAAAATGAAATATGTTTTAAAATCGGGAGAACGAGATCTATCTAATAAAAATATTTTCGTGGTTTGATTCTGAGTTTTTCGAATATGTATTTTTCGAGTTGATTTAATTAACTAATAAATATGGAAAATACCCTAAAAAATCAGTAACTCGAAAATATACAATATTATATGTTATTTTGATCAGGAAAACCTAACTAAGACGATTATGAGGTTTTTGAAGTCTGAATCGAGAGTTTGTACAAAAAGTTAGTAAATTAGGGCTTTCAATCTTTTAAGTGAATACATGTAATTCTAATATATGAATATAATGATGTATTAGGAAGTTTGGGTTTATAGTTCGTGTGAAGAGTTGAAAAAGGGAAACTTAGGACACCTGTGGCCAAGGTATGTGTTTAGTATGTGTTTTGTTTGTGCATCTACCTTTCAGTTGGGAAATCATTAATCCATTACCCATACTTCCTTATGAGGTTTAATTTGATCTAAACCCTTGAATCTTGAAACCTAATTTGCTTATTGCCTCAAAAGTAGATGTAGTATTCTCTTGTTTGGGTATTCATACCCCACTGCCATGTTATATATTCTTTTGCTTATCCTTGCCATATCTCTTTTGTTAGCATGAAATTAAATGTTCTATTTAATCTTTAATTAGTGGTACTTATGTACAACCACCCATAGAGGGCATGTATAAAATCGCCCTAGGGGAATGTTTATTATTCTCCCCATTAAAAATTGTAGGTGATTTGGAAATGTTTTTAATTCTTCCCTCATCTAAGGTTAGAGGTCCGGTAGGTGCCTCAACCCTACTTAGTTAGATAGACATATTAAATGACATGCTAAAACCTTTATTTATTTTGTTAATGGCAAGTTTCCTTATAAAAACCTCATACTCTTTGATATCTCTTTTTACACCAAATATCTAGACTAATTTACTTGTTACAACTTTCTTTGACATTGTTAGAATGTTCTTGTAACACATACTTCCTTTGTTTTTCCCTCTTACTGGGTGTCTTCCCAACCACCCAGGTGTGAAGCAAGGTGGTTGAATAGGACTTGAAGATCTTGGCTTTGGCTTGGACTTAGATGCTGGATATGTTGCTTGGAGACAAAAGTGGAGTAGTTAGATTTCCCTCTACTTAGATCCTCAATTTGTATAAAGCATGTACACCCACTTTGGGGAAATTTTTATGTACACTTTATTTAAATTGAATATAGTCAAAATTTTATCTTCCGCTGCTATTTCAATTGGATTTTGTTTACCATTATTTTTAGTAGAGAGGTGGATTGATTTCCCACTCTTTACAGCATGGTATCAGAGCCAATGGTAGTCAGATCTTTGACTATTTCAATTTGTCTCCCTAGTTAGAAACCTAGATTTGCATAGTTCCTTTAGGTGACATGGTTACCTTAGATTTAATCTACCTTGATGAAAGGTTGACTTAGAACTCAATAGTTCCACATTAGAATCTTGATGAATAAAATCCTAAAATATTTATAATTAAAATATGCATAACTTGATGTTGTTTAGGTTTGCCTTTAGGCAACTATTAGGGCATGCAGTTGAAGCAAGGGTGTCTAGAAAGGATCAGGGTTTCGGGGGCTGGCAAAATTTTCCTCCGCACCACTAGCTTGGTATACGAGGACTCCCGTGCCCATATGATCCGGCCTGGCCTGTGTTGATACGAATTGCCCGAAATAGTTTGCTTTTAGGCAATAGTAACCTTAGCTTCCATGTTGTTTATCTTTGGGAACCCTAAGTTGACTTGTTTGAGGATATATACCCTATACAGTTCCTTATGTCCCTTAGGACTATATGCTTGAATAGTTATCCGTAGAACCTAGACCTTGGAGTTTGGGTGTTTGTGAGAATATCAGAGTGCACAGTGGAAGCATGATGGATCTTGATAATGGTTTAGTTAGACTTATCCTTTAACCCTAGTGTAGTAGGTCAAACCCTTTAAGGGGTGGAGTATGGTTAGTTGATGATGTTTGAGTGGTTAGATTTTGAGGACGAAATCCTCTTTAGGGGGGATGGAACCCTATAACATCTTGATCTATCTTTAGAAACCCTAACTCCATAGATAGGAGGTTAGTATGCTCGGATCCTTAGCTTTGACCAAACAAGTTAATAGTTGTAACCCTAACGTGCTTGTTTATATATTAATGAACACATAATTATCATCTAAGGAATAAATCATATGCTTGAACCCTAATGAATATCCAATGCACATAATATGAATATCAATACTAATTGTCAATAAGTAAGATGTTAATAATGTCATGAACCAATAAACCCTAATGATATGATGAGTAAGGTTATAATTCGTAATTAATGCATGCTAAGGATGAATAAGTGAAATAAAATGGTCATGTTGACCTAAACCCTAAGTTGTATTCATCTAACCCTAATCTATACATCTTTAATGCCTTTCATGATACATTAATGATGTTAAGAGCCATAATCAATTAACATACTTTGATACACCTAAATGATATATATGATCATATAATCACATATTAATTAAGTCATCAATATGAATGCATGCTACCTTAATGTGAATCAATTCATTAATATGTAATATGTCTCACCTTGATCATTAAAATATATATAATGGATTCAATATGAATATGAGATGATTGGAATCCACTTAAATGTGCAAAATAAATAATATAAATGAATAAATATGAATAATGATTAATGGTGACATTAATGTGAGCAATAAAGATAATGTGACCTTGTGACAACATTAATATGAATATAAGTAACTAATGTGACATTAATTGAAATAATTATATGCTTAACCACGAATTGAATAGAATGTTTTATTTCATGTAAAATAATTTGTTATAATTAATAAAGTGGTAATATGAGGATGAAGTATAAATCTGAATTATTAAGAACAATGATCAAATATAATAATGAATGTTGAGAAAATTGAGTAACCTCTAATTGTGCATAATAATGAAATATAATTCTTTTTGGCAACTAAGTGAATGTGACATGATATAATTAAAATAATGATGATAATGTGTTAAGATAATGAATATAATGGTAATAAGTCAAAAATGTAAATAAATTTAAATCTCTTAAAAAGAATATCTTAATAGTGGATCCCTAGGTGATCCTTGAGAACCCAACCTATGTTGAGCTTATGTGAAGTTTATGAACCCTTAGGTGTAGTTGAAGTATAAGTTTTGGTGGAAGCTGTATGGTTGAAGGAACAACCTGGATTTTGGTGATGTGAGGTTGCACACTCACCCTTCCCTAATTGCTAGTGATTTCGGGGACAAAATCCTCTTTAAGGGGTGGAGTGCTGTAACATACCGAAATCTGGGCATTTTGCCTTTTGGTCCTCTTTCCATCTTTTTCTTTCATTAAAATACTCTATGTACCTCTTTGTACTCTTTTCTATAAGTTTTGTCCTTCATTTTCATTACATATGTCTTTGGATTTGATTTAAAGGAATTGTGATGGTTATTGGATAAATGTTTCCCAAATATTCTTAATACAGGGTTGCATACACAAATACCTCAGTTAGATTTAGATAATGGGTCTAAAATGCAAATTTCACATTAAGTAATAAAAAGAATAAAATGTTTTGTCCTGGAACTTTCTAGCACTTTCTAGGATAAGAGAAAATCCGAATTTTCTATAAAGGAGAAAATAAATGCAATAATAAAAGGTAATATGGAATTTAATGGATGGTAAAGGATAATGAGAAAGATATTGCACCAAAATCATAATTGGAAACCCATTAGGATAATTTGATAATTAAATTCGTTTCCTTGATCAAAAAGTAACTTAAGGGCCAAGTATCTTTTAAAGGGGAACATAAATATAAATAATAATATCATTATCAAAAGAAAAATAGGAAATGGGCCAATAAAGTGAAATAAAATACTTAATGTTCTCAAATCAGAAAAAAAAACTCTAAATCCGTATTCTAAAAATAAAAATAAGCTTTTGGACAAATTTGCATTTAATTTGGTCAATGTTTAATATTTTATTTTAATCTGGAGAGAGAAAATGATTTAACGATCCAAAAATATTCAATATATGTTGATAAAAATTAATTAATGCCAAAAACGTGTTTCTAACGTTTATTATTACTTTTATACCAAGGTTTATATTTTTAGAAAGTTTCTAGATGCCTTTAATAAATTAAAAGGTTAAATAAGTGATATAATTTAAATGAATTAAATAAAATAATAAAAGTCTTCAAAAAACTATATTAATGCTAAATTCGTACTCTACATGTTAAAATAGACCTTTGGATGAATTTTTAATGAATTTGGAAAATATTTGTTGAGACGATAAATTAAGGAGAGAGAAAGAGTACAAAACTTTCAAATCATTATTTAAAATAACAAAAGACTTCAAAAAATGAAAATAATACCAAATATGTGACTAAAATACTTAATATGAGTTATGGGTGAAGTTTTGTAATTTTTGGATAATCATAGAGTCATAAATAAATGAGGAAAGAGAAAATATGTTTTGAATTATTTAATAAATTAAAGTTTATCAAAATATAAAACTAATTTCATATTTGGATTCTACGCATCAAAATAAGTCAGAATATAAAATTTGGTAATTTTTTAATAACGTTTGGGCCTCCAAACGAGGAGAGAGAAAAACATTTAAATGAGTATGCCTTTTTCGTCGATTTTGAATAGGAATATCACGATGATCGTCGACCCTTGGATCTCGATCTAAGGATCCGCGGGTTGTCTTCTTCCTTAGCCCGATTTGGCAACAGGTTGCTTGTTTGCCAAGTTTTCAAATCCATTTATCTTGAGCTACGATTAACCAAATTCGACGATTTTTGGTTCTACGGATTCGTCGTGAGATTACGCTTCTATTTATCCTAAGATTTTTGTATTTTCTTGAACTTTCGGATGACCCCCAAAACGGACGAGGTGTGTCTCTCACCTCCAATGGCTAAACCCTAAACCTAGGCCCCTAACCTATATATACCCCTACCCCTACGTGCGCCGACATGTTTGCAACTCAACGCACCGTCCAATTTCAAAGTTCGCAGCCGTTTCGAACACCGTAGAGCAGTCGAAGACGCAAGTCTTGCGGCGCCCCTTGTTCCCTCATCTCTTCGTATCCGAACAAATTAAAGGTACTAATGAATTCGTATCGTTCTCTTCTTTCTTTTTCATATCTGTGCGTTAAAATTGGTCGAGTATTCCGTTTTTGCCCAAAATCGCAAGCCAACAGAAAGAAGCTGCTCGCCGGCCTTCACGTCGTGCACGTTGGGGAAGAAAGCCTATGTGTTTTACGATTTTACCCTCATCTCTGCTTTTGTTTGTTTTTCTCGGCCGAGGATAATCCCGTCTTTCTGCTCTTGTTTTTCCTTGTTGGGTGTGTGGGTGTGTAGGCAAGCACTGCTGACTTGGCACCCCGTGGTTGGGCCAAGTCACTGGTCCGCCTTCTCTCCCTCTTGCTTTGCCTACGTGGCAAGCTATGGTTGGCTGATCTTTGAAAAATCGCATCTTTTTACTCGGTTGTCCAAATTTGAAAATGAAATATGTTTTGAAATCGGGAGAACGAGATCTATCTAATAAAAATATTTTCGTGGTTTTATTCTGAGTTTTTCGAATATGTATTTTTCGAGTTGATTTAATTAACTAATAAATATGGAAAATACCCTAAAAAGTCAGTAACTCGAAAATATACAATATTATATGTTATTTTGATCAGGAAAACCTAACTAAGACGATTATGAGGTTTTTGAAGTCTGAATCGAGAGTTTGTGCAAAAAGTTAGTAAATTAGGATTTTCAATCTTTTAAGTGAATACATGTAATTCTAATATATGAATATAATGATGTATTAGGAAGTTTGGGTTTATAGTTCGTGTGAAGAGTTGAAAAAGGGAAACTTAGGACACATGTGGCCAAGGTATGTGTTTAGTATGTGTTTTGTTTGTGCATCTACCTTTCAGTTGGGAAATCATTAATCCATTACCCATACTTCCTTATGAGGTTTAATTTGATCTAAACCCTTGAATCTTGAAACCTAATTTGCTTATTGCCTCAAAAGTAGATGTAGTATTCTCTTGTTTGGGTATTCATATCCCACTGCCATGTTATATATTCTTTTGCTTATCCTTGCCATATCTCTTTTGTTAGCATGAAATTAAATGTTCTATTTGATCTTTAAGTAGTGGTACTTATGTACAACCACCCATAGAGGGCATGTATAAAATCGCCCTAGGGGAATGTTTATTATTCTCCCCATTAAAAATTATAGGTGATTTGGAAATGTTTTTAATTCTTCCCTCACCTAAGGTTAGAGGTCCGGTAGGTGCCTCAACCCTACTTAGTTAGATATACATATTAAATGACATGCTAAAACCTTTATTTATTTTGTTAATGGCAAGTTTCCTTATAAAAACCTCATAATCTTTTATATCTCTTTTTACACCAAATATCTAACCTAATTTACTTGTTACAACTTTCTTTGACATTGTTAGAATGTTCTTGTAACACATACTTCCTTTGTTTTTCCCTCTTGTTGGGTGTCTTCCCAACCACCCAGGTGTGAAGCAAGGTGGTTGAATACGACTTGAAGATCTTGGCTTTGGCTTGGACTTAGATGATGGATATGTTGCTTGGAGACAAAAGTGGAGTAGTTAGATTTCCCTCTACTTAGATCTTCAATTTGTATAAATCATGTACACCCACTTTGGGGAAATTTTTATGTACACTTTATTTAAATTGAATATAGTCAAAATTCTATCTTCCGCTGCTATTTCAATTGGATTTTATTTACCATTGTTTTTAGTAGAGAGGTGGATTAATTTCCCACTCTTTACACTACTCTAGACGCTACATCTATTTGATCAAGAAGCTTGTGCTAGCTGCTTGTGACTTGATCTTGTGACTTGCGACATACACCTGCTTTGGGCTATATACTTAAGGGGGGAGTATTTGAGTGATTCATGTCTTATTGTAATGTTGACGGGGATAAATTCTTATAAGGGTTTGGTTTATCTTTTTATTATATTTCTTTTCAGTTTGTTTGTTTGTTTGCTAGCTTACTTGGGATTCTCCCAAGCTTCAGCTTAAGGGGTAGTATTAGAGAATCTGGTTAATTTAGTTAATTAAGTCATTTGAGTCTATTTGTATATGGGTCCAAGTGTGGCTTGGCCCATTAGAATTTAGTCCAAAGTTTGTACCCTTCCCCCTTCTCCTATATAAAGGAGGGGGCTTCCTCTTATCAAATATATCGTATAGTCGTCTTTTATTTTACAACATATCCAATTCGAGAAGATTGGTGTTACGTCAAGTTTGGAACATCGAAGATGTATTGATGTTACCTTGTTCTATTTGACTTAAGAATGATATTAGTTTGATAGGATTGTAAAATAAAAATAATTTGATCATGGATGTAGTCAACTATGAAATGCAAAGTGTAGATATTGAAATGGACAAGGAGATAGAAAGGACGTTACATATGTGAGTAAGAATTTAACAATTTATCAAGAGAATTGTTGAACATTAAGATTGATTGTTATCATGAATGTTAAGCAAAGTGCACACAATTGACAAATAATTAAGTTGAGGTGTGAAATCGATGATGTTGGAGTAAATAACCTAAAGGAGTTAGGCCATGACCATAGTTGCAGCCATGCCCACAAAAACAACCACGACCAAAATAGAGTCATGATTAGGGGATGTAATGTAGAAAAGATTTTGAAAACACATCAAGACCTCATTTATTTCCGGAAGAGGGTCACACTAAAGTATTTGACCAACAACCCTAGAAATAGTATTAGGAACAATGTCTAGAAATTATACAAGCAGAAACTCTTGACATTATACTTTTAATCTAGAATTATCAAAGGTAAGAGGATGATGCATCTCAAGTTCATTACCTAGAGTCTTAAAGTAGGCATAGGGGTCCTCAATGTTTGTATTAGGGGAAAACTTAAGTTCAACCATATCATAGGATATGTCACACTCCTTCTTAAGATTATATTTGTGGGCATACACTCAAGCAAGTCATTCCCACTTGTCTTTGGTGGTCTTTTGGTAAAGAAGTGAAGCACTAATACATGTCTCCAAGCTATTAATAATCCAACTCACAACAAAAGAATCTGTAACACCCCAATTTCTAAAACATGCACAAAACTAAGCAGAAGCATAGGTTTCATTGGGATGTCACAAAACGATCATCACTGCATAAAAATAAAGTTCATATAGAAACCAACACAGGATAAAATAACAATTCTCATACTTAGGTCCTCAACATAACTTAAACATGAATAAAACTAAACATGATTACACTTAAACACCCTACCCTTTCTCATAAAACTCACACTAAAACTAAAACACATGTCTCATAAACATAAAGGAAATCTACTCTATTGATAGTTGGCACCCCACCAGGGTAAGTCTCAAATGTCATTGAGCTTCTTCTTCAGCTAGTCTTGAGATGGCTTTACCCTTGACGATGCTGCTTTCGTGCGGGCACCGTGCCCCCAGTCATGCATCAAACAAATTGGTAAGTGGAATTTGACATATTATATTTTTAAAGATAACATATAAACTGAAAGTAGACATTTCAACATTAAACATTGAAAAGGGACACAATTGCTTTCAAATTACTTCTTTTATCTTGACTTATATAAGAAACCTTAGGTTTTACACCGAAGGTCCTCTTCTCTTTTGTGTTGAAGTGCATGTTGGATTGCACCTAAGTGCCTCTTCTCTTATGAACCATAGTGCCTCTTAATGAGGATCTTATATAAGTTATCTTTTAATCATTATCTATCTCTTAAAACTCTTAGCTTTCCTCTTAACTCTTATTCTTGACTTTACTCTTAATGTGCATGAAGATAATATATTTATATTGACAATAAAGCATGACATTCAGTTTTTTATAAATTCATTGACTTTTAGCAATTGAAACAGTAAATAATACATTCATAGCATTCATTGTACATATATACTTAAAATCAATCAAGAATTATGTTCAAAGTGCATGGACCACTAACCTCTCTCTTAAAGAAGATCCTGGTTGCTCTTGTTAAGTTTAGGAAACCTAATCACATTCCTAGGGTTAATAAACCCTAATTACCATGTTATAACAATTATCATTCATTAATAATTAATATTCAACCTAATTTCTAGTGTTTTAGTGTTCTTGACTAGAACATGGAAAAATGGTGTCAAATCAGGGTTTGAAACTTAGTCCATCGTCAAGATCTCAAAAAATTGAACAAAATTTGTATATAACTTGACCCCATTGGCCATACCAATAAAAAGATATGAATATCCATTTATCGACCAATTAGAAATTTTTTTGATGATTTATAAATTCCATAAAAACACACCAGTGCGGCCAACTGGGTAATGACCTGACCCAATGGCTTGATGCCGCATGGATTGCAAGGTCCGCGTGCAATGTTTTCCCTAAACAAGGCAAAGGAAAAAGATGTCCATAGTATTGTGACACACATCAAACAGGAGAGAGGGCAAAATTGGAAAACAAAACATGCGATTCTTTTTCCCCAAAATGAAGAAGAACATAACGTATGGGTTCTGTGAATCTAGAAAAATAGAACACAATTTGCATCGCATTGAGGAAAACTCAGGTGTTGGACACCTTCTCCATAGCCTGACGAACCCATCGAGCCCAAACATGGGTCTCGCGATGGTCAGGCAAGGGGAAACAGTTGGTTGTCCTGGTGGAATAGAGAAGAAACTGGGGAGGGGAAAACAACCCTCGCATCCTAACCTAATACGGCTATAAGAGAACACAGAGCCCGAGAGAGACGAGGCGGAGGTTCCAAGGGAAAAGGGCATCAAAGGTGGAAAACGAAAAACCCAAATTTTCTCTGAGGTCGTCGGTACAACAACAAAAGGGGGAAAAAGGGGAAACATGATGTTACCTCAAAATATATAAATGCACGACCCTAAAAGAGTCATAGGATCGTCACAAATCTCATTCGACTCCCTAACAGGCCAGAGGATGACCGGAACGCCCAGGCAAGTTCATAATGTCTAAAACTAGGAGACGAACCAGGTCCAGTCAATGTAGGGGCAAAGGAGGGTGAAACGACGGTAGCTTTGGGTTTACGGGATATGTGCAATCATTTTCAAGGCCTCATATATATAGGTGGTGGCAATGAGGGGCTAAAAACCCAGTGAAGCGGGAAATAGGGGTGAGAGGGGAAAGTCCTTGTCGATTGGGAGTTCTAGGGCACCAACTCCCATCGAGTTTGGTGTCAGGTGGTTCGGGAAGTTTCGCAGATTGTGAAAAGAGCCCTAGTTTCACATGGAATCAAGGAGGGAGAGAGAACCAAGGAAGAGTTGGGGGACACAGACTGTAGTCCCAAGAATAGTGGGACGTCGGGTAAGGGAGAAGGCCTCCTTGATCATGGATGACTCCACGAGATAGAGTCCAACCCAAACTCAGATCCTACAGGGTGTGTGACACATATGTCACCACATACCACGTCTAGACCAAAGTCTAAAGGATATATAATTAGGTTTATTTATTAGACTTAGGTTAAATTTTTCCTAGTTCAATTTGTAGTAGCTAGGAAACTCCAAATATTCTCAAGTTTTGTGTGTTACTTAATTGGGACACAAGGAATCCAAAAATATATTTAGTTTTTGGATTTGACCAACTTGACTTACTATATTTCTCTTTTCAGCATAAATGTTTAATTAATCATATAGGATTACTTAAAATGAATTTGAGGATACAAATTTGGATAAATTATTAAATTATCAAAGCCATCTTGTGATCAAATTTTGAGGCCATAAAAACAACGTTGATTTGGTAAATTCCATATTAAACCCTAAATGTCATTTATTTATAGTTAGGGGTAAATTGATTATATTTAGTTTCAATTTAGTACAAAAGTTATCAAATTCAGTTTATGTAACATATTTGAGAGCCTTCATCCCATTATTATATGTTTCAATCATCAATTTTGAAACAAAACAAATTAGGGTTTCAAATTGAGTTCATTTTATAAGGTTCAAAATTTTAGGGTGTTACAGAATCATTCTTGACCACGGAAGAATAATCAAGTTTCACTTCTGAATAAACGATAGAAACAGGAAAAACAGGTGAGTTTTCAATGAGATGAGTGGTTGTGTCCTAAAATTTAATGTAGATTTTCATGGAACAATTCCAAAAAGGTAGTCTTATCCATGGTACTAAACATCCTCGACATCTAGTGAAAAAGTGCCATCACAACAAGAATAGGTGAAGGTTCTACTCCGTAGTGGAACATTCACATTCAATAAGGAGGCACCTCCAAGTAAGAAGGAGCATCAACATGCCATTCCGTCCACAGGTGACATGCCAAATTCTATATCATAAGGTGGTGTTGAAGCAAGCTTAGGGTAGGAGATCCCTAATGTACCATATGTTCTATAGCACAAGCATATAGAAAAGCCAGATGTACCATTCTCAAAAATTCTAAAGCCAAGGAAAGAGAAAAGACAATTTAAGACGTTCATAGACATATTTTTAAAGCTCTGCATCAACATCCCACTTATGGAGACGATAGAGAAAATCCATGCATATGGAAGATTCTTGAAGGAAATCATCAATAAGAGGAGGCAGATAAAAGATACGGATGTCTTGTGTGTTGATGAAGAGTGCGATGATCCAAGGAAGACTGTCGATGAAGAGAAAGGACGCAAGATGTTTCTACATCCCTTGTTCTATAGGCAACTAACATTTCCATCAAGTACAGTGCGACTCCGGGGCAAGCATAAATCTCACACCCCTTGCTACCTTTCAGAAGTTGGGATTGAAGATATTGATAAAGACATCCATGACAATCTAGTTGACAGACAAATCTATTGTGAGGCCGTATGGGATATGTGAGGATGTTCTAGTCAAAGTCAAAAATTCATTTTTCATGTTGATGTTGTGGTCATGGATATGCACGAGATATGTGGATTAGAGATGTTGTTAGGAAGGTTCTTCCATGGCCGATGTGGTCACTGCCATTGGTAGAGGCTACTTGACACTCAAGATAGATGATGATAGAGCGGAGTTCAGACTTCCAGATGAATCTTCACAACCATCCTGTGACAACCTAGGTTGAAGAAAACTCATCTTGTCGATCCTAAATATTAAACAAGGGAGCTTATGTGAGGCAACCCAATTTTATTTTTGTTATTTACTATTTGTTAGGTCTTTTCTTGGTTACATTTCATAATTTTCTTGTTAGATTTTAGCTGATGTAAAAATGTATTGTGATTCTCTTATTTGGTGTGAAGGTAGAGTCAAAGTTGGTACTATCGACACCTAAGTCGGTACTACTGACTCCTTTTCAGGGTTAAAGTCTATAGAAAATTGATACTACCGACACCAAAGTCGTTGCTACTGACTTTTCTTGGAAGAATCGCAGGAATCTAGGAAAAAAAGTTGATACTACTGATACCCAAGTCGGTACTACTGACTTTTCTCAACAAAATTCACAGAGCTACATGAAAAGGTTGTCGATACCACAGACACACATGTTGGTGGCACCGACTTATATAGCTCAAAAAAGGATAAAGAATGTCATATCTTGATACCACCAAGATACAAGTTGCTAGCAACAATAAGAGGGATTTATGCTAACATAACTTGATCCACAAATCCACCAATGCCTCCACCACCACCACCCTTCAAAGTAACTACTACCCCCATTCCACCTCTAGGTTTGGATTTTGACTATGCGGACATAGTCAAGTTCAAGCTTAGGGGGTGTTGGAATAGTTTTATCTTTATTTTTTGTTTAGTTGTTTTAGCTTTTTTTATATAATTTATAGGATCCACATCTATTTAGTGTAATATTGGAGCTTAATTTTCATGATTTTAATTATCATCAATGAATGTATTTTTGTGCTTTTGCAATGGAAATTGAATTTTTTTTATAAGTTGAATTCGCAAATTCTAAGGTACCATCACCCAGAGGAAGTGTATGGGTTAGTCATCTTAAGGAGATTTGATACGGATGGAATTATGAATTATCTATGAATTATGGACAATGATGGGGTTCAATTCTAAATTGACCAAACAATCAACAAAACCTTAGATTGAAGTTTTAGAAAGAAATCCTAAGGTTACCCTATACACAGGTCAGTAGAGGGACATATTATAGCTTAAGAAAGGCATTATCTCTTAATCTTGTGATTCCATCCATTTTGATCCACCATCTTAAGATGATCAAATATCCTGAATTATTTCCTCTTGATTGCATTGCCATGATAGTTAGTTTCCTTTTAGTGCATTAGTTAAAAAATGGCAAAAAGAATCTTATGTGCATATCAAGTATTTGCATAACAAATTCATGTAGATTGCATGTCTTTTGCATCATAGATTCTTACATAATGTACCCATGTTTCTTTCTTCTGAAAATAGAGTTCAAGGATACATATCTATACCCCTCAAAATAAAAGAAAAAAAATAAAGATGTGATGTGATGTGTTCTATTGAAGTCCAAGCATACACTTCAATCATGCTAAAATAGTGGACCAATGAAAAAAGGGAAAAAAAGATTTTATGATATAAAGAGGGAGAAAAGATACCCTGAGCTCAGTAATGAATATTTTCTTCAAAGGAGATGAAACAACTACATGATATACTCTTTTGTTTCACTCTCGTCAATTTGTTGAGGCTTTCAGTGCATGCATCATTCCACCCAAAATATTAGGCATTAGGATTTTTTCATCTCTCACTTCTTCCATTGTGTAGGTTCATCATATTTTATTTTTGTATAAATGATTCAAATGCTACTTGTGTTTCTTCATAAGCCACCTACTTCATTCCACTCATTTCTCTTATTGGTAGGCCACAAATGTGATTGATGTCCTCATTCATTCTTATAAGGAGAACTGCTTCCAATTAGTTGGTAGTTAGGAAAGAGCAATGTAGATAGGGAATCACATGATGCACCAAGTGAATACCTAATTAACTATGATATTAACTTCTCTACTGATAGTGTTTCAAAAATCTAAGGGTGGACATCTTTTATGGAAATTTTTTATCACTAAAGAGTAGTTGATTGTTCAATGGTCAGTAAAGGCCGGTTTGGGAGTACAAGGTGGGGGTAGTTGAGAATGGAAATTCATAGTCTTTTTCCTTTTTCTAACTTGCCTCAAATAGATCTGAGGGTGTGTTGCTCAAGGACGAGCAACATTTAAGCTTACAGGATTTTGATGCACTGAATAATTGTCGCTTTTACATGTTGTTTTACTATGTATTGTGTGCACTTATTGCCCATTTTCATATCAATTGTGCATGATTTATCATTAGTAGCTCGTGACACTTAACAGCATCAAATATTCGTTATTTTTACTGTAACATATTGATTCATCATTATTTTGGAGCTTATGTTCTTTATTATTTACATTTTAGGTGTTATAAGAAATGAATCAACTCGATACTATCGACGCCCAACTCAGTGCTATCGACTTGTACTGAAAGTCCAACATGGAATGTTAGAGAAGATATTGGTACTGCCGACAAGCAACTAGATAGTATTGATAGCTTATAATTGATCACGAACAATCAAAGGCATCGATACTACCAAACACCAAGTTAGTAGTATCGACTTGACGTGATCAGTCCAAAATAAAGATCATTGCAAATCCAACAGTCAAGACTTAATGACACCCTAAGTCAACCCTATGACTAGGGGGGTGCAGCCAGACCTAGGTATCATGTTTTTTCATTGTACAACAACCGAGAGCTAGGATAGGAGAAAGTTACATTTTAGACATTTCGGACACCTTCGGTGGGAAGATTTACAGCCAGAAGACAGCAAATCGCTTCGTCCAAGAGTGGGTGTCATCCGGACCATCATCTTCAGGGGATACTTTAGTTTATAATGTTTTCCATATTTTTCTTTTCTTCTCCCATGAGACAATGAAAATCACACAAGGCTAATCCACTTTGTTCTTTAGGACCTGGGAATAGCCGATTTTGTATTGTAATTAATGATTATGAATTAATATCCATATTTCCCTCAATTTCTAGGCATATCTCTATGATTACTTCACAAATTATCTATGCTTGATCACCATAGGTAGTTTATTAGACCATTAATTACTTCAATAGAGGGATTAAGGATTGGAAAAATCATAGATGTACATAGTTTATACCACACCTCATGAAAGGGCTTACGATTGTGAAGGCAATAACCCAGAGAATTCAATAAAGTGCCTAACTAATAATTAAATGTCTTTGAGAGTGAGATTTATATTAGATTGGGTAGTGAATTATGCTGCAAGAGTGGGTAATTCTTACTATAGGTCCCTTATTCCAGGGTTAGGAGGGATACATATTAATAAATGATGTTAGTTGCAATATGAATAGTGGTGAAACTGAAACCCTAAGAAATTTATTCATTCTATGATCACAACCAATTAATTTAGTTTACTTTCTATAATTTAGTTAATTAATCACCAATCACTCTTTTCCTTCAGTCTAGATAATTAGGTCACAATTAGTAGTAGTTTCTGGACTCACGTTTCCCCATTTTCGATATGCATGCCTCTTTGGGCCTATATTACATTGATACATGTACTTGCATTTTAGACATGTAGTTCACACACATCAATATCTAAATCGAAAAAATTCATGATAATACAACACATATCATTCTTCATTAATATAATTGAATAGATTATACATATAATTATACAACTAATTATAACTAAAAGAGATAAAAGATCCTTTATGGTATTTACTGCTAATTGCTACATCAATATAACAACAAACAGAAGTTAATGAACTACAAAATATATATCACGTCATATAACTAAGTAAGAGGAAAATATGATAAAATTGGAGATCTCAAACACTTGCCCAGGATTGGGTGTGCAACAAAAATCTCCACATGCTACTAAACACATTCAAAATTTCATTATTTTATATCACTTATTGGATCAGTAATGGGTAATTATAACTCAATAATAAAAATAAGATAATATGATGGAAGATACAATTCTATAATTAATTTAAACATAACAAGTTTATATTAAGATGTTAAATTCCAGAAGATAGTTATGTTCATAAATTAAGGAATATTGGTAAGTATTCAATTAGTTGTAAAGACTGGTTACTCAGTTTAAAATTAGAAATAAGATTGATAAATCATTTATATGTATTTCTTTATCCTTTATACATATTTATAGGAAATTATTATATTTATTATCTGAATTAGGGAGCAAGGGAAAGAGCCATGACTAGAACCGCACTCCTCCTTACCTTGACTCAAGTATGGGATTTGTGGTCACGACGCAACACCTCAATAGGAAAATGCAACACCTCTTCCCAACACTTTTCTATATAGATATGGATAAGGCACAGACAAATATATACATGGAAGATAAGGGCTATGGCATAAGGCCTTTCCTCTCTTGTCCGCACTAAAAGTGTGTCTATGACCCATCTTCTCAAAATGGATAGAAACCACAAGCCATGGACTACAACTTATGACAAAAATCCATCTCCTCACAGTGAAACACCACCACCAGCCATAAAGAAACATCAGAGAAGAACATGAATCATGTCTAGTGTTTCCATAGGGTTATGTCCTACGTGTAGGTTGGCGTTCATTAGGTGTGTTCATTATTTTGGGTAAGAGGATTTTATATAATTTTATATCATATTCATCATTTATTGTTATATAACATGATATAACATCTCAAATCATGTGTTTCTCGTTAATCGCCATGATCTCTTATTGTGAAGGTTTTTCATGCAACTAGTGCATAATCCTAGAATATCCATCACTAGGGTATCTTATCATTAAGAAAATATCAAATTAGTCAAGTAGTTCATCTGGGTAATTTTAGGTGTATATTCCCATTAGAGAAAAATACATAGCTTAATACATCTAGTTGCATTAAGGCATGCGTAAATGGAATAACTAATGTTTAGGAGTTACTTGAGAAAAAAGGGATGTTTATAAGACAACAACACATTTCATCCATGAGAAGTTAAGTTATAGATCAAAATTTGATGCAACATAAAAACATAGCATTTAATCATCCAACAAGAAAGGTGTTATGACCCCACCTCCCGATAACCCCCAATTAAGGGAGACCAAGAGGTTGAAGTCGCACCTATTAATCTCGGATCAAAGGTTCGACATATAACCATAAACAATTATTAAATTCTAACAGACTGTACTGAAAATGGTAATAATTTTTTTTCTTTGCATACCTTTGAAAAGTTTGGAACAAACTAAACCTCTAATCTCAGCTGAACTATTCTAACTAGTTCTTCCTTGTTCTTTAATTCTTGAATTCACAAGGTATCGCTTTACTGTTTGTTCTTTTCATTGTACCTAAAACGCCGACAAACAAAACGTCGGTCTGCCAAAGCTGGTATGTGGAGGAAACAGATAATGTTCAACTATGTTAACAATATAATCATTCAATTAATCATTTAACAATCAAGATTACATTTTAAACCATACAACTCAATCCATACATATTCTCGAACTCTGGGTTGTCCCTGCAGTGGACATGGATATCACCTCTCTTTTAGGTAATAGAGTCGCATGGCACTATCCGAAGATAGCCCAATATCTAACTCTTTATGACTTGATGGTCCTACCTCCATGGTAGCCATGTACTAAGTCAACCATAGACCTGATGGACCTACCCAATAGGCAGCCATGTACTAGGTCCTCCATAGACCTGATGGTCCTACCCATTAGGTAGCCATGTACTAGGTCATCCATAGACCTGATGGACCTACCCAATAGGTAGCCATGTACTAGGCCTTTCTCTAACCTGATGGACCTACCCAGAGGCAGCCATGTACTAGGTTAGCTATTATGCCATAGAGAGAACCAGGATCTGAGTTTGTAGGCATATATCCTTTGTGATAGTCATAGCCACATTATAGTTTGCAATATGAACATCCAAACAGTTTAGTTGCATCCAATGCGATTAAACGTCTGAGAAACCATCGGAAAACTAAGCGGTTATTCATAAGTAACCACATACCTATCTTGGAGATCTCAAGCAACAATTTATCCAAATCCAACTAGATGTCCAATCAAGCAAGCCAATCAATCAATCAGGCAAACATTGATCCTGAAAACATGTATAATGTCTATTTGTCACAAGCATATCCCAAACAACTCCTTATTGACTTGGGATACTTTTCTAAGGTTTCTAAGTCTCGTTAGGATGCATTAAGGTTTCTTAGATCAATTTCTCAAACTTTATCCTTTTTAGGTCAACAAACCCTAAAACAACTTTTCCACTCATAAAAACCCTAATTACTCAAATTATCCACATTAAGGATCTTTTATGCTCAAATTGTCTTAGGATCATCACTTCTCTATCTTATTCATGGATTTACACAATTAAACCAATTAAAAGACATATTCATCTAAATTAGGGTTTTCAAGCTCGTTAATGCATAATCTTGCACAAAACCCTAAATTAAGCCAACTATATAAAAAGAACATCCTTTTAGATCCTATTTTCACTTTTATTAACCATTGGCTTGAATTATCCAAATAACGTCATTAAGTCCATTTATCATCAAATCTAAGGGTTTTTCCTTAATTAACTCATTAAAGATGATAACTTAATGTACTTTTCACATTTCAAGTATATTTATGCATATCAACTCCAAATTGGACTAATCATGTGCAAAGTTCTTCCTTTTTGAACATAATGTACCATTTTACATCTAACATGTTAATATCAACTCTTATGATCCATTAAACCCTAATAAATACTTTATTTATTTCAAAATAGGGTTTCTTAATCTTTAATTCATTAAAGATGATATTTTACACTACTTTTTGAATAGCATGCAAAATTAGGTTTCAAACATAATTTCTTTATGTTCCTCTCATTCTGAGGATCAATTTTCATATAAAACTTGTTTTGATCCGAGCTACGGATAATTAACTACGATTTTTGCAATAAAACACTTACTTCGGCCAATGGGGTGCTGCCACGTCATCTATATCCATGCAATGCGTCCGATTGAGTTTATAATCAATTGTCGACTTTGCCCTCCACTTAAACGTTTGTCTCTTCATGACAGGAGGGGTAAAATGGTCCAAACGACCTATTACCCTTCTTCCTCGGGCAGAAGTTGCGCAGCCGCCCTAGCCGCCGCCGTGCAGTCTTGTGCGGCCTATCCTTCACTCCTGGACCTTCCACGTCCTTCGAGGATGGGTCTCAAACCTCCGCCGGACCTCCCCGCTCATCAGGGAGCCGTCGGCTTGAGTCCAAAGGGAACAGATCGCGCTGGCCATGTCCGCAACCGTCTGCAGGTTTTGCAGCCAAGCTGCGACAGATACGACTTGGTTCAGGCATGTTGACGTTGGTGGAGCTTCTTCCTGACCTCGTAGAACCTCCCTTAAAGACCGTGGCGACCCCACGCGTCCCTGCTGCCCCAGGGTTGGTCATACTCTCCTCGTCTAGGGTTTGTACAAGGAAGAAGGAGAAGAGATGGATGACTATGTGAAAATCTCTCTCAACTCGACCCTGGACTCTACCCCCCTTAAATAGGGAAGAGAACGAAGCCATATGATGTCTTATACATGACTCAAAGAGTCCCTCTCTAACAAGGATTAATTTTCCTTCAAGGAGAAGCAATCCTTCTCTCCCTCTTTGTTCTTTGGATTTCCTTAATTATTTTTATAAATAAGAATTCGAAAATCCTTGCCATTATCCTATTTATTTCTTGTTTTTCAAACCTTAGGCACGAAATTCTATTCTCTTTTATAGGTTTTACTTTCTTTTTAACAAACCTCATAATTCATTAATAAAGCAACACATTATCCTCTTATTTTGCCTTTTTAGTATTTTCTCTTTCTTTCCTCTATATTGGGATTCCTTGGATCCCAAGATACTCCCTTTTTCGAAATTCTCTCATTGGATACTTATTATCCTTCCAGATGCATCATTATGCAATATTTCACATTATCTTGTTTATTTCTCATTAAAAATATCTCTTTTTGAGAATTTATTTTTATTTCCCTTCTATTTTCCTCATTGGCATCCCTTCTATCATAAGAAAACCTTGGGATACGAAATTTCATAAAGGGTAACTCAATTATTCATCTTTTCACTTAGTTTCCACATTTCCTTAATGTTTTCAATTTCTTTCTTCATAAGGAAATACTTATTTAATCTTTTCTTTTCTTATTGTTTTCTTTAGGACTCCTTGGTACCCAAGGAACCCAAGAGGCACAAAATCCTCTTTGGATTTGCCTTCTAGAGGTTTCTACATATTTCTTTTCTTGAAAATCCAATTATCCATTTACCATTTGAATTTCCTGATTATTGGGCCCAATAGCCAATAAATCCCACAAAGCAACCAATCAAGGCTATTGTGAAAGGAATACATTTATTCAAAACAAATCATATCATTATTTGTTCAATTATCTTTAATAATATAAATTACATTTCTCACTAATTGAACCCAAAAATTGGGGTTATAACATCCTTCCCCTCTTATAGGAATTTTGTCCTCAAAATTCAGGCAAGCAAACAAACAATTCAGGATAAGACTTTTCCATATCCATCATTGGCCCCTATGTGGCTTTGTCGTACCCATGGCATTTTCAAAGAACCTTTATTATCACATATTCTTTTCTCTGAGTCCTTTCATCCTGTCGTCTATAAACTGCACAGGTGACTCAGGTCATTTCAGCCTCCCTTGGGCTCACTAGGTTCATAGCTCAGCACATGGTCGGGGTACCTCACATAGTGCTCTAAATGGGACACATGGAAACATTTCCCATTACTCTATCCTGAGGGGTAGGGTCAAACCTAACCCTCTCCACCCATCCATCTCTAATGGACACATGTATCGGGGACTCAGCTTTCTCAGCTGCAGCTCAGAGGGGTCGGATTCTCACATATTCTTCCACAGTAACTTGTAAGTCAGTCTACTTTGCATCTGTTCACGACTCTCGTCGTCTCTAGGCTCCTTTCAGCCCTTGCACAATCAAAGTGACTTCATCTACACGCACTATGGTCCCTTTTCTAACCATCATGTGGTCCTTTTCTAACCATCATGTGGTCCTTTTCTAACCATCATGTGGCCCTTTTCTAACCATCATGTGGTCCTTTTACCAACATCACCTTACTGAAGTGGTGACCGACACAACCTCCCTTACAGAGTTTCTTAGAATCCCGATACTGGATATGGTGGTCATCATCACATCTTTCATAGGACAAGAACTGTCTCTAGCTATCACCCTGAACGAGCTCATATGCTCTCATCAGACCCTTTAGTCTGGATCATACTAACCATTAGTTAAGGGTGATAAACTATTCTAACATTGAGTCCTTCATATACCTACTTCCGCCCTTTGGAAGGGAACTTTAGGCCAGACTCAAAAACCTTTGAACTCGCTTCATAGTTGAACCATCTCTCTCTCATGGGTAGTTCAACCAGATCTATCCCTTGGCAGAACTCTTTCTTTCTCATGTCATCTAGGTAAGGCAAACTACCATAACCCATATTGCATTTCGACCTTCCTTGATCCAAGGGAGACTTACAACCTCCATTGTGATGAACTCCCTTTCTCTTTCGGGGACTTTTTATCCTCTATAACAATGCACTAGGTTACTGGTATTCGTCATTTACCTTCTGGCTTGCATGGCCATATACCACATGCAACTTTATCTTAAGCTTCCAAAGTGCTATTGCCATTTACTATCTTAGTAGAACCACAATGTACTATGATCTTCAATCATGATTTTATGTATATCATGATTCCTCAAGATCGATTCCACCCTAGTCGGGGTCCCATCACCTTCTTTTCCAAAGAAGTGCATTTGCGGTTCTACTCTATCCTCTCATTGCATCAAGGCTAGACTGGCTAACCAAACAACCCTTAACTTTTCAATGTATCTTGTTACATCTGAGTATTATCCAAACACCTCTCCTTTTTAATCTTAGGGTCAGCCAAACAACCTCTTCTATCTTCTAGTCAAACAAGTCAAATATATCTCGACCAGAGCATCCATTACCAATTCACATCCTTAGGTATTAGGTAACATTGAAGACATACACTTCCATGTATTTCACTCAAATTCTATGTCTATCTTTATTAAGAACACTCTCTGATTTCATTGTTACAGTGATCAAACTCAACCTGGTATAACCTATAAGTTCCACTTAGCTCAGGATAAACACCTCCTCATAAGGTGACTACATCATTCCTCTTAGTCTTTGCAAACCATCCATGTATCATTCATTTTACCAGGGTAGGTTATCTTCTCTATCCCCATTTCTCGTGGCAACGTTCCAACCTACATTATCTTTTATCCTTGATGTATGGCATGCGTAATTTCCTATCTCTCACCCCCATAACAAGAGGAAATAAGCATTTGGCTGCAGTCCAAATACAGAGTTCTTCCTGTTCCAAGAGTAGAGATGGTACATCCCACCTTGCCAATACACCTTTACATCTAAGTTGCAACATGCCACATATGTCTCCATGTCACAGACATCATGATATCAAACTAGTCTTGAACCTACTGAGGTTTATATCCTTGGTCATCTCCTCTAGGTCTATAGGGTACCGGCTCTTTTGGGGTCATCCCTCTTCCTTCATGCATCAAGAGAGTGCCCTACTCATCTGCCCTTTGGGTCCCATGAGTTCATGAAGGTGATCAATCTCCTAACCCATGGCCCTCAGACAATGATAGCTGTTACCTCCCGACCCTATGGTCATGTGCATTTGGGGAATTAGGCAACTCCTATTTTCATCGGTCTTATCCCTAACTGACCCTAGGATAGACTTAGGATTCTCCATTATAGTACATGTTCACTTAGAACCTTACCCAAGCCTTCATCATCTCTCTTTCTGCATTCATGGGCTGACTTTCATTCTTTCATCAGGATCATGGCAACCTGCCTACCTTGGTCAAGCCTTATACCGGTTACCTCCATGGTGCCACATTCATATGCAATTAGAGATGGATATCTGTGGGATTACAGGTTCATTCTCATACCATGTACTCTTCACTTAGCTTCTCAAGATCCTATGAGACCTCTTTAGGTTACCCTAAGTGACATGCACCCTACCAAAGGGGTCTGTCTCCCAGGATGGGAGGAAAACTGTCTCTCGACCACAAGGTCACAAAAGCTCTTAGGTCTAGGGTTTACATCCACATGAGCCTACCTAACCCTAGCAAGCTATTAAGGCATAAACAGATCACCTACTGAACCATGCTAGGTCGTACTTGTCCTCTTTCCTCAATGCTAGATCAAGATCATACCTTCCTTTATCATCAACCTAGCTATGAGGGGTTCATTACACATACCTTAAACTTAAGGGACTTCCCTTTTCCTTTATTCATGAGGCGTACCATGCTCGAAACTATAGAAACGTAATTCTCATCATGAGCACTACGTATACCACTTCCCCTCTTAGGCCTAGGAACCCTAGGTTCACTTTTAGGTGTCCAACTGCACGCTCTATCTCTGAACCATGAATCAAGCTTGCAAAAGGCATCTCGTGCACTTCATGTCATCCTTCTTCTCGATCAACACTTAGGGTTGGGTCCTCCTTAAGGACAACTAACAAGGTACAAGGCCTCATAGCCTGCTACCAAACCTTTCTAGGTCTAAGGAACTCTTCTTCCTACCTCGGAAGGCATACATCTATACCATAGGCACGTAGGTACCAGAAACTTCATCTTTTCTCAAGGGTTTGGTCCCTCTAAAGGCAACCAAGGTATCATCAACTTTCAGGGATCGATCATGAAACAACTACTATCATCCATTGTTCAGGGTTTTAGGCTTCCAATCTTCTTGTTGGGTTTCTTGCTCTCTCTAGGGCTAACCCTACATCCAACCTCCCCATTAGAGGTCCTCTCTTCATGAAGGATCAACCTAAAAAGCATGCCCTGTATGGGTGAAGCCTAGGTTCGAACTTATGTTTGCTCAATATCATCCATAACCCTTTATGCTCCCTCATAATTCCTTATCCAGGGTTTCACCCTACTGTTAGCACTATGACGTGCCCTAGGTGCCAGCTATACCCTACCTGCACAAGCCCATAGGGTTTCTAAGGTCCTTCACTAACCTCATCATCTAAGGAGCTATCTTCTACCCTAACATGCACGACCCTTCCCAGGGTTGGGTTGCCAAAGGTGTTAGGTCACCCATGGATCATACGGCATCCCAAAGGCATGTCCTTTCAAACACCTGGTCCAACTCATCTCTCTCTAACCTTCACTTAGGGCTAGGGTTAGCATCATCCTCAGAGGATGTGCCAGGTCTCTACTTGCAATGGAGATCTCTATCTCCAAGACTAACTTATCCTCCTGACAAGAAGGTCTACTCTCAGGTCTATTCTGAGGACATGACAACTTATGTCATACGACCTAAGCATGTATATATTCTTTAATTTAAGTTTACTCTATTAAGCTTATGTCCATGACACCTTATTTACATGCTTTTCATTAATTTGATGGAGGATTCCTTAAACCTTATTAGCCTTACCCAAACCTCAAGAGGGTGAGGAGAAGAAAGAAAACCCTAATCCTTTAGGTCCTTATCAGAATTTTGTGATGAGAAGGGATGAATAAGATGAGAAGTCCTAAAGGTATCTTATTTCGATTCATACCCTAAGACTTTGGCCAGGCGGTCACACGGGTCCGGAAGTCCTCGTATTCCGACTAGCGGTGCGGAGGAAAATCTTTCCAGTCCCCAGTCGTGATCCCTTTTTAGACACCTCCGTCTTTCGGATACTCCTCTAATAACTCCCTTGGGTTCTATGGAGTTTGTAAAATTTAATAATTATTAATGGTTAAATGAGGAAACTATGCTTTGATACCAAATGTTATGACCCCGCCTCCCGATAACCCCCAATTAAGGGAGACCAAGAGGTTGAAGCCGCACCCATTAATCCCGGATCAAAGGTTCGACATATAACCATAAACAATTATTAAATTCTAACAAACTGTACTGAAAATGGTAATAAATTTTTTTCTTTGCATACCTTTGAAAAGTTTGGAACAAACTAAACCTCTAATCTCAGCTGAACTATTCTAACTAGTTCCTCCTTGTTCTTTAATTCTTGAATTCACAAGGTATCGCTTTATTGTTTGTTCTTTTCATTGTACCTAAAACGTCGACAAACAAAATGTCGGGCAGCCAAAGCTGGTATGTGGAGGAAACAGATAATGTTCAACTATGTTAACAATATAATCATTCAATTAATCATTTAACAATCAAGATTACATTTTAAACCATACAACTCAATCCATACATATTCTCGAACTCTGGGTTGTCCCTGCAGTGGACATGGATATCACCTCTCTTTTAGGTAATAGAGTCGCATGGCACTATTCGAAGATAGCCCAATATCTAACTCATTATGACTTGATGGTCCTACCTCCATGGTAGCCATGTACTAAGTCAACCATAGACCTAATGGACCTACCCAATAGGCAGCCATGTACTAGGTCCTCCATAGACCTGATGGTCCTACCCAATAGGTAGCCATGTACTAGGTCATCCATAGACCTGATGGACCTACCCAATAGGTAGCCATGTACTAGGCCTTTCTCTAACCTGATGGACCTACCCATAGGCAGCCATGTACTAGGTTAGCTATTATGCCACAGAGAGAACTAGGATCTGAGTTTGTAGGCATATATCCTTTGTGATAGTCATAGCCACATTATAGTTTGCAATATGAACATCCAAATAGTTTAGTTGCATCCAATGCGATTAAACGTCCTAGAAACCATCGGAAAACTAAGCGGTTATTCATAAGTAACCACATACCTGTCTTGGAGATCTCAAGCAACAATTTATCCAAATCCAACTAGATGTCCAATCAAGCAAGCCAATCAATCAATCAGGCAAACATTGATCCTGAAAACATGTATAATGTCTATTTGTCACAAGCATATCCCAAACAACTCCTTATTGACTTGGGACACTTTTCTAAGGTTTCTAAGTCTTTTTAGGATGCATTAGGGTTTCTTAGATCAATTTCTCAAACTTTATCCTTTTTAGGTCAACAAACCCTAAAACAACTTTTCCACTCATAAAAACCCTAATTACTCAAATTATCCACATTAAGGATCTTTTATGCTCAAATTGGCTTAGGATCATCACTTCTCTATCTTATTTGTGGATTTACACAATTAAACCAATTAAAAGACATATTCATCTAAATTAGGGTTTTCAAGCTCGTTAATGCATAATCATGCACAAAACCCTAAATTAAGCCAACTATATAAAAAGAACATCCTTTTAGATCCTATTTTCACTTTTATTAACCATTGTCTTGAATTATCCAAATAACGTCATTAAGTCCATTTATCATCAAATCTAAGGGTTTTTCCTTAATTAACTCATTAAAGATGATAACTTAATGTACTTTTCACATTTCAAGTATATTTATGCATATCAACTCCAAATTGGACTAATCATGTGCAAAATTCTTCCTTTTTTAACATAATGTACCATTTTACATCTAACAGGTTAATATCAACTCTTATGATCCATTAAACCCTAATAAATACTTTATTTATTTCAAAATAGGGTTTCTTAATCTTTAATTCATTAAAGATGATATTTTACACTACTTTTTGAATAGCATGCAAAATTAGGTTTCAAACATAATTTCTTTGTGTTCCTCTCATTCTAAGGATCAATTTTCATATAAAACTTGTTTTGATCCGAGCTACGGATAATTAACTACGATTTTTGCAATAAAACACTTACTTCGGCCAATGGGGTGCTGCCACGTCATCTATATCCATGCAATGCATCCGATTGAGTTTATAATCAATTGTCGACTTTGCCCTCCACTTAAACGTTTGTCTCTTCATGAAGGGAGGGGTAAAACGGTCCAAAGGACCTTTTACCCTTCTTCTTCCTCGGGCAGAAGGTGCGCAGCCGCCCTAGCCGCCGCCATGCAGTCTTGTGCGGCCTATCCTTCACTCCTGGAGCTTCCACATCCTTCGGGGATAGGTCCCAGACCTCCGTCAGACCTCCCCTCTCATCAGGGCACCGTCGGCTTGAGTCCAAAGGGAGCAGATCGCGCTGGCCATGTCCACGACCGTCTGCAGGTTTTGCAGCCAAGCTGCGACAGATACGACTTGGTTCAGGCATGTTGATGTCAGTGGAGCTTCTTCCTGACCTCGTAGAACCTCCCTCAAAGACCGTGGCGACCCCACGCATCCCTGCTGCCCCAGGGTTGGTCATACTCTCCTCGTCTAGGGTTTGTACAAGGAAGAAGGAGAAGAGGTGGATGACTACGTGAAACTCTCTCTCAACTCGACCATGGACTCTACCCCCCTTAAATAGGGAAGAGAACGAAGCCATATGATGTCTTATACATGACTCAAAGAGTCCCTCTCTAACAAGGATTAATTTTCCTTCAAGGAAAAGCAATCCATCTCTCCCTCTTTGTTCTTTGGATTTCCTTAATTATTTTTATAAATAAGAATTCGAAAATCCTTGCCATTATCCTATTTATTTCTTGTTTTTCAAACCTTAGGCACGAAATTCTATTCTCTTTTATAGGTTTTACTTTCTTTTTAACAAACCTCATAATTCATTAATAAAGCAACACATTATCCTCTTATTTTTCCTTTTTAGTATTTTCTCTTTCTTTCCTCTATATTGGGATTCCTTGGATCCCAAGATACTCCCTTTTTCGAAATTCTCTCATTGGATACTTATTATCCTTCCAGATGCATCATTATGCAATATTTCACATTATCTTGTTTATTTCTCATTAAAAATATCTCTTTTTGAGAATTTCTTTTTATTTCCCTTCTATTTTCCTCATTGGCATCCCTTCTATCATAAGAAAACCTTGGGATACGAAATTTCATAAAGGGTAACTCAATTATTCATCTTTTCACTTAATTTCCACATTTCATTAATGTTTTCAATTTCTTTCTTCATAAGGAAATACTTATTTAATCTTTTCTTTTCTTATTGTTTTCTTTTTGCAACCTTGGACTCCTTGGTACCCAAGGAACCCAAGAGGCATGAAATCCTCTTTGGATTTGCCTTCTAGAGGTTTCTACATATTTCTTTTCTTGAAAATCCAATTATCCATTTACCATTTGAATTTCCTGATTATTGGGCCCAATAGCCAATAAAGCCCACAAAGCAACCAATCAATGCTATTGTGAAAGGAATCCATTTATTCAAAACAAATCATATCATTATTTGTTCAATTATCTTTAATAAGATAAATTACCTTTCTCACTAATTGAACCCAAAAATTGGGGTTATAACAAAAGGCAATGATTTCCATTTTCAGATATAACTGAAGAAAAGGTAGCATCCACTCGCTTAACCTATTGAAACAAGGCAAGAACAACACCAAGATTGCCTCAAGGCCACCAAATCTCAAAAACTACCCCAATAGCACCACCTCTAGCTCCTATTTGGCCAATCATGTGAAAAGGTAAATGTACACATTATTCGACAAAATTACAGTCTCCATGAAAATTCCTAAAAATAAGCAAACTGGCATATGACACATCTCAAAGCATCTAGGTGAGCATGCATATTACTTTATATTGCACATAAACTGAAAAGTATATATTTAACTAGATTAGGATTTCTGAGCTACTCTAGTGTTTCTTAGCATAATAGCACACAAACTTTGCTGGATTATGGTTTTCTTCGAATTAGGACTTCTCTTAGCAAATTAATAATTAAACATTACATTTTGGGATTCTTATCATCAACAAAAAAAAGACATGTAAAATAGTCCAAAAGCAGTAACCATGACAAAAGGATATCAGAGACATATTATCATGTTTGTTACTGGATTAGTTTTATCTGTTAGCACTCTAATTGTTCTCCTTTCACATTGGAGAGAGTTTTCCATATTATATTGTTTTGTCTTGTCTTGTTTGTTTTGGTTGCTTGCTTGCTTTTTGTTTTCTAGTTTCTTGTACTTTTATCATTGTACCTTCCTCGTGCGGTATTTCTGTTGTCTCAATTTGATATAATCATCTTCCCCAATTGAGTTGAAGAGATGAGGAAAGGTAAACATGTCCCTACACCAATTACAGATTGGAAACCAAACCATGTGCAGACTGTCAACCAATCAACGTTATACTGGATTTTAGGATCAAACAAGCAACTCAGATTCAGTCCTGATGACCCCTTTTCTCAATACGTCCTGATGAGCATCTTGGCCACATGATTGGAATTTTATCTTCCTACTCTTCCGCTTGGAAGCGCATCCGTCCGATCTATGTGGGGGTAACTTGGTCTTTGGTCATCCCCCCTTCAACTACCATGCCCACGTCATGGCATCCCTTCTGCTTCTAGACTCGATTGTTGATGCCTGGCTAGATGGAAAAATGATGACAGACCTATGATTTTCGATCGGTTTAGTTAGATTCTCCAGTAATCCTTCTCTCTCTATTCTCCAGCAAGCCTTCTCCTTGAGGTCAAAAGCACAAGGGAGTGTAAGCGATCAGCAGCAGAATCTAGTGATGACTAGGGTAAGCGGCCTAAAATTAGGTGCAGCCATAGGTGCCGTAGGCAAAAACTTAGTTTTACTATCTCCAACAAAGATGAGGAAGAAGTGGACAGACCACCAAAGGAAAAGATGTGCCAGTGCTATACTGAGCCTCGTTGCCAAAAATCTAAGGAGTCATTCTTGAAGCGGAGTTCTGTAGGGTGTTTGTCTGAAGGCCTACGTCTTGAGTTACCTCCTATCCTGTCGATGCATATTGAAATGCTAGACTAGATTTGGCACAACAATATTTCAGAGTTTAGAGCATTCAAATTCGATATGAACTAACCTTTATTTTGACAAATCAGAGAGTATATTCATATATATATATATATATATATATATATATATATATATATATATATATATATATATATATATATATATTACAGTACATACGTCTGCTACAAAGAGGAGGATGAAATATTAACCGTGACGGCGGAAGATATCTGCTCTTGCATGGAAGGGTGCTACATCATCGATGACATTATTGACACACACGTTCATGTAATGAACAGAAAAAATCTAGAGCAGACAAATGGAAGGGTCAAGAATTTTAATGTTCTGATGCTTCTATGTGTACGTCACTTGTTCCCCTCCTGGTTCTCTTAGTCGTCGTACTTACATATTTTTTGCCCTTCATTGTTACTTTTGTCCTAATACTTGTTCCATTTTTCATTATCTGTGTTTCTTTTATACCACTCGTTGTTCCTGTTATCCTGCTCCTTATTCCATTTCTCCACCTCCTATTTACCGTTCTTTCCGTTATTGTTCCTTTTCTTCCCTTAATTGTTCCTTTTCTTGCCTTCATTGTTCCTTTTCTTCTCTTCATCGTTCCTTTTCTTCTCTTCATTGTTCCTTTTCTTCAATTGCACAATTCTTTTTCATTTACTACTTCTTCCTTTACTCACACTTCATTTTCCCTTTCTGGTTGGCTGTTGTTACTTTTCTCCTTGTTTCGTTGGCATGGTCCTTATTTTGGTTTTGTTTGTAGTTATTATGCACCCATTTTGTTTTTGATAAATCCCTCTTGTTTGTTGTCTATGTTGTCTTATTTTTCAGAAAAAATCTATTCTCAACATCCACTCCTCTAAGCCAATTAACGAGGAGTGTCAGTACACCTTTATCTGCAATTTGTTTGAGTTATACGACCAACATTGTCCGCACAACTTAGATAATGGAACTTGTGATTATGTAAATAATTTCTAAATAGAACTAACCTCTTGGGAATTAGGTGGCTATTCTCACATGTACTCTAATTTTTGAATTTAAAATGCAAGATGTGATTCCTATCTGCCACCACGAACATTTCTTCTTCATTTGCTTTGACTTCCCTACGGAGTAGTTTGTCTTGTTGAACAGCTTGGACACTCGGGACCCAGGGAAATGGACTCCTTACAAATAAATTTGTGAGGAGGTGGTGAAGTACATGAAGATCTTTCTCACTATCACAAGAGGGGTTGCAGACTAGAGCAAATGGAAATGGGATATTCCAGTAGTTCCGGAACAGAGGGACAAATATAGATGCGGGGTCTTTACCATGTTGTTCACGAAACATTGGAATGGTGAACTCCAGTTGAGTAAATTCATTTAATAGAATGATCCACAATATATTTCACAAATGATATGAAGATGGCTACAAAGATAGTTTGTAGTCACAGAAATATACTTTCAGATTTTGTACTTGAGCGTACATTGAAAGCCAGAGACAGGGGCTATTAATGTCATATGTTATTCCCCTTTTGTAATATACATTTGATAAAAAAAATCTTATTAAAGTGTGTTGACATGGCAACGTGTATTTTGTGCAAGTAGTAGGAGAACAGTAGCATTGAGTAGAAGGGAGAGCGGGATCAATTATCATGAGATAGGGAAAATCCAACATTATTTACTGACACGTAAGGCGCATAATTTTAAAATAGGAGCAAGAATGGGTAGTAAAGGAACAACATGTCAGATAAAAGGAACGTAAGCTTTGCAAGTAACTGTGTGACTTAGAGAAGAAAGAAGTGCCTACATTAATTGGATAAAAGGAAAAACATGTCAGATAAAAGAAACGTAAGCCTTGTAAGTAAAGAAGTGTCTGCATCAGTTGGCTGGCGTCCCAGTACCACCAAGTGATCAGCACCAAATGCGTGGAAGTGCCATGCAAGTATCAAAGATGATCATTAGGAAGGGTTGGAAATACCATGCACGTTCCAAGTATGATCCCATTAGGTTTGAAAGGACTGGAAATGATTTGGAGTTACAATGAGGAACATATGAAATCTTCCATTGCAATGAGGATGAATCGACCATGTAGGAGGAGAGTTGCTTGTGGCATAGTAGGTCGAGCTATCCTGCTCTAAATTGGTATTGGCCTTCATTTATAGCCATCTAACGATTCCCTTATAGAATTAATCTAAGGGAAAACAGCCTAAAAAACTTACGATTCACTTGTATTTTCACCTCCAACTATAGTGTCAAGTCACACGTTGCATTCAGTGTAGCTTAACCCAGCATGCGTCGAAAGGTAACTAAATGAAGGCAGAGTAAAAAAATGACAAGGATTACAAGAACAAAAATGAGTAGTAAAGGAACATAGACTAGGAGAAAAGGAACAACGATGAAGGACAAAAGGATTTGTGTATAAGGAAATAGTAACATAGACGACAGAGAAAAGTATTTGTGTATAGGAGAATGGGAACATGGAAGATGAGAATGGTAGCAAGTAAGAGTAGAACAAGATTGCATATTGTGAGATAGGGAAAAGATGAATAGGCCAGGAGAAAAGGAACAACGATGAAGGATAAAAGGATACATGCACAGGAAAATAGGAACAACGAAGACAGAGAAAAGGATATGTGTATATGAGAATGGGAACATGGAAGATGAGAATGGTAGCAAGTAAAAAGAGAACCAGATTGATGATTGTGAGATAGGGAAAATACGAATAGGCCAGGAGAAAAGGAACAATGTTGAAGGACAAAAGGATACGTGTACAGGAGAATAGGAACAACAACGACAAAGAAAAGGATACGTGTATACCAGAATGGGAACATACAAGATGAGAATGGCAGTAAGTAAAAGGAGAACGGGATTGAAGATTGTGAGATAGGGAAAAGATGAATAGGCCAGGAGAAAAGGAACAATGTTGAAGGACAAAAGGATATGTGTACCAGAGAACAAGAACAACGATGATGGGGAAAATGATACGTGCATAGGAGAACAATGAAGGATAAAAGGATACATGTACAGGAGAATAGGAACAACGACGATAGAGAAAAGGATATGTGTTTAGGAGAAAATGAATATGGAAAATGAGAATGATAGCTAGTAAGAGGAGGACGAGACTAAAGATTGTGAGATAGGGAAAAGACAAATAGGCCATGAGAATAGGATATGTGTCAAGG
Source organism: Alisma plantago-aquatica (assembly GCA_963693085.1). Classification (NCBI taxonomy): domain Eukaryota; kingdom Viridiplantae; phylum Streptophyta; class Magnoliopsida; order Alismatales; family Alismataceae; genus Alisma; species Alisma plantago-aquatica. The sequence continues at coordinate 1,260,939,592 of OY856409.1, forward strand.
GAGAACTGGAGCATGGAAGGAGAGAAAGGGAGATAGGGATGAGAAAAATAATTGGTATAATTATACCTAATGAAGCAAATTTTAAACAACAGTACATGCAAAAAAATACAGGCAGAGGACCTATTTTGCAATTTATAGGTGTCTTGATTATTTGACAAGTTTTAAAAAAAAAACAAAAAAATATTTTGTGTCGTTATTTCTTTATATCAGTTCCTCTAGTCGCCCAACGGTTACTTTAAAACAACTACACGAAAAGACATATCCCGAACGAACCGTCTGAACTATTGATATAAGCTCAGTTGCAGCACTCTGTGATTCACTTTCTTTCCACTTGATTCTTTCACCGTCGCTAAGTAAGAACTTGTGGGATTTATTTTTTCTGACAGTCTCCAAGAAAAAACTTGTGGTCTTGGTATTGCTACTTTCTAGCCTCTTCCAAGTATGGTCTTACTACGGAATTCCAAAATTTGTGAAATAGGGGTTTCACTAGCAGTAAATAACTGGGTTTGATTCTTCCGTTTAATCTTCTAATTCTTTGCTCTTTTCCTTTTGCATTTCAGATGGTCAGGCGATTCCAGCACAGGACGAGGACATCTTTTATTTTAGACCTAAACAATAAAATGAATACACTGGCATAAGTGAATAAGCCATTCAGTATCTGGAAATAGCAAATTTTCTTTTACTCCTACATTTGAAGATGAAGTCATTCAGTCTGCAAGTTCTCCACTTCCTATGTAATAGTTTTGAGTCGGAGAGTATGGATTGGCTGAACTTCAATGGTGAGCGATTGAAGTTCACGACAAACAATGTCCGTTGAGTTTACGGCATCCCCTCAGGTTCCATCACTGTAGATATGGAATCCAGAGACAATGTTTCCAATAGAGGAGTTCGAGATATGGCTAGAAAGATGGGTCTTACACCTAACAGGTTGTACTATGTCAAGCTCAGAGATGTGGAACGAAAGATATTTGAGTTAAGCAATCCTGAAGATATAGCCTGATTGTATATTTTATTGGTCTTCGCATGCGTTCTTGCACCAACAACGGGACCAATTCAGGTTTACTACCTCAAATATATGGAGACGGTCTGTGGAGTGCGGAACTTGAACTGAGATGATTACATCATGACAAATTTGAAGAGTCATTTGGTGACTTTTAAAATGGACAAATTCAACGGAAGGCCAGCTAGAGATTTGCACCTTCTGATGGTATGTAAGGATTAATTGAACATACTTCAATACACTTTGATACTATTTATTGTACTCAGTAAGACTCGTCTGTTGTTTCTTTTAGGTGCATTATTTAGATCTGTCTTAAGGGGGGAACGATCACATCTGCCACCGACATGCAAAATTTGGACTTTTGTACCAAATTCTAAAGAAATCATGAGTGGAAAATAACCTGCTCTTTATCAACATAAGGACGACGATGATCACCTGCTGGCCGAAATAGAGGACATGGAAGACGTTGAAGACACGGGAGTCGGTGAAGACGTGAAACAAAGTGGTCGTGTTAGTAAGTTACAGGAAAGAGTCTGTGAGGTAATTACTACCTTGCTCGCCATATTCTGAAACCCTAGTATGTGTTGCCTTATAATAATTGTATACAACAGTGTTGTGTAGAAATAAAGATATATGAAAGCACATCTCAACAATTCTTGATTAAGAAGAAGGCTACTGAATGTAAACTAGAAAGATAAAAGAAAGCACTTCAATGACAAAAATAGGGTTTACTTGAACCTTCTCTAGTTTTTTAGGATGAAATTCTAATTGCAGAGGCATCCAAGACCCTACAAGCAAGAAGAAAGAAGAGGAAAATGTCATAAAAAATGTTGACAACAATCATTCCCACTCTTGAAACGTTTGAAGAACACCAACATGGTGATGTACCCTTCGAATTAAGTATGAGAAATGTCCTTGAAATTGCTAAGGAGGTAACGTTACAAGCTGTAGAATTAGCAAGAAAAGATAGCAAGAAGACTCTTCTAATATGAAATAGGGAGAAGTGTGGGTGACTTCGTCAATAGAGGTAGCCAGGACAAAATAGGTTGCTAAGATGAAGAAGAAATTCAGCACAACATCTAGTTTTGTAAGTCACAAACCTTTCTTGGTATAACGTGTTCTTATTGTGCCCTTATTGTTGATGTACAAATAGTGAATGAGAATTGGTTTCATCCTTTCAGGAGAAGTAAAAGAACGAGGAGCAGAAGGAAAAGAACGAGGTGCAGAAGAGGAGCATAGGGAGGGGGGAAAGAATGAGGAGCGAGAAGGGAGAGATAAGGAGGGAGGAGGAGGAGAATAGAGAGAAGGATGAGGATAGTAACAAGGAGGGGGGAGAAATGGATCAAGAAGGATGACAAAAGGAGGGAGGAGGAGGAGGAAGTCAGGATCAAGGGGTCTGCGGAAGAGGAGAATAGGGGCAGAAGGAGGACAGTAGCAAGGATGGGGAGAAAGGGAGCGAGAAGGGAGAGATAAGGAGGGAGGAGGAGGAAGCCAGGATCAAGGAATTTGTGGAAGAGGATAATAGGGAGAAGGAGGAGGACAGTAACAAGGAGGGGTAGAAAAGGAGCGAGAAGGATGATAAAAGGAGGAGGAGGAGGAAGCCAAATCGAGTGGTCTACGGGAGAGGAGAATAGGGAGAAGGAGGAGGATAGTAGTAAGGAGGGGAGAAAGGGAGTGAGAAAGAAGAAATAAGGAGGGAGGAGGAGGAAGCAGGATCAAGGCATCTGTGTAAGAGGAGAATAGGGAGAAGGAGGAGGATAGTAACAAGGAAGGGGAGAAAGGGAGCGAGAAGGATGACAAAAGGAGGGAGGAGGAGGAAGCCATGATCAAAGGGTCTGTGGAAGAGGAGAACATGGAGGAGGAGGATAGTAGCAAGGAGGAGGGAAGGGAGCTAGAAGGAAGAGATAAGGAGGGAGGAGGAGCTAACCATGATCAAGGCATCTACGGAAGAGGAGAATAGGGAGGAGGATGAGAAGTGGGAGAAGGAGGAGGACAAAAGGAAGGAGGAGGAGAAGCGAGAGAATGAGGAGGATACAAGGAGCAAGGAGAGGGAGGAAAGGGGCGAAATTGATGACAACAGTAAGGAGGATAAAAGGGAAAAGAAGAAGGGAAAGAAGGTTGCAGAAGAGAAAAAGAAGGTGGAAGAAGAGAGTGAAGATGATGATAAGACACTTATCATCCACTAAAGAACTATTAATGAAAAAGTGGAGGACAGTAGGAAGGAGGGAGAGAAAAGGAGTGAGTAGATGTTGAAGAAGAAGACGAAGGCAGATGCGGAGAAGAAGAAGATGAAGAAGGTTGTGGAAGAGAAAAAATTAGTATTGCAGATGTCGAAGATGAAGCTGCTTATCATCTGTTAAAGAATTATCAAACCACACAAATCAGTTGGAGATCCGCCGAAGACAAATTCAAATCCGTAGAGAGTAGAGAAGTTGCATACTTGTAGAAATGCAAGAGTCAAAGAGCAACAATTGTCTTTTACAACTGTCGATGCTCATGTTCACAAGAACCCACCTTCCGAAATTATTTTATCTATTCCTAAGAAACCAAGGACATCATCCTCAATAAGCAAAGATCAAGACCCCGCTAATACATTTTTAGACCTATCTCTCAAAGCGGTTGAGTAGAGAGTATGTGATTTTGTATTGAACCCAAAGATCGACTTGGGTCAACTTCTGTTTGCTGATGGAATGATCAAACTATACTGCATGGATTCAAATACTCTCAGACCAAGAGAATGGTTGATAGACAATATTAGTGAATCATATGGACACACGATCAACAGACAAGAAGTGAAGATAAGGTCAGGCAGAGTGAAGCGAGTTTGCCTCCCATTCACCATTAGTGTAAGTTATTTCTTAACAGTATTTTCATCTTTTGTTGCCACCAGTTTTCCTAAATATTGTTTCTGTCATATGATATGAATAGAAAAGTTGTCAAGCAGACTTGAATAATGTAGACTATGAACAGGGCCGCAAACATGTGGAAGAATTCAGACAAATGGAAGATGTCTTCCTGTGTGATTATTTCAAGGATGGGTACGTCGACCATTCTGACTGTGATTACGTGAGTATTAGTATATATGTGTTCATTTACTTGTTGTCATTGTTCCTTTTGACGTAGTGATTGTTCATTAACTCTTCCACCTTTTTCATTATCTCACCATTTTCATTATCTAACTTATTATTGTGCAGTATTTCTTCCATGTTGGATCTGTGAGTCATTTCTATGTGATCACCATCGATTACCCATAGAAGAAGTGTTTGGTAATGGATAGCATGCCAAGTGAAGCTTCTTTCTAAGTGGATAGAAAACCGCTAGCAAAACACTTGATGAAGGTTGTAACTCCCTACTTGGAAGTTACAAGAGGGTTTTCAGACATGGATGTATGGGAATTGCATCTAGCATCAGTTCCAGGGCAACTAGATCATTTGAACTGTGGAATATTTTGTATTCTATTCATGCATCATTAGAGAGGAGAAATCCCAAAGGAGAATTACGATCGCTGGACCCCCAGTTTCCTGTCTTTGCTTTGGAGGGCCCTTTTAGCTAGACTCCTTCTAGCCACCGATAACAAAGTCAGAGATGACATGATCATTTGAAAATTGTATTAGCATACTCATTTTCTGTGTTATTTTCCATTAATATAATTTATTATACATTGTAACATAAGCAACATAATTTCAATCCAAAATAATTAGCATCATTCAATAGAAAATTACATTTTACAAGGTAGAAGTGTAGTAAAGGATCAACATCTATGAGTTAAGTAACATATTGTCTGAGTAAAGTAACATGTTGTCTGAGTAAAGTATCATAGTGTCTGAGTAAAGGAACAATACCTTACGAGTAACGGAGGACACTCTTTGTTCTCCTCCGGTGGACCAGATTTTCCTGATCCTCTGGTGGAGTGGCTTGTCCTTCTCCTCATCCTTCAGGGGACAGTAGCATGGAGAGCTTGTCTTGTTTCCTCATCCTCCGGGGGACAGTAGCATGGAGAGCTTGTCTTTTATCCTCATCCTCTGGGGGATAGTAGCATGGAGAGCTTGTCTTTCTCTCCACCCTTCGGGGGACAGTAGCATGGAGGCTTGTTTTTCTATTCCAACTTACTTGGATCTAAAAACCCCTATCCTCCCCGTTAGGTTTGGAAGGCTTGGAAGTGATTTAGATTCCAAAGAGGTATGGTGGGACATTAGGTTTGGAAGGATTGGAAAATATTTGGTGTTAAGATGAAATCTTCTATTCCCATGATCTCGCATCGACCATAGTTGTGGTTGTGATAGTGAGGTTTCAAGATTTCACCATTTCTTGAACACATAGTTGTGGTTGTGGTGGTGGTTGTGGCTCTATTGGTGGTGTTTCCCTTCTCTGAGTTGGTATTATCCTAAATTTATAGCCAGTAGATGATTCCTTTTGAAGCTAGGGTTTCCCAAGCTCACCTTCCCTTGAACAACAGCAGCGGTTAAAAGGTATTGGGTCACCTTTCGGTGCCTGCCTGCATTTTCTCGAGCTTTGGAGGTGACCATACGACAGAGTAAAGAGACATATACCTGCCCGTGACTTTACATCTAACAAGTAATAGGGGAGTGAAGGAACAATGACGATGAGTACAAGAATGAAACTAAGTAGTAAAGGATCATGGACGGGGAGAATTTGAACAATGAAGATGAGTACGGCAACACGTTGCTGATTATATGGCCAATCATAGGTTGCCATGAGTGTAGTTACTGCTGCTGCTCAAACTGTTGCTGCTGCTCGGAGGCAGGCGCCAAAAGGTGACCCAATACCAGTGACGATTACTGCTGCTCAAGGGAAGGAGAGCTTGGGAAACCCTAGCTTCAAAGGGAATCATCGACTGGCTATAAATTTAGGACAATATAGTAGTACACATTTTCAGATCCTATTCCTCATTTTCATCGTCTCCCCATCTATGATCTTTTTATTGCTATACATATTCCCGTTCTCGATATACATATTCCCATTCTTACAATACTTATTCCCATTCTCCTCGTGATTGTTCCTTTTCTCCTCATCAAGTTCTTTTAGTCACCATCCTAGATGTCACTTGAATAATAAGGAGGAGAAGGGGAATGTAAGGGGTGGGATCCACTCCCTAATAAAAAAATTTGAAGAATAAAACAACCATTCCGAACACACTCAAAGGTATGATGGAATCAGTGTAACATTTTCCAAATTTATTATAATGGTATGTAAAAGACCAAAGTGTAGCAGCAGAATAAAAATAACTGACTATGTTCAACATTCATAAAGGATTACAAAAGTACATCATACTCTCCCATAAGGGTTTACATGTATGATACAACATAAGTATCTAAGTAGAGGGAAGTCTAAAATACTTCAAATCTTATCTCCATAGCAACATCTCCAAGAGCTAGGTCCATGTTGGAAGTGTTGGTGTGTATGCCCATAGAGCAAGTCATATGATGATTGTAATGGGATACTTTGTAAATGATTTGAATAATAATAAAGGCAATTTCCAATCTATATGTTTAAACTATTTCTGAGATGATGGTGTAACATGATAGATGTCTAAAGATTGTCTTACTAAATGACATATGCTTTTAGGTTCATGACCTAAACGATGAGATCATATGGATGTTAAGAGTATACATTCTTGTTTAGTCCCTAGTCGGTTGTTATTGTGGAAATAGCCATAGACATCAATAACACTGAAGACTAGATTGTGTGTTGGTTGATGACAGAATCTCATTAGTCATGATATAGTGATATCAAACCAAGCACATAGGTACTTGTTAGAGAACAAGGTATCGGACAGACCCACCGTGAGAGTGACACATGGAACCATGACATGGTAGTCACAGTCAGCTCTCACAGTGATGGTGGTGAGTGTGATTCTTAGACCTGAAATCACTGCACTCAACACATGTCGTTGGGTACACTTTGACATCATCAAACGCAGTCCTAAAACATGGGTTGTTATAAAGGTGATGATTGGGTGGCTTTGACACATGGGGCTTTTGAGGGGTGAGTGATAGATATGGGATTTGTCCCTCCTAAGGGAGTTTGATATCCTTGGCCACTTGATGAGTAGGATTGAGAAAGGCATGCGCATGCACGTGTGAATCAATATGTGATATTGATGTCATACACATCTCACTCGGTCTACTCTGAGATCAAGGAAATGAATGAACATTGACAGGATGACTGTTCCATGCCTCGAGTTCATTCTGGATATCAGTGACAAAGGAATTATACATTCACTGTAACACCACTCACGGATTGTAGGATGAAAGTTGTTCTCCAACTTTCTACTTTCACTTGGGTAGCAATGATGTGTGACTAGGCACCGCTCTTTGCTTGTGAAGTCATAAGTGTTATGGACTTTCACTGCCAACGTGAAATGGACCTGCAGGGTCACACACATAGGATTCAACCTGGAAGAGGAGTTTTGTCCACAAGCAATGTTTAGATTGATTACTAAAGGAGTTTAGTAGTTCAATTAAACACTCAATCAGTCGATGGCTCAATATCGTATGGTTCAAGGTGATGGACGCATCGATTGGAGTATCAGATTGATTGAAATCGCAATTGACTAATTTTTGCCCAACCTGTACTCCCAACCGATCGGTTCATGTGATGAACCGGTCGGCTGAGGTTGCTGAACCGGTCGGCTGGAGTGTCCAGGCCGATCGGCTCATGCCCAGGTTGAAACGACCGGTTCAAGGGTTGAACCGATCGGCTCAACTGGTGCAACTGACCAGTTGGGAAAAGTCATGTCGGCAAGAATTTTCCTTTGGTTTCAAATTGCCCAATTCGATTGGGAATAACATTGGTATTCGATACCAATTGGGAACGGAACAAGGAAAGTCTTTTTGAGCCGGATTAGGACTATGAACCGATCGGTTCAGGGCACCAACCGATCGGTTGGAGTTCCCCAAACGATCGCCTCAGGTCCAACCGATCGGCTCAATGGCCGAACCGATCGGTTCAGTTGTGAACCGATCATTTCAAGTTGCGAACCGGTTGCTTTTTGTGGAAAATTCTCGAACCCTTCTACTCCTGCTTTAGTCCTGTATTTCCGGGCACAGAGAACCCTGTCCCATGACCCGCCTATATATATAGGGGGTATTGGGGGCTTCTCAAGATACAACTCAGTGCAAGTTGATTGCTCTGCAAAGTTGTCGTTCTCTCTGGTTTTGGTAACCGAGAGAGAGCCCGAGCAAGTGCTTCCCGTAAAGGGAGGTGCAGCAAGGGAAGGACAACTGCAGTTGCAATTGACAGCAGGAGAGTGTGTTGGAGACTAGTACGTCAACAGGAGGGTGCGACTCCTTCCACTTCCTTGTGGGACAAGGAGAGTGGAGTTTCGGGTGGTCCGTGTGGACTACTTCAGAGGCGGGAGGTCACTGCCGCTCAGGAGGACAACTGTCATCTGACAGTTCGGTAGCAGGAGGAGTCTTCAGTCCCGGTGCGACCAGGAGCTGCACAGACACCGTCCAAGACCGGAGGTGAAGACCGCACAAGGCGCGTGGTATTTTCGCCGAGCAAGCCTCGGGACAAGGTATGATTCACAAACCATCTTTCCTATTATATAGATGTTGACGCGATTCCTTTTGTTCTGGGTTTGGGGAGAAAATTTTTTGTTTCCGCTGCTTCTCTGCCTCCTCCAAAACCCAACAGTGATATCAGAGCCAGGTCAACCGCTCTATATTTTAGGATTATCGATATGATCGATTTTGGTTTGTCGCCTTTATTTATTGCATGCGATGCGAATAATATCGGCTTTATACATGTCCAATCCACAAATCCCTAATATACATATATGATATGTAATATTAATGCACTCGATACGCGTCACCCTTAAACGAGTTTTGTGGTGGATGTGTAGCATGATTATGGCCTATAAACCCCTATGTCTGTGAATGGTTGTTTGTGTGGTTGCTTGCATCTCGGTCTGCGCACCGATTCCCTTTCTCATATTCCTGATGTAACTCAAAATAATTCGAGAATTCTTTTCCTACCTTTGTTCCCCCCGAATGTAACTTGGGGTTTCTCAATTCAATCGTAAATAGGATAGATTTTATTTCCTGTTATGTCAAAGAACGGCGGACAACCTGAAGACGATCGGTTCAAGGAGTGAACCGATCGGTTGGTGATCCGGACGTCCGGTTCGAGGAACAAGATGAGCCGGTGGCAACCTGAAGAGATGCACGATGACCGGTGAACCGATCGGCTGGAGGCGCCAGTCGATCGGCTGGTGGCACCCGAACAACCTACCTGATGGCGAGCCGATCAGTCATGGAGATGAGTTGATCAAACCCAGAAAGGCAGACACAGATTTCATCTTGTACAGGTTGCATGTGATGTAGACCTAGATGACCGTGATTCCTCTTGGCTCGAGGAATCACAAATAGGATGGCCATAATCATTGCTTTTTATCGTTTATGCATGTTTTGTGGGATATAGCATGTATATGATACGTACTATGTATTGTGGTGATTGGATATGTATATGTATATAAAAACCAAATCCCTCATTAAATATTAAGTTTTAGATGCTTTCCAAATGCGACACACGTGAAAAGCTTGATCGACCAAGTGTGGGCACGCCCTAGCGTGGTGCACCGTCTATCTCGTGGAAGCGTGAAGGATGAATGTGTGGGTCTGCCCTAGCAGGGTGCATGTTCATCGTGTTGGCTTTGGGTCGGACTTAACAAGGTGACCTAGATAGGATCTAGCGCCTTGAGGCATGGAGATTATCATTGCAAGGAGTTGCATATGACATCTTTCAAGAGTTGCATATGATGCAATTGGCAAGAGTTGCCTACCTGAGAGATCTGAGTTGTGGGTGACAGCCCTAGCTGGTCCATGGCTTAGAGGATTTCAGGATCTTGGCCCACTAGAAGATTGTACACTGCAATCTTCCGAATTGATGGTGAGGGCTATCAATTTGAGTCAAAATAGTGGGAGCGGTAATTAATTAAAGGCCTAATTAACTATCGTCAAATTTTATTCAAATCAAATCAAAAAGGTTTTGACAAATGCAAATTTTCTCTTGTAGAATGGCAAAAGAATCATCTTTTAAAATGGGCAAAATAATTGAGAATAAATTCCATAACTGGTTGAGGACTGTGAGAAGTGTTATGCACAATCCAGATATACCAGGAGCCTTAGAATCCACTCTATGTACGCTTAATGCGTTGGTGAAGAAGAAAGTAGGTAAGGGAGAGAAGTGTTCTCTCGCCAAACCAATTTCTTCTACATGGAGAGGATGGAAGGAACAATGGAAGAAGAAGTCGGAGATAGAGATCTCTGCTTCTGGTGTATACGTGATAGAGATTAACTTTACTACTTCTTCATCATGGGTACTTGATACCGGATGCGGATCTCACATTTGTTCAAATGTGAAGGATCTTAAGAGAAGTAGGCCTTTGGGGAAAGGCGAGGTTGAACTACGTGTTGCTAATGGGGCAAGAGTTGCCGCCAGTGCCGTAGGAACCTATGATTTAACTCTACCTAGTGGGCTAATAATAGAGTTGAAGAACTGCTATTATGTACCTGCCATAAATAGGAATATCATTTCTGTCTCTTGTTTGGACAAAGATGGATTTGAATTTCTTATTAAGAATGGAAAGTGTTCCATTTCTAAAGATGGGAACTTTTATGGCAGTGACCCTATGTATCATGGTCTATACTTGATATACTTGGAGACAAGTGTATACAACGTAAACACCAAAAAGCAAAAACTCAACGACTCAAAAAAAACATATCTCTGGCATTGTCGTCTAGGGCACATAAATGAGAAGCGCATTTCTAGACTCCATAAAAATGGTTATCTAGACTCTTTTGATTGTGAATCAATAGAGACATGTGAATCTTGTTTGTTGGGCAAGATGACCAAGACTCCCTTTTCAGGTAAAGGTGACAGAGCTAGTGATATATTAGGACTCATACATATGGATGTATGTGGGACTTTTAGAACTAATGCCAGAAATGGGTGTCAGTACTTCATTACCTTCACTGATGATTTCAGTAGGTATGGCTATGTGTACCTGATGAAACATAAGTCAGAAACCCTTGAAAGGTTCAAGGATTTCATGAATGAAGTACAGAACCAGCTTGGCAAGAGTATTAAGGCACTTCGTTCCGATCGAGGTGGAGAATACTTGAGCCAGGAGTTTGAGGACCTTCTGCGAGCCCGTGGTATTGTATCACAATGGACTCTGCCTCGAACACCACAGCATAATGGTGTGTCTGAAAGAAGGAATCGCACATTGTTAGATATGGTGCGATCAATGATGAGTTTTGCTGATATTCCAATTTCTTTCTAGGGTCATGCTCTTGAAACCGCCGCGTTTATGCTTAACTGTGTACCATCTAAATCGGTTCAAAAGACACCATATGAGATATGGTACGGGAAGCGTCCCGATTTGTCTTTTCTGAAGATTTGGGGTTGTGAAGCTTACGTCAAGAAAACGTTTCCTGATAAGCTTGGACCCAAATCCGATAAATGTTATTTTGGTGGATACCCCAAGGAAACGAGGGGATATTACTTGTACCACCCTACTGACAACAAAGTGTTTGTTGCCAGGACAGATGTGTTCCTAGAGAAGGAATTTATTTCCAAAGGAAGCAATGGGAGTAATATAGAGCTTGAAGAGGTTCAAGCCCAACAAGAAAACATTGAACCGATAGACTTACAAGAGGAAAATGTAGATTCACAAGGTGTTGTGGAATCTCATTCTCCTCAAGTGACACAAGGACCTCGTAGATCTAGTAGGACTCGCCTGGAACCTGAGAGGTTCGGATACCTTGTAACTCAGGAAGGTGGAGAGTTGATCATAGATGATGATCCAACTACCTACGTAGAGGCTATGGAGGGACCAGATTCTGAGAAATGGCTAGAAGCCATGAGATCCGAGATGGAATCCATGTACTCCAACAAAGTATGGACTTTGGTGGAACCACCTGAAGGGGTAAAACCCATAGGGTGCAAGTGGGTCTTCTAGAAAAAGACCAACATGGATGGCAATGTGCAAACTTATAAAGGTAGATTGGTTGCAAAGGGTTTTCGACAAATTCAAGGTGTTGACTATGACGAAACCTTTTCTCCAGTTGCCATGATTAAGTCCATCAGGATCATGCTTGCTATTGCACCTTATTATGACTATGAGATTCGGCAGATGGATGTTAAAACTGCATTCCTTAACGGGAATATTCATGAGGATGTGTACATGACACAGCCTGAAGGTTTTGTAGATCCAAAGAATGTCAATAAAGTCTGTAAACTACAAAGGTCAATCTATGGATTGAAGCAAGCATCTCGGAGTTGGAATCTTCGATTTGATGAAGAAGTCAAAGTGTTTGGCTTTATTCAAAATTAAGATGAACCTTGTGTGTACAAGAAGGTTAGTGGGAGCTCGACCACATTTCTCATATTGTATGTGGATGACATACTTTTGATGGGGAATGATGTCTTAGCCTTAGAGAAGGTAAAGACTTGGCTTGGGAAATCTTTCTCAATGAAGGACTTAGGAGAAGCATCCTATATTCTAGGAATTAAGATCTATAGAGATAGATCTAGAAGGCTTCTCGGACTAAGTCAGAGCACGTACATTGACAAGGTGTTGAAGCGGTTCAACATGGAGAACTCAAAGAGAGGCAACGTCCCTATGCTACATGGAGTTACCGTCTCTAGAGCTCAATGTCCCCAATCTTGTGAAGAGAGGGAGCGTATGAATGGGATCCCATATGCATCAGCCATTGGATCCATCATGTACGCTATGTTGTGCACACGCCCAGATGTCTCGTATGCTCTAAGCATGACGAGCAGGTACCAGTCAGATCCCGGGGATGCTCACTGGACAGCCGTGAAGAACATCCTCAAGTACTTGCGAAGGACTAAGGATCAGTTTCTTGTGTACGGCGGCGGAGAAGAGCTGGTTGTAAAGGGTTACATCGATGCAAGCTTCCAAACTGATAAAGATGATTACAGATCGCAGTCAGGATTTGTGTTTTGCCTTAATAATGGAACTGTGAGCTGGAAGAGTTCCAAGCAAGAAACAGTTGCCGATTCTACTACAGAGGCCGAGTATATTGCTGCTTCGCATGCAGCAAAGGAGGCTGTGTGGATCAGGAAGTTCATTTCTGAACTTGGAGTAGTTCCCAGTAGTTGTGATGCAATTGAGCTTTATTGTGACAATAATGGAGCTATTGCACAAGCTAAGGAGCCCAGATCACATCAGCGGTCCAAGCACATACTGCGGCGCTTCCATCTCATACGAGAGATCGTACAGCGAGGAGATGTGAAGATTTGCAAAGTACCAACTGAAGACAACATAGCTGATCCACTGACTAAGGCCCTTTCTCAGCAGAAGCATGATGGTCTTGCTAGGTCACAAGGACTGCGTTTCCTTGGTGACTGGCTCTAAGTGCAAGTGGGAGTCTGTTGGTATGTATGCCCATAGAGCAAGTCATATGATGATTGTAATGGGATACTTTGTAAATGATTTGAATAATAATAAAGGCAATTTCCAATCTATATGTTTAAACTATTTCTAAGATGATGGTGTAACATGATAGATGTCTAAAGATTGTCTTACTAAATGACATATGCTTTTAGGTTCATGACCTAAACGATGAGATCATATGGATGTTAAGAGTATACATTCTTGTTTAGTCCCTAGTCGGTTGTTATTGTGGAAATAGCCATAGACATCAATAACACTGAAGACTAGATTGTGTGTTGGTTGATGACAGAATCTCATTAGTCATGATATAGTGATATCAAACCAAGCACATAGGTACTTGTTAGAGAACAAGGTATCGGACAGACCCACCGTGAGAGTGACACATGGAACCATGACATGGTAGTCACAGTCAGCTCTCACAGTGATGGTGGTGAGTGTGATTCTTAGACCTGAAATCACTGCACTCAACACATGTCGTTGGGTACACTTTGACATCATCAAACGCAGTCCTGAAACATGGGTTGTTATAAAGGTGATGATTGGGTGGCTTTGACACATGGGGCTTTTGAGGGGTGAGTGATAGATATGGGATTTGTCCCTCCTAAGGGAGTTTGATATCCTTGGCCACTTGATGAGTAGGATTGAGAAAGGCATGCGCATGCATGTGTGAATCAATATGTGATATTGATGTCATACACATCTCACTCGGTCTACTCTGAGATCAAGGAAATGAATGAACATTGACAGGATGACTGTTCCATGCCTCGAGTTCATTCTGGATATCAGTGACAAAGGAATTATACATTCACTGTAACACCACTCACGGATTGTAGGATGAAAGTTGTTCTCCAACTGTCTACTTTCACTTGGGTAGCAATGATGTGTGACTAGGCACCGCTCTTTGCTTGTGAAGTCATAAGTGTTATGGACTTTCACTGCCAACGTGAAATGGACCTGCAGGGTCACACACATAGGATTCAACCTGGAAGAGGAGTTTTGTCCACAAGCAATGTTTAGATTGATTACTAAAGGAGTTTAGTAGTTCAATTAAACACTCAATCAGTCGATGGCTCAATATCGTATGGTTCAAGGTGTTGGACGCATTGATTGGAGTATCAGATTGATTGAAATCGCAATTGACTGATTTTTTCCCAACCTGTACTCCCAACCGATCGGTTCATGTGATGAACCGGTCGGCTGAGGTTGCTGAACCGGTCGGCTGGAGTGTCCATGCCGATCGGCTCATGCCCAGGTTGAAACAACCGGTTCAAGGGTTGAACCGATCGGCTCAACTGGTGCAACTGACCAGTTGGGAAGAGTCATGTCAGCAAGAATTTTCCTTTGGTTTCAAATTGCCCAATTCGATTGGGAATAACATTGGTATTCGATACCAATTGGGAACGGAACAAGGAAAGTCTTTTTGAGCCGGATTAGGACTATGAACCGATCGGTTCAGGGCACCAACCGATCGGTTGGAGTGCCCCAAACGATCGCCTCAGGTCCAACCGATCGGCTCAATGGCCGAACCGATCGGTTCAGTTGTGAACCGATCATTTCAAGTTGCGAACCGGTTGCTTTTTGTGGAAAATTCTCGAACCCTTCTACTCCTGCTTTAGTCCCGTATTGCCGGGCACAGAGAACCCTGTCCCATGACCCGCCTATATATATAGGGGGTATTGGGGGCTTCTCAAGATACAACTCAGTGCAAGTTGATTGCTCTGCAAAGTTGTCGTTCTCTCTGGTTTTGGTAAACGAGAGAGAGCCCGAGCAAGTGCTTCCTGCAAAGGGAGGTGCTGCAAGGGAAGGACAACTGCAGTTGCAATTGACAGCAGGAGAGTGTGTTGGCGACTAGTACGTCAACAGGAGGGTGCGACTCCTTCCACTTCCTTGTGGGACAAGGAGAGTGGAGTTCCGGGTGGTCCGTGTGGACTACTTCAGAGGCGGGAGGTCACTACCGCTCAGGAGGACAACTTTCATCCGACAGTCCGGTAGGAGGAGGAGTCTTCAGTCCCGGTACGACCAGGAGCTGCACAGACACCGTCCAAGACCGGAGGTGAAGACCGCGCAAGGCGCGTGGTATTGTCGCCGAGCAAGCCTCGGGACAAGGTATGATTCACAAACCATCTTTCCTATTATATAGATGTTGACGCGATTCCTTTTGTTCCGGGTTTGGGGAGAAAATGTTTTGTTTCCGCTACTTCTCTGCCTCCTCCAAAACCCAACAGGAAGCTATATTCTCCTTGTTCATGTTTAACACCTCGATCTAAACCTGGGTGGTTGGGAAATCACCCAGCAAGAGGGAAAGAAAACAAGGTATGTGTTAAATAATGAGAAAAACAAAAGATAAGGAATAACATGAAAGTAAAGACTAAAATTTCATCATAAGTTGCAGAGAACAACAGTATGAGGCAGAATCAAAATAGATGCTAACTATAACATTAAAATAGTAAAGGAATTGCATACATGATTAATATTGACTACATCAACTAAGTAGGGTTGAGGCACCTACCGGACCTCAACCTATAGGTGAGGGGAGAATTAATACATTCCCAGTCACCTACACACATTTTTATGGGGGAGAATAAGACATTCCCCAGGGTGAATTGATGCATGCCCTATCTATGAGTGGTTGTACATAAGTACCACTACTATAGCTAAATAGTCCATAAAATCAACATGCTAGAAAAGAAATCATGGCAAGTAAAAGCATCATATATTTGAAACATGAAAGTGGGGTACAAGACCTAAGAAAAAGAATATCGTTACTAATTTTGAGGCAATTTTACAAAAGAA
This sequence comes from Alisma plantago-aquatica, assembly GCA_963693085.1. Lineage (NCBI taxonomy): Eukaryota > Viridiplantae > Streptophyta > Magnoliopsida > Alismatales > Alismataceae > Alisma > Alisma plantago-aquatica. The sequence goes on from OY856409.1 coordinate 1,260,955,833, forward strand.
TCATGAAAAGAGGAAATAGGGTTCATTAAAGCCTAATTAGGGAAATATAGGGTTTGGTTTGCAAATATCCCAACTTAGGGTGTAAGAATGCACATACATAAAGAGGGATTGCACATACATAAATATGGATTGCACATACAAAAATAGGGCTTACACATACATAAATAGGGATTGCACATACCTCTCTTACTGATATCAATTACTAAGTTTCACCACATTAATTGAGTCCAAGTTCCACTTTGCCTATTTTCAATGTATTAACATGTATTAGAGTACAAAATGCACATTAATGTATAGAAACCCTAATTTCAGAATTTTTTGTAAAACTCAGATTTAGATTTTGAAAATATCACCAATGAACTTAAGGTTCACCTAATCAAGAAAGCATATTTTTATGATAATTTTGGAGTTATGATGGTTAATATGTAATTTTTATGGATTTTATGCATAAAATTCATTTTACAAAAACCACCCTTCATCAAACCATGAAAAAAGACATTGAAAATATTTTTATTAGATAAAGGTTAATTTTCCAATTCTAAAACATATTTATTTGCCAAATTTGGATAAGCGGATTAAAAGATATGAATTTTTTAATACGTTACAATAGGAAATTGCCACATCATCAAACCGGTCGAGATAATTGGAGAGAGAGAAAAAAACACCATTTGACCCAAGATCAGGTTTGAAGTTGCAAATCTAAATAAACTAGAGCTTCTAGAGAAAGTAAAATGTCAAGAAACCAAAACCCTAGAAGAACATGGTAAATAGAGATGGAGATCATCGATTTTAAACATAGAAGCATGCATTTTAAGCATGTAGCAAGAAATATATGAGAAGGGGGTTAACAAAACTTGCCTCTAGGAAGGTAATAAGGTCCAAATATAAAGGATCCCGAGATTAAAATGTATTGTTGCTCCAAGACAAGCTCCTTTCTTGAGCAAATATCACCTTCTCCACTTTAGAGGTGCAAACCCTAGCAAAAGACCATGGAGATGAGATGTTTAAGGGCTCTAAGTGGGGTTTCACCATGGAAGACCAGGATTGTGACCTGGAGGAAGGTGGAAGGAAGACTAATAGTATGAAAATAGGGAAGGAAAGTGTTACAACCCCATTTTCTTGAAAATGTAATGTAAAGCGTATTTCTCTTTTAATGAATAAATGAGATCCTTTTCTTTGATTTGCAATAGCGTTCGTGAGAAATGGCTTTGATTGATTGATTGTGGGCCTTGTAGGCCATTGAGCACAATTGAAAACAAAGGGTAATTAATAAGGAAAAGAAATTGACTAATAAAAGGGAAATATGAGAAATTGACAATTAAAAGAGGATAAAGGCAAACCAGTATTCCCCAAGTTGGGAATCTGTGCCTTTGGGTTTCCTTGTGGTCCAAGGAACCCAAAATAATAAGATAAAGACAAAAGGAAAAGGAATATAAATTAATTTGGATTAATTAATGAGAAAACTTGGGAGAGAAGGAAGCCTTCTCATCCATTGCTTTTTGTTTCCCAAATTTCGTACAAAGTTAGATAATAAAAAAAACAAACCTTCCTTTAAAATTTGAGTTTAAAAGGAGCAAGGGTTTGGGAGGTACGAATTCCCTAAGAAATTGCTAAAACTTGGATTTAATTGGAGTTAAGAAAAAGATTTTTTTTTCCTTTTTGGTCAAGAGTGGATAACACGGACTGTTGGATCTCAATCCAACGGCATGCGGTCATCTTCTAAGTCCCAGTGGGACTGGGACTCTACGAGATGTCATAGGATCTTTCCTCTCCAATTTCCTTGCAAACCAGATCGGATGCGATTTTGCAATAACTCCCATTGCAATCAGGAGTAGAAACCGAAGGGATTCATCCCTAGTTCGACTAAGTTTTGTCGCCAATCTGGGAAACGCCTATCTTGGAAGGTTCTTGCCTTGACCCTATATATAGGGGGGTGATTGAAGGCACCAGCATCCCCTTTCACTAGTCCAATCTCGGAGGAAGTAAGCAAGGGACGTGTTCGTGCCACCAATTTCTCAGTTTGCCTCGACCCGCACCCCGCCCTTTTGGCCTAGCCTCACCGGAGTCCGGCGAGCAAGGGGGGAACTAAGCGCTCTCTCGGCGGGCAATTGGACCTGTAGTCAAGTTCAGACGAGGGAGGCGGAGCTCCCTGAATGATCGGCGCGCTCGCAGAAGGCTTGAGTCGCGAAGTCAACGGTCGAGTTGACCGCGGAGCTGCTGTGCATCGACGCAAGGTGGAAGACGGAGTCCCGTGGTCTTTGACCAAAATACCCCTCGCTCCCTTCAGCCGCGACGAGATTAGAATCGTCTTTCGGTTGTTTTGATCGCTAGTTAAGGCACATACATCTGTGGTCGTTGGATCATTAGTGGACCGCGCGGACCATGGATCAGACGATCCATGTTTTTCTGGAATTGCTATTAAATTGAATAAAATGAGTTTTCTTATAAAAATCATATCTTGAGCTAGGAAACTCGGATGTGAAAAGTCAATACATGAAAAATGATCAGAAAAATATGAGGAACATGGTAAAAATGTTTTGAAAGCCTAAATCTATCTCTTTTTGCAAAAGTGTATATTTTGAATAGAAAAGGGATTAAGTTGTGGTTAGAAACCCTAATTGTTGATAAAAAATGTAGTTAGTCTTGCAATTAGGTTAATTCGAACATGTTTAACCCGATTAATGATTAAGATGGTTTTTAACCTGTTTTGATGATAGAATTACATGTTTAGGGTTTTTAATTCAATATGTTGATTAATATGTTTAGAAATCTTAAATTAGAGAAAAATAAAAAGATATAGCAATCTGAAAATTAGGGTTTATATGGCCCAAACCTGATCTTTAGGACCTTAATGGAAAATAGGACAAGATAATTAGGGTTTGATGGATATGTGATAAAAGTAAGGTAAAAGTAATAACAAGGAAATAAAACCCTAATTATGGTTAAAACCCTAATAAGGGCAAATAACCTAGGAAACGATTAGAATTAATGAGTCATGATGACATGATTAATAATATAGAAATTGAATGCCTTTTTCAGGAACAAATTGTGTGTGTACTTGCTTGATTCCTGATTGATTGAGTTTTTCTGCATTCAAGTCTGCATAACAGGTATGTGGTTACGCTTATGACTACCCGAATTAGTTTTCTGGGATTTTGTCGCAGTTTCCATCGTGACTTGAATTAAACTGTTGGATGTTTTAATTCATGCAAATTCTAGTGTGAATATGACTATCACCTAAGAATTATGCCTACTAGATCAGATCCCAGTCCCCTCTGTAGCTTAATGGGTTGACCTAGTAAAAGGCTACCAATGGGGTAGGCCCCTCAGGTCACTAAATGACTTAGTAAATGGCTACCAATGGGGTAGGTCCATCAAGTCACATTGAGTTAGATATTGGACTACCTATGAGTAGTTCCATGCGACTCAACCCTAGGTATTGATCTACCCGTTAGGTAGGATCATGCGGGGTTTAATGAAGATCTACCATGTGAGAGAGGTAGTATTTGTATCCACTGCAGGGGCAGCACAGAGGAAGGGGATAGGATGGGATTGAGTAGTACTGCTTAAAATGTAGTTTGAATGTTAAATGATAATTGGTTGTTTACATTGTTAATATAGTTGCACAAATTTTTGTAATTCCCCACATACCAGCTTTATGCTGATCGCGTATTTGTTTGTCGACGTTTTAGGTACAAACCCTAAAAGAACAAACAGTAAATTGTCACCTTGCAAAATAAGAAGTAAAGTGGAAGGAGGATTAGATAGAGCAATTCCAGTAAGGGATAGATAGTTTCCCAAAGTTTCAAAAGGTAAATAAATTTTTAAATTTTCCTACCAATATTCAGTTTAGTAGTAGAATTTCATAATTATCATTGATTATTTGTTGAACCTTTGATCCTGTTAATTGATTAACGACTCTGACCTTCGGGCCTCCCTTAATTGGGGGTTACCAGGGGGCGGGGTCGTTACAATTGGTATCAGAGCGTAGGTTCTTCATCTAATCATTAATAATTATTAAATTTTACAAATTCTATAGAATTGAGGGAGTTATTAGAGGATTTTCCGAAAGACTGAGGTGTCTAGAAAAGGATCACATCCGGGGGCTGGCAAAATTTTCCTCTGCACCTCTAGTCGGAATACAAGGACTCCCGGATCGTGTGACTTCCTGGCCGATGTCTTAGGATAAGACTCAAAATAAGATACCTTTAGGACTCTCTCACCTTGTTCATCCCTTCGCAACTCAATTTCTTTTAAGGATTTTCAGGATTAGGGTTTCTCTCTCTTCCTCACCCTCATGTGGTTTGGGCAAGTAAGTTAAGGATTTAAGGAGTCCTCCATCAAATTAATAAAAGATACGTAATGAGATATCATTGACATAAGTATAATTAGTTTAATGATAAACTAAAAGTTTGTTTGTTATGCTTATATAGATGGCTCGTACAAAAGTCGTGGCTATCTCTTTTTCCACCAGTGGTGGTGGACCACCCCATAAGGAGAATGGATCCTCAGAGAAGAAGAAGAAGAACCATGGGGGAGAGACCTCTAAATAGATAAAGAGGCCTAAAGAAGCTGAGCATGAGGCCCCAAACCCTGAACCAATGCCCGGCATCAACCAAGGGCAAGGGAGAGGACCAGAATACGAGGATTACTAGGTGCATGAAGAGGAAGCCCAAATGGAGGACCAGCCTGGTGATCCAAAACCAACCATGGTAGTTCACACTACGGAATGGATGGAACAGCAGAAACGACTGACTGAGGCTATTCATGCCCTGGCCCTGAGAGACATAGCTCGAGATGAGAATGGTGAGCCACTTCCAGTATGTCCTCGATTGGGAGCCACCATTCTGGACTTCATCAATATGAACGTCGAGAAGTTATGGGGAGAAGACAAGACCGAAGTGGTCGACAAGACCGAATTGGTCGACAAGGACAAGGCTTGGTTGCTTGCAGTCGAGAACGGGTTTCGGATGCTTGAGGTACAGTCGAATAAGAAGGTTCTGTTTGCTACTCACCTTTTGGAAGGTGCAGCCAAGATATGGTGGGAGAACCATATCACGGGAAGAGACCTTAGCGAGGAACCGATGGCGTGGACCGACTTCAAGACCATCTTCACCGCCAGATTCATTCCTGTCTCAGCCAAGAAGGAGAAGGAGTGAGAGTTCATCAACATGACACAAGGAAGTTCATCAGTTGCAGACTTTGGTCGCAAGTTCCGCATCCTGGAATGTTTCGGGCACATGATGGATGAAGAGAGGAGAGTGGACCACTTCATAGAGCGTCTACACCCCACCATCAAGCCCCATGTGATGGCTAGCAAGCCAAAGACCTTCGTTGAATCTTACAACACCGCCTTGGACATGGAAAGGACGGTGATGCATGCACATAATCAATCCAAGGGATACCTGGGCTTCACTGAAGGAGCTTAGGGGTAGAATAACAACCACAAGAAAGGTCATGGGTGTCACCAGGCCAAAGGAAGACATGGAGGGAAAGGGAAACCCCATCAAGAGAACAACCACCCTCAATGTCGCACCTACGGAAGATGTCATATCGATGAGTGCCGCCACAAGAAAAGAGTATGTTACCATTGTCAGCAAGAGGGCCACTTCATTGCCAAATGCCCTCAACCCGACCCTAGAGGACCCTTGGGGTCATATCCTGTGGCAGCACATCCAGAAGCTGCAGCACCCCCAGCAGGAGCACCAGCCGGAGCACCTCCAGCTGGAGAGAGAAGGCAAGCTAGAGTGTTCACCATCGACAATGAAGAAGCTCAGGCGAATGCTAATAGGTTGATTGAGGGTAATAACCCATAGAGTTTTTTTTCATTTTAGTTCAGTAGACTATGTAATAGCTTTTTGATATGGAACAACTATGTAGGCTTGCTGGAAGTCATGGGACAAAATGTAAAAGCACTCTTTGATTCTGGTTCTACTAATACTTTTATTTCGAGAAATATGGAAACTATGCTTGGTTTGGATATCAAAGATTTGGGTTATGTTTGGGATGTCACAACCCCGAGTGGTCATATTTATACCTCTCTTTTGAAAACCCTATCTTACCAGTAAAGTATCTGAACCATGAGCTTCCCATTGACTTCATCCTCCTCGATATGAGTGATTTTGATGTAATCATCGGTATGGATTGGCTGTCCACCTATAGGGCCTAGATTGACTGTAGAGAGAAGAAGATTCTCATTAGGAAAATCGGCTATCCACACTTCACCATTCAAGGAAGGAAGGATGCAATAAGCAACCTTTATGTGTCCGCCATGAAAGCTGAGCGGATGCTATCCAAGGATTGTCGAGCCTACCTAGCCATAGTTATCGTACCTGGGGTTAAGGGGCAATCCTTAGAGGACATAGAGGTGGTTCGGGAGTACGCAGATGTGTTTCCATATGATCTACTAGGGATTCCCCCTGAGAGGGAGGTAGACTTCTCGATTGTGTTAGCTCCTGGGACTAACCCTATATCTAAGGCACCCTATAGAATGGCCTCTACTGAGTTGCTTGAGTTGAAAACACAGTTGCAAGAGTTGTTGGATAAGGGGTTCATCCGACCCAGTACCTCTGTTGGTATGTATGCCCATAGAGCAAGTCATGTGATGATTGTAATGGGATACTTTGAAAATGATTTGAATAATAATAAAGGCAATTTCCAATCTATATGTTTAAACTGTTTCTGAGATGATGGTGTAACATGATAGATGTCTAAAGAATGGTTTTACTCAATGACGTATGCTTTTAGGTTCATGACCTAAACGATGAGATCATATGGATGTTAAGAGTATACATTCTTGTTTAGTCCCTAGTCGGTTTTTATTGTGGAAATAACCATAGACATCAATAACACTGAAGACTAGATTGTGTGTTGGTTGATGACAAAATCTCATTAGTCATGATATGGCGATATTAAACCAAGCACATAGGTACTTATTAGAGAACAAGGTACCAGACAGACCCACCGTGAGAGTGACACATGGAACCATGACTTGGTAGTCACAGTCATCTCTCACAGTGATGGTGGTGAGTGTGATTCTTAGACCTGAAATCACTACACTCAACACATGTCATTGGGCACACTTTGACATCATCAAACGCAGTCCTGAAACATGGGTTGTTATAAAGGTGATGATTGGGTGGCTTCGACACATGGGGCTTTTGAGGGGTGAGTGATAGATATGGGAGTTTTCCCTCCTAAGGGAGTTTGATATCCTTTGCCACTTGATGAGTAGGATTGAGAAAAGGCATGCGCATGCACGTGTGAATCAATATGTGATATTGATGTCATACACATCTCACTCGGTCTACTCTGAGATCAAGGAAATGAATGAACGTTGACAGGATGACTGTTCCATGCCTCGAGTTCATTCTGGATATCAGTGACAAAGGAATTATACATTAACTGTAACACCATTCACGGATTGTAGGGATGAAAGTTGTTCTCCAACTTTCTATTTCACTTGGGTAGCAATGGTGTGTGACTAGGCACCGCTCTTTTCTTGTGAAGTCATAAGTGTTATGGACTTTCACTGCCAACGTGAAATGGACCTGCAGGGTCACACACATAGGATTTAACCTGGAAGAGGAGTTTTGTCCACAAGCAAAGTTTAGATTGATTACTAAAGGAGTTTAGTAGTTCAATTAAATACTCAATTAATCGATAGCTCAATATCATAATGTTCAAGGTGTTGGACGCATTGATTGGAGTATCGGATTGATTGAAATCACATTTGACTGATTCTGCACAACCTGCACTCCCAACCGATCGGTTCATGTGATGAACCGGTCGACTGAGGTTGCTGAACCGGTCGGCTCAATTGTTGAACCGATCGGCTCATGCACAGAGTGAAACGAGCGGTTCAAGTGTTGAACCGATCGGTTCAACTGGTGCAATCGAGCAACTTGGGAAAGTAGAATTGGTGAGAATTTTCCTTTCGTTTCAATTATCCAACTTGATTGGAAATAGGATTGGTATTCGATACCAATTGGAAACAAAAGAAGGAAAGTCAATCGGGAACCAACCTGGAACCCCAACCGACCGGTTCAAGAGTGAACCGATCGGTTCAAGGGTCCCAAACGATCGGTTCAGTAGTAAACCGATCGGTTCAGGTCCCCAACCGACCGGTTCAGGTTGCGAGTTGGTTGCTTTTGTGGAAAATCTCAAACCCTTCTACTCCTACTTTTAGTCCCATATTGCCGGGCATAGAGAACCCTGTCCCATGACCCGCCTATATATATAGGGGTATTGGGGGCTTCTCAGAGTACAACTCAGTGCAAGTTGATTGCTCTGCAAAGTTGTCATTCTCTCTGGTTTTGGTAACCGAGAGAGAGCCCGAGCAAGTGCTTCCCGCAAAGGGAGGTGCAGCAAGGGAAGGACAACTGTAGTTGCAATTGACAGTAGGAGAGTGTGTTGGTGACTAGTATGTCAACAGGAGGGTACGACTCCTTCCACTTCCTTGTGGGACAAGGAGAGTGGAGTTCCAGGTAGTCCGTGTGGACTACTTCAGAGGCGGGAGGTCACTGCCGCTTAGGAGGACAACTGTCATCCGAAAGTCCAGTAGGAGGAGGAGTCGTGAGTCCCAGTGCGACCAGGAGCTGCACAAACATCGTCCAAGACCGGAGGTCAAAACTGCGCAAGGCGCGAGGGACTGTCACCGAGCAAGCCTCGGGACAAGGTATGATTCACAAACCATCTTTCCTATTATATAGATGTTGACGCGATTCCTTTTGTACTGGGTTTGGGGAGAAATTTTTTGTTTCCGCTGCTTCTCTGCCTCCTCCATTACCCAACAGTGGTATCAGAGCCACGTCAACCGCTCTATATTTTAGGATTATCGATATGATCGATTTTGGTTTGTCGCATTTATTTATTGCATGCGATGCGAATAATATCGGCTTTATACATGTCCAATCCACAAATCCCTAATATACATATATGATATGTAATATTAATGCACTCGATACGCGTCGCCCTTAAACGAGTTTTGTGGTGGATGTGTAGCATGATTATGGCCTATAAACCCCTATATATGTGTATGGTTGTTTGTGTGGTTGCTTGCATCTCGGTCTGTGCACCGATTTCCTTCCCTTATTCCTGATGTAACTCGAAATAATTCGAGAATTCTTTTCCTACCTTTGCTCCCCCCGAATGTAACTCGGGGTTTCACAATTCAATTATAAATAGGATAGATTTTATTTCTTGTTATGTCAAAGAACGGCGGACAACTTGAAGACGATCAGTTCAAGGAGTGAACCGATCGGTTGGTGATCCAGACGGTTGGTTTGAGGAACAAGACGAGCGGGTGGCGACCTGAAGAGATGCATGATGACCGGTGAACCGATCGGCTGGAGGCTCCGGTCGATCGGCTGGTAGCACCCGAACAACCAACCTGATGGCGAGCCGATCGGTCATGGAGATGAGCTGATCAAACCCAGAAAAGCAGGCACAGATTTCATCTTGTACAGGTTGCATGTGATGTAGACCTAGATGACTGTGATTCCTCTTGGCTCGAGGAATCACAAATAGGATGGCCATAATCATTGCTTTTTATCGTTTTGCATGTTTTCTGTGGGATATAGCATGTATATGATACGTACTATATATTGTGGTGATTGGATATGTATATGTATATAAAAACCAAATCCCTCATTAAATATTAAGTTTTATATGCCTTCCAAATGCGACACACGTGAAAAGCTTGATCGACCAAGTGTGGGCACGCCTAAGCGTGGTGCACCATCTATCTCGTGGAAGCGTGAAGGATGAATGTGTGGGTCTACCCAAGAAGGGTGCATGTTCATCGTGTTGGCTTTGGGTCGGACTTAACAAGGTGACCTAGATAAGATCTAGCGCCTTGAGGCATGGAGATGATCATTGCAAGGAGTTGCATGTGTCATCTTTCAAGAGTTGCATATGATGCAATTGGCAAGAGTTTCCTACCTAAGAGATCTGAGTTGTGGGTGACAGCCCTAGCAGGTCCATGGCTTAGAGGATTTTAGGATCTTGACCCACTAGAAGATTGTAAGCTGCAATCTTCCGAATTGATGGTGAGGGCTATCAATTTGAGTCAAAATAGTGGGAGCGGTAATTAATTAAAGACCTAATTAACTATCGTCAAATTTTATTCAAATCAAATCAAAAAGGTTTTGACAAATGCAAATTTTCTCTTATAGAATGGCAAAAGAATCATCTTTTAAAATGGGCAAATTAATTGAGAATAAATTCCATAACTGGTTGAGGACTGTGAGAAGTGTTCTGCACAATCTAGATATACCAGGAGCCTTAGAATCCACTCTATGTACGCTTAATGCATTGGTGAAGAAGAAAGTAGGTAAGGGAGAAAAGTATTCTCTCGCCAAACCAATTTCTTCTACATGGAGAGGATGGAAGGAACAATGGAAGAAGAAGTCAGAGATAGAGATCTCTACTTCTGGTGTATATGTGATAGAGATTAACTTCACTACTTCTTCATCATGGATACTTGATACCGGATGTGAGTCTCACATTTTGTTCAAATGTGAAGGATCTTAAGAGAAGTAGGCCTTTAGGGAAAGGTGAGGTTGAACTACGCATAGCCAATGGGGTAAGAGTTGTCGCCAGTGCCGTAGGAACCTATGAGTTAACTCTACCTAGTGGGCTAATTATAGAGTTGAAGAACTGCTATTATGTACCTACCATAAATAGGAATATCATTTCCGTATCTTGTTTGGACAAAGATGGATTTGAATTTCTTATTAAGAATGGAAAGTGTTCCATATCTAAAGATGAGATCTTTTATGGCAGTGCCCCTATGTCTTATGGTCTATACTTGATAGACTTAGAGAATAGTGTGTACAACGTAAACACCAAAAAGCAAAAACTCAACGAATCGAACAAAACATATCTCTGGCATTGTCGTCTAGGGCACATAAATGAGAAGCGCATTTCTAGACTCCATAAAGATGGTTATCTAGACTCTTTTGATTATGAATCAATAGAGACATGTGAATCTTGTTTGTTGGGCAAGATGACCAAGACTCCCTTTTCATGTAAAGGTGAGAGAGCTAGTGATCTATTAGGACTCATACATACTGATGTATGTGGGCCTTTTAAATCTAATGCCAGAAATGGGTGTCAGTACTTCATTACCTTCACTGATGACTTCAGTAGGTATGGCTATGTGTACCTGATAAAACATAAGTCAGAAACCCTTGAAAGGTTCAAGGATTTCATGAATGAAGTACATAACCAGCTTGGTAAAAGTATTAAGGCACTTCGTTCCGATCGAGGTGGAGAATACTTGAGCCAGGAGTTTGAGGACCTTCTGCGAGCTCGTAGTATTGTATCACAGTGGACTCCACCTGGAACACCACAGCATAATGGTGTGTCTGATAGAAGGAATCGCACATTGTTGGATATGGTGCGATCAATGATGAGTTTTGCTGATCTTCCAATTTCCTTCTGGGGTCATGCTCTTGAAACTGCCGCGTTTACACTTAACCGTGTACCATCTAAATCGGTTCAAAAGACACCATATGAGATATGGTACGGGAAGCGTCCCAATTTGTCTTTTATGAAGATTTGGGGTTGTGAAGCTTACATCAAGAAAATGTTTCCTGATAGGCTTGGACCCAAATCCGATAAATGTTATTTTATTGGATACCCCAAGGAAATGAGGGGATACTATTTATACCACCCTACTGACAACAAAGTGTTTGTTGTCAGGACAGCTGTGTTCCTTGAGAAGGAATTTATTTCCAAAGGAAGTAGTGGGAGGAATATAGAGCTTGAAGAGGTTCAAGCCCAACAAGAAAACATGGAACCGATAGATGTACCATAGGAAAATGCAGATTCACAAGGTGTTGTGGAATCTCAATCTCCTCAGGTAACACAAGGACCTCATAGATCTAGTAGGACCCGCCTTGAGCCTAAGAGGTTTGGATACCTTGTAACTCAGGAAGGTGGTGAGTTGATCATATATGATGATCCAACTACCTACGTAGAGGCTATGCAGGGACCAGATTCTGAGAAATGGCTTGAAGCCATGAGATCCGAGATGGAATCCATGTACTCCAACAAAGTATGGACTTTGGTGGAACCACCCAAAGGGGTAAAACCCGTAGGGTGCAAGTGGGTCTTCAAGAAAAAGACTGACATGGATGGCAATGTGCAAACTTATAAAGGTAGATTGGTTGCAAAGGGATTTCGACAAGTTCAAGGTGTTGACTATGATGAAACCTTTTCTCCAGTTGCCATGATTAAGTCCATCGGGATCATGCTTGCTATTGCAGCTTACTATGACTATGAGATTTGGCAGATGGATGTTAAAACCGCATTCCTTAATGGGAATATACATGAGGATGTGTACATGACACATCCTGAAGGTTTTGTAGATCCAAAGAATGCCAATAAAGTCTGTAAACTGCAAAGGTCAATCTATGGATTGAAGCAAGCATCTCGGAGTTGGAATCTTCGATTTGATGAGGAAGTCAAAGTGTTTGTCTTTATTCAAAATGAAGATGAACCTTGTGTGTACAAGAAGGTTAGTGGGAGCTCGACCACATTCCTCATATTGTATGTGGATGACATACTTTTGATGGGGAATGATGTCTTAGCCTTAGAGAAGGTAAAGACTTGTCTTGGGAAAATTTTCTCAATGAAGGACTTAGGAGAAGCATCCTATATTCTAGGAATTAAGATCTATAGAGATAGATCTAGAAGGCTTCTCGAACTAAGTCAGAGCACGTACATTGACAAGGTGTTGAAGCGGTTCAGCATGAAGAACTCAAAGAGAGGAAACATCCCCATGTTACATGGAGTCACCGTCTCTAGAGCTCAATGTCCCCAATCTTGTGAAGAGAGGGAGCGGATGAATGGGATCCCATATGCATCAGCCATTGGATCCATCATGTACGCTATGTTGTGCACATGCCCAGATGTCTTGTATGCTCTCAGCATGACGAGCAGGTACCAGTCAGATCCCGGGGATGCTCACTGGACAGCCGTAAAGAACATCCTCAAGTACTTGCGAAGGACTAACGACCAGTTTCTTGTTTACGGCGGCGAGGAAGAGCTGGTTGTAAAGGGTTACACCGATGCAAGCTTCCAAACCGATAAAGATGATTACAGATCGCAGTCAGGATTTGTGTTTTTCCTTAATAATGGAGCTGTGAGCTGGAAGAGTTCCAAGCAAGAAACAGTTGTCGATTCTACTACAGAGGCTGAGTATATTGCTGCTTCGCATGCAGCAAAGGAGGCTGTGTGGATCAGGAAGTTCATTTCTGAACTTGGTGTAGTTCCCAGTAGTTGTGATGCAATTGAGCTTTATTGTGACAATAATGGAGCTATTGCACAAGCTAAGGAGCCTAGATCACATCAGCGGTCCAAGCACATACTGCGGCGCTTCCATCTCATACGAGAGATCGTACAGTGAGGAGATGTGAAGATTTGCAAAGTACCAACTGAAGACAACATAGATGATCCACTGACTAAGGCCCTTTCTCAGCAGAAGCATGATGGTCGTGCTAGGTCACAAGGACTCTGATTCCTTGGTGACTGGCTCTAAGTGCAAGCGGGAGTCTGTTGGTATGTATGCCCATAGAGCAAGTCATGTGATGATTGTAATGGGATACTTTGTAAATGATTTGAATAATAATAAAGGCAATTTCCAATCTATATGTTTAAACTAATTTTGAGATGATGGTGTAACATGATAGATGTCTAAAGAATGGTTTTACTCAATGACGTATGCTTTTAGGTTCATGACCTAAACGATGAGATCATATGGATGTTAAGAGTATACATTCTTGTTTAGTCCCTAGTTGGTTGTTATTGTGGAAATAACCATAGACATCAATAACACTGAAGACTAGATTGTGTGTTGGTTGATGACAGAATCTCATTAGTCATGATATGGTGATATCAAACCAAGCACATAGGTACTCATTAGAGAACAAGGTACCGGACAGACCCACCATGAGAGTGACACATGGAACCATGACTTGGTAGTCACTGTCATCTCTCACAGTGATGGTGGTGAGTGTGATTCTTAGGCCTGAAATCACTACACTCAACACATGTCGTTGGGCACACTTTGACATCATCAAACGCAGTCCTGAAACATGGGTTGTTATAAAGGTGATGATTGGGTGGCTTTGACACATGGGGCTTTTTGAGGGGTGAGTGATAGATATGGGATTTGTCCCTCCTAAGGGAGTTTGATATCCTTGTCCACTTGATGAGTAGGATTGAGAAAAGGCATGCGCATGCACGTGTGAATCAATATGTGATATTGATGTCATACACATCTCACTTGGTCTACTCTGAGATCAAGGAAATGAATGAACGTTGACAGGATGACTGTTCCATGCCTCGAGTTCATTCTGGATATCAGTGACAAAGGAATTATACATTCACTGTAACACCATTCACGGATTGTAGGGATGAAAGTTGTTCTCCAACTTTCTATTTCACTTGGGTAGCAATGATGTGTGACTAGGCACCGCTCTTTTCTTGTGAAGTCATAAGTGTTATGGACTTTCACTGCCAACGTGAAATGGACCTACAGGGTCACACACATAGGATTTAACCTGGAAGAGGAGTTTTGTCCACAAGTAAAGTTTAGATTGATTACTAAAGGAGTTTAGTAGTTCAATTAAACACTCAATTAATCGATAGCTCAATATCATAATGTTCAAGGAGTTGGACGCATTGATTGGAGTATCGGATTGATTGAAATCGCATTTGATTGATTCTACACAACCTGCACTCCCAACCGATCGGTTCATGTGATGAACCGGTCGGCTGAGGTTGTTGAACCGGTCGGCTCAATTGTTGAACTGATCGGCTCATGCACAGAGTGAAACGAGTGGTTCAAGTGTTGAACCAATCAGTTCAACTGGTGCAATCGAGCAACTTGGGAAAGTAGGATTGGTGAGAATTTTCCTTTCGTTTCAATTATCCAACTTGATTGGAAATAGGATTGGTATTTGATACCAATTGGAAACAAAAGAAGGAAAGTCAACCGGGAACCAACCTGGAACCCCAACCGATCGGTTCAAGAGTGAACCGATCGGTTCAAGGGTCCCAAATGATCGGTTCAGTAGTGAACCGGTCGGTTCAGGTCCCCAACCGACCGGTTCACTTGTGAACCGATCGGTTCAGGTTGCGAGTTGGTTGCTTTTGTGGAAAATCTTGAACCCTTCTACTCCTGCTTTTAGTCCCATATTACTGGGCACAGAGAACCCTGTCCCATGACCCGCCTATATATATAGGGGTATTGGGGGCTTCTCAGAGTACAACTTAGTGCAAGTTGATTGCTCTGCAAAGTTGTCATTCTCTCTGGTTTTGGTAACTGAGAGAGAGCCCGAGCAAGTGCTTCCCGCAAAGGGAGGTGCAGCAAGGGAAGGACAACTACAGTTGTAATTGACAGCAGGAGAGTGTGTTGGCGACTAGTACGTCAACAGGAGGGTGTGACTCCTTCCACTTCCTTGTGGGACAAGGAAAGTGTAGTTCCAGGTGGTCCGTGTGGACTACTTCAGAGGCGGGAGGTCACTGCCGCTTAGGAGGACAACTGTCATCCGACAGTCTGGTAGGAGGAGGAGTCATGAGTCCCGGTGTGACCAGGAGCTGCACAGACACCGTCCAAGACTGGAGGTCAAGACCGCGTAAGGCGCTAGGTACTGTCGTTGAGCAAGTCTCGGGACAAGGTATGATTCACAAACCATCATTCCTATTATATAGACGTTGACGCGATTCCTTTTGTACTGGGTTTGGGAAGAAAATTTTTGTTTCCGCTGCTTCTCTGCCTCCTCCATTACCCAAGAACCTCACTATGGGGAGCACCAGTCCTCTTTGTGAAAAATAAGGATGGGTCGCTTCAGATGTGTATTGATTATCGGATGATCAACCAGGCAACCATTAAGAATAAGTACCTTTTGCCTAGAATAGATGACATGTTTGACCAACTCAAATCAGCTCGAGTCTTTTCCAAGATTGATTTGAGGTCAGGATACCACCAGGTGAGAGTGAGAGGTGAGGATATACCCAAAACGGCTTTCAGAACCCATTATGGCCACTATGAGTTTGTGGTCATGCCGTTTGGATTATCCAATGCACCTAGTGTCTTTATGAACCTCATGAACAGTGTGTTCCAGCCTTTCCTTGACTCTTTTGTGATAGTGTTCATAGATGACATCTTAGTGTATTCGGATGACCTAGCCCAACACCGTGACCACCTGGGTAGAGTCCTTGATATCCTGAGAAATCATAAGTTTTTCAGAAAGTTCTTGAAATGTGATTTTTGGTTGGACCGAGTCATGTTTCTTGGACACATCATCTCAGGAGGAACAATCGGCATAGATCCAGCCAAAGTATCGGCAGTTCGAGACTGGCCGGCACCAAAGAACCCCTCCGAGATTCATAGCTTCTTGGGGTTGGCTGGATACTACCGTCGCTTCATCAAGGATTTCTCCAAGACTGCTCTACCGATAACCATGTTGACCCGGAAAGATGTGAAGTTCGTGTGGTCTGAAGTATGTGAAGCTCGATTTCAGGAATTAAAGGAGAAGCTGACCACCGCTCCTGTGTTGACTTTGCCTTCTGGCAATGAGGGTTTCATGATATTCACCGATGCATCCAAGATGGGACTTGGCTGTATGTTGGAACAAGATCAGCATGTGGTTGCATATGCTTCCCGATAGCTCAAGCCAAATGAGGTGAACTACCCGACACATGACCTGGAGTTAGCTACTATCATCCATGCCTTGAAAATATGGCGGCACTACCTGTACGGTGCTACCTTCGAGATCTTCACCGACCATAAGAGTTTAAAGTACCTACTAACACAGAGAGACCTAAACCTACGACAACGACGATGGATGGAGTACATGAAGGATTACGACTTCACCATCGCCTACCATCCTGGTAAGGCGAATGTAGTAGTTGATGCATTGAGTCGAAAACACCTTAAGTGTGCAGCTGTTTTGTCCTGTCAGTGGAAGAGATTGGAGGAGCTTGTGGAATGGACACCACAACCGTAAGAGGACCGAGTTCGGTTGGCTAATATCCAGATTCAATCTGAGTTGTTGAGTGAGATCATAACTGCACAGTTGACCAGTGGAGAGCTAGACAAGATGAAAGGTTTAATGATGAAGCCACAGACTCGTCTATCCGTGAGAGTAGATGGAGGAATCAGGTTTGAGAATCGTATATGGGTTCCAGCGGATTCATCAATAAAGGAACGTATCTTGAAAGAGGCTCATGGATTCAAGTACACAGTGCACCCAGGAACTACTAAGATGTACAAGGACCTACAGCGGTTTTTCTGGTGGCCAGGAATGAAGAAAGACATTGCGTCATGGGTGGTCAGTTGTCTTACGTGCCAAATGGTGAAGGCTGAACACCAACGACCCGGCAGACTTTTACAGTCAATAGAGATTCCATAATGGAAATGGGAGCAGATCGCCATGGATTTTGTGGTGGGTCTACCCCGGACCAAGAGAGTTCATGATGCGATCTGGGTCATGGTAGATCGTCTTACCAAGTTAGCACACTTCCTTGCCTTGAAGACCACTGCTAAGGTGACAGACCTAGCTGAGTTGTATATCAGAGAGATAGTACGTTTGCATGGTGTACCAGGATTGATCATCTCAGATAGAGACCCAAAGTTCACTTCCAAGTTGTGGAAGCAAGTTCAAGAGGAACTTGGTACAAGGTTAAAGTTTAGTACCGCTTATCACCTCCAGACAGATGGTCAGTCAGAAAGGACGATCCAGACATTAGAAGACATGTTGAGAGCTTGTGTGCTAGATTGGGGTGGCTCATGGGAGTAATACTTACTGTTGGCAGAGTTTGCCTACAACAACATCTACCAAACCAGTATCGGGATGCCTCCGTATGAAGCTTTGTACGGGAGACCGTGTCGATCACCACTTCACTGGGATGATGTGGGTGAGAGGACCTTGTTGAGGTCAGATGAGCTCCAAGTGTATGCTAATAAAGTGGCTTTGATCAAGCAAAGGCTAAAGAGAGCCCAGGATCGATAAAAGTCGTATGCTGATGCAAAGCGGACTGACGTGCATTTCACTGTGGGAGATCATGTGTTTTTTAAAATCCGACTGCTCCGAGCTATAGCTAAGAACAGAGGAAAGCTGAGTCTCCGATACGTGGGTCCGTTTGAGGTTTTGGAACGGATTGGTGAAGCTTCTTACCGTTTGGCGTTACCCCCCTCAGTATAGCATGATGCATGATGTGTTTCATGTGTCTAACCTGAAGCGGTATGTGTAAGATCCAAGCCATGTGATGAGCATTGAACCTATTGAGCTTCAAGGGAAGCTGACTTATCCTGAGTCACCTTTGCGGATTCTAGATACCAAGGTGAAAGAACTCAGATGCAAGAATATAGAGATGGTAAAGGTTTTTTGGAAGCACCATGGAGAGGATGAGGCCACATGGGAGCTGAAGGCAGACATGGAGAAAACATACCCTGAATTGTTTGTTTGATTGTTTGAATTTTGAGGGCAAAATTCCTATAAGGAGGGGAGGATGTTACAACCCCATTTTCTTGAAAATGTAATGAAAAGAGTATTTCTCTTTTAATGAATAAATGAGATCCTTTTCTTTGATTTGCAATAGAGTTCGTGAGAAATGGCTTTGATTGATTGAATTGTGGGCCTTGTAGGCCATTGAGCCCAATTGAAAAAAAAAGGGAATTAATAAGGAAAAGAAATTGACTAATAAAAGGGAAATATGAGAAATTGACAATTAAAAGAGGATAAAGGCAAACTAGTATTCCCCAAGATGGGAATCTGTGCCTTTGGGTTTCCTTGTGGTCCAAGGAACCCAAAATAATAAGATAAAGACAAAAGGAAAAGGAATATAAATTAATTTAGATTAATTAATGAGAAAACTTGGGAGAGAAGGAAGCCTTCTCATCCATTTCTTTTTATTTCCCAAATTTCATACAAAGTTAGATAATAAAAAAACTTCCTTTAAAATTTGAGTTAAGAAGGAGCAAGGGTTTGGGAGATACGAATTTCCTAAGAAATTGCTAAAACTTGGATTTAATTGGAGTTAAAAAAAAGATTTTTTTTTCCTTTTTGGTCAAGCGTGGATAACGTGGACTGTTGGATCTCAATCCAACGGTATGCGGTCATCTTCTAAGTCCCAGTGCGACTGGGACTCTGCGAGATGTCATAGGATCTTTCCTCTCCAATTTCCTTGCAAACCAGATCGGATGCGATTTTGCAATAACTCCCATTACAATCATGAGTAGAAACCGAAGGGATTCATCCCTGGTTCGACTAAGTTTTGTCGCCAATCTGGGAAACGCCTATCTTGGCAGGTTCTTGTCTCGACCCTATATATAGGGGGGTGATCGAAGGCACCAGCATCCCCTTTCACTAGTCGAATCTCGACGGAAGTAAGCAAGGGACTTGTTCGTGCCACTGATTGCTCAGTTTGCCTCGACCTGCACCCCGCCCTTTTGGCCTAGCCTCGCCGGAGTCCGGCGAGCAAGGGGGGCACTAAGATGCTCTCTCGGAAGGCAATTGGACTTGTAGTCAAGTTCGGACGAGGGAGGCAGAGCTCCCTGAATGATCGGCGCGCTTGCAGAAGGCTTGAGTCGCGAAGTCAATGGCCGAGTTGACCGCGGAGCTGCTGTGCATCGACGCAAGGTGGAAGACAGAGTCTCGTGGTCTTTGACCAAAGTACCCCTCGCTCCCTTCAGCCGCGACGAGGTTAGAATCATCTTTCGGTTGTTTTGATCGCTAGTTAAGGCACATACATCCGTGGTCGTTGGATCCTTAGTGGACCACGCGGACCATGGATCAGACGATCCATGTTTTTCTAGAATTGCTATTAAATTGAATAAAATGAGTTTTCTTATAAAAATCATATCTTGAGCTAGGAAACTCGAATGCAAAAAGTCAATCATGAAAAATGATCATAAAAATATGAGGAACACGGTAAAAATGTTTTAAAAGCCTAAATCTATCTATTTTTGCAAAAGTGTATATTTTGAATAGAAAATGGATTAAGTTGTGGTTAGAAACCCTAATTGTTGATTAAAAAAATGTAGTTAGTCTTGCAATTTGGTTAATTCGAACATGTTTAACCTGATTAATGATTAAGATGGTTTTTAACCTATTTTGATGATAGAATTACATGTTTAGGGTTTTTAATTCAATATGTTGATTAATATGTTTAGAAATCCTAAATTAGAGAAAAAGAAAAAGATATAGCAATCTGAAAATTAGGGTTTATATGGTCCAAACCTGATCTTTAGGACCTTAATGGAAAATAGGACAAGATAATTAGGGTTTGATGGATATGTGATAAAAGTAAGTTAAAAGTAATAAAAAGGAAATAAAACCCTAATTATGGTTAAAACCCTAAAAAGGGAAAATAACCTAGGAAATGATTAGAATTAATGAGTCATGATGACATGATTAATAATATAGAAATTGAATGCCTTTTTCAGGAACAAATTGTGTGTGTACTGGCTTGATTCCTGATTGATTGAGTTTTTCTGCATTCAAGTCTGCATAACAAGTATGTGGTTACGCTTATGACTACCCGAATTATTTTTCCAGGATTTTGTCGCAGTTTCCATCGTGACTTCAATTAAATTGTTGGATGTTTTAATTCATGCAAATTCTAGTGTGAATATGACTATCACCTAAGAATTATGCCTACTAGCTCAGATCCCAGTCCCCTCTGTAGCTTAATGGGTTGACCTAGTAAAAGGCTACCAATGGGGTAGGCCCCTCAGGTCACTAAATGACTTAGTAAATGGCTACCAATGGGGTAGGTCCATCAAGTCACATTGAGTTAGAGATTGGACTACCTATGAGTAGTGCCATGTGACTCAACCCTAGGTATTGATCTACCCGTTAGGTAGGATCATGCGGGGTTTAATGAAGATCTACCATGTGAGAGAGGTAGTATCTGTGTCCACTACAGGGACAGCACAGAGGAAGGGGATAGGAAGGGATTGAGTAGTACTGCTTAAAATGTAGTTTGAATGTTAAATGATAATTGGTTGTTTACATTGTTAATATAGTTGCACAAATTTTTGTAATCCCCCACATACCAGCTTTATGTTGATCGTGTATTTGTTTGTCGGCGTTTTAGGTACAAACCCTAAAAGAACAAACAGTAAATTGTCACCTTGCAAAATAAGAAGTAAAGTGGAAGGAGGATTAGATAGAGAAATTCCAGTAAGGGATAGATAGTTTCCCAAAGTTTCAAAAGGTAAATAAAGTTTTAAATTTTCCTGCCAATATTCAGTTTAGTAGTAGAGTTTCATAATTATCATTGATTATCTGCTGAACCTTTGATCCTGTTAATTGATTAACGGCTCTGACCTTCGGGTCTCCCTTAATTGGGGGTTACCAGGGGGCGGGGTAGTTACAGAAAGGAGGATACTTACTAGTTTCAGTCAAAATCAACAAGGAGGAGCTTAAGAAATCCTAAATAGAGAGATTTGGAACCCTATGAGCCTTCTTCACCAAGGTAGGAACCCTCAATAGTTTCATCATAGAGGAGGGTTGCACCGAATATGACGCCTTGTCAGTGGTGGTTAAAACCTACAAATAAAGTTGCATAAAAAAATATGTCACTTCAGCTTAATGGAATGAATATGGTTCAATACTGGAACACACATGTCGAATACAAGAACAAATGAGTCGAATACCAGAACACATGAATTGGAATACATGAGCAAATATGTTTCAATACTTGTGCATAAAGGAATAACATGGAAGTTTATTATAATGGAACAAATATGGCTCAATACTGGAACACATTTTGTCGAATACTGGAACACATATTATAGAATACTGGAACACGTATTGTAGAATACTAGAACACAAATTGTAGAATATTGGAACACATATTGTAGAATACTGGAACACAAATTTCAAATATAGGAACACAAATTTTGAATACATGAACACATGATATCCAATATAGGAACACTGTCGTAGAATAATGGAACACATGATTCTATTAAGACCTAATGGTCGGTAGATCTTGTTTGTCTGGAAAGTTGTATCAAAAGAAATCACATCACCAAATAACCGATAATCAAGCTTCATCCTCCCGTCGGCCCAGAAGATGTTTGCAATTCTCTCTTCATTATCAACCTCAATGTCATAGTAAAATGATGGGTTGTTGTATGCTTCATTGTGAAAGTACTCTTGTAGAGCAGTGGCCTTAGAAGCTATCATCGTCTTTTGTCTCCTCTACCTCAAATGGTTCTTTAAATCCATTCAAAGAAACCTAACGCTCTCACATCCACTGGCCACCAAAGACATTGCATCGTAAGAACTTTTTAATTGAATTCCAGCATCTTCGTTGATCTCTTCTACAGCTCCTTGCACATCTGAAACAATGTGGTTAGATCTAAGAAGGTGTGCATATTCCTATGGGTGAAGTGTGTGGTTATGATCAACAACCCATTCACTTATATTGTACACATTAAGCTGGCGATCAAGCTTTAGATTAATATGCTCTTTGCACCCGGTCCTTTCTTCTCTATGGTGGTTCTTGGTTCATGATCGGTGATTTATCAATTTTTCACTTGAACCAGTGCCATTCATTATACTATCATTTCGAAAGCCTTGTTTATTGCAGACATATCACATATACTAAATCTTTTCATGATCCATGTTCTTGCTTTTATATTTCTTCTCCCAATCAATCCTCGTGGCAAAACCTATCTGATGAGCATAATCATTATAGAACTGATGTGCTTCATGTAAAGAGATAAATTCAAGGTTTTTCCAGTAATCATGTTTATCAAGTTCATCTGAGATCATGAAAGACAACATGATTAATAACGTCTGAATGAAATAAATAATGCTCATCCAGCATGACAAAAGGAACACGAAAAGTAAGTAAGTATGATACAGGTAGGGAGAAAAGGAACGACTGGAATGAGAAAAGGAACGATTGAAATGAGAAAAGGAAAAGATTATGAAATCATGAATACAATGATAGCGAGAAAGGGAACAGATGATGATGAGAAAAGTAACAATAATCAAGTAAAAAGGAACAACGATAGTAACAAGATAAAGAACAAACACTAGCTAGAGAAAAGGAACTTGGAGGTAGAGAGAAAGAACAAAGAGAGGGAGATAAGGAACGACGATAAGCAAAAAAGGAATGGAAATAATAAATAAAGGACAATATATGGACTAACCATCGAAGGTTAACTAAATAACTTGAGAAAAGGAACTTGGATGAAGAGAGCAAGAACAAAGAGAGTGAGATAAGGAACAATGATAAGCTAAAAAGGAATGACAATATTAATAAAGGACAGTATATGGACTAACCATCAGAGGTCAACTGATTAACTTCTGCACCAATCTCGTCTCCTGTGATATCAGAAGTCACACAGGTCTGATTCAGATCTATTTCAATCTGAACGTCATGTGACTCCACATCAGGAATATCTATGCAAGAAAGATATGCAGAAGGAGCAGTGTCTCTCTCTGAGAAATCTCTCTGTGAAAATTCCTATGATATTCCTTCCAGCCCAATTCTTGAGAACTCGTCTTATTTAGATCTACGTCAAACAAAGATGTATTGCTTACATAATTTATCTGTTGGACATCTTGGCGTGATGACGGCGGCACATAGCAGGCTTGTCCTTGTTGAGCTCCTTGGCGAGGTGACCATGGCACACCAGCATTTGAATCTTGGCACATCAGCTTCAAACGATGAGCATGTTGTTGTTGAGCTCCTTGGCGAGGTGACGATGGCAGACCAGCAACTGAAACTTGGGGTCACGAGGATAGACCAGCTTCTGAATGACGAGCATGTTGAAGTTCCTTTAAATCCATGTCAACCTGGTTCATCCATTCATCGATCATGATGTAATAATATGTAGAAAACGACAGTATATGATATGAAAAAGCAATCCTTTACATATATAACTAGCTATGATATTAAAAATCACTTCTTTACACATGTTTTCCTCTGGAATATGATTAAAAGAGCCTCCTTTCAATGAAAAAAATAAATTTTTAAGAAATATAGTTAGTGTATATGCAGAATAATGAAAATCGTAGCCTTTTTTTGAGAAAAAGGTGGGGGAGAAACAAACAACGTTTACAAGAATAAAGGAGTTTCCTTTCAGCGAAAAGAGCCCACTTTTAAAGAAATTCAGTTAGTGTACAAGCAAAACAAATGAAAGAGCGATCTCAGTCATTTGTAGAATCACGTAACAATAACAAAATCCGCAAGGAGTCCGGTTGAGGCATCGAAGGCTGTTTGAGCCCTAAAATAACCAACAACTACTACGATCGGACAAGATTTATCTCGTCGCCGCCATCGAGAGGCAACGGTGATCTTAGTCCGGTTCAGGCGAAGAAGGTCGTTTGAGCCCTAAAATAACCAATCACACCAACGATTGGTCTAGATTTATCTCGCCGCCGCCGTTGGAGAGAAAACAGCAATCTAGGTTTTGAACGGAAAGGAAAAATGAGAGAACATGAGAGCATGAGCTGAAGATGCAGCGACTGAAACTGTGTTTGTATGCATGTTGTACATGGGAGAGGGTTGTCAGAAGATTGTCAAATCTTGGCGCCAAAAATAAACTTTCCCCACCCAAAAATGCCCCTGAGTTTGATCTAGCCGTCTGCGGAAAAGTGACCTTTTCGTGCGGCCAGGATGGAATTCAGCACGTCCTGAGAAAAGACCCCATTAGGACTGGATCATTTTGCCAAACAAGAGCCCAACTTTGCACGTTGACAAGTGGCATGTATTTGTATTCTATTTTATTGTTATTATTTTACACGAAGGAAGACTTTAAGGCTCCATTTTTTTTTCCAGGTAGAATGGCGGCACGACAATTAAACCGGGAATGACAAACTGGCTGTTGTTTGCTATGTCGTTTAGAAGAAAAATATATTGCCACCGAGATTAGTTAACCGAGAATTCTTACGATAATGTGCAGCCTCAAATTTCTATGGCAGAAAATCAGTTAATCTGCCGTGAATGACGATTTCCAATCGAACCCTCTAACAGAGATTTTTTTTGTAAATATAATGATAGGACATAATAGTCTTTGTTTAGATGAAAAAGATTACTTATTTGTGTACCAAACAATACACAACTTGCCACCGGATTTATATGTCGTTGTCCCAAACAACAGTTATCTTATAGATAGTTAACATACCACCGGTTAATTTACCCATGACAAATAAACTTATTATAACAGTGTACCAAACACAGTCTAAATGTGCACGTTGCTGTACACGCAATAGATATAACTGTTGGTGACGTTTTTAGGATAGATACAAGGAGAACCCAATGGAAGAAGACGTCGATGGTGACATTTTAATCTGGTACAGCCAAGAAACTGGGTCCTGGTCAGTGGCGAAGTCAGGAAAACTGAGTTGGGGGGGCACCATTAATACAAAGCTATTTGCAGCTATATAAGATAGGGCACAATGGATTTTTTCCATTACTTTCCAAATCAGAAATTGAACAAATAGTCTAAAAATACAGAAGCTGGGTAGGGCACTTGCCCACCCAGGTCTAGCCACTGGTCCTGGTCCACACCAAGCTGCTGTGTAGAACAAGAAGATTTGTGATTTTATTGCATAGATATATAGCTGACTTGTAGCTTTATTCCTTCTCCTCTGATCCCATGAACGGAGAGCATAGATATATAGCTGACTTGTAGCTTTATTCCTTCTCCTCTGATCCCATGAACGGAAAGCATATACACACACAATCCGATGCAGCATAAAATAATAGACGAACAACTAGCCGATGCAGCGATCTAGCTAGCTACGATCTTCTTATAGCTAGTTGAACGCAGAGCAGTCGCGTCGGATGTTCCCTTGCCCCGCCCTGGTCTTGACACCGACCCTGCCGAGCTTGGTGATCGCCGTCACGAACGCCTGGTTGAACGCCGTCGGGTTGGACGCCCAGGCATTGACGAGTGGGCGGGTGCGCCCGTCGGTGAACAGAGTCTGGTCGGAGGTGAAGAGGCCCTTCCCTTGTTGCAGGTTCTTGTAGTACTGGTTGTCGAACTGCCTGGGCGTGACGGGGTCCATGTTGATGGCGATGGTCGGGTCCACCACCCGCGGGCACATCTGCTTGAGCTGCTGCGCGTACGTTGGGTTCAGGGTCGGGTCGACCGGGTTGGACGGGGTGAAGCTGTAAACACGGTTCGCGAAGCGGCCGCAGTGGGAGAAACCAACACTGTGTGCAGCTGCAAATGAAAAATAAATTTTTTAAGACATTCATTATATCATAAAAAACAACAACAAAATTTTAGGCGTTATCAAATGTGATCACAATTAAAAGTAACTTGATCGCCACACTAAAGATATTGCATTGTTGACCATTTTGGTATGAGATTCCTACATGAATTTCGTTAATCAATTCTTGCATTAGGCACAAGTATATCCAACGTCATATGCACGGGCAGAATTATCCGGTACATCAGATATCTAGCGCCTAATTCAATATAAAATAGAAAAAAAAAAACAATTACGTTTGAATATAATGCAAAGTATATAATCATTTGTAAGAATGAGTGTGTATTGCCCAACCAAACATGCACCAGAAAAATATCCTTGGGAGGAGCCTATAACAACACTGGATTAAAAAGGATTTCATCTAAGCTCTCCACTAGAAAAATGTTCACAAAGACACAAACAATGAATTTTCTTTCTCATGATAAAAAACTTTGTGATCGGAGTTGACATACTAGATAATGATCATTGTGCCTCATCGGCAAGTACAAAAGATGATCAATGCATTATGATGTGCACAAAGAAAAGACATACTATAGTTTACAAATCCAAAGGACTTGTGTCCGCAAAGGTGAATGCCTGAGCTAATAGATACCTTAATGAGGATGAGCAGACACACACTTAAATCTCTAAAGCTAACATTATGTTATAAAGAGCAATCAAGTGCTTATGTATTAGGGCATACTCTAGACCCAACCTTGGTTGGTTAATTAACGAGTTCAGTTATTAATACTTGTGGGATTTCAATTATCAAAGCAGTTCTCTATAACATTGGATGCCAATAAATACGAGATCCTAACTAACATCCATGTCCGTGTCGACTTGGGTATTAATAATAATCTAGAATCATAAAGAGATGTGTTCTCAAGAAATGATGTCAATCTACCCCGAATTGAGCGACCCGAAAATCGTTTTCCTAGAACAAAATTGATTGCCCATCCCCGCCCGAAGAAGTTGACTTTCTGTTCACCACAGCCTATACAAAGAAATGGGATCAGAATATTCGCGTCTTGTTAAACCGCCGTTGTCGTACAGCTAAGGAAAAGGAAAGAAAACATTGTTGTCGTAACGGTTACATGTTACCTACTTGAGAGAAAGCACCGGCTACTCTAGAGTCTAGACTATCACGGGCTATTTAATGTAATAAAATTTTAAAAGGAGAAGAAGAAAAAGGCATTGCGAGCGTGACAGGGAATATAAGCATACATGGTAAAATGGAATCCAATTGCTCCAAAAAAGTTAACCTCGAACGGCATCTAAGTGAGAGAAACGACAGACACAACAGAGCTCAGGGCACTTGATCAACAAAATAACTAAGTAGCTGCACATTTATTTAAACTTAAAAGGCTGGTCGGTTAACTATAAAACCTCAATGGAATCGTTTTCCTGCGTGTGACTTTGGTCAGCCAATTTTCACAAGGGTTAGATTTTAAAATGTGTGTGTGTTTTTCTTTTAAATGACCAGGTGGAAGTTATTAAAAGATGCGTAGATTTGGAGCTAATGGTTTGTCATCTTGTGTTGGGAGAAAGGAGGGGAATATGTTGCTTTAAAGTTTTAAAAAAAAAAAGCATTGTATTTATCACATGAAGCACCGTTCTAAAGTTGAATAAATATTGCATCACCTTCAAACTAAGCGGTCGGGCTACAAGCAGGGAATTCACAGTATAAAAATACACATCGGACTCGTACTTTTATCATCTGAATATACCTAACCCAACAGGCACTAAACCAACCGGGTTTGCTTTATTGAAAGTTAGTAGTGTGGAAATAAAGATAAATGAAGGGAGATTTTACGGTAAAACTTTTTCCCAAACAAGCATTTCAACACAAAAGAAGCTATGTCTATAGTAATCCACGTGACTCTAACAAGGATGGTGAATGACATTGACAATCGACAACCCGACCCGGCGTTTAAAATTTAGTGGTAGCCTAGTAGGACTTGTCGTGTTGTCGTCTAGACCCGAATAATCTCCGGTCACTAGCACTTTATATAGGGAAAATACGTACCCATGAATAATGAAGTAGTGGGTTATAGCCTATAGGTAATAAAGCAGAAAGGAACACGCCAAAGGGAGGAATCCGAATTTTTACCGGATAAAGCGACCAAGTCAGTCTGTGAAAGTCCGTGTGAGGCGAAGAGGGAGGTGAGCTGGTTGAGGTTGTTGGTAGGAGCTGGGAGCTTGCCGTTAACGCTGGACGCCGTTGAACTCAGCCCGTCCAGACGACCTAGCTCGACGGGGAACGAAGGGCCACCGGCCTGCATGTTTGATTGAGTTAATTGCAGCTAGCTAGTTAGCTATTTAGAGTGAGCTAGTAGCTAGCTAGTTGACAAGCACAAGGGTAAGAAACCGCATGAACGTACCAAGGCGATGACGTCCCTCGTTGCCATGGCGAGTATGTCGGCGCAAGAGACCTTGTTCTTGCACTGCGGCACGGCGTCGACTGCAGCTTTAGCTTTCGCGACGGTGTCGAATCCGTCACCGGCAAGGGACAGGTTGTCTGGGTGGTCCTTCTCGGCCTTGTTGCTGCCAGTCGACTGGATGACCACCGAGGCGTCGCAGCCCTAGTGATCGAATTCATAGAGAAACAACTCGAATTTTAGTCTCCAGCAGCGAACAGATTATTCTTCAGACGTCTGACATCCCTGGAAATTCTCAACGAATTGATTGGTACCTGGACCATGCAGTCGTGGAAGAAGAGCCTGAGCGTGGCGGGGACTGTGACGAACGTCTGCCGGAACTTGGCCGTGACGGCGGACCTCACGATGCTCTCAACGTTAGGGCAGACGTTGGCGTAGAAATTCTGCCGGAGCTGTGCGTGCGCCGGGGATGGGAGCAGGGCGATGCTATGCACAGCCACGGCCAGCAACAACACCCATGCTGTAATTCGGGATCTATGTACACCCATCGTGAAATATTAGTAGCTGTTGATCGATAGAGCTTGGAACACTGTACTCCTAAACCCCACGGCCTGTGCTTAAAGATGGACGCTTTGCATCGAGTAGGCGCCGCGCTTGGTAGATAAACAGAGAAGGAAAGGTGGAGGATGATATATACTAATCGAAAAGGTTAAGGTGTGGTCAAGCTCGCAAGCGGCTAGCTTTACACTCCCACGCCGCATACAGACGTACAGCCAGGATGGGCCTGTAGCTGTTTGCTTTGTTTCCTGGACTTTCCCGCGACACGAAAGCTTACCCCAAACAGATGTCGACAATTATTATCAAAGACTAGCAGAGGCAAACTACGGAGTCGAGCTGCATTATCCTCGACTTTTCTTCTTTCTTTTTCTCCGTTGGAGTCCTAATGATGGCTGTCTGTGTCACTAGGAAAGAGAAAGCTACCAACTCCCTCGTCGTCACCTGCTCGCTCCTCCTCCCCGACTCTCAGACGTCCCACTCCGCTCACCCTTGACCCACGGCAGTAAACCCAGCCTCCCGCGGCCCGCCAATTGCTGTGTGCTTGCCAGAAGGGTACCTACCCCCCCCCCCCTCGCCGCCTGCCTGTCTTCCTCATGCAACGTCGCCGTCGGTATTCCTAACGAGCTTACCTGTACAAGATCCAATCGGATAACGACCTCATCGACATCAATCATCATGTTTCAAAACTGCCCTAAATTGCGAACTTGACTTTTGCTTTATTAGCTTTAATCACATACAAGTACACCTACTCTTTTGGCTACTTCCCCGGCCGGCCACCGGGGACCGCATATGTACCATGAGGCAAATCCATAATGTCGATAATACCAGTTTTTCAGAGCGTTTACTTACTCGATTTGTAGACCTGTGACAATGAGTGATTTATCCACAGATAGCCGTGTGTGGATGTGGGATCTCTTAAATCTGGCTTTGAACCAAGGTAAACGAAATCAAATCCAACCTAATCCATTTAAGTAGAGGGCCGAGCAGGTGGATCCATCCATTGGACCATTTCCCATCAGATTAAGAGATAGACGTCCTACGAGCACATTCAATTTTGAGACTAGATGTTATATATCTATATTTGTAAGTCATTTGATTGTTACACGTGTATGCCGTATATCTGTATTGTGTATCACGATCTCTATACTTGATAAATAAGCGTCAAGTTGTAGTTAAGCATCATACTAACATTATATAAGATTATAGAACAATGTATTAAGGAATCAAACCATTTTTATTTTGTGTTATTACCATAAAGCTATATTCCTCTTTATGTTTATTATTTACTATATTTGTGTTTTTATATATCCCCATGCTTTTTTTTCTTTTTTTCCTCATGTATATAAACACTTATTTAGAAGAAGTTAAATTCAGCTTATTTGTTCTTTGTCATCATTCAAGATTCAATATGCCCAAGTTGCTATTCCTGGCTGTTACATTAAATCGCAGCCGCACAAACCCCCAATTAATTTTTTTACGGGTGGGTCTTTGAAGTAAATTTAAGGATAAGATGAAATGCAACAGCAAGTTGCGATAACATATTTGGGTGTTGTATTAATATCACATTGTGTTCATTCTATCCTTTTTTTAATAGAAGTTTAATTTATAGATAAATGTTTACAAATGAAAAAAACGTATGTAGCATACATGATGACAAAGGTTGATACATTACGAAGATGTAGTCCTCAAGGTGATGTGATACTAAAAAGAAAACCATGATGAAAGCCGGAAACTAATGTTCCTGGGGAGGTGCCCCTTAAGCAATGGGCCTTAGACTAAGTAAAAACTATTATTAGATGATGTAAATATCTCCCAAAGCTGACTAGTAGTTGGCATGTTCAAAAGCCTAAATCATCTGTAAGGATATCCTTCAAGGAGTATCTTCCTTCAGCATTGTGGTCTCCAAAGATAGTCATCTGATGATCATCATCTGCCATCACTTGTGTTGATGTGGATGCCAGACCTACAATATAAGATAATATAGAAGGAGTATTCAATCTCTTTATGAATCTGTTGTGTTGTACATGTGATATTTTTATATTTTTGGAAGTTTCTTTCAATCCATATGTTCCAAAATATGGCAATCATAATATTTGGTGTGGAGTGCAAGGCTGATGAGCTTAATGTGTGTCATCTGGTTTGGTGTATGGATGAAGTCTGTGAGGGAGTTGGGTAAGAAGAATTTGTGCAACAAGTGTGTCGTGTGAGCACCTATAGCAAAAAGATGGTTAGTGGTTTCTACTGCAGCATGACAAAGATCACATCTAGATGGTCCTTGAAAACCCCGCTTGTTGAGATATTGGTCAATGATGATCTTATTATTAGAGATAAGCCAGTAGAAAATCTTATATTTTTATGGCCAATGCATCTTCCAAATGGTGTCCAACTCTGAAATGTATCCTCTATAAGTAAGGTGGTGGTAAGATTCCTTAGGTGTATATATGGCTCCCCATTTCCGTGAAGTTCTTTGTCATCATTCAAGATTCATTGTGCCCAAGTTGTTATTCCAGGTTGTTACATTAAATCGTTGCCGCACAAACCCCCAATTAATTTTTTTACGGGTGGGTCTTTGAAGTAAATTTAAGGATAAGATGAAATGCAACAGCAAGTTGTTGCGACAACATATTTGGGCGTTGTCTTAATATCACATTGTGTTCATTCTATCCTTTTTTTTAATAGAAGTTTAATTTATAGATAAATGTTTGCAAATGAAAAATGTATGTAGCGTACATGATGACAAAGGTTAATACATTATGAAGATGTAGTCCTCAAGGTGATGTGATACTAAAAAGAAAACCATGATGAAAGCCGGAAAGTAATGTTTCAGGGGAGGCACCCCTTAAGCAATGGGACTTAGACTAAGTAAAAACTATTGTTAGATGATGCAAATAGCTCCCAAAGCTGACTAGTAGTTGGCATGTTCAAAAGCCTGAATCATCTGTAAGGATATCCTTTAAGGAGTATCTTCTTTCAGCATTGTGGTCTCCAAAGATAGTTATCTGATGATCATCATCTGCCATCACTTGTGTTGATGTGGATGTCAAACCTGCAATACAAGATAATATAGAAGGAGCATTCAATCTCTTTATGAATCTATTGTGTTGTACATGTGATATTTTTATATTTTCAGAAGTTTCTTTCAAACCATATGTTCCAAAATATGGCAATGACAATATTTGGTGTGGAGTGATCAGGGTTGATGAGCTTAATGTGTGTCATCTGGTTTGGTGTATGGATGAAGTCTATGGGGGAGTTGGGTAAGAAGAATGTGTGCAACAAGTGTGTCGTGTGAGCACGTGTAGCAAAAAGATGGTTAATGGTTTCTACTGCAGCATGACAAAGATCACATCTAGATGGTCCCTGAAAACCCCGCTTGTTGAGGTATTGGTCAGTGAGGATCTTATTATTAGAGATAAGCCAGTAGAAAATCTTATATTTTTATGGCCAATGCATCTTCCAAATGGTGTCCAACTCTGAAATGTATCCTCTATAAGTAAGGTGGTGGTAAGATTCCTTAGGTGTATATATGGCTCCCCATTTCCGTGAAGTTCTTTTTAGCTAAATAAATTCTAGGCTATGGATGACGTCCTACAACGTATGTGGGTTGATATATTGCATGAGGTGCATTTTGAGAGAGTTTTTCATGTTACTAGTAAGAAGTTTGAGGGCTCTAGCTGTAATGGTGTATCTCAGTGGCTTTGGTATATGGAGGTTGGTGCTAAAATTTTGAATCAAAATGTTATGGTACCATGGGTCAGTCCAAAATTTTATGTTTATATAAGCATGGAGCGGAATGTTGATCAAATTACGAATTATATCCAGGTTTGTGTGGATAAATATCCAAAGTGGTGATGATATTTTTTTGTGCCAAGCAGTGGAGTGTTGATAGTATTTGTGGAGGATGAGCGGTCTCCATATCTTGTTTTTTTTTAAGTAAGGACATGTATGATTTTTGTAACAAGATAGATGGCATGAATCTTGATGTTGATGATGCCCCCATCCCCCATAATCTTTTGCTACAGTGATTGTAAAAAGTGGGATCCCAAAGGGGATCTACTCCCTACAAAAAAATTGAATAATAGAACATCCGGTCCAACACACCAAAAGATATGTTGGAGTGGGTGTAAAAATTTTATATCCTATTAATGATTTTAAAACAACCAAAGTATAGAAGCAGAATAAAAATAAAGACTATATTAAATTCTTCACAAAAGATTATAAAAGAATATCATAATCTCCAACAATGGGTTTACATGTTAGATACAACATATAGATCTAAGTAGAGGAAAATCTAAACCATAACAAGTTTGTCTCCAAGATTTAACTCCTTAAGCTATGTCCTTACCATCATGTTGTACAGAGCTGGATAAACCAACCATCTACTAAAACTTGGCAAACAAAGAACCAATGTATAGCAGCAGAATTGTAAACTCTGACTATATTCAATTGTATAAAGAGTACATTACAAAATTTCCCAAATGGGTGTACAACTTTATACAAAACAAGGATCTAGGTAGAATAAAAATAAAGACTATATTAAATTATTCACAAAATATTATAAAAGAATATCATAATCTCCAACTATGGGTTTACATGTTAGATACAACATATAGATCTAAGTAGAGGAAAATCTAAACCATAACAAGTTTGTCTCCAAGCTTCAACTCCTTAAGCTATGTCCTTATCATCATGTTGTAAAAAGTTGGATAAACCAACCATCTACTAAAACTTGGCAAACAAAGAACCAATGTATAGAAGCAGAATTGTAAACTCTAACTATATTCAATTGTATAAAGAGTACATTATAAAATTTCCCAAATGGGTGTACAACTTTATACAAAACAAGGATCTAGGTAGAATAAAAATAAAGACTATATTAAATTCTTCACAAAAGATTATAAAAGAATATCATAATCTCCAACAATGGGTTTACATGTTAGATACAACATATAGATCTAAGTAGAGGAAAATCTAAACCATAACAAGTTTGTCTCCAAGATTTAACTCCTTAAATTATGTCCTTATCATCATGTTGTAAAGAGTTGGATAAACCAACCATCTACTAAAACTTGGCAAACAAAGAACCAATGTATAGCAGCAGAATTGTAAACTCTAACTATATTCAATTGTATAAAGAGTACATTACAAAATTTCCCAAATGGGTGTACAACTTTATACAAAACAAGGATCTAGGTAAAGGAAGACGAAAACCAAATCAATGTTGTCTCCAAAGAAAAACAAATTAATATATAGGCATCTAAGCCCATGCTAGATAGATGTTCCCTTTATCCTTAGCCTTATCCTTAGGCGGGGTCACCAAGCTTCAACTGTGCACTCTGATCCTATATATGGGTGGTTCGGATCACCCAGCAAGAGAGAGATAAAAAAGGTATGTGTTAATCAAAAGGAATAGGGACCAATCATAAACTTACAACATTGCATAATAAAAGATTCACTACACTAAGAAATTTCAAGAGTATGAGGCAAGTAATCAAATAAGAAATTAGAAATCTGCCATAGTCCAAACAACAACAATAATCAACATAGCATGAATATATTATGACACAAAATTATATCAATGCAGGGTGAGGCACCTACCGGACCTACACCAAGAGGAGAGTGGAACATGCACATCCCAAACCTCAAATATATATAATGTGGTAGGGGGACTAAAACCCCAGTGCCTGGAAGGAGGACTAAAACCTCAGTGCCCTATGGGTGATTTGTACTCATGTACACTACATTGTCAGTTGGCCAAAAATATATCATGCTAAATAGTTCACTTGGCAGTAGTGAAAATATAGATAATTTTGCATCATTGCATTGGGGAATAAAACCCATGAAACAATCTCAATAATTGAGCCATCATTGGCAATAGCAAGATCCAAACATTTCAAGTAAATGAGACAACATAGGAAATAGGAGAATCTAATAAATAAAGAGCCAAATAAAGGCAAAAGAGAGATTTCAGGGCTAGCAATTGCCTCATTAGGAAATGGGGTTAGATAAAATCCCAAACTGAAGGATAGGATACACATTGCACATACGTTCATTCATAATTAGAATAGGGCTCACAACCCGGTCAGCGTTAGCACAGCTGGTAAGGCACGGTGTCCCCCTCCGGGGGGAGCCGGGTTCGAACCACGTTGTGGAGCGTTGGATTTATCACCCGCCAGTTATCCGAGCCATGGCTGGAAAAAGGATGCGGCTCTGCCTAAGGCAGTGAAAAAATCCTTTTTTTTAGAATAGGGCTCACATACATGAATAGGGTACACATACCTTATTGAAGATTCATAAACTTTCACCAATTTGTTTGTTATCCAAATCCATTTCTCTATTATGATTATTTCACATGAATTAATATGTATTAAAGCATAAGTATAAAGAAAATACCCATTTCAGATCTTATTCGAAAACCACTTATTTAGGACTCAAAACCTAGCCCAAAAGATTAGTTAGACTTCACTAATTAAGAAAACATGTTTAACTTCCCAATTTGGAATTAAAATGACTTAATTACATATTTTGGAACATTTTATATCATCAAATAGGTATCCAAAGAAAAATTTGAAAAGGGAAACCAAAATAGGACTCAAAAACCATAAAATCAAATTCTACTCTAAAAATCCTTTCCAATGACTAAAGCAAATATGCACGGACCACGGAGACCGGACTCACACTGACATGGTCCAATCACATGTGGCCCAGTCAGCCGGTCCGTGGTCACGTGGCCTCGATCAAACGGGGATGAGCAAAGTGTGCAATTGACCCAACTACCCTTGTAATATAAATCATGCGATTAAAATCGCAAGGGCATTAAGCTCTTGCCAACATCTCAATCATCGTTGCAAGAAAACATTATAGGATGTGAAATGTCTGGATTGACCATGGTTGCTTAATCTATGCATCAACCTCATGGGGACTCATATGTCAAAATGACCCCTAGCTTGTTGCTGCTTTGAGCCATGGTGCTCGAGCAGCAGGCTTGGTGGTCGAAGCTCTAGGCTCCCAATCGCACACCTGCATGAAACCAAGAATCGGAGCAAGCTCCTAATGTTCTCGTGAACACAGGGAACAACAACACGAGTCCTCATGTACTCAGATGCACAGGAACCAACCTCACAGAAGACATAACAGAGCGAACCAAAACTGGGATCAAAACACTGACAATCGGGCAGAAAGCCTATGCTAAAAGTCCCAAAGCATTCGTGGAGGAGTGGCAAAGCCAACGCAAGCGTCGCCACGGTCGGAGGTGTAACAGAACTCCAAAATCTTCAGTGGTGGCGGAGCTTCTACGGCAAGGTCAAAACGAGCTATAGGTTATGGATATAGGGGCCAACGGGAGGCAAACTGAGACTGGGGGTGGGAAGAATAGAGACTAACATTGCTTACCACACATATGATTAAACGTAGGTGGCCGGGAGCACCACTACTTGGTCGAGGTCGCCAGAAATGAAGATGGAGGAGGTCAGGTAGATCGGGGGCTGATGAGGAGCAATTGGAGGAGGAGGAAGAAGGGGCAAAGGCTGGGGAAGCTTTAGACGCCCTTAAATAGGTGTGGGGAGGTTCCTAACCCTCACTTCCATATCTCGGTGGAGAGGAAGAAGAGCCCTGAGTTGGGTGTTTCACCTACTATGGGAGAGAGGGAGTGAGCCAAGGCTCATTAGAGCCATCATGAGGAGACGAATCCGATGGGATAAAAATCTCATGAAATAATGAAGAGGAGGGGGAGATCGGGTCAGAGGACTGAGGAGTCACTGTCTCGTAAATAGCCCAAGGAAGAAGACAACTCCCTGGCCGTCGAATCGACGCGCGAGTAGAGCAAGGCCGTCGGATTGAGATTCATTGTGGACCAGGCATGCATGACAAATATATTACACGAAATCATAGCGTGACGCATTAAATGAATAAAATTGATTCATCTACCATAGTTACACTATATTAAACTCATAAATTCAATTTTAGGGGCCAAACATGGTCCAAATGACACCAAATTTGAACCATAGGTTAATTATGACTCCTAGATCAATGATATGCATTTAGTTTCTCATTTTACACAACATTTGGCCCTTAATTTCTATATGGATATTAATGCATATATTAATGTATAAATGAGTGATTAATATGAAGATAATCTTTTTAATGATACACTAGAGTGAATTTTGAGATAGTAGATATATATTAGTATTAAGAGTCATATCCCACCATATTATACTATCATTAATGTTTTATGGTCCATTTGGAGGAGAGAGAAAGTAAAGGGGTCAATTATCCTCTCAACTTGATTCAAATATACATTATTACGCATATCTTTATCCAAAAATATATAAAGGCTCTAAATTAGCATTATCCACTTATATTCCCTCATTAATGGCCATATTGCATTATTAGTCCCCTATTATCACCTTGGTTGGATTATTTGTGTAAAACCCCATTCATTGACATGAATGTGGTAAAATATAGATTTCACCCTCAAGAAGAGCTCAAATTAAACATTGAGGCCAAAGAAGGCTCCAAAGAATGGGAAATTTATGAAAAATGTCCAAAAGGACTTGAAGGTAAATAAAAGCTTGAAAGTGGTAAAATTGGAAAGAGGATCCTGAGATTTAGTCTGTTACAACACTCCACCCCTTAAAGAGGATTTTGTCCCTGAAATCACAACAAGAGGGAAGAGAGGGTGAGTGTGTAACATCCCAACATTATGTAACTAGGTGTTACTTCAAATCTATGGTATTTCACAAGATTTATACATAAGCCAAGTCTTACCAAGGTTTCCACCATACATGTAACCTTTTATCAAGCATCACTTAATTAACACTTTGGGCTGGCTAGCACTATCTGCATCATGAAAACGCATCATCTTTATTATTCTATTACTTGTACCAAATTATACTCATATTGTGGTAGCAAGGATTACAACTCAACATTATGCACCAAAACATATGTTTTTACCTTATACAGGTTTTAAGCACAATTAGAATTTACGAAGTCAATCCCAACATTCATTACTGTATTAGGTCACAAACCTTAATAACTTGAATCGATTCTCCATTATCCTCATAAAACCATCATGTAGAATTATCACATATTATTTTGTAAGAAAAGATAATATTATCAACAAAGTATTAATTCTACAACAAATCCCAATAATGTCACATTAGTTTTTTATAACTATATTACATATTATCACATTATCTTTCATACTCATATAAATGACATCATTAACCATTTTCTCTTATAACACTCCATTATATGAATTATCAATATTTAACATCACATTAGACATTTTTGCATATTCATGTGAATCCAATTACTCATTATCATATTTGAGTCATTATATGTATTTTAGTGAATAAAAAGGAACATATTAAATATTAATGAATTGAATTCATATATCAGGTTATGATAAGATGATTAATGAGATGTAAATTAGGGAACAAGGTGATATGCCTTACATATATTGAATACATGGTCACAATTATGGTTAGGTGATTATAATTCATTTATATGTGTATCAAGGTGTAATAACTGATGATGACACCTAATGTCACTAATGTATCATTAAACCATATATATATAGAGAGAGAGTCAGGCTAGTGTACACTCGAGTGTATAGGAGGCACCGTACACCTCAGTCATTTTTGAAGATGTAGTAACTTTTTGGAAAATCTAAACCATTGATCTTCTTAATTATCTTAAGAACATACTATATAATAAATTTTAACTCATTTGGACACTTGTAGGTCGTGCATCTAAAGGAGGCAAAAATCATGCATTTCAAATTAGTTTTGTGCATCGATTTTTTTGTCCTTATACGAGTGACTTACACTCATCCAAATGAGTTCAAATTTAGTATGTGGCCTATTATTATTATTGTAACCATGAAGATCAATGGATTAGATTTTGGAAGAACATGGTCTAGATAGGCAAACACCATTGGGGTGTACGGCATGATCTATACACTCGAGTGTATTCTATCCTAACTCTCTCTCTCTCTCTCTCTATATATATATATATATATATATATATATCTGTGTGTGTGTGTGTGTGTCTGTGTCTGTGTGTGTCTATGTTGTCAAGGCTAGATGATTACATATTAGGGTTTAGGTCAACATGATCATTACATGTTACATCTCCTTCGCATGCATTAGTTCAACTAACTCTATCATTTAGGTGACATGGTCAACATTATATGTATATTCACAGTTAGTGATGAGTAACTCATTATTTTGTGCACTAAGTATATGTTAAGG
Source organism: Alisma plantago-aquatica (assembly GCA_963693085.1). NCBI lineage: Eukaryota > Viridiplantae > Streptophyta > Magnoliopsida > Alismatales > Alismataceae > Alisma > Alisma plantago-aquatica. Next base: position 1,260,995,259 of record OY856409.1, read on the forward strand.
TTCAAACATATGAAATATCCCTTAGATGACTTATTATTATATATTCATTTGTATATAAACAAATAAGATGAATTATAATTATAATATGTTTGTTCAACACTAAACATATAAGCTTACTAATCTCTTATCTAAGGAGTTAGGGTTTCTAAAACATAGTAACTTGATTTCAAATGTATTAAGGGACTCCACCCCCTTAAAGAGGATTTCATCCTCAAAATCAACAACTCCAAAATCTAACAAGGTATAAAAAGCACTACTACTAAAGCCCACTATCCAAAAGGGTTGAGGTGAAACTATGTATGAGATCTAACACTTAGTTGTTTTACTAAACGCCATTAACAACTTCAAAATCTAGTATAGGGTAAGCTAATCCCAAATGTGGAAATCTATGGCCCATATAAGGAACTCATGGAAACATAAGGTAATTTCTATTTGGGTAGCCAAGGCATCATATACTAGGTTCATAAGAATACTCAATAATGAGGTAATATGCCTAAAGGTATGCTATTTTGGACAGTCAGTATCAGCTCAGGCCAGGCCGGTGTCATATGGATCTGGGAGTCCTCGTAAGCCAAGCTAGTGGCGTGGAGCAAAATATTGCCAGCCCCCAGACCCTGACCCTTTCTAGAAACCTTTGCTTTCAACTTATGCCCTAGTAGCAACCTAATAGACCAATCACCAAAAAGTTGACAAGTTTTATTTCTAATATGTAATTATTATGTCCTAAATCAATTTCTCATCAAGGGTCAACTCTAAGATGAACAACTTACTAAAGGAAAACTATATAAGGTAAGGGTTTCTAACTAGGAGACAAATTGAATTAGTCAAGACTCCGACTACCTTGATGCTCTGATACCATGTTGTAAAGAGCTGAATAAACCAACCCTCTACTAAAACTTGGCAAACAAATAACCAATGTATAACAGTGGAATTTTAAACTCTAAATATATTCAATTGTATAAAGAGTACATTACAAAATTTCCCAAATGGGTGTACAACTTTATACAAAACACAGATCTAGGTAGAGGAAGACTAAAACCAAATCAATATTGTCTCCAAAGAAAACAAATTAATATATAGGCAGCTAAGTCCATGCTAGCTAGTTGTTCCCTTTCTCCTTAGCCTTATCCTTAGGCAAGGTCACCAAGCTTCAACTGCACACTCTGATCCTATACTTGGGTGGTTGGGATCACCCAGCAAGAGAGAGATAAAAAAAGGTATGTGTTAATCAAAAGGAATAAGGACCAATCATAAACTTATAACATTTTTGCATAATAAAAGATTCACTACACTAAGAAATTTCAAGAGTATGAGGCAGGTAATCAAATAAAATTTTAGAAATTTACCATAGTCCAAACAACAACAATAATCAACACAGCATGAATATATTATGACACAAAATCATATCAATGTAGGGTGAGGCACCTACCAGACCTACACCAAGAGGAGAGGGGAACATGCACATCCCAAACCTCAAATATATATAATGTGGCAGGGGGACTAAAACCCCAGTGCCTAGTAGGAGGACTAAAACCTCAGTGCCCTATGGGTGGTTTGTACTCATGTACTCTACATTACCAGTTGGCCAAAAATACATCATTCTAAATAGTTCACTTGGCAGTAGTGAAAATATAGATAATTTTGCATCATTGCATTGGGGAATAAAACCAATGAAACAATCTCAATAATTGAGCCATCATTAGCAATAGCAAGATCCAAACATTTCAATTAAATGAGACAACATAGGCAATAGGAGAATCTAATAAATAAAGAGCCAAATAAAGGCAAAAGAGAGATTCCAGGGCTAGTAATTGCCTCATTAAGAAATGGGGTTAGATAAAATCCCAAACTGAAGGATAGGATACACATTGCACATACATTATTCATAATTAGAATAGGGCTCACATACATGAATAGGGTACACATACCTTATTGAAGATACATAAACTTTCACCAGTTTGTTTGTTATCCAAATCCATTTCCCTAGTATCATTATTTCACATGAATTAGTATGTATTCAAGCATAAGTATGAAGAAAACACTCATTTTAGACCTTATTCGAAAACACTAATTTAGGACTCAAAACCTAGCCCAAAAGATTAGTTAGACTTCACTGATTAAGAAAATATATTTAACTTCCCAATTTGAAATTAAAATGGCTTAATTACATATTTTGGAACATTTTATATCATCAAATAGGTATCCAAAGCAAACTTCAAAAGGGAAACCAAATCAGGACTCAAAAACTACAAATCATATTCTACTCTAAGAATCCTTTCCAATGACTATTTATTCGCACTTTTCTGACCAAGGATAGATTTATTATGAGTTAAACAAATTGGGCCAATCAGAATGCAACAAAATGCCATGTTGGCAAAAATAAAAGCAAATATACGCGGACCATGGAGGCCAGACTCACGCTGACATGGTCCAATCACACGCGACCTAGTCAGTCGGTCCGTGCTCACGTGGCCTCGGTGAAACGGGGCTGAGTGAAGTGTGAAATTGACCAAACTACCCTTGTGATATAAATAATACGATTAAAATCACAAGGGAATTAAGGTCATGCCAACATCTCAATCATCACTGTGAGAAAACATTACAGGATGTGAAATATCTAGATTTACCATGGTTTCTTAATCGATGCATCAACCTCGTGGGGACTCAGATGTCAAAATGACCCATGGCTTGTTGTTGCTTTGAGACATGGCACTCGAGCAGCAGGCCTGGTGGTCGAAGCTCTAGGCTCCCGATCACACACCTATATGAAACCAAGAACCAATAATGAGATCAAGCTCCTGACATTCTTGTGAACACAGGGAACAAAAATATGAGTCCTTGTGTGCTCAGAAGCTTAGGAACCAACCTCACAGAAGACAGAACTGAGCAAACCAAAATTGGAATCAAAATACTGACAATTGGGAGGAAAGCCTCTGCTAAGAGTCCCAAAGCATTCGAGGAGGATTGGCAAATCCAACGCAAGCGTCGCCATGGTCGAAGGTATAACCAAACTCTAAAAGCTTCGGTGATGGCGGAGCTTCTACGGAAAGGTCAAAACGAGCTATAGGTTATGGATCTAGGGGGCAATGTGAGGCAAACTGAGACCGAGGATGGGAAGAACAGAGACCGACGATGCCTACCACACAGCTGATTGAATGTAGGTGGCCGAGAGCATCACTTCTTGGTCGAGGTCATCGGAAATGATGATGGAGGAAGTTAGGTAGATCGGGGGCTGATGAGGAGCAATTAGAGGAGGAGGAAGAAGGGGCGAAGGTTGGGGAAGCTTTAGACGCCCTTAAATAGGCGTGGGGAGGTCCCTAACCCTCACTACCATATCTCGATGGAGAGGAAGAAGAGCCCCAATTTGGTCACTTCACCTACTATGGGAGAAAGGGAGTGAGCCAAGGCTCATTAGATCCGTCGTGAGGAGACGAAGTCGATGAGACAAAAATCTCATTAAACGGTGAAGAGGAGGGGGAGATCGGGTCGGAGGACTGAGGAGTCACTGTCTCGCGAACAGCCCGGGGAAGAAGACAATTCCCTAGCCGTCAAATCGACACACGAGTAGAGCAAGGCCGTCAGATTGAGATTCATTGTGGACCGGGCACGCCTGACAAAGATATTAAACAAAATCATAGTGTGACGCATTAAATGAATTAAATTGATTCATCTACCATAGTTACACTATATTAAAAATCATTAATTCAATTTGAGGGGTCAAACATGGTCCAAATGACACCAAATTTGAACAATAGATTAATTATGACTCCTAGATCAATGCTATGCATTTAGTTTCTCATTTCACACAACATTTGGCCCTTAATTACTATATGGCTATTAATGCATATATTAATGTATAAATGAGTGATTAATATGAAGAAAATCTTTTTAATGATATACTAGAGTGAATTTTGAGATAGTAGATATATATTAATATTAAGAGTCATATAACACCATATTATCCTCCCATTAATGTATTATGGTCCATTTGGAGAACAGAGAAAGTAAAGGGGTCAATTATCCTCTCAACTTGATTCAAATACACATTATTACTCATATCTTTATCCAAAAAGATATAAAGGCTCTAAATTAGCATTATCCACTTATATTCCCTCATTAATGGCCATATTGCATTATTAGTCCCCTATTATCACTTTGATTGGATTATTTGTGCAAAAACCCATTCAATGACATGAATGTGGTAAAATATAGATTTCATCCTCAAGAAGAGCTCAAACTAAATGTTGAGGCCAAAGAAGGCTCCAAAGAATGGGAAATTTGTTTAAAAGGTCCAAAAGGACTTGAAGGCAAATAAAATCTTAAAAGTGGGTAAATTGTGAAGAGGACCATGAGATTTGGTTTGTTACACATGCCATATTCTCATTGTCCTCCACCTAGGGTTGGAAGCATACCACAACAAGAAGAGAAAATAGATGACATCAGCAAAGACTGGTATGTGCATACTAAAAAGGAAACTGAGCAATATATGAAATAAAGGACATAAAAATAAAAGGCTTCCCATAGAAAAGTAAAGGAATACTCAACCGGGCATAAAAGAAAGAACAAAAATAAAAGAGATACTTGTCATAAACAAACAAATAAAATCTATGCCATACTAGCATATATAAAGAATTAGGGCACACACCACATATCATCAACATGCATGCATGTGAGATAAACATAGCCCTAGAACAACATAAAGACAAAGTTGGGCAAGTCTCATAAACTTGAAACCTTATAGAGATTGAAACATAACCAAACTCCTATATATGTATGTATGTATGTATGTATATATATATATATATATAAAGTGGGTCAAGACTCATAAACTTGAAAACTCAGGTATGAGGCACCACCTCCTCCATCCCAATTATAACAACATCATATTGTCCTGAGCAGGAAATACACATCTGCCCAAAAATTAATGAAATTACACTACTCTAGTGCTACTGAATCACATAGCATGTTTAATGTAGAGGCAAGTAGGAAAGTATAGTCAGATTATATAAAAGTTGCCATTATACTAATGGACAACATATACATCCATCTCAAAGTGGGCACATAATATCACATATCATCAAATAATATTCCATCATGAACAGAGCATATGAAATATACCAATAGAATATCAAATCAGATAGCATGATCATAAGATCAGTAACAATATAAGGTACTTAACATATCATATTTTCCAAAAGAACCAGATATGGTGTAGGTTAATGTCCATAGGATCAAGAGAAAGAAGGAAAATAGGTTATTGTACAAAAGGATAATAGGAGATGCAAACATACATTAAGAGAGGATAGAATTTGAAATTGCTCAATATAAAATTAATGTGGGATGCAATCATACGTTACATAAGAATCTAAATAGTCCAAAGTCAGTCATAGATCCAAGCCTAGGCTTCCAAAACACCTATTATGCATATAAGTAGAATTAGGGTTAGGTTTACATTAATTATTAAAACCCCTAAAAATCATCTTTTTAATATTAGTGAATTTGGTTACCAAAACCATGCCATATTTTAGATTCTTTTTCCGAGTTCAAAATATATGTTATTATATTTTTCTGACTTTTAGTTTATTAGTTATGAATTTTGCAAGTTATTGTCTATTTAGGAAAATCCATAAAAATCATATATTTTTACATTATATTTTGGGGGGGATCCCATTAGAAAACTTATAATTTTTTTATTCCAAATAATATTTTACTTTATTTTTCTGATTTGTAAATGATTTATTACGAATTTTGTAAAATACAGCCAATCAAAAAAATCCAGAAAAGCAACATGTGTGGTTGTTATCCTTTTAGAGAGGGTGGGACCCATATGAGTTGGCCTAATGATATTTTGCCATCGGGCCTGATCACTCAACCAACTGGGCACACAACTCAATGTGTAAAAAGAAACAAATAGGGAGAAAAATACCATAATGTCCCTCATGGAAAACAAACCAAAAGAACAGAACGAGGGGCACACCAGACAAAATGCCACCTATCGTCTTATCTATTATCAGAGAATCACAAGAAAGAACTTTCCTCTGTGTTGCTTCGATCGTAATGAATCAAATCAGAATTTCAATTATCGAAACTCACAGGCGATTTCACCATCAAATTCACAAAGCTTAAGCGGACTCAATGACCCAAAACAGAAGGTACCATGGTGAATAAATGCCCACAATCATCCTTCAACCATGACCAGAAAGGTAGCAAGAACTGGAAATCAAAATGGTGACTGAATCAACTAAAAATGGAGCATCAGAGTCTCCTTCGAGTTTGGGGACCATCAATAGGGAACAAGAAATGGGGAAAGGGGGGTATTCGATACAGTTTGTGTCTAATAGTGGAGGTTTCTAGTGGTACATAGATCCATTCAAGGGTGGAGAAACTCACCGCAATTCATAGGAAATGAGGGTGTTGGGAGGCTTCATGACCAGACGGGGATGGTTTTAAAGAGAAGGATTGAAGTTCCTTGCAGTACACCGACAATGGTGGCTTAGGGAGTCACAGAGAGAAGGTGTTACTTGCAGGAACAACGGGGAATGTTTTGGGTGGAATTGGGTATCCAATCAGGTTTATATGGGACCTAGTATGGCGTTGAAGCCCTGGGTCTCAAGTAGAAACCCATCAGGGTGTGGATACAACGTCACCCAAAAATGGGGCTAGAGAAGGAATTGGGGGTTTCCTTTATAGGGTACAAATGTACGGAATGTAGGGATTGGGATATCCAGAATTTTCTCACAAACCCAACACATGAAAAATTGAGAGAAATGGTGGACCGAGGAGGGAGGAAAGCTAATGAAAAATATGTGGTTACTGTACATGATGAGTCGGTCTCCTACCTGAGGTAGGAGATGACTTCCATGCTGTCAGATCTTTGATCTGACATCCCATAAGATGTGTGGGATAACTCACATTTTAGGAATTAAAAACCATAGTGTGACGTATCAAATTGAAAATCTTATACAAATATGAAATCGAATAAAGTGATGTATTAATTATTTCTCTTTTTCTCTCTCTTCAATTGGGAGTCGAAACGTTATCTAAATTACATGAAAATTCACCCAAAGACTATTTTTAATGTGTATATTATGAACCTAAGATTATGTTCCACTTTTGGAGTCATTAAGTATTCTATTTCATATTTTGAACGAAATCACATTTTCTTTTCTGAATAAAATAGGTATGGTTATTATTATCATAAATTTGTGAAACTTGGCCTTCAAGCCACAACATAACCAAAGAAAATGTATCTATAGTTATTTTTAATCAATTTGCCTTCCTTTTATGAATTTTGTATAATTAATATTTGTGGCCCATATTTATATTATTCGACATATTATTTTATCATTATCTCAATTATTCATCCAATTATGTTCCTTACCTTCATATTTATACTGAAGGAGTTATGTAGGATTATTTTGCATGAATTCTTATGTATTCTTTTATTTATCTCATGTGACGTATGTTATGTATTGATTATTAGATTAAGACTTAACGTGAGAACATTAGGTTACATTATACATGCATTATCTCATTAAGGTTATACAAAACATATTCTAACCTCAACCTTGTTTGGTTAAGTCAAAAATGTCAAATTTCTAGGGTGGGGTCCAAGATCTAGTATGTTACAATGACGGTGTTCCAGTTCACCAGGTACATTTTTGTTGCTCATGTATATCGTTGAAGTGATTCCAGAGGAATTTCCTTCTAAAGAGAAAGACACCAACTACCTCATCGTCACTTGCTACTCTTTCCCCCCATTCTCCTCCTTAGCCTTGACCACATCTGATGTCCACTCCTCCTCACCCTTGACCCACGACGGTAAATCCGGCCTCCTGCAGCCTGTAATTGTTTTATGCTTGCCAGAAGGATACCTTCCCCCTACTTGTCTTTGTCATGTAACGTCACCGTAGGTATCCCTAACGAGCTTAGGTGTACAAGATCCGTTCGGATAATGACCTCATCAGCATCAATCATCATGTTTCAACGTGCATGAAAATTGCCCTTAAATTGTGAGCTAGACTTTTGCTTTAGCTTTAATCAGATATAAGTACACCTACTCTTTTGGCTACATCTCAGTTTGTCCCCCGAGACTGCATTTGTACCATGAGTTCAATCTACAACCACAAAGATAGTGAGTCGCATAATGCTTGTTCAAATGCACCGCAAAAATTTCCACAATGATAGTTTTGAGGATTGGGAGTGTTTACTTATTACTCAGCTTACAGACCTGTGACAATGAGTGGTTTATTCACATGTAGCTATGGGTGGATGTGGGATTTCTTAAATCAGCTGCCTTTGTAAGAAGGAAACTCTCGACTTGAAAAATGAAACCAAATACAACCTAACCCATTTTAAATAGCGAGTTAAGGAGGTCGATCCATCAATTTCCCATTAGATTAAGAAGATACTCAAGATAGAGATTTCACATATTCATCTTAAGCCTAGAGGTTATATATTTATGTATTTAGTTACTGTCTAAAAGTCATGGTGAGTAGATAATAGATAGAGTGACCTGGGCTGGATATGATAGTTTGTGTGTTGAATATTCGTGGAAAATCAACCGCTCCCAGATGTGACACAGTTGCTTTTTCTCAAACTTCTACACCCGAAGATACAATTGTGCAGTTGATTTACTCATTGTGAGTTTCATTTAGGACATGTTTGGTTGGGTCATAATGAGATCATTACTTTTAAACTCTAGGAATTAGAAGGTGAATTTTATTTGGTTAGCAAATAAAAAATCAAAAGTGCCCAATTTCCAACTCACAACCAATACCCATTTTTATTTAAATTCATGGAGTTGGTACCACACCCTAGAAGGGAAGAGTTAGGTGCAGTTGGGCTACCTGTACAGTGGAACCAACGATCCCCTCTCACACTTTTTGCTGCGTAAAACGCTGCTAACAGCCCGGTATTAAATGATTATGTTAACAATCAGCGGATTCCTCTCATATATACCAAATGGAATACGTGTAGTGGAAAAAAGATGTTTTCAATTGACGTATTTTCTTGTTCAATGAACTACATATGACTACACTGTAGCAAACAGGCCCTTATGTGAAACCAAATAGAAGAAACGGAAAACATAGTGTGGTTACAATTGGTCAGATTTGTTTACAACCCAACCTGACGGGCCCTAAGCAAAATGAGGTTGTTATCGTACCTCAGCTTTGGAAAAAAAGTTTAAAATGTCTTATTTGTTGGGCTTGTGATTACTTCTAGCTATAGCCCGTTAGGGCTTGGTGGATTCCGCACCATAAAGATATATAAACATCCATAGCAGTTGAATTGAAGTGGTGCTAAGAGGATGCACCTACTCTGCTGAATTGAAGTGGTGCCAAGAGGATGCACCTATGTTGTGGGAACTTGTCAAATCAAGAGGTCAAGGCTGCCATCTAGGATAGTTCCTATGGTATTCTAGGAATGTTCCGCGTTGGGCTATGACTATTTGCAAAGCAATACATAATGTCTTACTCACTACAGACAGAGTGATTTGATGGGCACCTAATTATGACCCTATATGTTGCTTGTGTAGCACTGAGGAAGAAACTGAGGTACATCTTTTCTTTTGATGCAACTTTGCTCACGCTTTGTAGGAGGAGGTAGAAAGGACTTGTGGAGTAGGGTTGGATATTTGCAATCCCTTCTCAGATATGGCGGAGGTCAGAACATTGCACAACAAGGAGTGGGAACAACTTATAATCCTAGCAATGTTAGCGACAATATATTTCCTATGGAAGGAGATGAACGAATAAGGGCACAGAGGTCAAAGACAGATAGTGAAGGACATAACCTGTATTTGCAAGGGCACCATTCGGAGAGTACTTTTTGTACGAGAAGATCTAAGGAACTAACTGCCTCTCAACGTGCAAAGGGAATGGGATGTTCAGTGTATATTTTATACATGGTGGCTCGACGGGGATCAAGATAGGTCAGACTAGATGTACTATGCTAGGCCTTGAGTTTTATATGCTATGTTTTTTACTGAGTCTCTCTTTAGGATCCTATGGACCACCTACCCTATGTGGTTTGGTGACACCTGGAGATATCATGGCTCACCGACCTTATGCGGTTGGGTGTTGCACGACTACCAATGCTAGTTGCAAGTTAAATATGTGAATGTATAGGAGCATCTTGGGCCACTGGCGTTGATTGATGGAGTTCTTTTGGTGCTGGGTTTACTTGGTGTAGAGAAAGCACACCCTTTGGTTTATCATTGAGGACAATTTGAACCCACATAGTAGGGGATGGAAAGTGTAATAGTTCATCTAAAAGGGGATATAGGAGTGTATTTACGTTCTTGGGTTTATCAACTTTCAAGAAGTGGTGTTGAGAGCCAAAAGGAAAAAGAAATGACAATCATCAATTAGAAAAGGCAGGTGCTAGAATAGAAAAAGGCAGCGCCTTTGAGATAGGAAAGAAAGAAAAAGAAGCACAAAGAGAAAAAAAGGAAGAAGAAGAAGGGCAGCGAGGCAAGATTGCTAAGGTATTCGGGTGTTTTCTTCATGCCATCTAGTACAGTGTACTTTTTGAAAGAGTACGTGTAATATCCCTGACCTGGGTTATACTTTAACCCTAGGTGTTTTGATTAATAAAGATGATTAAATGTTTAATCTCAACTTGTGAAAAGTAATTAGGCCTCAAGAGGAACTTATGTTGCAATTCTAGTCCTTTTTGAACATTGTTGAAATCAATGTTTTGTTGGTTTTGGACTAAAGTGCAAATTACCCAAGTTGAGGGGTTTAAGTGCAATTTGTGCATGATAATATGTTCCTCATGTATTGAAGCATCATGAGAGTGAAAATGATGCTGAGGTATGGCTTATAGAAGCCTGAATACCAAGGAAGAGCTGATAAAGCAATGTATGTGCATAAAAACCTAGTTTTGGTGTAATGTGCAAATTACCCAAAACTTAGGGTGCAATATGCAAATTACCACTTCAATAAGGTCCCTGATGTTTTTTGGCATCATGTAGAGCAAAGAAAATTAGAGGGGCGCCTCATTTGAATTAAGTTGGAGGAGAGAGAATCTTGATATTAAAATAATCAAGATTTAATCCTAATTGAAACCCTAATTTGATTTAGGGAAAAAATAAATGTATTAATTAAAGGGCCTTCAACCAAAACTAAAATGGTTGGATTCAGATGCATGAGTGACCATCCTTGAGCTTGCAAGGATCGAAAATATCTTAAGTAGGTGAAATTCCACTCACCTTATTATAAGGAAAAGAATTTCCACTCAAAAAGATATATTGATATTATAATGGATTAAGGTGTTTATTTTCTTTTCCCTTAATCCATGGATAATGGAAGGGAGTTCGGTGGATTTGAGTTGACTTTTCATGCAAGCAAACCAAGGAGGAAGAGGTGGTACCATTTTTGGAATTAATCGAATTTTAATTAAACATTTTCTCTTTCATCAATTTCCTTATAAAAGAGCCTTTTCCAACCCACCTAAGGACTTTTTCGGATTTCCTTTGTTCCTCTTGCTTGCAAAACTGACCAAGAAGGATAAGTACAGCAGGGATCACGTCCCCAACCTGTTGGTAAGCCTTTTATCCTCGTTCTTCATGATTCCATGGTGGAAATCGAAAATAAATTATGGATTTCTTCCTATTTCGATCTCCTCTTCAATTCTAACCATTCCTTTTCACTCAAACCTTGAGGACGAGCCTTGGAATGGTGAAAGGAGTTGCATCCACCATTTTTTTCGTGGACATGGAGCTTTGGAGCTCAATTGGAGGTGGGTTTTATAACTTGAACCCTTTTTCATTGTTATTCAACCATTAATCTTGTAATTTCAATGATTCCTTCATTATCTTGTTTAATTGCTGGTTGAAATGGTTAATTCATGAAATCAGAAGTTGTTAGAACTTCAGGGACGAAGTTAGATGATTATTACATCATCTTGGATACTTTTTCCAAAGAAATCATGGTTCATACGGTTTTTAGTTAATTGCTCATGCGGTTTCACCAAACCGTTTGAGAGCAAACGGTTTGAAACCGTTTGGGAGCAAACGATTTCGAAACCATTTGAGTGAGTTGACCAAGGGTTGACCGTTTGATATTACTGTTCCTCATTATGTTGGTTAATGACTCACAAAATTTGATGGGTTAACTCCCAAGGAATCGTGAGTTGAAGTCTAATCAATTAGGCAAACCTAATTGGATTAAGTGCTGATTTTTCAGCTTGATTAATTTAACTTTTTGGGCAAACGGTTTCAAAACTTTTTGAGTGAGTTGACCAAGGGTTTACCGTTTTATATTCCTGTTCCTAATTTTGTTGGTTAATTACTCACCAAATTTTATGGGTTAAATCCCAAGGAATCGTGAGTTGAAGGCTAATTAATTAGGCAAACCTAATTGGATTAAGTGCTAATTTTTCAGCTTGATCAGTTTAACTTTTTAGGCAAACGGTTTCAAAACCGTTTGAGTGAGTTGATAAAGGGTTGACCGTTTCATATTACTGTTCCTAATTATGTTGGTTAATGAATCACCAAATTTTATGGATTAATTTCCAAGGAATCATGAGATGAAGGCTAATCAATTGGGAAAACCCTAATTGAAATTAGTGCTGAAATTCCAATGAGTTGATTTGAGATTTTGGGTTGATTATCCCAAACGGTTTCAAAACCGTTTGGGGATCACCCAAACGGTCTCAAGACCGTTTGGGGATCACCCAATACCATTTGGAGGTCTAGGGTTAAGCATGGTTGACTAATTCAAGGTCTAAAGGTACCAAATCATTTTGCAATTAAGTGCTGATTTGATGATCAACCCAATAGCTCAAACCCTAATGATTTTTCACTAGAATCCAAGGGTTGGATGAGCCAAACAGTCTCAAGACCGTTTGGAGGTCACCCAAGACCGTTTGGAGGTCTAGGGGTGAGTATGGTTAAGCAATTGATGATCCAATGATACTGAGTTAAAGTGTAATCAATTGCTGATTTGGTGATCAATCCAATGATCCAAACCCTAATTGGTTGACTTGGATGTTGATGATGTGATGGGCAAACGGTCTAAAGACCATTTGGTGGTCATCCAAACGACCTCAAGACCGTTTGGGGTCAGGTCATGTTCATTTTGGATGATGGTTCAATGGTTTCAAAGTGACTAATCTTGCATTGATTAGTGTTGAAGGATCGTAGATTCCAAACCCTAATTCAATTGATTCAAACCCTAATTGAAGGTCAATTGAGGGTCAATTGAGAGTCAAATCAGTTGAAGGTTGACCTATTTAACTCAATTGAAGTATGAGGATAGGTCCAATTGATGATTGGTTCCATAAATTCAATGATTAAAGGAATCAATATTGAGAAACCCTAGTTGAGGGTGATTCCATGAGAAACCCTAGTTGAGGGTGATTCCATGAGAAACCCTAGTTGAGAGTGATTCCATGAGAAACCCTAGTTGAGGGTGATTCCATGAGAAACCCTAGTTGAGGGTGATTCCATGAGAAACCCTGGTTGAGGGTGATTCCATGAGAAACCCTAGTTGAGGGTGATTCCATGAGAAACCCTAGTTGAGGGTGATTCCATGTGAAACCCTAGTTGAGGGTGATTCCATGTGAAACCCTAGTTGAGGGTGATTCCATGTGAAACCCTAGTTGAGGGTGATTCCATGAGAAACCATGACTAAGTATTAACACCACATGATGTACTAATATTATGTTGTGATGAGAGGCCCTAAGAAGGGTGAAGGCATGTGAGACCCTAATGAGGAGTCATAATACACATAAAGCCCTAATCTTGGACAATATGACAATGAATCATAATTCTAATCTTAAGTAAGGGTATAAAGAAACCCTAATGATGAGATAGAAGGAATGGCCTTATAAAGGTGAAACATTTCATGTGGTTGATTATAAGCAACCTTATTGTAAACAATTTCTTTATCATTAGACAAGTCCATATCATTAAAGATAGTTGGACAATTCTAATGCGTGGCCTATGCATTATATGCTATAGGTGAGTGATTAGTGATGGAATGTATTAAGAAGGGAAATACCTTAATACAAGATTAGATGGCTAATTCAGGAGAGTCTGAAGTGATGAGAAAGTGATGCATCAAAATATGATAGTTATCACATTCAGCACTTCAGGGTTTATATACCTTGATGTACTCCAAATCCAATATAATTGGATAAGAAACATATGAAGTGTGTTATGCAACTATTACAATGAAATGTAATGAGTTGTTGCACTTGATGATTGTTAATTAATGTACCTTGAGAATGGGGTTAAGCCCAAATGATGTGTATGATATAATCGTACCATGATGAGGATGAGAAATGAACTCATACCTTGAGTTGATGATCACTAATGCTATATGATGAAAGTAATGCTCTGGAATAATCAAATATGATACCTTTGAATGCCACAGAGGTATGGATTAATGAATTAAGGGTTGGATAGATTATATAATCATGAAACCCTAATTAATGAAAAAAAAGGGAACCCTAACCCTGACTTGGGTAAAGGGAATGATAAGCCCTATTTGATAGTAAACCCTGATTCCTGGAAAAAGAATAATGGTGTTACTATTGTATCACATGATGTGATGAATGACTTATATGACTATTATCATGTCTAATAAACATGCAGGTATTATGAGATGATGAACATAGCCAGGTTTGAGCTGTGACATGTATATATATATATATATGTATATATATATATATAATGTTGTTTGGCCTTATTTGCCCTAGTGTTGTTATTGCTTAGTAAAAGTAGCAATGTGCATGGATTCTATGAGTCATATAAGTAAGTTGTTGCCTAGTGAGAGGTGACAAGATGTGAATGGCCTTGTGAGCCATGTGAATAAGTTGTTTCCTAGTGAGAGGTGACAAGATGTGAATGGCCTTGTGAGCCATGTGAATAATTTGTTGCCTAGTGAGAGGTGACAAGGTACTTAATGGGCCTTGTGAGCCATGTGAGATTCTTGTGTAACAAGTATCATGAATGCCTTAGTCAGATGACCTGAAGGTGATAGTTACCTAATAAATGGTAATGATGCTCAATTATGAGTTAAGGGTTTGAATACCCAGAAACATATGATCATGATGATGAGATGTGAAGGGATGAGAATCCTCAGTTTTGAAATGAGGGACTGAGTTCCCAAGGTCTTTTAAAGACTGATAAATATCTGATGAAAGTAGTACATGTCTTTTTATAGCATTGTTGTAATAAGTCTTGTTTGAGCACTTGGCTGATGCTAAAAGAATATGAGAATGTACTTAATTAATCAAGTGAAATATTTTCATGTAGAAGCCCTTACCATTGATCCATCATCGTCAGGAACAGGTGATGGTGAAACGGGTGCTCCGCGGCAAAACCCGGAACGCATATTTTTTAATATGTGGGGGTAATTGGGCAAATATATCCTTATTCCCCATAGGAATGGCTACGGGCTATGTCCTATGTACGGGATTGGTTACGAACCATACCCCAATAAGAGTATGGCTACGGGCCATGACTCCACAAAATAATACCAGGCATTGGCTACGGGCCATATCCTGAAGAGAGTATATGCTATGAGCTATAACTCTAATAGCGATGTTGCCAGTATACCCTGGAAAACTATCTAGCAGAGACACAAGATGTCATGCATGTTATCTCATACTGACTGAGAAAGTTGAGGTCTTGGATTCTGGCTCTTCCATTGACCTATGTATGGTACCGATTTTGACTTCGTAGTGGTCGGTTGGAGTATGAGCGGTATACCTCATCTCCTCAGGGCATAAGTGTGTTTGTAAAATGAAAGCAGCCGTATAGCATGTTTGCTTTAGGATTGAATACAGAAATTCATTGGCTAATGTTACATTTCTGTTATATATCTGTAGTTCATAAATGTTGTTCATATCTATTGTATTCATTACAAGTAGATGGATGAACTATGAGTCTACCAAGAGTAGATGCAATGTTATCCTTGAAAAAGGAGATTTCTTCACTTTGATCATACAAGTGACTTACCTGCTGTTGTTAATATATAAATCCTTCTGCTCAATTCAGTTAATAAATTGCTATAACAATGTTTTGGGGGAGAGTTATATCTCCCACTGGGACAATTTACAATTGTCTCACCCCCGTGGGATCCAACTTTTTAGGTGGACGCGGACAAAGAAGAAGAATCTCATTGCAGGAATAGACAGCAGCAGTGATAGCAAGGACAGCAGTAATATCTCAGGTGGAGATACTGCCTGTCAAGATATGTAGTTAGAAAGTCCTATGTGTCATCTCTGTACTCTTGGGTCCTCGGAGTTTTTAGCCAGTGTTTTTGATAAATCGATCTGAGGTTTTGGCTTGATGCCTCGAGATTGTATACTGTCTGTATATAATGTTTATGAGGCAGTTGATGTTGTAGTCTCTGAAAAGAGATGGTACAGGTTATGTATGTTTGAACCAGAATGTAAATGTTATACAATGGTTCTTGATGGAAAAGATTTCCTATGTGTGGATCTCTTTGTAAATAGTTTTAAATTTTCAGTGAATTTTAGTAATTCACTGTAAATGATTCGCTTCGACTTAAGTAAATTTTGTTTTGTGAGTTGGATGCCACAATTAGTAGTATCAGAGTTGTAGGTTCGCTGAGTCTATAAAGACATAGGACCAAGGTAGTAGAGTATATTTTGGTATCGTCTAGTGTATCTGATAGTGTCTTCTGCTCGTAAAAGAGAAGAAGAACTTAAAGATGACTGGGTCACATGAGGAGGTTGTTGCTGAGAGCAGCAATGTTGCACCAAGAAGAGGTGCATGGGAACAGGCAAGAGAGAGACAATTGCCTGAGAATCCCCTAGCTGATCCAACTATAATAAGAAAATTCTTCTTTAAGTGTTACCGTTGGAAAATTTAGGGCAACAGTAATGTATATAGTGGATCAAGCATTGGCAGTGCAATCTAGAATTACCAGTCCCAATGATAACGTTTTAGATATCAACAGGATTTGTGTTTAGCATCAGCAGGTTGGAGCAGAAGGAAATGATTAATTTCTTGACTTAAATTGAGTTTGTGCTCAACCTTAGCCTGTTGAATCAACCTTTGAGGCAGAGTTAGCCTGAGGCAGTGAATAATCCATGAATTATGACAGGTTAGACCAGATAATGTCATTTAAATATGTCATCTTATGAATTCCTTTATTAACTAAGAAAGGAATTGATTGGACTTTCCTTGATTAGTCCTGAAAGGACTTATGTTTTGCATAGTAAAACATTACAAATGTTTTATGTTGTTCTTACCTCTATAAGAAAAGATGAGGTACAGAAGAGATGCCTAGATAAAATCCAGGGATGTTAAGCCTTATGCTTGTGATAATATGAAAAGAAGGAGTATGATAGCATATAAAGTGCATACCACTTAATCTCAGTATTTATATACCCTGGCCAGGTATACATGTAACAACCCTGACCTGGGTCATACTTTAACCCTAGGTGTTGTGATTAAGAAATGTGATTAAATGCTTAATCTCATCTTATGAAAAGTAATTAGGCCTCAAGAGGAACTTATGTTGCAATTCTAGTCTTTTTTTAACATTGTTGAAATCAATGTTTTGTTTGTTTTGGACTAATGTGCAAAATACCCAAGTTGAGGGGTTTAAGTGCAAATTGTGCATGATAATATGTTCCTCATGTGTTGAAGCATCATTAGAGTGAATATGATGTTGAGGTGTGGCTTATGGAAGCCTGAATACCAAGAAAGAGCTGATAAAGCAATGTTTGTGCATTAGAACCTAGTTTTGGTGTAAAGTGCAATTTACCCAAAACCTAGGGTTCAATATGCAAATTACTACTTCAATAAGGTCCTTAATGCTTCTTGGAATCATTTATAGCAAAGAAAATGAGAGGGGCGCCTCATTTGAATTAAGTTGGAGGAGAGAGAATCATGATATTAAAATAATCAATATTTAATCATAATTGAAACCCTAATTCGATTTAGGGCAAATATGAATGTATTAATTAAAGGGCCTTCAACCAAAATTAAAATAGTTGGATTCAGATGTGTATGTGACGTCCTTGAGCCTTGAAAGGACCACGAAAATATCCAAGGGAGTGGATAACTCACACACAATTTTATAAGAAAAAGAATTATCCACTCACATATGGATATTAATATAATATGAATTGAGGTGCTTAATTTGCTTTTCTTTAAATCATGGATAATTGAGAGGGATAAAAGGCAAACAAGATAGCCTCGTCCCTAAGGAATATAACGAGGAAGAGGCGGCCACATTTTTGGGATTATAAATGAATTTTTATAAGGCACTTTCTCTCTCCTTGAATTTCTTATAAAAAGACCCTTTACAAGCCAAATGGAAGGCTTTTTCGACCCCACTTCTTCTCCTTGCTTGGGAAACGACCAAGGGAGCTTGGGAGGATCAGGAGGACGACCCCCAACCTGTTGGTAAGGTTCTTGATTCATTTCACCTTGATTCCATGGTGGAAATCAAAAATAAATTATGGATTTCTTCCTATTTCGATCTCCTCTCCAATTCTAACCATTCCTTTTCACTCAAACCTTGAGGACGATCCTTGGAATGGTGAAAAGAGTTGCATACACCATTGTTTCCGTGGACATGGAGCTTTGGATTTCAATTGGAGGCGGGTTTTATAACTTGAACCTTTTTTCATTGTTATTCAACCATTAATCTTGCAATTTCAATGATTCCTTCATTATCTTATTTAATTGCTGGTTGAAAATGGTTATTTCATGAAATCAGAAGTTGTTAGAACTTAAGGGACGAAGTTAGATTATGATGACATCATCTTGGATACTTTTTCCAAAGAAATCATGGTTCATACGGTTTTGAGTTAATTGCTCATGCAGTTTCACCAAACCGTTTGAGAGCAAACAGTTTGAAACTATTTGGGAGCAAACTGTTTCAAAACCGTTTGAGTGAGTTGACCAAGGGTTGACCGTTTGATATTACTGTTCCTAATTATGTTGGTTAAAGACTCACCAAATTTGATGGGTTAACTCCCAAGGAATCGTGAGTTGAAGGCTAATCAATTAGGCAAACCTAATTGGATTAAGTACTTATTTTTTAGCTTGATTAATTTAACTTTTTGGGAAAACGGTTTCAAAACCGTTTGAGTGAGTTGACCAAGGGTTGACCATTTGATATTCCTGTTCCTAATTATGTTGGTTAATGACTCACCAAATTTTATGGATTAATTCCCAAGGAATCATGAGATGAAGGCTAATCAATTGGGAAAACCCTAATTGCAATTAGTGCTGAAATTCCAATGAGTTGATTTGAGATTTTGGTTGATTAGCCCAAACGGTTTCAAAACCGTTTGGGAATCACCCAAACGGTTTCAAGACCGTTTGGGGATCACCCAAGACCGTTTTGAGGTCTGGGGTAAGTATAGTTGACCAATTGAAGGTCTAAATGTACCACATCACTTTGCAATTAAGTGTTGATTTGATGATCAACCCAATAGCTCAAACCCTAATGATTTTTCACTAGAATCCAAGGGTTGGATGAGCCAAACGGTCTCAAGACCATTTGGAGATCATCCAAACGGTCTCAAAACCGTTTGGAGGTCTAGGGGTGAGTATGGTTAAGCAATTTATGATCCAATGATACTAAGTTAAAGTGTAATCAATTGTTGATTTGGTGATCAATCCAATGATCCAAATCCTAATTGGTTGACTTGGATTTTGATGATGTGATGGGCAAACGGTCCCAAGACCGTTTGGTGGTCATCCAAATGACCTCAAGACTGTTTGGGGTCAGGTCATGTTCAATTTGGATGATGGTTCAATGGCTTCAAAGTAACTAATCTTGCATTGATTAGTGTTGAAGGATCATCGATTCCAAACCCTAATTCAATTGATTCAAACCCTAATTGAGGACTAATTGAGGGTCAATTTAGGGTCAAATCAGTTGAAGGTTGACCTATTTAACTCAATTGAAGTATGAGGATAGGTCCAATTGATGATTGGTTCCATGAATTCAATGATTGAAGGAATCAATATTGAGAACCCTAAACCGATTGGTGTAGTTGAGACCATCTTTGGTCCATGCGGTTTTGAGGAGGTTTGGGACCAAATGATCCCAAACCGTTTGTGCCCATGCGGTTTCAAAAAGTCAAACTTGGGCAAACGGTCTCAAGCACCACCTTTACCAAACGGTTTCAAACCGTTTGAACCTTGAAGGACCAAGACCGTTTGGGGCTCAAGTAGTCAAAGTTGATTAAGGACTCAATTGGTTAATCCACTTAGACACTTGTTGTAATTGAGGACTCAATTGATCAATTCAATTGGATACCTTATGTTATGGAGGTCCAAGGTGATTGAATCTCTTGAGAATAGAGATGATGAATGATTAATTGATCCAATGATGATTAGTAATGATGATCATTGAAGGTAAAAAGGTTGAAACCCTAATAGTACCTAAGTGATTAGTGCCAATTAAGGGATGAACCCTAATTACCTATAGGATCAATGACTTGGTACCATGTGTCATTCATAGTTGTATGTACTTGATTGAAGGGATGATATAACCTTATCAAGTTGAGATGATGTTAGCATGAATTCATAACATGAATATAATTCATGTGGTTATTAAGGGTATGATCCTTAAGTAGAGAGATCATGAAACCCTAATCATGAATATATACCCTAATTGACAGGGTTATTGAATTCTAACCCTAATTGAGGGTGAATCCATGTGAAACCCTAATTGAGGGTGAATCCATGTGAAACCCTAGATGACGGTGATTCTATGAGAAACCCTGATTAAGAACTAACATCACATAATGTTCTGATGTTATGTTGTGATGAGAGGCCCTAAGAAGGGTGAAGGGATATGAGACTCTAATGTAAGTCATTATACATAAAGCCATAATCCTGGGCAATATGACAATGGATCATAATTCTAATTTTTAAATAAGGATGCAAGGAAATCCTAATGATGAGATAAAAGAAATGATCTTATAAAGGTAAAACATTTCATGTGGTTGATTATAAGCAACCTTATTGTAAGCAATGTCTTTAGCATTAGATAAGTCCATATCATTAAAGATAATTGGACAATTCTAATGTGTGGCCTATGCATTATATGCTAAAGGTGAGAGTTTAGTGATGGAATGTATTAAGAGGGAAATACATTAATACAAGATAAGTTGGTTAACTCAAGAGAATCTGATATGATGAGAAAGTGATACATCAAGATATGATAGTTATCACATTCAGTACTTCAGGGTTTATATACCTTGATTCACTCCAAATCCAATATAATTGGGTAAGAAACATATGAAGTGTGATATGCAACTATTACAATGAAATGTAATGAGTTGTTGCACTTGATGAGTGTTAATTAATGTACCTTGAGAATGGAGTTAAGCCCAAATGATGTGTATGATATAATCATACCATGATGAGGATGAGAAATGAACTCATACCTTGAATTGATGATCATTAATTCTATATGATGAAAGTAATGTTCTTGAATAATCAAATATGATACCTTTGAATGCCCCAGAGGTATGGATTAATAAATTAAGGGTTGGATAGATTATATAATCATGAAACCCTAATTAATGAGAAAAGGGGAACCCTAACCCTAACTTGGGTAAAGGGAATGATAAGCCATGTTTGATAGTAAACCCTAATTCCTGGAAAAGGAATAATGGTGTTACTATTGTATCACATGATGTGATTAATATCTTGTATGACTGTTATCATGCCTAAACAACCATGTAGGTATGATGAGATAATGAACATAGCTAGATTTGAGCTATGACATTTATATAATAAATATTGATTGGCATTATGAGCCTTAATGTTGTCGTTGCTTAGTAAAAGTAACAATGTGTAAGGATTCTATGATTCATATGAGAAAGTTGTTGCCTAGAAAGAGGTGACAAGATATTTCATGGCCTTGTGAGCCAGGTGTGATGCTTGTGTAACAAGTATCATGAATGCCTTGGTCAGATGACCTGAAGGTGATAGTTACCTGAAAAAGGTATAATAATGTTCAAAGATGAGTTAAGGGTTTGAATACCCAAAACCATATGATTATGGTGATGAGAATGTGAAGGGATGAGAATTCCCATATTTGAAATGAGGGACTGAGTTCCCAAGGTCTTTGAAAGACTAATAAATATCTGATGAAAGTAGTACGTGTCTCTTTATAGCATTGTTGTAATAAGTTATGTTTGAGAACTTGACTGATGCTAAAAGAATGCCATAATGTACTTAAATAATCAAGTATAATGATATCATGTAGAGCCCTGACCATAGATCCATCATTGTCAGAAGTTAAATGATGGTGAAACAAGTTTTCCTAAGGGAATTCCTGGAGAGCATACTTTTGTGTATGTTGGGGTTATGGACGCGAATATCCTTACGTCCTAATGTAGGATTTGATGTGAGATGTACTTTTAATCTCTCAATCCTTCATTATATGTACCGGGATGGATGTATCACGAATCTCCCAATGATTGGGTTAGATGTCATACACATCTCCCAATAATGTTAATGCCGGATCGGTGGAGATAAACATGAAATCTCACGATCACAAAGAGAGTGCAGTACGCCACTGTAACTCAGATAGCAAAGTTTCCAGTATACTCTGGAAATCTATATTTAGCAGAGATACAAGATGTCATGCATGTGATCTCGCACTTACTGAGATGTGGGAAGTCATGGGAATCTGGCTCTTCCATTGACCTTGTATGGTACCGATTTTGACTTCACAGTGGTCGGTTGGAGCATGAGCGGTATATCTCATTTCCTCAGGGCATAAGTGTGTTTGTAAAATGAAATCAGCCGTATAGCATGTTTGCTTATAGATTGAATACGGAAATTCATTGGTTGATGTTACATTTATGTTATATATCTGTAGTTCATTGATGTTGTTCATATCTGTTGAAATCATTACAAGTATATGGATGAATTATGAATCTACCATGAGTAGATGCAACGTTATCCTTGAAAAAGGAGATTACTTCACTTTGTTCATACAAGTGATTTACCTGTTGTTAATTATATATATATAAATCTTTCTGCTTAGTTTATTTTAATAAACTACTATAATAATGTTTTGGCGGAGAGTTATATCTCCCACTGGGACAATTTATAATTGTCTCACCCCCGTGGGATCCAACTTTTTAGGTGGACGCAGACAAAGAAGCAGAATCTTATTACAGGGAATAGACAGCGGCAGTGACAGCAAGGACAACAGTAATATCTCAGGTGGAGATACTGCCTGTCAAGTTATGTAGTTAGAAAGTCATATGTGTCGTCTCTGTACTCTCAGGTCCTCGAAGTTTTTAGTTAGTGTTTTATGAATCAATCTGTGGTTTTGGCTTGATGCCTCGAGATTCGTATATTGTCTGTATATAATGTTTATAAGACAGTTGATGATGTAATCTCTGAAAAGAGATGGTACAGGTTATGTACGTTTGAACCAGAATGTAAATGTTATGCAATGGTTCTTGTTGGAAAAGATTTCCTATGTGAGGATCTCTTTGCAAAAAGTTTTAAATTTTCAGTGATTTTCAGTAATCCGCTGCAAATAATTCGCTTCCGCATTAGTTAATCCTGTTTTCGTGAGACGGTCGCTACAATACAACTATTGATGATAAAGTGGGTATGGAAACTCTTAGATTGTTGTCTTTTTGATTGCTCTGATCAAGTAATCATTCTGAGACAATCTAATGAGCAACATGAATCAGAAATATGGAATGAATAAATGTGTCATATCCTAAGCTTAAGAAAGAGAAGTCTGAGATAATCTCAAATGAGCATGTTGTATGAGAAACTAAAAGTGTAATCCTCATCAGATAAGAATGTGATGTGTTCTCAACACATGTGATAGATACCAAGGTGAAAGATCCTGGTATCTGAGAAATATTAGATGGTTTAGGTTGGCTACCTGGAGTGGTCAACCATGAAATTAGTCTTATTATGTAAAATGATATGAACATCATATGTTAGGGGTTTATGATATGCATAAACATGAGAATAATAAAGAATGCATGAAGTCTCTCTGAATAACAAAAGTGTTTCTTGACATGAAAGTTGACTCCATAGTCAATGATGAGGGATAGTGGAGCATGTGCCTTGTGTGTTGATTCTATAAGAATCATGTATGAAAACACTTTGTGCTGATCAAAGCTTTATGGTGACTCCATAATAAGGAGATGTTATGTGAAGACAAGGTGGTATAATGATTGAATAACATCTGTCTTCCTTTATCTGGGATTTCGAGGATGAAATCCTTGTTAGGGGTTTGTGATTTGTAACATCCCTGACCTGGGTTATACTTTAACCCTATGTGTTTTTATTAATAAAGATGATTAAATGTTTAATCTCATCTTGTGAAAGATAATTAGGCCTCAAGAGGAACTTATGTTGCAATTCTAGTCCTTTTTAACAATGTTGAAATCAATGTTTTGTTGGTTTTGGACTAAAGTGCAAATTACCCAAGTTGAGGGGTTTAAGTGCAATTTGTGCATGATAATATGTTACTCATGTGTTGAAGCATCATGAGAGTGAAAATGATGATGATTTATGGCTTATGGAAGCCTGAATACCAAGGAAGAGCTGATAAAGCAATGTATGTGCATAAAAACCTAGTTTTGGTGTAATGTGCAAATTACCCAAAACTTAGGGTGCAATATGCAAATTACCACTTCAATAAGGTCCCTAATGTTTCTTATCATCACGTAGAGCAAATAAAATGAGAGGGGCGCCTCATTTGAATTAAGTTGGAGGAGAGAGAATCTTGATATTAAAATAATCAAGATTTAATCCTAATTGAAACCCTAATTTGATTTAGGGCAAAAATAAATGTATTAATTAAAGGGCCTTCAACCAAAACTAAAATGGTTGGATTCAGATGCATGAGTGACCGTCCTTGAGCTTGCAAGGATCGAAAATATCTTAAGTAGGTGAAATTCCACTCACCTTATTATAAGGAAAAGAATTTCCACTCAAAAAGATATATTGATATTATAATGGATTAAGGTGTTTATTTTCTTTTCCCTTAATCCATGGATAATGGAAGGGAGTTCGGTGTCTTTGAGTTGACTTTTCATGTAAGCAAACCAAGGAGGAAGAGGTGGTACCATTTTTGGAATTAATTGAATTTTAATTAAACATTTTCTCTTTCATCAATTTCCTTATAAAAGAGCCTTTTCCAACCCACCTAAGGACTTTTTCGGATTTCCTTTCTTCTCCTTGCTTGAAAAAACGACCAAGAAGGCTAAGGAAAGCAGGGATCACGTCCCCAACCTGTTGGTAAGCCTTTGATCCTCGTTCTTCATGATTTCATGGTGGAAATCGAAAATAAATTATGGATTTCTTCCTATTTCGATCTCCTCTTAAATTCTAACCATTCCTTTTCACTCAAACCTTGAGGACGAGCCTTGGAATGGTGAAAGGAGTTGCATCCACCATTTTTGTCGTGGACATGGAGCTTTGGAGCTCAATTGGAGGTGGGTTTTATAACTTGAACCCTTTTTCACTGTTATTCAACCATTAATCTTGCAATTTCAATGATTCCTTCATTATCTTGTTTAATTGCTGGTTGAAAATAGTTAATTCATGAAATCAGAAGTTGTTAGAACTTCAGGGATGAAGGTAGATGATGATTACATCATCTTGTATACTTTTTCCAAAGAAATCATGGTTCATACGGTTTTGAGTTAATTGCTCATGCGGTTTCACCAAACCGTTTGAGAGCAAACGGTTTGAAACCGTTTGGGAGAAAACAGTTTCAAAACCATTTGAGTGAGTTGACCAAGGGTTGAACGTTTGATATTACTGTTCCTAATTATGTCGGTTAATGACTCACCAAATTTTATGAGTTAACTCCCAAGGAATCGTGAGTTGAAGGCTAATCAATTAGGCAAACCTAATTGGATTAAGTGCTGATTTTTCAGCTTGATTAATTTAACTTTTTGGGCAAACGGTTTCAAAACCGTTTGAGTGAGTTGACCAAGGGTTGACCGTTTGATATTACTGTTCCTAATTATGTTGGTTGATGACTCACCAAATTTTATGGGTTAAATCTCAAGGAATCGTGAGTTGAAGGCTAATCAATTAGGCAAACCTAATTGGATTAAGTGCAGATTTTTCAGCTTGATTAATTTAACGTTTTGGGCAAACGGTTTCAAAACCGTTTTCGTGAGTTGACCAAGGGTTGACCATTTGATATTACTGTTCCTAATTATGTTGGTTAATGACTCGCCAAATTTTATGGATTAATTCCCAAGGAATCATGAGATGAAGGCTAATCAATTGGGAAAATCCTAATTGAAATTAGTGCTGAAATTCCAATGAGTTGATTTGATATTTTGGGTTGATTAGCCCAAACGGTTTCAAAACCGTTTGGGGATCACCCAAACGGTCTCAAGACCGTTTGTGGATCACCCAAGACTGTTTGGAGGTCTAGGTTTAAGCATGGTTGACTAATTGAAGGTTTAAAGGTACCAAATCATTTTGCAATTAAGTGTTGATTTGATGATCAACCCAATAGCTCAAACCCTAATAATTTTTCACTAGTATCCAAGGGTTGGATGAGCCAAACGGTCCCAAGACCATTTGGAGCTCAACCAAACGGTCTCAAGACCGTTTGGAGGTCACCCAAGACCGTTTGGAGGTCTAGGGGTGAGTATGGTTAAGCAATTGATGATCCAATGATACTGAGTTAAAGTGTAATTAATTGCTGATTTGGTGATCAATCCAATGATCCAAACCCTAATTGGTTGACTTGGATGTTGATGATGTGATGGGCAAACGGTCTCAAGACTGTTTGGTGGTCATCCAAACGACCTCAAGACCGTTTGGGGTTAGGTCATGTTCATTTTGAATGATGGTTCAATGGTTTCAATGTGACTCATCTTGCATTGATTAGTGTTCAAGGATCATCGATTCCAAACCCTAATTCAATTGATTCAAACCCTAATTGAGGGTCAATTGAGAGTCAAATCAGTTGAAGGTTGACCTATTTAACTCAATTGAAGTATGAGGATAGGTCCAATTGATGATTGGTTCCATAAATTCAATGATTAAAGGAATCAATATTGAGAAACCCTAGTTGAGGGTGATTCCATGAGAAACCCTAGTTGAGGGTGATTCCATAAGAAACCCTAGTTGATATTGATTCCATGAGAAACCCTAGTTGAGGGTGATTCCATGAGAAACTCTAGTTGAGGGTGATTCCATGAGAAATCCTAGTTGAGGGTGATTCCATGAGAAACCCTAGTTGAGGGTGATTCCATGTGAAACCCTAGTTGAGGGTGATTCCATGTGAAACCCTAGTTGAGGGTGATTCCATGTGAAACGCTAGTTGAGGGTGATTCCATGAGAAACCCTGACTAAGTATTAACACCACATGATGTACTAATGTTATGTTGTGATGAGAGGCCCTAAGAAGGGTGAAGGCATGTGACACCCTAATGAGGAGTCATAATACATAAATCCCTAATCTTAGACAATATGACAATGAATCATAATTCTAATCTTAAGTAAGGGTATAAAGAAACCATAATGATGAGATAGAAGGAATGGCCTTATAAAAGTGAAACATTTCATGTGGTTGATTATAAGAAGCCTTATTGTAAACAATTTCTTTATCATTAGACAAGTCCATATCATTAAAGATAGTTGGACAATTCTAATGTGTGGCCTATGCATTATATGCTATAGGTGAGTGATTAGTGATGGAATGTATTAAGAAGGGAAATACCTTAATACAAGATCAAATGGCTAATTCGGGAGAGTTTGAAGTGATGAGAAAGTGATGCATCAAAATATGATAATTATCACATTCAGCACTTCAGGGTTTATATATCTTGATGTACTCCAAATCCAATATAATTGGATAAGAAACATATGAAGTGTGTTATGCAACTATTACAATGAAATGTGATGAGTTGTTGCACTTGATGAGTGTTAATTAATGTACCTTGAGAATGGGGTTAAGCCCAAATGATGTGTATGATATAATCATACCATGATGAGGATGAGAAATAAACTCATACCTTGAGTTGATGATCACTAATGCTATATGATGAAAGTAATGCTCTGGAATAATCAAATGTGATACCTTTGAATGCCCCAGAGGTATGGATTAATGAATTAAGGGTTGGATAGATTATATAATCATGAAACCCTAATTAATGAAAAAAGGGAACCCTAACCCTGACTTGGGTAAAGGGAATGATAAGCCCTGTTTGATAGTAAACCCTAATTCCTGGAAAAGGAATAATGGTGTTACTATTGTATCACATGATGTGATGAATGACTTATATGACTGTTATCATGTCTAATAATCATGCAGGTATTATGAGATGATGAACATAGCCAGGTTTGAGCTGTGACATGTATATATATATATATATATATATATATATATATATATATATATATATATATATATATATATATATATATATATATATATATATATATGTTGTTTGGCCTTATGTGCCCTAGTGTTGTTGTTGCTTAGTAAAAGTAGCAATGTGCATGGATTCTATGAGTCATATAAGTAAGTTGTTGCCTAGTGAGAGGTGACAAGATGTGAATGGCCTTGTGAGTCATGTGAATAAGTTGTTGCCTAGTGAGAGGTGACAAGATGTGAATGGCCTTGTGAGCCATGTGAATAATTTGTTGCCTAGTGAGAGGTGACAAGGTACTTAATGGGCCTTGTGAGCCATGTGAGATTCTTGTGTAACAAGTATCATGAATGCCTTGGTCAGATGACCTGAAGGTGATAGTTACCTAATAAATGGTAATGATGCTCAATGATGAGTTAAGGGTTTGAATACCCAGAAACATATGATCATGATGATGATATGTGAAGGGATGAGAATCCTCAGTTTTGAAATGAGGGACTGAGTTCCCAAGGTCTTTTAAAGACTGATAAATATCTGATGAAAGTAGTACATGTCTTTTTATAGCA
Organism: Alisma plantago-aquatica; assembly: GCA_963693085.1. Taxonomy (NCBI): domain Eukaryota; kingdom Viridiplantae; phylum Streptophyta; class Magnoliopsida; order Alismatales; family Alismataceae; genus Alisma; species Alisma plantago-aquatica. Next base: position 1,261,024,175 of record OY856409.1, read on the forward strand.
TTGTTGTAATAAGTCTTGTTTGAGCACTTGGCTGATGCTAAAAGAATAAGAGAATGTACTTAATTAATCAAGTGAAATATTTTCATGTAGAAGCCCTGACCATAGATCCATCATCGTCAGGAACAAGTGATGGTGAAACGGGTGCTCTGCGGTAAAACCCGGAATGCATATTTTTGAATATGTGGGGGTAATTGGGAAAATATATCCTTATGCCCCATAGGAATGGCTACGGGCTATGTCCTACGTACGGGATTGGTTACGGACCATACCCCAATAAGAGTATGGCTACGGGCCATGACTCCACAAAATAATACCAGGCATTGGATACGGGCTATATCCTGAAGAGAGTATATGCTACGGGCTATAACTCTAATAGCGATGTTGCCAGTATACCCTGGAAAGCTATCTAGCAGAGACACAAGATGTCATGCATGTTATCTCGTACTGACCGAGAAAGTTGAGGTCTTGGATTTCGGCTCTTCCCTTGATCTATGTATGGTACCGATTTTGACTTCGCAATGGTCGGTTGGAGTATGAGCTAGCGGTATACCTCATCTCCTCAAGGCATAAGTGTGTTTGTAAAATGAAATCAACCGTATAGCATGTTTGCTTAAGGATTGAATACGGAAATTCATTGGTTGATGTTACATTTCTGTTATATATCTGTAGTTCATTAATGTTGTTCATATCTATTGTATTCATTACAAGTAGATGGATGAACTATGAGTCTACCAAGAGTAGATGCAATGTTATCCTTGAAAAAGGAGATTTCTTCACTTTGATCATACAAGTGACTTACCTGCTGTTGATTTAATATATAAATCCTTCTGCTCAGTTCAGTTAATAAATTGCTATAACAATGTTTTGGCGGAGAGTTATATCTCCCGCTGGGACAATTTACAATTGTCTCACCCCCGTGGGATCCAACTTTTTAGGTGGACGCGGATAAAGAAGAAGAATCTCATTGTAGGAATAGACAGCAGCAGTGACAGCAAGGACAGCAGTAATATCTCAGGTGGAGCAACTGCCTGTCAAGATATATAGTTAGAAAGTCCTATGTGTCGTCTCTGTACTCTTGGGTCCTCGGAGTTTTTAGCCAGTGTTTTTGATAAATCGATCTGAGGTTGTGGCTTGATGCCTCGAGATTTTATACTGTCTGTATATAATGTTTATGAAGCAATTGATGTTGTAGTCTCTGAAAAGATATGGTACAGGTTATGTACGTTTGAACCAGAATGTAAATGTTATACAATGGTTCTTGATGGAAAAGATTTCCTATGTGTGGATCTCTTTGTAAAAAGTTTTAAATTTTCAGTGAATTTCAGTAATCCGCTACAAATGATTCGCTTCCGCTTAAGTAAATTTTGTTTTGTGAGTTGCATGCCACAGTATGTCTTTCTAGAAAGTTATGGAGTAGTAGAATTGTAGGAATCTCTCCCTATGGTGCGGTATCTTTGTATTTCTCCTTTTTGATATATTGTCTCAAATTTGGATCAAAATAACAGTGGTAAAGTTGTATCTTTATTTCATAAAGTGGATTTGCCCGTGGTTGACCTCATAGTTTTCAATTAGAAACATTAGACACAAATAAGTGAAATGATTAGTCATCATCAAAATAAGAATTTAGTCAAAGTAGGGCATGTTTGCTTTGATGGATTCTGTATTTCGTTAATATTGTATTAAGAAAGTACTGGGACATCAAAGATCTTGAGCAACTGATGTTTACGTTTGGTATGTTGCACATGAGATTAGCATGAGGCCAGAACAAAAAAGGCATTGTCGTCTCGCAAGTAGCAGCAAGGGACCAAAAAGAAAAAAAAAGACCACAAGATCTGTGAGGCAAAAAAGAAGAAAGGTGTGGGGGAAGAAAGTCTCGATGAGGTGTAAATAAGTTGGATGGCGGTGTCCCGCTAATTTGAGATGTAAATGGACATCCAGCATTCACTGCACATTGTGGAAATATATGATTCGTTGCTTTTTCCATGTCCAACAAATCAAACCTAATATTTTTGTTGTTGGATCAAGAAATGCAACCCAATACAACCATATCTGTTAAACTAAACGTGTCCTTAGACCTTGAGTCAACATCAACCACGTACGTGGATCTACTAATAAAGCCAATCCACAATATGTATGCAAGGTAAATAAGGCCTTATATGGACTCAATCAAACACCTTGGACATGATTCAATAAGCTCAGTGGTTTATTATTTGTATCTGAATTCACATGCAGCTTTGCAGATCCATCATTGTTTGTTCTTTGTCAAGGTACTTGTGTCGTCTAATTAATGCTCTATGTGAAAAGTTGTGAGACATGGTATAGAGCCTTTGCCACTACTTCTGCCGAACTCACGTGGTTTTCAATCTCATTTGCGAGATCTACAACTGCCATCTTCTAAATCTACTCTATCATATTCACTATCAATTTAGTATTCCATGTGAGGACGAAACATATCGAGATCAATTACCATTTCGTTCATGAGAAGGTTGCATTGAGACACGTTGTTGTTGCTGCTCATACACTCACAGACCAATAACCTACATATTTCTTAATTAAGCAACGCAACAAACTCGGGTTGACAAGTCCCACCCCAAGTTGGGGTATTGGATAAATGTCACCCCCACTGGCGTAGCCACATAGAGGCATGAGTGGGTACATGTCCTACTGAGGTTTTCAAGTTTACCAATAATCAAGTATAAATGGCTGGAACTTAATGGAAAAATACATATTGTGTCCCACATAATATTTCTAATTTACGTTGTACACTAGTGGTTGCCCCTTAATCATTTTCTGGCTCCGCCACAGACTGCCCCTTAATTTACGTTGTACACTAGACGCTGCCCGTTGACGCGGGGTCTTCTAGTCGGATCACGGTGGTTAGACATTCTTGTCGGGGCCAGCTCCGCTTGATATATACATGCTTGGCTTGAACTTTGGAGGAGTGCATTGAGTGCGATCACAAATATTTTAAATAATAGTGGCGCAAATCATACATGTCTCGAGATCCCTCATTGGCTCCCAATCAGCTTTCGATAGAAAATAGCTAACAAAGATGTACTACTTGAGTAATGCATGTCTTGCGTGGTTTTGTTTAGCAAATTGTGCGAAATTCTTCATGAGTTTCAGTAGGGAAAAAAACTCACATTGTATATATTTTTGGGAACAACGGAAGACAGTGACACCTCCGCAGTGTGTATGTGTTGTGGAGTGGTAAATCAGGGACGTTTTGGGTGTGTATGCAAACAAATAACAAATACTTCTAAGTCGTTGTCTGTTTATTCTCAGCATGTTCTCTTCTATTTGTTAGACCACAAACAATTAAATTCAATATAAATCTCCCAAGAATTTCTAGCATATCAAGAATAGGTATAGATAGTCGGGAAATCCATTTCCATTTTCTTTTAATATGAAAACAAGGTTAATAGAGAACGAAAGGAGGCCAAGGTTGTTGATTGGAATGGAACGGTGTTACCACTTAGCTCAACTTGGTACACGACGATCTATCTAAAAAAATTAACAAATGTGAAATGTATAGGTGGAGGGTAAATGCTAGAATAGAAATCGAGATGTTTTTATGTATACATAATAGTTTCTCCTGGTTTAAATTGGGCTTGACTTATTTACAATTATGGGCTAGTATTGCCTTTTGCCTTTTCAAATATATATACTTTTATCTATTCTGCTATAAAAAGAGCGAGTTTGATGCTGCATTCTCCTTAATTCACTCTCTTCTCTCCTTTTTTTTTAAGGAATTTTATTCCTACAAATATTTATTCTCACACTCTCTTATTAACTTTTATTATCTTTAATTCTGTATTTCTCTCTACATCCCACAGAAACGGTTCTTTCATTTTCTCTTTTCAAACAAGAACACAAATATCTTTTACCGTAAGGACCCTTTCACAGACAAGTCCTCCCCCGCACATTTCCAACAAATTTTATATGTCATGTGCATATGTACGTATGCGTTCACTAGTTTCATACAAATAATACAATGGTTATATTTCCAACCAGTAATGCCTACGTTCGGAGCGAGAAGAACCTATCTGCAAACTGTTAAAAATCTTATTTAATATGACCCAAACTAAATAAATATATTTAATAAAAGTTTTTCTTAAAGGGATGAGTCTATTGCAGTTGGGATTGGTACACATAACCTCCGTGTCACTTCATAGTGGATGGAGAAGCAACAAAGAACATTCTATATAAAGAGTGGTCCTCTCTTAAGAGATTCTGACATATCAGAATCCATCTCTCCGAGAATTCAGAACGAGTGAGAAACTGACTTCGACGCTTCTTTCTTTGCGTTCGGTTCTCTTTCTCCCGTACATGATGTTTGTGCATTCTCATCCGTCTTCAGGTTCCAGGCAATCCTCCTAGCGCACTCATCTCGTCACTTCCGCCCACACTACAGCTGCCGATATCCTCCTATCCGGTATCATTAGAGTCCTTACGGCCGTTTCACGAATAACCACAGGCAATGGAGGATTCCTCGAACTCAGGTATGATTTATTCTATCATAAACATCTACATTTCAGTTTGTATCAAATTAAGAAGACAAGAACCACTCCGACAAGAATATAACTGTAGGTCATGGATCCTTAGATTTTTCTGTTTTAGATATATCACTTCTAGAGTCAGTTTTATAGAACCATTCAAGATTCTCAAAATAAACAAACAACTATATCTAATGTATGAAGGAAGATTACTGGTTCGTGAAATACATGGAAATAATTACTTTTCAAAGTAAATGATAAAGTTGGGCACAGCGTTTCACATGAATATAAGACCTAGCCTAACATTTAGACATTACAGTATAAGATAGTACCTTTGACATGTGAGGTATGAATGGCGAGGCTTCATTTATAACAGTAACCTTGCTGGTATGAATTTCTACATTAGCAAAATTGATTACTGTGCCAGAATATTCAGATTCACATGGAAGGGCCTTGCTTTTTTACCAACAAAACTGTATTGAGTCAGATTTCAATGCACTTTCTCAACTCATGATAGCCAATAGCAAAACAAGATCAAAATGATTCATTAAATGTATCAGTAAATGAGGCTCAAAAAGTTCAAACCAAATGGATGTGAACATGGAAAGAAGCTATCACGTTCAGTTCATTCGGTTTTACAGTACTTAATCTTGCAGCAATGTAAACCCTCTTATTACCTCCATGTTGTCAAGTGAAACTAAGGGAAAATTAAGAGTCAAGAAGGAGCAGGGCAGTTCCATAATATCAGAAATGCCATTATGTTCTTGCAGAAAAATTTCAGAACTGTACGAAGTTAGAAAAGCAAGCATGACACATCCTTTGAAAGCAGAAATGAAGTGCCTAGTTGCCTATAACATGCCATGATCCAAAGATTTTCACCAAAAGTTAAGCCAAAGACTGCTAACTCCCTCCCACCAATAATAGTCAAACACCGAGCACTAGCAGCGCCCTACACCGTCCGTTCCACCCCTTCCTACGCCCTCTCCCCGCGGATCCTGCGAGCGAGTTGAATATCCTTGGGCATGATGGTCACCCTCTTGGCATGAATTGCGCAGAGATTGGTATCCTCAAAAACACCAACAAGGTACGACTCCGCGGCCTCTTGCAGGGCGGAAACGGCAGAGCTCTGGAACCGCAGGTCAGTCTTGAAGTCCTGGGCGATTTCCCTGACGAGACGCTGGAAGGGAAGCTTGCGGATCAGCAGCTCCGTGCTTTTCTGATACTTGCGGATCTCACGCAGCGCCACTGTGCCCGGCCTGAATCTGTGTGGCTTCTTGACGCCGCCAGTAGCCGGAGCCGACTTGCGGGCGGCCTTTGTCGCCAGTTGCTTCCTCGGGGCTTTGCCGCCGGTGGACTTGCGAGCAGTCTGCTTCGTACGAGCCATGGTAGTGTAGTGGGATGCTTAAGCGAGGGAGAAGTCGAAACAGGAGTTTGAAGCTGTAGAGTGTAAACCGAGTTTTGGGAGGAGTGAAAATGTCATAGGAGTCGTGAGGTTTATATAAGGCCGGTGCAGAGAAGCGATTTTGGGGGGAAGCTATTTTGGAATCATCTTTTGAACTTCTTACCCTTGCCTCCAAATTTTGATGGCGGCAGAAACCTAGCGACCGAAACCGCGCCGGCGGGACAGCTGAATGGACATCAATATTGGGTTGAGGAAAACCGCGCGAAATAGGGATCCGCTATATCTGAAAAAGATCAGGTGTGTTCCGGGTGGGGGATATGGGAACGGTGCCGTAGCCCACTGGCATTGGAAGATCATCGAAGAATTTATCTTCATTTAAACAGTGGCCCATCCAAGGCTAAGCAAGCTGTTAACAAGACACGAAGTGTCGCATTAGAAGGAAAAGGCCTATTTGTGGGCTTCGTTGACAGTTTCCTTGATTAGATTATACTAACCCCTACAATCGTGTTTCCAAAACCGGGAGGATTTCTAGGCTTGGTGGATGGCCAATCCATTTGACTCTAATTTCCTCTCCTTTTGGCTGGTTGTGGCTTTTTTTATCTGTAGCTTAAAAGAGAATCATCATCATCACCCTCATTAAAATCATCATCACCTAATTCTCAATTCGAACCATCATCATCATCATTTAGTCTACAATGTCAGCCATGTTGAGGTCGGCAAATAGATCGTTCATTTTTTTCGATCAAATCGTTTATTGTCCACTCTCTGCCTAACATGTAAAGGTTTAAAAGATATCCTTTAAAACTCTTCTCAACTATGTTTTTGCATGTGTCGTCTCCTTTTAATGTGATTGAATCAATAGCATCGCCTTTGAGTTAATGCTTATGTCGATCTGCATGGGCCCATCTTTATAATGTTTCTAGCTACCCCACCTCACTTGTCATTAATACTCATCATCTCCAGTTTACTTCTTGTATAATCATTTCTCAAGAGGTCAAGATGTTCATAACAAGAAAGAATGTCATCTTGAACGTGAATTCTCAACCAGTCCATAATAAGAAGAAAAAAATAGATATCCATAGGGTCGGTCGAAGGGGTCCTCCAATTATGGGGGGCAACTGCAGCTAGGATGTGAGATGAAAAATACATAGATTTGAGATGAGTCGATGTGGGTGAGGTCTGCAACTAGGATGTGGGAATGTGGTGCGTCCCGCTAGAAGTGCACACATTAATCAATTTAGATTTGACTTGATGTGCCCTACGAGATCGGAACACATTTGGGTATATTTCAAAATTTATAAGGGACCTACACAAAAATACTCACATAAACTAAAACACTACAGCCACTAGTGCACAGGGTAGTGTCATAGTATAGGCAGGCGGCAGTATAGGGTCGATCCACAGAGAGAAAAGGGAGCACTAAAGCTATAACATCATTGACCTGGGTTATGTGTTAACCCTAGATGATTTGCCTAATAAGGTTGAGTAGATGCTTAATCTTATCTTGTGAAAAGTAATTAGGGCTCAAGAAGAACTTATATTTCAATTTTAGTCCTTTTTGAATAATACTTTACTTGTGATTGGACTAAAGTGAAAATTACCCAAGTTGAGGGGTTAAATTGCAAATTGTACATGATAATATGTTCCTCATGTGTTGAAGCATCATGAGATTGGATATGATGCAGAGGTATGGCTTGTGGTAGCCTGAGTACCAAGAAAGAGCTGATAAAGCAATGCTTGTCCATTAAAACCTAGTTTTGGTGTAATGTCAATTTACCCAAAACTCAGGGTTCAATATGCAATTACCACTTCAATAAGGACCCTAATATTTCTTGGCATCATGTTGAGGCAAGAAAATGAGAGGGGTGACTCATTTGAATTAAGTTGGAGGAGAGAGAATCTTGATATTAAAATAATCAAGATTTAAGCCTAAGTGAAACCCTAATTCAATTTAGTGCAAAAATAAATATATTAATTGAAGTGCCCTTCAACCAAAATTATGTTGGTTGAAAATCAACAAGTGTGGATGTCCTTGTGCCTTGCAAAGGCAATGAAAAGATCTTAAGGAGGTGAAGAATCCACTCACCTTATTATAAGAAAAAGAATATCCACTCACTTATGGATATTATTATAATATGATATAAGGTGCTTAATTTGCTTTCCTTTAAATCATGGATAATTGAGAGGAATAAGAGGCAAACAAGATAGCCTCATATCCAAGGAGTTGAGGAGGAAGAGGCGGCACTATTTTTTGGATTAAATGAATTTTTATAAGGCATTTTCTCTCTCATGGAATTTCTTATAAAAGTACCCTTTACAAGCCAAACCAAGGGCTTTTTTCGTTTCCATTTATTTTCCCTTGCTTGGAAAATGACCAAGGAGCTTTGGAGGATTAGGAGGACGACCCCCAACCTGTTGGTAAGCTTATTGACCTCTTTTCACCTTGAATCCATGGTGAAAATCGAAAATCAATGTATGAATTCTTCATATCTCGATCCCCTCTTCATTTGTTACCATTCCTTTTCACTCAAAGCTTGAGGACGACCCTTGGAATAGTGAAAGGAGTTGCATACACCATTTTTGACGTGATCTTAGAGCTTTGGAGCTCAATTGGAGGTGGGTTTTATAACTTGAACCCTTAATTTTATTATTGCAATCAATTCCTTATCAATTGGTGATCCTTTCTGCATTTCTGAAATTTATCTTGGTTGATTGATGCAACCACCATGGAAATCACAGCAAACTTCGTGGGTTTGGAGCTTAATGATGATGACATCATCATAAGCACACACCTCCCCAAATATCTGGGACAAACTGTTTCAATGGTTTGGTCCAAATGGTTTCACCAAACCGTTTGGAGTTTGGAACTCCAACCCGTTTAGAGGAGTTGACCATTTGGATGGGTTGACTATTTGAGGTCTGAACCCTAGTATGTGTTGGATGATGATCCAATGGCTCCAATTGATTAGTTCAACATATGGACAATCTTTCAAATAGAAACCCTAATCGACTAAGTGCTGATTTTGCAATTGATTGAGTTGAGGTTTTGGGTTGATTGACCCAAACGGTTTCAAAACCATTTAGGAATCTCCCAAACGGTCTCAAGATCGTTTGGAGGTCAACCAAGACCGTTTGTAGGTCTAGGGTTGAGTATGGTTGGGTATTTGAAGATCCAAAGATACCAAATTGAAATGCAATCAATTGCTAATTTGATAATCAATCCAATGATCCAAACCCTAATTGGATGTCATGGATTTTGATGATGAAATGGGAAAATGGTCTCAAGATCGTTTGGAGATCATACAAACGACCTCAAGACCATTTGGGGGTCATTCAAAACCATTTGAGGTCAGGTCATATCATGTAATGATGATGGTTCACTGATTTCAATTGAATTGGTTCCACAATGTCAAACATTGATGGTTCGTCAGTTTCAAAACCCTAAGTGATGGTTTCTTGATTATCAACCCTAGATCAATTGGGTTCAAAACCCTAATTGAAGGTCCAATTCAATGGTGAATTAGTGATTCAATTGAAGAATTAATTGGTGGCCCAATTGATAGTTGGTCCATGGATCGGAACCTTGATTCGATTAAGTGTGGAAAACCTTTTTGGTCCATTCGGTTTTGAGAGGGTTTGGACCAAACGGTCTCAAACCGTTTGGAGACTCAAGATCATTCGGTTTCAAGATGTGTTGTCTAAACGGTTTCAAGAACCAACTTTGCTAAACAGTTTCAAACCGTTTGAACTTACTTGGTCAAGACCGTTTGAGGTCTAAGTGACCAAAACTTTTTGAGGTTCAAATTGGTTAAACCATTTGGACACTTAATATGAACAAAGGTCAATTATATACTTGATTGGTAATGATGTAGACCAATGGTGGTTATGAAGGTTAACCCTAACTGTGTGTACTTAATTAAAGGGCTGACCTAGATCAATATTAGAACAGTTAACATCCTAGAGAGGATGATAGAGAGAGAAAGAATGAGAGAGATGATTGCTTACATCATAAGCCCTAATTCTCTCATTATGAATAAATATGTATTCATGATTTGATCCATAATAATGAGATCATGAAATCCTCATTTAAAAGATTGATGTACCTTGACCCTAATCTAGGGCAAGGCTATGTGAGACCCTAATTTAAGGCAAAGTTCAATGAAACCATAATCTAGGGTGATGATGTAACCCTAACTTAGTGTAACAATGTAAGAAACCCTCATTTAATGGGAATTGTACATCCTAACCCTAATTTGGGTATGACGTAAGAGAGACCTTACTTGGATGTGAACGATAAACCTTAATCCCTAAAATGGGGTAAAGGTGCATGAAACCCTAATATAGGGTAGTGCTACTAATGCTATGTGAAGCCTTAACACTGGGTGATGTGTTGTGAAATCTTAATTTCACATAATACTAGGTGAAACCCTGATATAGAAGGATGAGTCCATATTATTGGCAATGGTTGTATAATCTAAGTGAGTGACTAATGACCAATACATTACATGATAAATGTGATGAACTGGTGCATAAAGTATTAGGATGGGGAATACCCTAATACAAGCTAAGTGGATGAACTCAAGTAAGATAAAGGTGTTGAGGGAAGTGATACATTAAGATATGATAGATATCACAACCAACACCCCAATACGGGTATACCTTGATGTGTTATAAGTCCAATATTATTGGATGAATGACACATAAGATGTGTCATGTCAATTGTTACATTGAGATGTAATGCACCCTATTGAATATAGGCTAGCATGCCTTATGGAAAGGTTAATCCAAACCTATAAACTATGATGTAATCATATTCTGGTAATGATGAGAGAGAAATTCATATTGTGCGTTGATACTTCATTTAATGATGAATGATAAGAATAAATAAATATGATTGAATACTTATGCTATCCATATTGAGTCCTAGCTGTGTGAAGCAATGGAACATGACTTGATCATTAACAATATGATCTTGAGAACCTATATGGTTATTCATACGAAACCCTAATACAGGGTAATGCCATGTGAAACCCTAAAATAGGGTAATGCTAGGAGAAACCCTAATACTGGGTAATGATATGTTAAGTCCTAACACAGAGTAATCCTATGTGAAGCTCAAATACAGACTAATGGGTTATGAATGTAATAAGATAACCCTACCCTTGTATTGCATGGTATAGATATGTAATTGTATCATGATTACTAATCATGCAGGTACGTTGAGATGATGAGAATAGCCAGGTTTGGGCTATGATGTTCTGTATATTGAAAATGTTCTATAGGCCTTATAAGCCTTCATATGCTTTATTGCTTAGTGAGAGGTAACCTAGAATTAATGAGTCATGTGTGCCATATGATGTTCTAACTATTAAGATTGTTTATGAGCTTCATAAGCCATAATATGCCTTGTTGTCTATTAAGGGGTAATAAGAGGTGATATGAGCTTTGTGAACTATGTGCAATGCTTTGTGTAGCGAGAATTATAATGTCCTTGGTCAGATGACCTGAAGGTATGAAGTTACCTAATAAGTGGTAACAAGTGTTCTATGATGAGATAAGGGTTCAAATACCCAGATTCTATAATCATGATGATGAACTTGTTAAGAAGTGGAAATGTACTTGATGAGTTGAGAGATTAATATCCCAATACTTTATGAAAAGAGTATGGCTACATGCCATGACTCCACTATGACAATGCCAGGCATTAGATATATGATCTAAGCCTGAAGAGAGTTAATGATGTGGTGATGATTCTATAGTGAATAAATGTTATACATATTCTTCATAGTCCTTAATGGATGAGTGACATATTGCTCTATCAAGTTATAGCTGTAATGCTTTTGATAAGAATAATGTTCTAATCTATTAGACATTGAATTAACTACTGTCAAACAAATATGATTCCTCTGTTCATATCTATCTTCTTTAGCTACAATAATAATGTTTCTGGCAGAGAGTTATATCTCTCGCTGGGGCAATTTACAATTGTCTCACCCCTGTGGGAACCACATTTTTAGGTGGATGCGAACGAGGAGGCAGGAATCCTTCAGTAGGAGAAGGACACCAACAACATCAGCAGGGACAGCAGTGAAGTCTCAGGTGGAGACACTGGTTGTTATGCCTTGTTTAGATATATATAGAAGTCATATGTGTCGTCTTTGTACTCTTAGGTCCTCGGAGTAGTAGTTAGTACTTTCCATATCTTGGCTCAGTGCCTCGAGATTTTTATACTGCATGTGCTTAGTTTAACAGGGCAGTTGATGCTTGTAATTCATAAAAAGAGATGATACAGTAAATGTACCTTTAAACCAGAATGTAAATGTGTTACTTTGGTTCTATGTGAGAAAGTTTTCCTTTGATGGATCTCTTGATAAAAAGGTTTTAATTTTTAGTGATTTTCGGTAATCCACTGCTTAGTGAATGCTTCCGCATTAGTTAATTATGTTTTTGTGAGTTGTATGCCACAATTAAGTAGTATCAGAGCTCTAGGTTCGCTGAGTCTACAGAGACATAGGACTAAGGTTGTTGAGTCTGTTCTAAATGTCTTCCAATTTATCTAATAGTATCTTCTGCTCACATAGGAGAAGAAGAACTTGAAGATGTCTGGACCACATGAAGAACATGCTGCTAAGAGCAGTGCTTCTAAGAGCAGTGTCGTTGCACCAGGAAGAGGTGCAGGAGACCATGATAGGGAGGAGCCCGTACCTGAACAACCCCAGTTCAATCAAGCTGACATGGGGAACCCAGCCTTTCAAGCCATGTTTGGACAGTTTATGGCTGCCATGACTCACATGACAGATAGGATGCTAATACCTACACCTAGGGTACCAGCCCACCATGAGGGTTATGGAGCCGGAAAGACTTTTGAGAGACTTCGTCGGGTTGGATCCATAGATTATGCTGGTACATCTGATCCAGCAGATGCTCATTTGTGGCTGACAGAGCTGGAAAAGGCTTTTAGGATCCTTGATATCCCTGAAGTTGAAAAGGTAAGACATGTTGTGTACCTCCAAAAAGGGAGTGCTGGTCATTGGTGGATGATAGAAGAAGATAAGAGACCAGGTGAAGAAATTGGATGGGAGGTATTCTAATGATAATTCGTTAGTAGATACTTCCCTAAGACGTATCTAGATGAGAAGATCTCTCAATTTGAGACGATCAAACAAGGACATATGAACGTTAGCGAGTATGAAGCTAAGTTCATGGAGTTGTTGCGGTTTTGTCCGCAAATGGCAATTGATGAGGAAAGAATTCGACATTTTGAGAAGGGGTTGAACGCAGAACTGACCACTCCTGTATCTGCTTTAGAGAACAGGGAGAGGTTTGCCACCTTTGTGGAGTCGGTAAGGAGGATAGAGAGGTCTAAAATTGAGAAATGACAGACTAGTGGCAAGAAGGTGTGCACTCAGTCTCAAGGATAAGGGTCCGAAAGTTTTAAGAAGCTGAGATTTTCCGCATCGACAACATCATCGAGATTCCATACCCAGACATGATGGACGTCAAGTAGGGGTAGGGATCATAGTAATGTTCCAAGTAGAACCCCCGAAATAGAATCAACATCGATAATTGGATCTCACATACCCTATTTTGCACCCAGGGTCTGTTACCAATGTAGACAACCGGGACATTTAGCAAAGGATTGTCCAGACGGGAATTCGATGATGACTCAACCCCAGGGGCAGAGTCAGCAAGGCTCACAAAGGAGGCAATTTTCTAGTAACAATAGAGGACGTGGACATACATCCCAGACAAGTCAGATGAAATAGATTCATTCTGATATTTCATTTCCTGATTCTATGTGTTAAAAATAAGAAAGTAATTGTTTTTTAACTTCCTTTAACCGGTCCTATAGGGACAAAAGGAAGAAGAGAACTTACATTTTACTCAGTGCTCCTTAAAAATGCTTTATAATCTCTCTTATCTGTGTAATAAAAGATGAGATATAGAAGTGATGTCTGAAGAAAATTCAGAAATGAAAAATCATGTGTGTATAATGATATGAAAAGTGAGGAACATGATAGTAAATAAAGTGCATACTACCTAATCTCAATACTTGTATACCCTAGCCAGGTATATGATTATTGTAGATAAGGCAAGTATGAAACTCTTAGATTGTTATCTTTTTATTACTTTGATCAAGTAGTCATTCTAAAACAATCTAGAGAGTATAATGTAATTAAATAGGAAGAGCTAAGTGAACATTCCTAATTAAATAGGAAGAGCTAAGCGAACATTCCTAATTAAAGACAAAAGCTAAGTGAACATTCCTAATTAAATAGGAAGAGCTAAGTGAACATTCCTAATTAAAGAGAAAAGCTAAGTGAACATTCTCAATTAAATAGGAAGAGCTACGTGAACATTCCTAATTAAAGAGAAAAGCTAAGTGAACATTCTCAATTAAATAGGAAGAGCTAAGTGAACATTCCTAATTAAATAGGAAGAGCTAAGTGAACATTCCTAATTAAAGAGAAAATCTAAGTGAACATTCTCAATTAAATAGGAAGAGCTAAGTGAACATTCCTAATTAAAGAGAAAAGCTAAGTGAACATTCTCAATTAAATAGGAAGAGCTAAGTGAACATTCCTAATTAAATAGGAAGAGCTAAGTGAACATTCCTAATTAAAGAGAAAAGCTAAGTGAACATTCTCAATTAAATAGGAAGAGCTAAGTGAACATTCCTAATTTTTGATGGAGTTTTGCAACGCCACTAAAAATCCTAGAGATGATGAATCTCTAGGTTTAGCCTTGCTTGTACTATGGTAAGATCTCCACCCACGTGTGCTAGGACACGCGGAAGTCTTATCGTAGTATAGTTAAGGGTCGAATCCTCGGGACAACGGTCTTGATTAGAATTAATCAAGATGGAAAACGTTTTAGTCGTACCTAATTACTTAACGGTTGATATTTAGATTGAAAGTTTGATTTGGTTGTTTAAACTAAGTGCGAGGAAAGCAAAAGCAAGAAAGTAGAAATTAGGGTTGTAAACAATGATTAAAAACCACTAGGATGTTATCGGGTTTCACGCCACTACACATGGATCAAAACGTGCAACATAATAAAACAACCTGCAAGAGATTCTAATTAGTTAGTATCTTGTAGACTTAGTTTCTTTTCGGATAACTAACTACGAGAAGTGTGGAGTATTGCAACGCCAACCATCCCAAAATGAATGGTCACTTGCTTTGCATTACTTCTTCACAAAGTGTGTTCCTCGACCTTGCCAAGGTTGCACTTTCATACGTCAACTGATTCCATTTCATTGTATGAAAGTGCAACGATGAGAGTGAGTTTACTCCACTCATGAAAGCACTCCTAGATACCGAAATAGACGTATGGTGACTACATACATCCAGAACCAACTTTCAATCGATATTCAGATCTAAGGGTACAAACGTAGACAATTCATACCGAAAGACAATATGTAATACAAGTTGATGATCAAGCAACAAGCATTCATTTAACGATTGATGTTGAACTGAAAAGGAGAGTATCTCTATTGCAAACAGTTGAATTACATTGCATGAAATGAAAACATGGGTAGCGGGGCTACTCCCCGCACCCTAGTGAATGAGACTACTCGCTCATATCAAGAACAAAGAAGGAGGCGAGAAGAGAGAGAAAGAACGTCATCTCCACGGAGGAGGGAAGGATGAACCCTTGGTGAAGAGAGCAACAATCTTCGCACTTCGTGGATGCTTTGATGATGGATCTTATCTTCCCACCTTCTTTGTTGTTGAGAGAGAAGGTAGCTTGAAGATGGAACGTGGATCTCAAACCGGCAGCCTTGGGGTGATGGATGAAAGATGGGAGTGCTCTGGAACTGGAGAGGCAGCCTTTGGGCGTCTGAGAGTTCTCTTCTTTTTGAGGACCCCTTTGGATCTTATTTATAGGCTTAAGTGGAGCCCAAACGGTCTTGAACCCGTTTGGGTGCTGAACACGTTTGGCCGCTGAACCGTTTGGTCCTTGAACCCATTTGGGCGCTGAACTCGTTTGAGCGCTGGACCCGTTTGAGCACTGGACTCGTTTGGGCGCCGAACTCGTTTGGGCGCTGAACTCATTTGGGCGCTGAACTCGTTTGAGCGCTGGACCCGTTTGAGCACTGGACTCGTTTGGGCGCCGAACTCGTTTGGGCGCTGAACTCGTTTGAGCGCTGGACCCGTTTGAGCACTGGACTCATTTGGGCGCTGAACTCATTTGAGCGCTGCACCCGTTTGAGCACTGGACTCGTTGGGCGTCGAACTCGTTTGGGCGCTGAACTTGTTTGAGCACTGGACCCGTTTGAGCACTGGACTTGTTTGGGCGCCGAACACGTTTGGGCTTATGCGGTCTCGGGACCGTTTAGAGTTCATGCGGTCTTGAGACCATTTAGCCTTAAACGGTCTTGGGACCGTTTGGCCTTAAATGGTCTTGGGACCGTTTGGGGTTTTTGTAATTTTTTTATGTTTTTCTGCAAGGAAAAAGAAGAGAAAAGTTAATCTATTGATGTGTCAGCAATAAGGTAAAGATTTAATGATCCTTCCTAATTTATTTAAGAAAGAGTATGGAAAACAAGGGGAAAACTAATAAAATAGCATCACAAAGTGAGAGGTTATCACCCCCCCTAACTTAGAGTCTAGCTTGTCCTCAAGTTAGATAGAGCTAAGGCATGCAGTGGTGAGGTGATTTTATTTAGTTAGGGTTTCCATACTCTTGTTTCAATTCTCAACCTGAGTTCTCCTCAAATCATATCGGATCTTATTGCTTGCCTTGACTCTTTCAGGTTTTTGAGAGATGCATGGGTCTCAAGTTCCTTCCGTATCCCGTAGCTTGCATTGGGACCACTTTTTATTCTATGCATGTTGTTGACTCTAATCAGCTTTATATCTCTCTGAGGAACCTACCGGTAACTAGAGTGGGTATGAGGGTTGGCTAAAGGCTTAAAGTGTAACTCTCCCTTTTTGTGGGAGAGGGCTTGTCTATGCTTTTTAGAAACCCACTACCGGGAACGACACACCTGCCTTCATGAGAGCAGCTGAATGTACCGGCCGGGTGAGCTCTTTATTAGCCTTCTCTTATATTTAGAAACCTTAGGGTCCCATTATCGGGCACGACACATCTGCCTTTATGAGGGCAGCTGAATGTACCGGCCGGGTGAAACCTTTATTGGCTCTTCTTATAAGTCCTTATGCATGGCACAACTCTCATGTTTTTATTCAACACTCTGGCTTTTATTCGAAAAACTCACAGGCTTGGGATTTGGGGATTGCTTTTGGAATTTATTTTGGGCGGCCAAGCCTCTTTTATTTGAAGAGAGAAAAGTTGTTCTTAGAGTTTTTCAACATGCACTTATTGTGTGGTCCGGTTGCAAGACTTATTAATTCGGAAGTTGCCTGATATCCCTCTCGTCCTTGAAAGCTCGGCTTATTTCTGCCTTGATATAGACCTTGTGGAGAGTCAGATATAGAAGTGAAACAAAATCATGAAAACCCAAGGTGGAGAGATATTATTAAGTCGCCATTGTATGTCTAAGTGCTATTCTACTTTTGAGGACTAACCTGATTCTAAAGTTAGCTGAGGGTGACTTTTATTCTAAAGGTGAACCATTCTTAAGAAGCTAAAGGTGTAATGGAAACTGAGAAAATTTATACAAGAAAAAATAGGAGAAGATGGAGAAAGAAGGATATAGAGATGATGCCTCGCCCTTGTCTAATGTACCCCCCTAACTTATCACACACTCTGTCCTCAGAGTGTCAAAGTGATAGGTGGAGTAGTACGAGGACAAGGGCCGCAGGTTAAGTGAATCCCGTGCTTGCCCCTGGTGCTTGAAGGAGTTTAGCTGCAAATTGTCCTCGCAGGGCGTGATAGTCTACGTCAATCATATCCTCTACTGGTTTCTGAAGAACGATGATGGTGTAGATCCAATAAAGGACATGGAAGCCGCAGTCGTTTGATTGTCGAATTTGTTGGGGACACTTGTTGCAGAAGGAAGGGCGGTGAAAATGTTCTTTGTCATAAGCTTTTGTGTGCTGACTTAGGAAATCGATTAATTTTTCAGCACATTCTTTCGCTACTTCCTCCGTGGGCGTTTTTGGCGTCACGACATAATTCTTCTATTTTGGATTGTACTGGCTGTCGGAACTATTATAAATTGTAATTGTTCCTTCTGGTAGGTTTGTTGCCAGGAGCAACCAGTGTTCATGATAGAGGAAGGGTAGCATGATGAACTTCGGCGTTGTGTGTTGTAGATAGGAGATTAGTGTTTCATCTGCGCCGAAGTGCTTTAGCTTTAAAAGGTCATCCTTCAAATAAGGAGACGCCATATATGTTGTGGGGTTATCTTGGCCTAGGAGAAATTGGTAGGCGGCCATTAGGCTTACAGAGAGTGATCCTTTAAATTGTAAAGTTTCTCGAAGAGTGTCTGCCATTATGAGAATGTCACCAGACATGGACACGAGTTCATCTTTCTCGGCAGAAAGCCTTGACATGATGAGACGTAGTTCGTAGTCGGAGAGGCCTTTGCAAGCACTGAGATCAAAGTCTGGGAAAGATGGTTTGATGGAAGATAAAGGATCAATGTCGTCTTTGCTTTGCTCGGTTGTTGAGGCCGGTTCCTTTGATTTCTCTGACTCCTTCAGAGCTTGTCGGAAGGGTCGCCGCTGCGGTCGCTGGATAGAGGAGAAGAGGTAGCGAGGGACATCATCTGGTGCCATCGTCGGGTCCTTGAAGAACCGTCTATCACAGATGAGCTCCATGGCATAACGTCCTCGTAAAGAATGAAAATCTTCAGCAACCAGAGCAGAGAATGGGATTTCTTGGTTCAGCGCTTGGATGTGACGTATGGTGCAGAAAGCGCAATCCCCGGATTCCTCGTCAGCTTGGACTTGCGGGTTTATTATTTTGAACCAAGGCTGGCTCCAGTTGTGGCGGAGAGATGGACATGCAGCCCAAATTAGCTTAAGCAGCTGAAAGGGTATACATCTTGCTTCACCGACTGCTTCACCCATAAAGTTTATTGTACCGGCGGGTAGCTCAGCGCTGCAGAAGTTATAAACTGTGGCATCCCGAGCCTCGGTATCAACAATCATGAATAACCAATGATTTGAAACTTGGAAGGGCACGGTAAGATAACGTGCTCGTCGTGCTAAACCGGTACGCAGACGTTCGATTGATTTTTCTTTGATGTCCTTGTATAGCAGGCCCAAAGATAGGGCAGGCGAGGGATTAAAAACAGGCTGCTGCCGCTTATGACTTCTGTACATTTCTATACAGTTGGCGAGAAGGACACGGAAGATAGACATTGGCATCGTCGACCGAGGTCGCATAATGTTGCGGAAGGCTTCACGTGTCATCTTGCGCTTTGTTTTAGCATTGTGGTAGATGATATCGTCCCCTGCTTTTGCATCGTCCACGATAGTGTTCAGTATAAAAATATCCTGAGAATCTAATGTGGAGATGGCCGCCATATCTAGGTCATGCATTTTGTGCGGTAGGGGTGGTGGATGACCGGCCTAAATCGCGCGTCCTAAAATTGGAGGCGTATTTGAGGTAGTCGAGCCTTCACATTTATAACCCGAATCCTTCTAGGCCCCCGCAACTTTGTTTACGGGGTCGAAGTAGTCATACGGGGTCGAACACAGGGACAAGGTGGGTTGTGTTGACGACTCTGAATCGACACTCTACACTCCGGTGGATATAAAGAGATAATGAAGTTCCCTGAAGGGAACAACCAGATGTCACGATTAAATCAAGGAAAACTATCTCCAACTGGAGTTACGAGAAAGATTAAGATTTTGTCATTTAGCAATTTTTAGGAATTTTCATGCAACAGAGAATAGGAAGGTAAACTGCAGTTAAGGCGTAATGCAAGGGATAAGACTTTTAGAAAGATAAGCGGTAGCAGTAACACCCTGCACCCCTCCTCTCAGAGCGGGTGCCTCTAACCAAGCTTCAACACCCCTCTCGAGGTTGCTGGACTCAAGTTAGAGTGGAATGATACTAAAACAACTCCGTTCCGGGCACTCTCGTACTCCAGAATCAGACCGAACACTAGAGCCACAACCCAACTCTCGAAGTAGTTGCGACGGGAAAGACGATTCGGTAGCTAAGCGAAACGCGATCCAAAACATGCAAGCTAGAGTTCAGATATCCAACACAGTAGTTACCCAATCATAAGGCACTAAGCATTAAACAAAGAGCAATTTAGCATTTCTATTTCTATCAGCAATAAGGGTCTAATACAATGCATAAGCTAAGAATTTAAATAACAGAATTAAAGATAGATGTCGCCTTCTTGATGTAGAAGGGCGACAGACTACTACTACTCCCAGCCCGATATCGTCCAGGGACCTATCCCGATACAGCCGTGTCGGGTGGCACGAACTCTCGGATGGCACGCCTGACGGACGACTATATCGTTCGAAGACCCTGGCCGATACGCTCATGTCGGGCGGCACACCCTCTCAGGCGGCACGACTGACGGGCGGAGCGTATCGGGTTCGGTATCGTGTCGGCCATGGATTTACATATACTACTGTCGGGCATTGTTGTCAGGCACTCGTGTCGCGAATCTACGTCGGCCGATATCGGCCCTCAGTGTCGTCCGGTACAGTCCTAGGTGAACCGATCCCCTCCCTCTCGGGATGAGGAAGAGCTCACCTAGTGTCGCCCGGTACGAGCACTGGGGCACGATACGGTTGCTCTCGCACTTCTCTCGCAGATCGCTCAAGTCCCCAACTGTTTGAACGGGGAACTGGCTAGCCGTCCCGACCTATCCAACTTCCGACGTCTCCGACCTGTCTTTTCGGCTTCCTGTAGCTGCTATTTATACCGGCGGTTGAAGGAGTTATGGTGCTGGAAACGCCACGTAGCCCCCTTATACGTCGGTCGATGGATGTGGACGGCCTATACAGGTATGTCTTCGGCACGAGGCGCTGGATATCGGTCACGTGGCTGGCGGCACGCCTGCCGGTGGGTGGTCGTGTCGCTCGACGAGCTGGGTCGTCGGGCGGCTTCGGCTCCCTGTCGGGTAGAAGGTGTGTCGGCCGGTACGTCCCTTTCGCAAGGCGCCCTTCTCCGCCGATCATTCTTGTGTCGCCCAGCCCCTGTCGGGCTGGGTTGCATCGGGCGTCAGGAAGGTCGAGACAGGCTTAGGCTTATTGTGGGCCGGAATCGGCCTTATTGCACAAAAACGAGGAAAACCCTGTAAAAGATAGGAAAAATTGGAATAAGGGCGTTGCTTGGCCAATTATTGCGAAAATGCTAATAAAATAGAGGAAAATAGCAGAAAAGGGTAGTTTTGATAACAGAATAAAGGGCAAAAACGTCACAAAATTTGGTGTTATCAACTCCCCCAAACTTAGCTTTTTGATTGTCCTCAATCAATATTTAAACTAAACTTTTGTGTTGCTTCTTTTTGCACAACAAAACTTTAAGGCTAAAGGGTAGCACAAGATTTGCGATGTCTTGGAGGTAATGTTGTCTTAAAGCGAGCAAAAGACCTTGCCCTACTTGCCTTATTATTTAAGTAAAAATTTTCTTCTCCACAGCTTCAGCGAGACTTTGGTGTATGATTCCGAAGTTAGCTTCCACACCAAACAGCTTTATTTTAAGGGCAGAAAGTTGTGTATAGGGTAGGCTAAGGCTTTTTGGGTTTTTCTTCTTGTTTCCCATCAGTCCATCCAGGTAAGGGTCCGTTAACGGGCAAGCGGTCCCTGCAGTCCAAGCCAGTTCGCTTTAGAGCAGTGATTTCACATCCTACGTACCACTGCCCCGGATCTACCATGCCTAAAGATGGGTACTTTTGGAAAACAAGGGTGTATATATATTTTTTTTTTCTTTTCCTTTATTGGGCAAAACTCTCATACTTTTATTCACACTCATAAGGCTTCTTTCTCTTTTTGGGATTTTTGCTGGGTAAGGGAAAACAAAAGAGATATCTGCTGTTTGGGCAGCTTTTTCCTTCTCCATACTCGTCTCTTAGCTGTTTGCGAGATTATTATTTTTCGAAAATTTTTGGATGGCAAGGCACAATCTTTTGTTTGTTTGAGACAACATTATCAGAAAGATATAACAGAACTTGTAACTCGTTAAAATATACAGAAAGTAAACTTTGCAAGAAGTCACAACAGGTTTTTATTATTATTACAACAACTTTGTACATATGCATAGGGGACAAAATAAGCAAAATTTTCAAAATTTTCAAAAAATTTGGTATAAACATATATATGTACACATGATATAGGAAAGAACAAAAGGATAAAGAACAAAAGAATAAGGAATTTAAGATAAAGAACAAAAGAATAAGGAATTTAAGTCAGAGAGATCAGAGGATTTTTGTACCTCCCTCACTGGTACATGGTACCCCCCCAAACTTACTCCACACTCTGTCCCAGAGTTGTGAAGTAGATGAGGTAAGGAAATGTTAATCAGTGAGGGTTAGATGATCAGCGCGCCTGGGCTAGCTAAGAGCTCCCACACATATTCTCCTCTTTTGCTGTGATAGTCGATGTGGAGGAGCTGATCAGGCGTTGCCTCGTTTGCCATCCATTCCAGGACAAAGATGCCGCAGTCGTTGGATAGTTGAATTTGCTGCGGGCTGCGGTGGAAAAACTGGAGTTCATGCCAGCTTCTTGCTTGCATTCCTAGGAATGGTTGTATCAGCGCTGCTATATCGACATAGTACTTTCGTACTAATCGTTCGAGAGATGTCAGCGCTGTCGATGTACAAGGCACTGGATGGTCTTTATTGCTGTCCGAGCTTTTGTAGAAAATCCCTGCTCGTTGTTGGGTGTACACCGTTAAGAGCGTCCAGTGGTTGTTGTGCATGATTGGAAGGAGAATGGTATCCGGGACTCTGCATTCCAATTCTGCTAGGAAGGCTTCCTTTGCCCCTTGTTCATCGGCTAAGCAAATGTCGTTGAACAACATTGGATCTGCTATGTATGCGTGTTCAGACTTGTTTCGTAGTATCTGGATGTAGGCGACCGCCACAGATAACGCCAGACAACCTCCCTCTTTTACCATGTCCCTTAAGTCGTCAATCGGGACTATGACATCGCCTGCCGAGTAAACTATGTTTGCAGGGTTGGAGTCAGCCAACTTCATGTGGATTTCGTTGACCTGTTTTTGCGTGAGGGTAGCGCATGAGAAACGGTCGAAGTTGTGGATTGACTCCTCTAGGTTCTGGGGCGAGGCATGTTCGTCGTGTCCGAAAACTTGCCGTAAGATGTTTATTTGTTTGCCTGCCCCACAGACGTTCATCTCTGCTTCTGCTTCTTTTTCAGGAGGGCTGCTGTGCTGAGATGACTCTTCTTCTTGTTCACTATCTAGCAGCTCTTCTGGTATCCCCGCGTCTCGGAAGTAGCGCTTATCCTTTATCAGCAGCAATGCATATTTGCTTCTGAGATTGTAGAAGTTAGAATCCTGGAGTTGCTTGAAGTATCCGAAGATATGTATCATCTCCATGGCTCTGAGGACTACGAATGCGCTATTTCCACTTCCCTCATCTTCTTGGACTGGGAAGTCCTTTAGTGAGTAGAAATTCCAGACGTCGCTGTGGCGCTGGACTCCGTATTTGATGACCCGGTGGAGACGTAGCGGCAGCAGTCTTAGCTTTACGTCCTTTGGGAGTAGGAACGTACTTCCTGTGTGCGGGACCTCTTTGCTGCAGCAACAATGCAGTTGGACATGATGATTTCAGAGGTCGGCAATGCACATGAACCAGTTGTTTCTGTGTTTGTAAGGGGCCAGCACTAGTTTTGGATTGTGCACTTCAATGTAATCCAACATACTTTCTACCTGCGTAGAATTGTACAACCCCATCATTAATCTTCTTGCTAGGGATGGGGTGGCAGCGTAAACTGTATGTTGGTTGTTCTTGTCGGCATTTTCTACAATGGCCCCTTGTAGCACTCTGAACAAACTCTTCCCTACGACGGCCTTGGCGCGGAAGATGTTTCTCAGAGTTCCCCGCTGTACCGAGAAATAACCGTCGCTCTAGAGTACCTCTTCCTCGTCAGCTTGCGATCTTAGGACCATGTTGAGCAGTTTCTGGTCTCTGATTGTTAGATATCCTATGACCCTTCTGTCAAAGTCAGCCATTTCGAAAGAAGGTATCTCTGTCGGTGCGGAGAAATCGGTGATGTCGGCCCTTGAACTCCTTCCTCTGGGGAGGTGTCTTTCGTTTGCGGTGCGGATGTCCCCCCTTTCTCCCTCAGATTTGTCAGAAGAGCCCTCCCCGATGCTGATATCTTCGTTGTTATCCTCAGCTTCGTCAAAGGGGGCTGAGGGAGCGGCCTCATTCATGTCAAAATGGCTTTCTTGTCTGGAAGGAGCTTCATAGCCTTGCCCTTGTGAAGAATTTCCTCCGGTTGCTGATGACGATCTGCTGGAGGAGGAGGTGGATGATGACGATCATGACGACGCTCTTGACGACAAGGATTGAGAGCCCGGACCAGGAGGCGACGACGATCTTCTCGGCTGCCTTGGGCGTGGATGGTCGTCCTCCCTGTTCAGCCTCCCCTCGATCTCGCTAAGGCGCTGCAGAACTTGTTGAAGCGTGGCATTCACTGCCTCTAGCTGGCCAGGTAGGCTGGATAAAGCCAGCAGCTCTCGTTCCTGCCTATCCAGCCTCTGTTCGAAAAACGAAAACTTGCGGGTTAGGGAAAGAAATGTAGTAGAATGGTTTTCTGTTACCTCCCGCAAGAAATCGAGTTCTTGTCCTAGCATCATTCCGAGCGAAGGAGGGTTTTCCGCTTGTCTCCCCCTTGACCTCGAAATGCTCCTCCCGCGCGAAGGTCTACCTGACGAGGCAGAACCTACTTCTATTGTCCGCGCGGCTGATGCTTCTGGGCGAGGTGTCGGTGCTGCCCCGCCCTCTTGCTGTATCGGAGGAGACCGTGTTGTGGGGGACGGAGGCTGCCCCATATCGACGTTGTCGACGATCTCCTCAACAACTGCAACAGGTGACTTTGGTGGTGGTGTCGGCGTCACCTGTGCTCTTTCGATCTCCATTTGTAGGATATCGGCGAATACCTCATTGCTGACATCCGGTTGTAATTCATCAGTTGCCCTTAAGGGCGCAGTAGAAACTACGGGGACTGCAGCCGTCTCTCTCGCTGCAGTTCCAGTCCTTGTCTCGGCGACCTCCACGATCGTCGGTTCTTCTCTTGCCACCGCCGGCCTTGCTTTCGTGGCTGTCATTCGTGGCTCCGAGGCAGTGGGCCGCTCGGCAGGAGCTGTTGAAAATACGTCCTGCCGAGTACCCAGCGGGATGGGGCCCCTGGTGACCCCCCGCTCTTGGCTTCTTGGGGGCGGAGCGCAGCTTGCGCCCGCTGCCACAGCCTCGATCTCGGCTGTGGTGAAGACTAGCTTTTCTGCGTCGTAGGCGGCGCAACGAGGAAGTGGAAGAAGGATCTTTGTCCGTGCGAACTTGTAGAAGTAACTCCACCCCTCCTTCTTTATTATACCCGACCTCATGAGGTACTTGAGGTCGATCAACTCGTCCCCTCTCGTTCTTGAGAGGCTGCGCGGCTCACGCGGGTATCCTAACCCCACCGCGATTAGGTTCACGATGCCACCCATGCAATATTCCTTGGTGGCATCCTTTATTGGGTGCAGCCTGTTCAGCAAGAAGCGCCCCAGGTTGATAGTTCAGCCCTCCATCATGTGCCACATGACGTGGAGTTCCTCGGAGTAAATGTTGCTGGACTCATTCTTGCTGAAGAGGAGGCACGCCACCAGCTTGTGTATTATCCTCCAGAAGCACGAGTGCACTGCCGCCACCTTGCTCCCGGGTTTGAAAGATGACTCCCCGGTTAGCTTTTCCCAGATATCTACGGGGTTGAATCCGTCTTCTTCGGTGATCCTTGCACCGTTATCTAGTCTCCTTCTCTCCTCTTCACTGGAGGAGAAAATCTGGTTGAGCAGCTTTTCCGAAATGACGTGCTCTGCATTGTAAAGTCGCCCCTGGAGTCTGTCTGCTCCGCCATACTGTCTGGCTTCAGCAGGTGTATTCTTTACTCGGTGAAGGGACGCCATGAACTCCCTTGTGAGCTCGGTGTAGGAGGCGGATAGGCTGAAGAAGATTTGCCTCAGACCGGCTACAACAAGTACGTCCTCCAGTCTCCCGAAGATGCCCAACTGCATGAAGGATGACTGGTGGCCGAACCTGCTAGGCCTGTAGAGCTTGGCTCCTAGCTCAGCATATCGACATCTGTGCTCTTCATCTCTTGGCACGAACCTTCCTGGCGTGTGCTCCAGGGGTTTGTTGTCGGAGCTGGTGCTGCAGCTGGAGTGGCCGCTTCTTCTGTCCTCACCCTCTTCCCAGATGTTGAGGGTCCAGCTGCTTCAGGGTTCGAGCGCTTCTGCCCGACTGTTGCCGCCTCTGCCTCTGGTTCGGTGACGACTCTCCTGCCTTGCTTGCCAACGAGTCTAACGGTTATCTTTGTGCGTGCCATCCCTATCATTAATCAAATAAATGCTATTTTGTTATCAACAGAAAAATTAATAAGGGGAAAGGCACCCCGGCACGACTGTATCGGGCCTTGAGACAAGATCAGGTAAAGCTTGCCCGATACAACCGTGTCGGGCGATACGACCAAAAGGAACTGAGTGCCCGGCATGGTCTTGAAAGAGCACTGCCCGGTACAAGAATAAACGGACGATACGGTCACTGCCCGACACAGATGTATCGGGTAGGTGCGAGAGAAGCGTGTCGCGCGATAACAGTACCGGGCGACAAGAAAAATCAACGTAAAATCCTCGCCCGATACATCGTACGCGATAAAGGTCCGTATCGGGTATGCTCGGGCGATAGGGCTGTCGCGCGATACCTTTGTTTTCCTTAAAGTGCTGCGCGTCACGGGATCGAAAGAGGTCTCTGCGCGACACGGGAGCGGAGGGCAGGAAAAGTACCGCGCGATACGGTAGCTGAAAAAGGTAAAATCCGGGAGCGCGACACGGTAAAGTTTTCGCCGTATATATAGCGGCCGGATGTCACGGTAAAACGTTCCCTCCCGAGACGGGCACAATCTGTAAGTCGGTTGGTGTGCCGCCCGATTCGGCCTGTAAAGTTGCTAGACCAGACTTCGCCCGACCGATACAAGATTTTTTGGGACAAGACTCCGAAGAAAAACCCACTTAGAGCAAGAGGCGACAGGCGGGTAAAACATCATTGGCCTAAGGCTAAACCCGGCCTCAGATGGTATTACCCATCCTGGAAAAACTAAAGCGGTGGCCCTTAAAACAAAAAGAGTCAGCACACGTGCGCATGCTCTGACTCGGGCCTTATTATAGTCCATAATGTTTGTAATGTCTGCCTTGCAAGAAAGTAAATAACATCCTATTCTAGGAAAATGAAACATGGGCTGCCTCCCGAGGAGCGCTGCATTTCCTGTCTACAGCTAGACATCTTTCAGCTTCTTCAATCTTGATCTATCTTTTAGCTGGTTCGGTGTTAGACGGGATCTTCCCTACAGGATTCTTCATAATCTCGGCGAGCTGCGCTAGCTGCTGGTCGATTTGGCGCTGATGTGTCTGCATATCTGCCAACTGGACCTGCAACGAGTTCAAAACCCCCGAGTTGGACAGCGCACTTTGCGCTAACTGGTGATTAACGGTGTCTTGTTTCTTGACAAAATCGAACAACTGGCCGATCACTTCGGATTGGTTCACCCCTTTCTCCTGTTCACGGGGCGGGCCTTGGTACTTTCCTGGTGCTTGGAAATTACCTTTTGCTGGCTGGAACTGGCTGTTCTTGGTGTATTGGCCTAATCCCCCTCTCTTTTCAAAAGGTTGCACGGGCCTGGCCAGGGTGTTTAGCTGATGCGAGTTCTCGGCCGCGTCTTTGTTGCCATAACTAAATCCAGGGTGGTCTGGTCTTTTGAAGCCCATGTAGGATACATTCTCGATCCTTTCTTCTTCCGAGTCGGAGTCGCTGTCGGTGCCGGGTTTGGTGTAGATACAGTTGTCTACCCCATGTCCTCCTTCACCACAGGTAACACATTTCATGACTTTCTCAACTTGCTTCTTCCCCTTTCCTTCATGATCCTTCAATTGTTTCACATCTGTTGCTATCCTTTGAATCTGAGAAGTTATGTTTTCCAGAGCCTTGGACTCAAGAGAGATTCCTTCCCCTGCCTTCTTCGCCTGCCCTCTATCGGATCTATCATAGTCAACATCGGCCTTCAACTCAGCCATGTTCCTAATGATCTTTTCGGACTTGCTTGGCTTCTTCCCTAAGAAGTCACTTCCTGCTGCCGCATTCAGCGATACCCTTTCATCGGGAGTTAGCCCATTGTAGAAGGTGGAGACCAGGAAACCCTTCTTGAAATTGTGGTGAGGGCAGTCCCTCTGATATTCCAGATATCGTTCCCAGGCGTCGTGGAGGTTTTCATTTGGCTTTTGCGTAAAAGACGTGATTTTTAACTTGTTTCTCATCGTCTTCTCCATGGGGTAGAACTTGTTTACAAATGCGTCAGCCAGTTCTCCCCATCCATTCAACGCTTGGTGGGGTAGCCCAAGGTACCATGATAGAGCCTTATCCTCTAAAGAGAAGATGAAACCCTTGCAGTAAATGACCTCTTGGGGAACCCCTCGCATCTTTATGGTGTCGCATATATTTTTGAAAGCATCAAGGTGATGGTAAGGGTTGTCGCTCTTAGAACTCCCCCTGAAGCTTTTATTTTGAATCATGGAGATCACAGATGGCTTGAGCTCAAAGTTTGTAGCATTGAACCTTGGGATGATAACGGGGCACCTAGATCTATTGGCCTTGGTAGAAGCCAATTCTCTCAGAGTTTTCTCTTCTTCCTCCGAGTCGTCACTGTTGCTGGCGTCTCGGCGTCGCTCCCGGTTATCATGATTCCTCCTGTGTCTCTGACGACGTCTATGCTGATGATGCTCTTCCTCATACCCTGGTGATTCTAGATCTTCTTGCCGCTCATGATCACTATACCGGTCGTTGTCTTCCGGTGGAGGCGAAGCTGGCCTCCCTCCTGGGCCTTCGTTTCCTAAATATGGCTCTACGCGAGGAGGCATGGTTGACAGTCTCAGTGTTCAGTAGATCAGAGTACCTGAAATCCGCATAAAAATCATGTTTAGAAAATTATAATTGGGGTAAAGAATAATAGTTAAAGTAAAAGAAAAAGAAAAAGAAAAAGAAGTGTTGTCAAGCCTATTTCTAAGCTTGAGGCACGAGAGTGTAGTTAGTGGATTCGAATTCGTCAACAGTGCCATTTGCCTTGTCCCCGGCAACGGCGCCAGAAAGTTGACCGGCCTAAATCGCGCGTCCTAAAATTGGAGGTGTATTTGAGGTAGTCGAGCCTTCGTATTTATAACCCGAATCCTTCTAGGCCCCCGCAACTTTGTTTACGGGGTCGAAGTAGTCATACGGGGTCGAACACAGGGACAAGGTGGGTTGTGTTGACGACTCTGAATCGACACTCTACACTCCGGTGGATATAAAAAGATAATGAAATTCCCCGAAGGGAACAACCAGATGTCACAATTAAATCAAGGAAAACTATCTCCAACTGGAGTTACGAGAAAGATTAAGATTTTGTCATTTAGCAATTTTTAGGAATTTTCATGCAACAGAGAATAGGAAAGTAAACTGCAGTTAAGGTGTAATGCAAGGGATAAGACTTTTAGAAAGATAAGCGGTAGCAGTAACACCCTGCACCCCTCCTCTCAGAGCGGGTGCCTCTAACCAAGCTTCAACACCCCTCTCGAGGTTGCTGGACTCAAGTTAGAGTGGAATGATACTAAAACAACTCCGTTCTGGGCACTCTCGTACTCCAGAATCGGACCGAACACTAGAGCCACAACCCAACTCTCGAAGTAGTTGCGACGGGAAAGACGATTCGGTAGCTAAGCGAAACGCGATCCAAAACATGCAAGCTAGAGTTCAGATATCCAACACAGTAGTTATCCAATCATAAGGCACTAAGCATTAAACAAAGAGCAATTTAGCATTTCTATTTCTACCAGCAATAAGGGTCTAATACAATGCATAAGCTAAGAATTTAAATAACAGAATTAAAGATAGATGTCGCCTTCTTGATGTAGAAGGGCGACAGACTACTACTACTCCCAGCCCGATATCGTCCAGGGACCTATCCCGGTACAGCCGTGTCGGGCGGCACGAACTCTCGGACGGCACGCCTGACGGACGACTATATCGTTCGAAGACCCTGGCCGATACGCTCATGTCGGGCGGCACACCCTCTCAGGCGGCATGACTGACGGGCGGAGCGTATCGGGTTCGGTATCGTGTCGGCCATGGATTTACATATACTACTGTCGGGCATTGTTGTCAGGCACTCGTGTCGCGTATCTACGTCGGCCGATATCGGCCCTCAGTGTCGTCCGGTACAGTCCTAGGTGAACCGATCCCCTCCCTCTCGGGATGAGGAAGAGCTCACCTAGTGTCGCCCGGTACGAGCACTGGGGCATGATACGGTTGCTCTCGCACTTCTCTCGCAGATCGCTCAAGTCCCCAACTGTCCGAACGGGGAACTGGCTAGCCGTCCCGACCTATCCAACTTCCGACGTCTCCGACCTGTCTTTTCGGCTTCCTGTAGCTGCTATTTATACCGGCGGTTGAAGGAGTTATGGTGCTGGAAATGCCACGTAGCCCCCTTATACGCCGGTCGATGGATGTGGACGGCCGATACAGGTATGTCTTCGGCGCGAGGCGCTGGCTATCGGTCATGTGGCTGGAGGCACGCCTGCCGGTGGGTGGTCGTGTCGCTCGACGAGCTGGGTCGTCGGGTGGCTTCGGCTCCCTGTCGGGTAGAAGGTGTGTCAGCCGGTACGTCCCTTTCGCAAGGCGCCCTTCTCCGCCGATCATTCTTGTGTCGCCCAGCCCCTGTCGGGTTGGGTTGCATCGGGCGTCAGGAAGGTCGAGACGGGCTTAGGCTTATTGTGGGCCGGAATCGGCCTTATTGCACAAAAACGAGGAAAACCCTGTAAAAGATAGGAAAAATTGGAATAAGGGCGTTGCTTGGCCAATTATTGCGAAAATGCTAATAAAATAGAGGAAAATAGCAGAAAAGGGTAGTTTTGATAACAGAATAAAGGGCAAAAACGTCACAAAATTTGGTGTTATCAGTGGCAGGGGAAGCTCTCGTGGAGGGGGGAGGGAGGTAGTTCTGGAGCTTCCTCATAGCCCTGTATGTCATCGTCTGAGTCCGAGGTAGAATCGAGCTCTTCATCAGTATCTAAACGCACTCGTTCTGATTCGTCCTCGTCATGTGGTGAAGCTGCTGGCATGTCAAGCATTGAGGGGGGTGGGACAGCTGTTGTGGGGGAGCTGGCACTGGTTCCTATTATACATTGGTGGAACTCAACGAAAGCCGCGTCTTTAGTAGCCTCCCCGATGGATCCCATAGCGGAATAGTCAAGAAATTGGTCCCCATATGACATGTTAACATTATCATTGTGTGGGGATTTGGGATCTTTATCACCGTCATGGTGATGCATCTGCTGTTTGGGTTCTGTTCCATGGCTGGGAACCTCCCCAGCATTATCTGGTGTATCAGAATCATCACTTGAGGAGGTACTGTTGTTGGAGTCAGCCGAAGAATCAGAATCTTCATCTTCATCATTTTCATTTGCTGCTGATTTATCCGTTGTTTTCTTATGTGCTTTCTTCTTGCACTGACGATGGATGGATTGAAGCTCGTCGTATGCCACTTGAACGTGCTCGTGTGTTTCGAGCAGTGCGTCATGGGTTTCCTTTAAATCAGAATAACGTGCTTCAGCCGAGAGGAGTCATGTTGTGAGGTCAGTTACTTGAGCTCATAGTTGAGTAAGTTCATTGGTTGATGACTCCTCTTGGCATTTGTGTAGCTGTGTGAGGGTGATGTTGATGTCATCCAAGCGCGTGCTGAAAGCTTGTTGTTGCTGCTTGAGCTCGCGGAGGGTCTCAGGCAGCGGTTGAGTCTGTATTGAGATCTTCTCGACTAGCTTTGCCATCGCATTGTGCTGGCTTTGGACTCCAAGGACCAGCTCGGGCAAGGTTTTGCAGTAGCCGTCGACGTGGTCAACTTGCTTAGCCACTGAAACTTGTCGTTGCTGGATTTCTTGGAGGATGCTTGGCAAGGCATGGTTTTGCTCGTCGATCTTGGCGACCTGCTTTGTTAAACCCTACACACAAGAAAAAATAGAATTTAATATGTTAGAAGGGTCGGTGAGGAGGTTTCGGATGGTGTCAAATTGTCGTCCGAATTCCTCACCGACGTTAGTGAAGGGGACCCCAGTGAGAGAAGGGTGGGGCGGCTGGGGTCGGGGTGGAATGGTGGTGGTAGTGTCATGCGGAAAGGACACTGTTGATGGTCCCGCAAACTGCGTAGTGACTGTGGAAGGGGTCACTAGCGGTGTTGGGGTGGCGGCGAATGAGAAGGGTGGTGACATATCCGGAGAGAAAAGTTTGTCCGGTAATGTTGATGGAAAGTTTGTTGAGGTGAAAGAAGTGAATTCGGGCGTAGTAGCGGAGAATGGGATGCCCGAAGGGAAGAAGGGTGATTTGGAAAAAGGTGGAAGAGTGGAAGATGATGGGGTGGTGGATGGTGTGGTGGAAGATGGTGGGGTGGTGGATGTTGGGATGGTGGATGGTGGAGTGATGGTTTCGAGATCAGCATGTAGACTCATTATGAAAGAGTCTAGTGATGATGTTGTTATGTGTTCCTCTGGAAGGGTGGGTTCTATTTCGGGGTGGGGTTTGGAAGTTGGTGTTCCCGACAGCTCTTGTTCCTTCAAAAGCCTTCTGGAAGGTCGTTTTACAGGAATTTTTGTTGTTTTTGCTGCCGAGGTGGTTATGCTAAGCTCTGTCTGTCCCATTGTTGCTTTCTTGTCGGTGATTTTGACCGAAGACATAAGTGTTGCGATTTCGTCATATGAGAAAAGGAGCTTGTCTTTGTCATAATCTGCAAGTTCTGGTAGTGGGAGCAGCGTTCTGAAGGATTTTGCTGTAGGGCAGAAGACGTAGTGTAGCTTGCCATCCTTGTCTTTTATGATGAAGGAGTTCTTCAATGTTTGTTCATTTGTAAGGATGTCGCCCTTTATTTTTGTGCATCTAGGTAGAAGTCTATCCATCTTAAGGTATTTGATAATTGATGTGATAAGACCACCCATACATATTTCTTTTCCTAGGGCGTAAGCTGATAGTTTTTGGATGATAAGACGCCCAATGTTGACTGGCAACCCATTTAGGATGGACCAGATAACAAAGAGGTCTGAGAGGATTACATTTCCTCCTTTTGACCTGGGGAAGAGTGCACCAGCAAGGATTTTGTGAAGTGTGCGCACTAGACCTGATTGAATGTTTGATGCTTTACATGTTTTTGCATCATAAACTGGTAGCCCCGTTAAAGATTTCCAGAAGTTGTGTTTGTTGAACTTGGGGTTGTCTGTGCCAACAGCCTTGGCTTTCTTCAACTGCTCTTGGTTGTCTATAAAGATTTCGTTCAGCATATTTTCAGTGATGACCACTTTGGTGTTGAAGATTCTGGTGGATATTCTACGATCACCACCGTCTCTTGCTTTATCGAAAGTGTCCACTGCTTCTCTAGTGAAAAAAAGTGAAGAATTCCGTTGTAGGCTCAACGTATGAGGATTCGGTGACAAAACAAAGTCGAGAAAGATTGGAATTGTCTAGCAAGGTGAGGATTCTATTGTAGATCCCCATCTTCATAAGTATGCTTGGGCAAACGTACTTTGTCAGTTTTAGAGTTTGTTTAATGGATGGGAGGGTATGGATGTGAAGATTTTCTGGTGGTGGTGCTGTAATGGTAATGGGGGGGGGGGGAAATAGGAACGATAATGGTGGCAGGGGTGGCAGTGATGGTGGTGGTTGGTTGAATGGAGGATGGTGGAATGAAACCTGCCAGGGTTTGTTCCCTTGCAGTGATAGGGTGAACCTGTTTCCTTGCCCTCTTCTTCGGTTGTGGTGCTGAAGTGGTTGCTTGGGCCTTCCTCTTCCCCAAGGACTTTTTGGTAGGGGATTCTGCCTCCGATGAAGGCTCATATTCCGAGGGGTCATCAGATGAGATTTCTTCGACCTCCTCTTTAGAAGGTTCTTCTGCGAAGCAATGGTTGATGCGTTTTATCTCATGCATGACTTTGAGCAGGTCCACCTTTGCTGGGACCGTTCCAGTTTGTTCATAGTGGTCAATGATTTGCTAAAACTTTGCCCGGTCAGCAATTAATTCCTCCTTTGTCCAAAAAGGTTTGTCGGTTGTTCCTGTTGGTTGTTTTGCGGGGGAGGCCATTCTGAAATTTTTGTCAAGAAAACAAAAGTTAGAGATCTGAAATTTGAATTTAAACAAGTTTATTAGAATAGAACAATATTTTTGAGATTTGGTTGGATCCAAATGGGTTCGAGACCGTTTGGTTCCAAATGGGTTGAAGACCGTTTGGGGCCAAACGGTCCGTCGTCCAAACGGGTGCAAGGTCGTTTGGCACCAAATGGTTTGGAGACCGTTTGGGGCCAAACGGTTCTTCGTCCAAACGGGTGCAAGGTCGTTTGGCACCAAACGGTTTGGAGACCGCTTGGAGCAGACCGTCGGGAAGACGAAGAGCCAGGCCGTTTGGCGGCGAGGGACGGTGGGAGGGAAGCCGAAAAACGCTCATCGGCGGTGGCGACGGTGACGGTGGTAGCGAGAACCGCGAGAGAAAACTCTACCTGTTAGGCGACGACGGCGGAAGAAGAAGGGCCGGAATGAAGCGACGATGAGCGAGCAGAAGAACGGAGCCTCGCACAGACAACGGCGAAGATCTGTCGGAGACGAGAACGGCGGTGGAAGGCGGAGGTGATAACGGTAAGCTCGGATAAGCAAAAGTGCACACAGAAACTGGAGTGAAACGGCAGTGGAACAGAGAAAGCGAGAGGTTCTAGAAGAGAGAAAGGAGGGTGTGGGGTGTTATTTATAGGATGGGGGGCGTCCTTAAAATTCCCGAAGTCAAACAGGTGCGAGATCATTTGAACTCCAAACGGATGCGAGACCGTTTGAACTCCAAACGGGTGCGAGACCGTTTGAACTCCAAACGGGTGCGAGACTGTTTGGGGAGGTTTAGGTTTTTGATGTTTTTGATTTTTATATTATTTTGTTTATGTGAAATTTTTTTGTATATATATTTCAGAAGAAAACTAAACTAAAAAGAAGAAGAGGGAATACGAAAAATGATGATACTAAGATCTTGGGTTGCCTCCCAAGTAGCGCCTGGGTTTAATGTCGTTGGCTCGACGAAATGCTAATCTGGCTATGCTGATGTTATAGGATCTTGGATCTCTATAGTTTGTCTTGGCAATTTGTCTGCTGGAATGTAGTATTTCTTTAACCTATGACCATTGACGGTTCTTTCTCCCCCGTTATCATCAAGGATAATAACTTCTCCTGTCGGGTAGATATGTTTGATAGTGAAAGGCCCCGACCATTTTGTGCGCAGTTTTCCCGGAAACAATTTTAGTCTGGAATTGAATAAAAGAACCTTATCTCCAATGATTATATCCTTTCTTTTTATGTGGCCATCATGCCACATCTTGGTTTGTTCTTTGTAAATTCTGGCATTTTGGTATGTTGTCATTCGTAACTCTTCCAATTCTTGTAATTGAAGTTGTCTAAAATCACCGGCACTCTTGAGATCAAAGTTCAATTGCTTGATAGCCCACCAAGCTTTATGCTCTAATTCGACTGGTAGATGACTTGACTTCCCATACACCAATCGAAATGGTGTTGTTCCAATTGGTGTTTTGAAAGCTGTGCGATAGGCCCATAGAGCGTCAAGAAGTTTGGTAGACCAGTCTGTGCGGTGCCTATTAACAGTTTTTTCCAAAATGGCCTTGAGTTGCCTGTTGGAGACTTCGACCTGTCCACAAGTCTATGGGTGATAAGGTGTGGAAACTTTATGTTTGACTCCATATTTTCTTAATAATGCTTCGAAACTCCGCTCAAGAAATGAGATCCGCCATCGGATATTATTGTTCTTGGAACGCCAAATCTGGGGAATATTATTTCTTTAAACATTTTGATGACTGATTTGGAATCACAAGAAGTGGTCGGTAGAGCTTCTACCCATTTCGAAACGTAATCCACAACTACTAGAATGTACGTGAATCCGTAAGATGGGGGGAAAGGACCCATGTAATCCACTCCCCAAACATCAAAGAGTTCAACTTCTTGCCACATATTCAAAGGCATTTCATTTCGTTTAGTTATTCCTCCAGATAGTTGGCATTTGTCACATGATCGCACATATTCATGTGCATCCTTTGCGATGGTTGGCCAGTAGAAACCAGATTGAAGAATTTTAAGAGCGGTTTTCTTAGAGCTCATGTTCCCCCCCAGTAGGGCCTAAGTGACAGTGTTCTAAAACTGGGGTGATTTCTGTTTCTGGAATGCATCGACGAAAAAGTCCATCTGCGCATAAGCGGAATAGGTAGGGCTCATCCCAAAAGTACTGCTTAGCGTCATGAATGAATTTCTTTTTGTCATGGTATGATGCAGACGGATGGATGATTCCTGTTGTCAAATAATTAACAATATCAGCATACCAAGGAAATCCAGTAGTAATCTTCATTAGTTGATCATCCGGTAAAGAGTCTCAAATGGGTATGTTATCAGAGTCTTTAGCTTCAATACGACTGAGGTGATCCGCGACGACATTTTCAACCCCACTTTTGTCTTTAATCTCTAAATCAAACTCCTGAAGCATTAATACCCATATGATAAGCCGGGGTTTAGCATCTTGTTTTTGAACCGAATATCGTATTGTAGAATGGTCAGTATATACTATGACTTTTGACCCGATTAGGTAAGACCGAAATTTTTCAAAAGCATAGATAACTGCCAGGAACTCTTTTTCGGTGGTAGTATAGTTATTTTGTGCCTCATCAAGCGTCTTGGAGGCGTAATATATGACGTAAGGCTTTTTGTCAATCCTTTGTCCAAGGACTGCCCCTATAGCATAATCACTAGCGTCACACATAATTTCAAACGGTTGTGACCAGTCAGGAGCTCTTAGAATAGGGGCAGAGATAAGGGCATTCTTCAGAGTTGTGAAGCTATTAGTGCATTCTTGGTCAAATATAAAATCTGCTTCTTTGGTCAGTAGGTGAGTCATTGGCTTTGCTATCTTTGAAAAATCTTTTATAAATCTTCTGTAGAATCCTGCATGACCAAGGAATACCCTGACTCCTTTGATGTCTTTAGGTGGAGTTAGTTTTGAGATGACATCGACCTTTGCTTTATCCACTTCAATCCCTTTTTCACTTACTCGATGTCCTAGGACCACACCTTCAGTCACCATAAAGTGACATTTTTCCCAATTCAAGATCAGGTTGGTGTCTTCACATCTTTGTAGGACTTTTCCTAGATTGATTAAACAGTCGTCGAAAGAATTTCCGTATACAGAAAAATCATCCATGAAGACTTCCATGATAGATTCTGTTAATCCGGCGAAGATAGCAGTCATACATCTTTGGAAGGTTGCGGGTGCATTGCATAACCCGAAAGGCATTCTTCTAAAGGCATATGTTCCAAAAGGTCAAGTAAAGGTAATTTTTTCTTGATCTTCAGGATGGATTGGGATTTGGTAAAATCCTGAATATCCATCAAGGTAACAGAAGAATTTTTTGTGAGCGAGTCGTTCGAGAACCTCATCCAAAACGGGCAAGGTGAAATGATCTTTCCTTGTTGCTTTGTTAAGTTTTCGGTAGTCGATGCACATTCGCCACCCAGTTACTGTTCTAGTAGGTACTAGTTCATTTTTATCATTAAGAACAACAGTGGTCCCCCCTTTTTTTGGGACCACCTCCACGGGACTTACCCATTGAGAATCTGAGATTGGGTAGATGATACCTACTTTCAGAAGTTTGAGAACCTCGAGGCGAACTACCTCCTTGAGATTAGGGTTCAACTTTCTTTGATGTTCCCTTGATGGTTTGAATTCTTCCATCATAGGCAATATGTGCATGCATAAAGCTGGATTTATACCCGTCAAGTCAGTCATCTTGTATCCGATAGCTTTCTTGTGTCTCTTTAGTTCATCAAGAAGTCTGTTTTCTTGGTCCACCTCCAGGGTGGAGATGATAATCACTGGACAAAGTTTCTCATTGTCAAGAAAGGCATGTTTGAGTCCCTCAGGTAGAGCTTTCATTTCAGGAGCCTTAGGTGGCTCAGTTGCTTCTATAATGGTGACGGCCTTGAGTTCTTCAAAGGTGGCCGTTGGGGCTTCTTCAGCTTTTTCTAAGTATTGAAGGCATTCTTGCACAAGTTCATTTGCCGAGAATTCTGCTTCCGGATTTATCAAGATATCTTCCAAATCATCGGAGGGTTCAGACATTTCTAATTGGGACATTTGATATATAGCGTCCAGGAGAAAGACTTCCTCTTGAATGCTTGGACCTTTCATGCTATTAAGGACTATGAACTGGAAAGCTTCCTTCCCAAGTCTCAAGATAATAGTTCCTGCTTCTACATCGATAAGCGCTCGGGCAGTAGCTAGGAAAGGTCTGCCAAAGATTATCGGGTATCTTAGGTCTTCTTGTATGTCCATAATAACAAAATCGCACGGAACATAAGAATTCGTTCCTATCCTGACAGGTATATCTTCAATGATTCCGAGGGGAGCAGTTATGGTAGAGTCGGCTAACTGAATTGTCATTGTCGTAGGTAACAAATCAGTGAAGCCTAATCTTTTGCACATAGAATAGGGCATAATGGATATACTTGCTCCTAAATTTGCTAATCCCTTCTTGCTGGAGCCATTTCCAATTGAACACTGAATACTGAAGGAACCTGGGTCCTTCTTTTTCTTTGGCATTTTGTTAAGTAGAATGTCTGAAGTGGTCTGAGCTAGTTTCACTGTTTCATGCTCTTCTGTCATATATTTTTTTGACATAAGGGTTTTCAGGTATTTGGCCCATGTGGGCACTTCGGAAAGAGCATAGAGGAATGGTATATCAATGTATAGTTTCTTCATAGCTTCTTTGAATTTCTGGAACCTAGTGTCCATTTTGGTTCCTTTCAGCCTGTCCGGATAAGGGATTCTGGGTGGAACTTCTGGCATTGATTCCTTTTCTTTTTCTCTTTCAGTGGTTTTAGTAGATTTTTCCTTTTCTTGGGTTGAGTTTTCTGTTGGGGAAAGAATAGCTAAATCGTTATCATCATCATGGATGATTCTAGTGGTATCAGGAAGGACACGACCAGACCTTGTGGTGACAACATTTAGTTGCTCAGGTCTATTTTGGTCATGCCTTGGGTTTGCCTCTGGTTGCCCAGCAAAGGTACCTGCTGGTGGTTTCAACTGAGCGGCAATCTGTGCTAATTGGGCCTCTACAGCCTTTTGTTGAGCATGTTGGTTCGCAAGCATAGTTTGCCAAGATTGAAGCATCTGTCTAATCAAAGAAATTTCATCATATGGTTGGGAAGGGGCACTCCTCTGTTGATATTGAGTGACTTGCTGCCCTTGTGGTTGCTGTGGAGGTGCGGTTAACTGCGGTTGTTGTGGCTGCTGCAACTGAGGTTGTTGCAGTTGTGGGTGCAGTCCTGGATGGGTATATTGGTAAGAGGGATTCCTAGGATAATTGGATCTTTGGAAACCATTTCTATAATTCCCCTGATTTTAGTTGAAGTTATTCTGAAATCCTGGTGGTTGTCTATTGAAAGATCCGCCCTGTGTCTGTTGTTGTGGATTGGGAGTCCCTGCAGGATTCCCATATTGAAAACCAGGGTGGTTTCTTCTTTAAGCTGGATTGTAATACACCTGGCCAGGTATTGAGTGAATGGAGTTGACTTGCTCTGGCATTTGGTCCTTGGGATGTTCAATAATGGGTTCATATTGCGGCACTGGTGGTTGTAGATCCATCATAACATTGTATAGCATACCACATGATAGTGTGGGATGATCAGATGCATGACAGGCTTTGCAAATTCCAGTAGCTGCTTTTACTTGTTGAACCTGGGAGCCTTTCTTCTTGTCGTATTCTCCGAAAGAAGTTTTGAGAGCTTGTTGCTTGCTAGCAATAGTCTTCAAGGCCTCTGCAATGGCCTTGAGTTCCACAGATTCTTCAGCCTTGTAGACTTTAAGAATTCCCTTGGATTGGTTAGATGACCTTCCCCAATTGGATTGGTTCTCGGCCCCTAACGTAACTATATTCCAAGCATCTTCATAGTTCTTTCTCATGAAGTTTACTCCAGATGAGGAGTCTAAAAACTGCTTGATATCATCACTTACTCCTCTATAGAATGTTTCAATCAGTTGATTTTGGGATATGCCATGGTGAGGGCACTTTCTCAGGAGTTCCTTGAATCTTTCCCAAGCTTCTGCAAGTGTTTCTCCGGGTAGTTGGGCAAAATGGTTGATCTGCCCCCTAATCTCATAGGTTAGTGAAGGTGGAAAGAATTTCTCAAGAAACTTTTCTTCTAAGGGAGTCCAAGTAGTGATGATAGGGTGCCTATCTAAAGCATTGTACCAACTTAGCGCTCTTCCAGATAAGGTGAAGTGGAAGAGGTGTAACATTATTGCTTCCAAGGCAACTCCTGCTTGAGGTACAAGTCGGTAAAGTGACTTGAATCTCTTAAGATGATCCATGCAATCGTCTCCAGACCCTCCAGAGAAAGAGATGCCTTGCATGATCTGGATCCATTGCGTCCGGATTCCAAAGTTTGGTATATTAATAATCGGTGGTCGGACTGGGTGATCATCTTCATAATTCTTTGGGACTGCGTAGTCTCGAAGTTGCTTGTTTCTTAATGATAATTGAGCAACGGCATTCTCGGCTTGGATGCGAGCTTGTTCCTCAGCTCGAATCTCGGCCTGCACTTGAGTACGAGTGTCAGCGATAAGTTGTGCTCGTTGTGTAGCTATGGCAGTGTTAACTCTTTCTACAACGAGGCGTTGCTCTTCAGCCATCTGTCTGGCTCTTTGGCGGTTAAGTCTAATCCTTCGGTGGAAACTTCTTTCTACCTCAGAGTCGTACTCTGGTTCAGGGGAGAATCTGATGTGATGCGGGGTTAGCATACATGTTTTCTACTTGAGTAGGAAGAAATTCACTCGGCTAGATGATGAAAGGAAGCAAAGAGTTCAAGAAAATTTGGAGTAGTTATCAAGGAAAAGTGTAAAATCCTAATCAACTAAGAAGTTGTTAAGTAAAAACTAAAACGTTCCGTTGTCCCCGGCAACGGCGCAAGTTTTTGATGGAGTTTTGTAACGCCACTAAAAATCCTAGAGATGATGAATCTCTAGGTTTAGCCTTGCTTGTACTATGGTAAAATCTCCACCCACGTGTGCTAGGACACGCGGAAGTCTTATCGTAGTATAGTTAAGGGTCGAATCCTCGGGACAACGGTCTTGATTAGAATTAATCAAGATGGAAAATGTTTTAGTCGTACCTAATTACTTAACGGTTGATATTTAGATTGAAAGTTTGATTTGGTTGTTTAAACTAAGTGTGAGGAAAGCAAAAGCAAGAAAGTAGAAATTAGGGTTGTAAACAATGATTAAAAACCACTAGGATGTTATCGGGTTTCACGCCACTACACATGGATCAAAACGTGCAACATAATAAAACAACCTGCAAGAGATTCTAATAAGTTAGTATCTTGTAGACTTAGTTTCTTTTCGGATAACTAACTACGAGAAGTGTGGAGTATTGCAATGCCAGCCATCCCAAAATGAATGGTCACTTGCTTTGCATTACTT
This sequence comes from Alisma plantago-aquatica, assembly GCA_963693085.1. Lineage (NCBI taxonomy): Eukaryota > Viridiplantae > Streptophyta > Magnoliopsida > Alismatales > Alismataceae > Alisma > Alisma plantago-aquatica. The sequence goes on from OY856409.1 coordinate 1,261,065,755, forward strand.
CTTCACGAAGTGTGTTCCTCGACCTTGCCAAGGTTGCACTTTCATACGTCAATTGATTCCATTTCATAGTATGAAAGTGCAACGATGGGAGTGAGTTTACTCCACTCATGAAAGCACTCCTAGATACCGAAATAGATGTATGGTGACTACATACATCCAGAACCAACTTTCAATCGATATTCAGATCTAAGGGTACAAACGTAGACAATTCATACCGAAAGACAATAGGTAATACAAGTTGATGATTAAGCAACAAGCATTCATTTAACGATTGATGTTGAACTGAAAAGGAGAGTATCTCTATTGCAAACAGTTGAATTACATTGCATGAAATGAAAACATGGGTAGCGGGGCTACTCCCCGCACCCTAGTGAATGAGACTACTCGCTCATATCAAGAACAAAGAAGGAGGCGAGAAGAGAGAGAAAGAACGTCATCTCCACGGAGGAGGGAAGGATGAACCCTTGGTGAAGAGAGCAACGATCTTTGCACTTCGTGGATGCTTTGATGATGGATCTTCTCTTCCCACCTTCTTTGTTGTTGAGAGAGAAGGTAGCTTGAAGATGGAACGTGGATCTCAAACCGGCAGCCTTGGGGCGATGGATGAAAGATGGGAGTGCTCTGGAACTGGAGAGGCAGCCTTTGGGCGTCTGAGAGTTCTCTTCTTTTTTAGGACCCCTTTGGATCTTATTTATAGGCTTAAGTGGAGCCCAAACTGTAACATCCCTGACCTGGGTTATGAGTTAAACCTAGGTGTTTTGCCTAAATATGTAATTAAATCTTTGTGATTAACTCTGAGCATGTAATTAAGTTTCTCAGAAACATATATTTCAGTATTTGCTCCTTTTTATTTAAAGTTGTAACATTGTTTTGATATATAGGGACCTATGTGCAATTTACCCAGTTGAAAGGGTTAGCTTGCAATTTGCACATGATGAGATGTTCCTCTAATGTTTATACATCATGAGAAATCTTTTTGGCAAAGTTTGAGGGATTTCCCAAGCTTGGGCACCAAGGTGCAGCTGTGGAAGCAATCCCGGTGCTTGAAACCCTAATTTGGGGTAAAATGCAATTTACCCAAATTAAGGGATGCAATTTGTAAAATATATCATCTAATGTATCTTTTAGAACTCTTACCATCATTTAGAGAAGAAATGATGAGGAAGTTACCTCAATTGAATTATCAAGTTATGAAATATACCTTGTGATTGAATAATCAGGGTATATGTGCAATAGCTCTTTATGTAAGTACCTTAGTATTAGATTGATCTTCCTTGCCTCTTTTTCTAGACCTTAAGAGAAGTTTTGTCCTTAGAATAAAGAGGAAGGGACGAGCAAGTAATGAAGGAGGACCTAGTTGGATTTATGGGAAACTTATGGGCCTTTAATGAAACCTCACCCATGTATATATACACTTTACCTCTCAAGCAAAGGAACCTTTCCTTCGTGCATATCACTGTTTCCCCTTGCTTGGCCGACTAAGGACTGTCTTGGAGCTCAAAGAGTAACGACCAAGGGTGCAAGGTAGGTTTGAATCCCTCTTCTTGCCTAATTCCATGGTTAGAACTCGAATTCAAGGTCAATTTGGTGACTAACTCATGAAACCCTATCTTTCTAGCCATCCTTTCTCGTTTTTCCCTTGGAGTTTTCACCTTGGCCAACCTGTGGGAACTCAATGACGCCATTAGAGCTTGGAGCTTGAAAGCTTGGAGCTCAAGGAGCAAGCTTTAGGCGGGTTTTATAACTCTAAACCCATGCTTTACTATGTATATCTCTTATATGCGGTTAGATGATAGCTCTTCATGTTTCCCTACTGTTCTTTGCTATTTTGCAAGAAAATCCATGGTATATCCGTACTGTTCTTGATCTAGGAGATGAAGGCGTTATTTCCAAGAAAAACCCACCGCTTTTCACTTTCTTAAACGGTCCTAACAGTTTGCTCTCTCGGTCTCAGGACCGCGAGGTGAGCGAACGGTCTCTGGACCGCGAGAGGGAAAACGGTCTTCACGACCGTTTGGACCCATTGACCGAGAGTGGACCGTATACGAAATCTGTTCCTAATTATATAGGCTAATCACCCTCAAAAATTGAGAGGCTAACTCCAAAGTAATCGGGAGATATGACCTTTTTAAGTAACAACTTTAATTGACTTTTTTTCCTGATTTTCAAACGGTCTGAAATTGCCCTTTTGGGCAAACGGTCTCAAGACCGTGTAAGGTCGTTGACCAAGCGTTGACCATATGAAATTACTGTTCAAAATTATGTTAATTAACAACTCACCAAGTTTAATGGTCTGATTCCAAACGAGCTAAGAGTTGAAGAGTGATTACTAGGGCTAACCCTAGATGAAATCAGTACTGAAATTATGGTGACCTAATTAGGGTTTTTAGGGTTGATTGACCTAAACGGTCTCAAGACCGTTTGGGGGACATCCAAACGGTCTCAAGACCACGAGGGCAATCAACCATGACCTTTTGGAGGTCTGGGGTCAAGAGTAGTTGACCAATTGAAGGTACATTTATACCAAATAATATTGCAATTAAATATTGATATGATCATCAACTTAATAGGTCAGACCTTGATGAATTTGCACTAGAATCCAAAATTTGATGGGCAAACGGTCTCAAGACCGTTTGGAACTCATCCAAACGGTCTCAAGACCGAGAGGAAAATCACCCAAGACCGTTTGAAGGTCTAGGGTTAAGCTAATTTGACCAATTGAGGACCCAATTTCAATAAGTTATCAAATTAATCAAAATTCTGATTTTGTGACTCAATCATGGTTCAACCCCTATCAAATCACATTAGATCTTGAGGAAATCTTGGGCAAACGGTCTCAAGACCATGTGGGGTCCACCCACATGATCTCAAGACCGTTTGGGCCAAGTTTGGGCTCAATTGGAGCTCAATTGAAGGGTTCAACCTTGTGTTGATACACATTGTTGAGTGTTGATGGGTGAACATTGATAGACTCTAATTGAATCGATTTCAACCCTAATTGGTCAACAATTGAGGGTCAATTGAATGACCAATTGGTTAAGCATAATCTTATTTGACCCAATCCATAAGTGGTCAACATGTCTCTGACCTTTTGAGGGCTTCAACATGAGTTGACATTATCGGTTGTATCATTGAATCTTGTTGATGGTCCAAGTGGTTGAGACCATGTGAGCCTCGCGGTCTCAAGACCGTGAGAGGGCTCGCAGTCTCAAGATCGAGAGAGGGCTCACGGTCTCAAGACCGTGAGGGGCCTCGCGGTCCTGAGGTCAAAGGTGGGTAAACGGTCCACACCATCCTCGCGGTCTTGAAATCAAATGAAGGCTCGCAGTCTTGAAGAAGGTTGAGAGGGCTCGCGATCTTGAAGAAGGTTGAGAGGGCTCGCGGTCTTGGAATAGGTTGAGGGCTCGCGGTCCTAAGGTCAAAGGTGGCTAAATGGTCAACTCACCCTCACGGTCCTGAAAGTCACATTGGTTAAAAGGTCAACTCAACCAATGGGTCTCAAATCGATTGAGGGTTGATGGTTGAGATCGATCAAGATAATTCAAGGTTGACTTCATTCAATCAATTGATAATATAAATAGTTCAATGATGCCCTAATCTAAAACCTAATGATAACCTAGGATATTAAGGGGTTAATTGACTAAGGTTTTGACCATGATGATGATCAATGGGGTGAATTACGAAAATACCCCTGAAGGATCAATTTAGTAATACCTTGCTCGATTCAAACCCTAATTACATGAGAATGATGTTTTTAACCATAATGATTCCATCCAACTTGATCTAGTCTAATGTTATCATCAATCACTAATATGAAGAAAGAGAAAGTATTCTAGAGAGAGAAAGTACTCTAGAGAGAGAAAGTACCCTAGAGAGAGAAAGTAACCCTAATTGGATGGAAACTTAAGTGAAGCATCTTCAATGCACATGAATGTGTATAATTAGGGTATGATTCACCTGTGTGAAGTCATAGAAATCTTAATTATGATAAATGATGAACCTTTAACTAATCTGAGAGCATCAATGATGATGTTACTCATACATGATGATGATATGAGATCAACTCACCTTAATGTGAATAGTAAACCCTAATTCAAGGGTGATGACATGTAATGTGAATAGTAAACCCTAATTCAAGGGTGATGACATGTAATGTGAATAGTAAACCCTAATTCAAGGGTGATGACATGTAATGTGAATAGTAAACCCTAATTCAAGGGTGATGACATGTAATGTGAATAGTAAACCCTAATTCAAGGGTAATGGCATGCAAATAAGTATTAAACTCCAATTGATGAGAATCGGAGGATTTAACTCTTATGACAAGAGTGGAAAGTATATTCCTTATTTTGTATTACCTTTATCAGTTGAATTAACCATGCATGTTCTGATATGAAGGTGATTATATCCAGGTATGGATGTTGATGTTATATTCATTGAAGACATGTTGTTAGCCTTATGAATAAGAAAAGTAACTTGATGCCTTGTCAATGGCATCCCATAATGATAATGTTCTGTGAGAGCCATGAATACCATCAAAGTCATGCTTTAGAGATGACTTGTGATGAGTATGATGAGAAATTATGATTGATATGAGTTAGGCCTGCTACATTTAGTATTCTTCTGTTATAGCTGTTATGCTACTGTTATTGTTTGAAGAACAATGTATGTTGTTAAAGAATACTGAATGTACCTAACTAATCAAGTATAATGTAGAGCCCTGATCATAGATCCATCATTGTCAGAGATTAAGTGATGGTGAAACAGGTTTTCCTCAGGGAACTCCTGGAGCACATACTTTTGAGTATGTGGGGTACATGGATGTGTAGAACCTTACATCCTAGTGTAGGAAAGTGATGTAGATGTGTAATCCATCCATCCTTCACTATAATTCCATACCGTCTCAGTGGTAGGTAAACATGAAACCTCCTGATGACGAAGAAAACACAGATATCCGTATCAGTGGAGATAAACATAAAATCCCCTAATGACGAAGAGAGTATAGAACGCCACTGTGACTCTAGAATAGTGAAGGACCAGTTTACCCTGGTGAGCTATAGTAGTAGAGACACAAGATGTCCTACAAGTGATCCTCTCACTGACTGAGGAAGGTGAAGGTCATGAGAATCCGACTCTCTTAGTGACCTATGTATGATACTGATGTGACTTCTCAGCGATCAGTTGGAGTATGAGTGGTATGCCTCATCTCCACAGGGCATAATGTTGTTTGTAAAACATAATCAACCACGTAGTATACTTGTTAGAGATAACTCCAAGTTAGTTGATTGATGTTATACTGTTATAGTGCTTATACTTCTTCATATCTCATAAATGTTGAGATCTTGTTATAGTTGTAACTGTTATCTAATACTTTGAAGGCTTTACTGCTTAAGATATTCTTTGATGGTATATTAAAGCTTCTGGCGGAGAGTTATAACTCTCGCTGGGACAATTATGTAAAATTGTCTCACCCCGTAGACTTCAACTTTTTAGGTGGACGTCGGAGACGAAGGAACCAGCCTACAGGTGACCAGTCTGAGCAGCAGCAGCACCAAGAGCAGCAGTAATCTCAGGTGGAGATTTAGTCTGCCATGGGGTGTAGTTAGAGTCAATCCTATGTGTCCTCTGTACTCTCAGGTCTTGGAGTCTTGTGTTATGTGATCTTGAGATTTTGTATCTTGATGTATATAATTACTCAAGAAGTAATTATCCTGAGATGTAAACAAGTTTATCTCACTTTATGAAAGAAGTTTTTATGGATCCAAGCTCTTGTCTCGAAAAGTTTTAATTTCCCGTGATTTTTGTCTTCAGCTGATTATCGAATCGCTTCCGCTAAGTTTTAATCATATTTATGTCATGGTTTGGAGATCAGAGCCCACAATTAGTGGTATCAGAGCTCTAGGTCTGTTGAGTCTACAGAGGCATAGGACTTAGGATGTCGAGTCTATCCTTAGTATCTCTTCCTTATCTAATAGAATCTTCTGCTCCTCAGGAGAAGAAGATACATAAGGATGGCAGAGCCACATGATGAGTACGTGGCAGAGAGTAGTGCTAGTGCACCTCGAGGCGGTGCAAGGGTTCCAGAAATAGAACAACCTGCACCTGAGTCACCAAGAGAGCCACCCCAGTTCGACCCAGCTGACGTGAGTAACCCAGCTGTACAGACGATGTTCGGGCAGTTCATGACTGCCATGACACATATAACCGATAGGATGCCCATTCCTGCACCTAGGGCACCTGTCCAGCATGAAGCACAAGGTATCAGTAAGACGTTCGAACGACTTCGTCGTGTCGGAGCTACCGAGTACTTCGGAACTGCCGACCCTGCAGATGCTGACTTATGGTTGACAGAGTTGGAGAAGGCTTTCAGAATTCTTATGATTCCGGAAGCTGAGAAGGTTAGACATGCTGTCTATCTTCTCAAAGGCAGTGCTGGTCACTGGTGGAACATGGAAGAGCAGAAGAGACCTGGAGTAGAGTTCTCATGGGAAGAGTTTCGTCGGGAATTTATCAATAGATATTTTCCAAAGACCTTCCTAGATGAGAAGATCTCTCAGTTCGAGAAACTAAGGCAAGGTATGATGAACATTAGCGAGTATGAAGCTAAATTCATGGAGTTGCTGCGATTCTGTCCGCACATGGCTGCTACAGATGAGGAAAGAATCAGAAGATTTGAGAAGGGTTTGAATTCTGATATGTCAACCCCTATATCTACCTTAGAGAACCGAGAGAGATTCTCTACCTTCGTTGAGTCAGTCCGAAGGATAGAGAGATCTGTGGTTGAGAAGAGACAAACCCATAAAAGATATCCACAGTTCCAGGGTTCTTCATCTAGGGATTCCAAGAAACCTAGATTCTCTGCATCTAACCCTCCACCACCCAGATTGAGTTTTCAAACTCAATGGACACCAAGCAGAGGTAGAGGACGGAGTCAACCGCTTCAAGGGACGCACAGTTCTGCATCTGTGTCAGTTACTGGACCACCCAGACCACAACAACAGGAGAGGAGTTGTTACAACTGTGGTAAGGTGGGACACTTGATGAAGGATTGCCGTTCTAGGCCTGCTAGTGTGACACAACAACCTCCGAGACAGAATCAACAGAGATCTCAGAGCAGACAACATCAAGGAGCAGCTCGAGGACGTGGACAAGCGTCTCAAGCTGGATCATCAGCACCACCTCAACACCAGGCGACTACGAGGTTCTATGCTATGAACCCACCTGAAGCAGTGATCAATCCACGGGTAGTGGCAGGTCAGATGAAACTTTTATATTCTGATATGTCTACATCCTGTGTTGTATATGTTTTGATTGATCCGGGTGCTACGCACTCTTTCATCACTCGTGAAGTGATTCGTAACTGCAATGTGACTGTTAGTCATAGGGCAGATAGTTTGTTGTTGGAGACTCCGTTGAGTGGGTCTGCCGTTTTGCAGGAGGTATGTTCTCCCTGCATCCTCTTCTTTTCTGACCATCACATTCAAGTGGACCTTATACCACTTGATATGCAAGGATTTGATATAATCCTTGGGATGGATACCTTAGAAAGGTATAGAGTTGTCTTGGATTGTGAGTCCAAGTTGGTTGTGTTTGCTGATGAAAGCAACACATGGATCTTTCAAGGAGAAAGAAAGATTCTGCCCACCTGTCTTGTATCAGCTATGGTTGCTGATAAGCTGTTGAGGCAAGGATGTTATGCATTCTTAGCCCATGTGGTAGATGTTACCAAGGAAAGTTCCAATCCTACTAAAGTTCCTATAGTCAGGGAATTTGAAGATGTGTTTCCTGAAGAACTTCCTGGTATACCACCACCTCGGGAGATTGATTTTGAAATCAATCTGATCCCAGATACAAAACCCATAGCTCAGACTCCGTATAGAATGGCGCCTGCCGAGATGGCAGAACTCAAGAAACAGCTTCAAGAGTTACTTGAGAGAGGTTTTATCTGACCGAGTACTTCACCTTGGGGTGCTCCGGTCTTGTTTGTTAAAAAGAAAGATGGGTCAATGCGGTTGTGCATCGACTATAGACAACTCAATAAAGTAACAATAAAGAATAAGTACCCTCTGTCGAGGATTGATGATCTCTTTGACCAGTTGCATGGTGCAACAGTCTTTTCAAAGATAGACTTGAGGTCTGGATATCATCAACTCCGTATTAAGGATAGTGACATATCCAAGTCTGCCTTTAGGACAAGATATGGTCACTATGAGTTCACGGTTATGTCGTTTGGACTAACCAATGCACCAGCTGCATTTATGGAACTCATGAATAGAGTTTTTCGACCTTTCCTTGATCAATGTGTTGTCGTCTTTATATATGACATTCTGATCTATAGTAAGGATGCTCAGCAACATGAACAACATCTTCGCCAAACTTTGACCTTGCTAAGAGAACATAAGCTGTATGCTAAGTTTAGCAAATGTGAGTTTTGGCTACCGGAGGTATCTTTTCTTGGTCATGTGATATCTGCCTCGGGAATTCGTGTTGACCCTACGAAAGTAGAATCTGTTCTACAGTGGGAACAACCGAAGACACCGACGGAGATTCGAAGTTTCTTGGGGTTAGCTGGCTATTATCGAAGGTTCATTAAGAACTTTAGTTCTATAGCCTTACCTTTGACCAAGTTGACCCGGAAAGATGTTCCTTTTTCTTGGAATAATAAGTGTCAACAATATTTTCAGTTGCTGAAGGAGAGATTGACAAGTGAACCTGTGCTAGTGCTACATGAACAAGGAAAAGGATATGTAGTCTTCTGTGATGCTTCCAAAAATGGACTTGGATGTGTGTTGATGCAGGATAAACAAGTGATTTCTTTTGCTTCCCGACAGCTTAAGAAACACGAGGAGAATTATCCGACACACGATCTAGAGTTAGCTGCTGTGGTTCATGCCTTGAAAATCTGGAGACACTATCTCTACGGAGAAACATTCCAGATTTTCACAGACCACAAAAACCTTAAGTATATCTTCTCTCTTCTCTCAGCATGAGCTCAACATGAGGCAACGTCGCTGGATGGAGTTAATCAAGGACTATGACTGTACAATTGATTACCATCCAGGCAAGGCCAATGTTGTTGCAGATGCCTTGAGTAGGAAATCAGCAACATCAACCATAATAGAGCACAACTAAACTCTTTAGTATGCTCTAGGAGAGATATGCTTATCTCTTTAAGGCAAGACAATGTACAGTTGAAGGTGTCATTGTTAGCCGGTTTGTTAGCCGAGATGCATATTAAACCTACCCTAAGAGAGCAGATTAAGGAAGCACAGCTAGGTGATGCTGCAGTTCAACAGATTAGATCTGAGTATGGAAATGAAAAACAAGATGGTTTTCATGACTCAGAGGATCAAGTAGCTTATTATAATGGAAGGATGATAGTGCCGGATGTGGACAACTTGAGAAAGTTAGTCCTGGAAGAAGCCCATTCTTCCATGTATGCTATGCATCCAGGGAGCACCAAGATGTATCGGAATTTGAAAGATCTGTATTGGTGACCTGGAATGAAGAAGGATGTTGCAGAGTTTGTTCTGAGGTGTCATGTGTGTCAACAAGTTAAAGCTGAACACCAGAAGCCTGCAGGGACAATGCAACCCTTACCCATACCACAGTGGAAGTGGGACCATGTGACCATGGACTTTGTTGTTGGCCTACCCAGGACAAGCAAAGGACATGATTCCATTTGGGTAATTGTTGATAGGTTGACTAAGACAGCGCATTTCTTACCTGTCAAAATAACCTTTTCTGCGGAAAGGTTATCAGAATTGTATGTTCAAGAGATAGTGTGTTTGCACGGAGTTCCTGTCACAATAGTTTCTGACAGAGGTCCTCAGTTTACGAGTCGTTTTTGGGAACAGTTACACAGAGCCTTAGGCACCAAACTGAGGTTTAGTACGGCCTTTCATCCGCATACTGATGGACAGTCGGAAAGGACCATACAGACCTTAGAAGACCTGTTGAGAGCATGTGTTCTCCAGTTCACCGGAAGTTGGGATCTACACCTAAGCTTGATAGAGTTTGCCTATAACTATAGCTATCAGCATAGTATTGATATGGCACCTTATGAAGCCTTGTATGGTAGACGTTGTAGATCACCTTTGTGTTGGTTTGAGACTGGTGAACATCAGTTGTTAGGTCCTGACCTTGTGCAGCAGACCACAGAAAATATTAAAGTAATACAACAAAAGATTAAGACTGCTCAGGATAGGTAGAAATCTTATGCTGAAAAACGTCGTAGACCCTTAGAGTTCCAGGTTGGAGACAGAGTGTATCTCAAGGTCTCACCTTGGAAAGGAGTCCTCCGTTTTGGAAAGAAAGGGAAGTTAGCTCCTAGATTTATGGGGCCTTATCCAATCATTGAACGGATTGGAAAGGTAGCATATAGACTAGAGCTGCCCCCAGAGTTACAGAGGTTACACCCTATGTTTCACATTTCTATGTTGAAGAAATGTCACCCAGACACCGAGTCAGTTCAACAACCCATGGAAGTAGAATTGAATGATGATATATCCTATGAGGAAGGACCAGTGTCAACCCTTGATAAAAGAATTAAAAAGTTAAAGAAGAAAGATATAAGTCTTGTGAAAGTCCTCTGGAATCACCGTGGCGTTGAAGAAGCCACTTGGGAACTAGAGGATGAGATGAGAAGGAAGTATCCTGCCCTTTTCTCTTGATATGTCTTATCGATTTCGGGGACGAAATCCTTGTAAGGGGTGGATAATTTGTAACATCCCTGACCTGGGTTATGAGTTAACCCTAGGTGTTTTGCCTAAATATGTAATTAAATCTTTGTGATTAACTCTGAGCATGTAATTAAGTTTCTCAGAAACATATATTTCAGTATTTGCTCCTTTTTATTTAAAGTTGTAACATTGTTTTGATATACAGGGACCTATGTGCAATTTACCCAGTTGAAAGGGTTAGCTTGCAATTTGCACATGATGAGATGTTCCTCTGATGTTGAGACATCATGAGAAATCTTTTTGGCAAAGTTTGAGGGATTTCCCAAGCTTGGGCACCAAGGTGCAGCTGTGGAAGCAATCCCGGTGCTTGAAACCCTAATTTGGGGTAAAATGCAATTTACCCAAATTAAGGGATGCAATTTGTAAAATATATCATCTAATGTATCTTTTAGAACTCTTACCACCATTTAGAGAAGAAATGATGAGGAAGTTACCTCAATTGAATTATCAAGTTATGAAATATACCTTGTGATTGAATAATCAGGGTATATGTGCAATAGCTCTTTATGTAAGTACCTTAGTATTAGATTGATCTTCCTTGCCTCTTTTTCTAGACCTTAAGAGAAGTTTTGTCCTTAGAATAAAGAGGAAGGGACGAGCAAGTAATGAAGGAAGGACCTAGTTGGATTTATGGGAAACTTATGGGCCTTTAATGAAACCTCACCCATGTATATATACACTTTACCTCTCAAGCAAAGGAACCTTTCCTTCGTGCATATCACTGTTTCCCCTTGCTTGGCCGACTAAGGACTGTCTTGGAGCTCAAAGAGGAACGACCAAGGGTGCAAGGTAGGTTTGAATCCCTCTTCTTGCCTAATTCCATGGTTAGAACTCGAATTCAAGGTCAATTTGGTGACTAACTCATGAAACCCTATCTTTCTAGCCATCCTTTCTCATTTTTCCCTTGGCGTTTTCACCTTGGCCAACCTGTGGGAACTCAAGGACGCCATTATAGCTTGTATCTTGAAAGCTTGGAGCTCAAGGAGCAAGCTTTAGGCGGGTTTTATAACTCTAAACCCATGCTTTACTATGTATATCTCTTATATGCGGTTAGATGATAGCTCTTCATGTTTCCCTACTTTTCTTTGCTATTTTGCAAGCAAATCCATGGGATATCCGTACTGTTCTTGATCTAGGAGATGAAGGCGTGATTTCCAAGAAAAACCCACCGCTTTTCACTTTCTTAAACGGTCCTAACAGTTTGCTCTCTCGGTCTCAGGACCGCGAGGTGAGCAAACAGTCTCTGGACCACGAGAGGGAAAACGATCTTCACGACCGTTTGGACCCGTTGACCGAGCGTGGACCGTATAAGAAATCTATTCCTAATTATATAGGATAATCACCCTCAAAATTTGAGAGGCTAACTCCAAAGGAATCGGGAGATATGACCTTTTTAAGTAACAACTTTAATTGAATTTGTTTCCTGATTTTCAAACGGTCTGAAATTGCCCTTTTGGGCAAACGGTCTCAAGACCGTGTAAGGTCGTTGACCAAGCGTTGACCATATGACATTACTGTTCAAAATTATGTTAATTAACAACTCACCAAGTTTAATGGTCTGATTCCAAACGAGCTAAGAGTTGAAGAGTGATTACTAGGGCTAACCCTAGATGAAATCAGTACTGAAATTATGGTGACCTAATTAGGGTTTTTAGGGTTGATTGACCTAAACGGTCTCAAGACCATTTGGGGGACATCCAAACGGTCTCAAGACCGCGAGGGCAATCAACCATGACCGTTTGGAGGTCTGGGGTCAAGAGTAGTTGACCAATTGAAGGTACATTTATACCAAATTATATTGCAATTAAATATTGATATGATCATCAACTTAATAGGTCAGACCTTGATGAATTTGCACTAGAATCCAAAATTTGATGGGCAAACGGTCTCAAGACCGTATGGAACTCATCCAAATGGTCTCAAGACCGAGAGGACAATCACCCAAGACCGTTGGAAGGTCTAGGGTTAAGATAATTTGACCAATTGAGGACCCAATTTCAATAAGTTATCAAATTAATCAAAATTCTGATTTTGTGACTCAATCATGGTTCAACCCCTATCAAATCACATTAGATCTTGAGGAAATCTTGGGCAAACGGTCTCAAGACCATGTGGGGTCCACCCACATGATCTCAAGACCGTTTGGGCCAAGTTTGGGCCCAATTGGAGCTCAATTGAAGGGTTCAACCTTGTGTTGATACACATTGTTGAGTGTTGATGGGTGAACATTGATAGACTCTAATTGAATCGATTTCAACCCTAATTGGTCAACAATTGAGGGTCAATTGAATGACCAATTGGTTAAGAATAATCTTATTTGACCCAATCCATAAGTGGTCAACATGGCTCTAACCTTTTGAGGGCTTCAACATGAGTTGACATTATCGGTTGTATCATTGAATCTTGTTGATGGTCCAAGTGGTTGAGACCATGTGAGCCTCACGGTCTCAAGACCGTGAGAGGGCTCGCGGTCTCAAGACTGAGAGAGGGCTCACGGTCTCAAGACCGTGAGGGGCCTCGCGGTCCTGAGGTCAAAGGTGGGTAAACGGTCCACACCATCCTCGCGGTCTTGAAATCAAATGATGGCTCGCAGTCTTGAAGAAGGTTGAGAGGGCTCGCGGTCTTGGAAGAGGTTGAGGGCTCGCGGTCCTAAGGTCAAAGGTGGATAAATGGTCAACTCACCCTCGCGGTCCTGAAAGTCACATTGGTTAAAAGGTCAACTCAACCAATGGGTCTCAAATCGATTGAGGGTTGATGGTTGAGATCGATCAAGATAATTCAAGGTTGACTTCATTCAATCAATTGATAATATAAATAGTTCAATGATGCCCTAATCTAAAACCTAATGATAACCTAGGATATTAAGGGGTTAATTGACTAAGGTTTTGACCATGATGATGATCAATGGGGTGAATTATGAAAATACCCCTGAAGGATCAATTTAGTAATACCTTGCTCGATTCAAACCCTAATTACATGAGAATGATGTTTTTAACCATAATGATTCCATCCAACTTGATCTAGTCTAATGTTATCATCAATCACTAATATGAAGAAAGAGAAAGTATTCTAGAGAGAGAAAGTACTCTAGAGAGAGAAAGTACCCGAGAGAGAGAAAGTAACCCTAATTGGATGGAAACTTAAGTGAAGCATCTTCAATGCACATGAATGTGTATAATTAGGGTATGATTCACCTGTGTGAAGTCATAGAAACCCTAATTATGATAAATGATGAACCTTTAACTAATCTGAGAGCATCAATGATGATGTTACTCATACATGATGATGATATGAGATCAACTCACCTTAATGTGAATAGTAAACCCTAATTCAAGGGTGATGACATGTAATGTGAATAGTAAACCCTAATTCAAGGGTGATGACATGTAATGTGAATAGTAAACCCTAATTCAAGGGTGATGACATGTAATGTGAATAGTAAACCCTAATTCAAGGGTGATGACATGTAATGTGAATAGTAAACCCTAATTCAAGGGTAATGGCATGCAAATAAGTATTAAACTCCAATTGATGAGAATCAGAGGATTTAACTCTTATGACAAGAGTGGAAAGTATATTCCTTATTTTGTATTACCTTTATCAATTGAATTAACCATGTAGGTTCTGATATGAAGGTGATTATATCCAGGTATGGATGTTGATGTTATATTCATTGAAGACATGTTGTTAGCCTTATGAATAAGAAAAGTAACTTGATGCCTTATCAATGGCATCCCATAATGATAATGGGCTGTGAGAGCCATGAATACCATCAAAGTCATGCTTTAGAGATGACTTGTGATGAGTATGATGAGAAATTATGATTGATATGAGTTAGGCCTGCTACATTTAGTATTCTTCTGTTATAGCTGTTATGCTACTGTTATTGTTTGAAGAACAATGTATGTTGTTAAAGAATACTGAATGTACCTAACTAATCAAGTATAATGTAGAGCCCTGATCATAGATCCATCATTGTCAGAGATTAAGTGATAGTGAAACAGGTTTTCCTCAGGGAACTCCTGGAGCACATACTTTTGAGTATGTGGGGTACATGGATGTGTAGAACCTTACATCCTAGTGTAGGAAAGTGATGTAGATGTGTAATCCATCCATCCTTCACTATAATTCCATACCGTCTCAGTGGTAGGTAAACATGAAACCTCCTGATGACGAAGAAAACACAGATATCCGTATCAGTGGAGATAAACATAAAATCCCTTGATGACGAAGAGAGTACAGAATGCCACTGTGACTCTAGAATAGCGAAGGACCAGTTTACCCTGGTGAGCTATAGTAGTAGAGACACAAGATGTCCTACAAGTGATCCTCTCACTGACTGAGGAAGGTGAAGGTCATGAGAATCCGACTCTCTTAGTGACCTATGTATGATACTGATGTGACTTCTCAGCGATCAGTTGGAGTATGAGTGGTATGCCTCATCTCCACAGGGCATAATGTTGTTTGTAAAACATAATCAACCACGTAGTATACTTGTTAGAGATAACTCCAAGTTAGTTGATTGATGTTATACTGTTATAGTGCTTATACTTCTTCATATCTCATAAATGTTGAGATCTTGTTATAGTTGTAACTGTTATCTAATACTTTGAAGGCTTTACTGCTTAAGATATTCTTTGATGGTATATTAAAGCTTCTGGCGGAGAGTTATAACTCTCGCTGGGACAATTATGTAAAATTGTCTCACCCCGTAGACTTCAACTTTTTAGGTGGACGTCGGAGACGAAGGAACCAGCCTACAGGTGACCAGTCTGAGCAGCAGCAGCACCAAGAGCAGCAGTAATCTCAGGTGGAGATTTAGTCTGCCATGGGGTGTAGTTAGAGTCAATCCTATGTGTCCTCTGTACTCTCAGGTCTTGGAGTCTTGTGTTATGTGATCTTGAGATTTTGTATCTTGATGTATATAATTACTCAAGAAGTAATTATCCTGAGATGTAAACAAGTTTATCTCACTTTATGAAAGAAGTTTTTATGGATCCAAGCTCTTGTCTCGAAAAGTTTTAATTTCCCGTGATTTTTGTCTTCAGCTGATTATCGAATCGCTTCCGCTAAGTTTTAATCATATTTATGTCATGGTTTGGAGATCAGAGCCCACACAAACGGTCTTGAACCCGTTTGGGTGCTGAACACGTTTGGCCGCTGAACCCGTTTGGTCCTTGAACCTGTTTGGGCGCTGAACTCGTTTGAGCGCTGGACCCATTTGAGCACTGGACTCGTTTGGGCGCCGAACTCGTTTGGGCGCTGAACTCATTTGAGCGCTGGACCCGTTTGAGCACTGGACTCGTTTGGCCGCCGAACTCATTTGGGCGCTGAACTCATTTGAGCGCTGGACCCGTTTGAGCACTGGACTCGTTTGGGCGCTGAACTCGTTTGAGCACTGGACCCGTTTGAGCACTAGACTCGTTTGGGCACCGAACTCGTTTGGGCGCTGAACTCGTTTGAGCGCTGGACCCGTTTGAGCACTGGACTCGTTTGGGCGCCGAACACGTTTGGGCTTATGCGGTCTTGGGACCGTTTAGAGTTCATGCGGTCTTGAGACCGTTTAGCCTTAAACGGTCTTGGGACCGTTTGGCCTTAAACGGTCTTGGGACCGTTTGGCGTTTTTGTAATTTTTTGTGTTTTTCTGCAAGGAAAAAGAAGAGAAAAGTTAATCTATTGATGTGTCAGCAATAAGGTAAAGATTTAATGATCCTTCCTAATTTATTTAAGAAAGAGTATGGAAAACAAGGGGAAAACTAATAAAATAGCATCACAAAGTGAGAGGTTATCAAAGAGCTAAGTTAACATTCCTAATTAAATAGGAAGAGCTAAGTGAACATTCCTAATTAAAGAGAAAAGCTAAGTGAACATTCTCAATTAAATAGGAAGAGCTAAGTGAACATTCCTAAATAAATAGGAAGAGCTAAGTGAACATTACTAATTAAAAAGAAAAGCTAAGTGAACATTCCCAATTAAAAGGAAAAGCTAAGTGAGCATTCCCAATTTAATAGCGTTTTGCTAAGTGAACTTTTCCAAACAAATCAAGGATTACTGAGTGGATTATCTCTGTTATATATATATATATATATATATATATATATATATATATATGTTTCTCCTTTGATAGACACTCTTGGGTGATGACAGGAGTATGTTCTTTTATGCTTCCTCCTTTCAAATAATATGGACATCATATGTTAGGGGTTTATGCTTTGCATAAATATAAACATTGATAAGGTTGAATTAATGAAAGGAACTTTGTGTGGATTACAGATCCATGATATCTCCATGATATTAAGATAATATGTGGAGACTTGAGGGTATGATAAATGAATAAATCTATCCCTCATTTTTCCTGGGATTTCGGGGACGAAATCCTTGTCAGGGGTTTATAATTTGTAACATCCCTGACCTGGGTTATGTGTTAACCCTAGATGATTTGCCTAATAAGGTTGAGTAGATGCTTAATCTTATCTTGTGAAAAGTAATTAGGGCTCAAGAGGAACTTATATTTCAATTTTAGTCCTTTTTGAACAATGATTTACGTGTGACTGGACTAAAGTGCAAATTACCCAAGTTGAGGGGTTAAATTGCAAATTTTACATGATAATATGTTCCTCATATGTTGAAGCATCATGAGATTGGATATGATGCATAGGTATTGCTTGTGGTAGCCTGAGTACCAAGAAAGAGCTGATAAAGCAATGTTTGTGCATTGAAACCTAGTTTTGGTGTAATGTGCAATTTACCCAAAACCCAAGGTTCAATATGCAAATTACCACTTTAATAAGGTCCCTAATATTTCTTGGCATCATGTTGAGTCAAGAAAATGAGAGGGGTGCATCATTTGAATTAAGTTGGAGGAGAGAGAATCTTGATATTAAAATAATATAATCAAGATTTAAGCCTAAGTGAAACCCTAATTAAATTTAGTGCAAAAATAAATATATTAATTGAAGTGCCCTTCAACCAAAATTATTTTGGTTGAAAATCGACAAGTTTTTACGTCCTTGTGCCTTGCAAAGGCAATGAAAAGATCTTAAGGAGGTGAAGAACCCACTCACCTTATTATAAGAAAAAGAATATCCACTCACTTATGGATATTATTATAATATGATTTAAGGTGCTTAATTTGCTTTCTTTTAAATCATGGATAATTGAGAGGAATAAGAGGCAAAAAAGATAGCCTCAGATCCAAGGAGTTTAGGAGGAATAGGCAACACTATTTTTGGGATTAAATGATTTTTTATAAGGCATTTCTCTCTCATGGAATTTCTTATAAAAGTACCCTTTACAAGCCAAACCAAGAGCTTTTCTCGTTTCCATTTCTTTTCCCTTGCTTGGAAAACGACCAAGGAGCTTTGGAGGATCCGGAGGACGACCCGCAACCTGTTGGTAAGCTTCTTGACCTCCTTTCACCTTGAATCCATGGTGAATATCGAAAATCAATGTATGAATTCTTCATATCTCGATCCCCTCTTCAATTCTAACCATTCCTTTTCACTCAAAGCTTGAGGACGACCCTTGGAATAGTGAAAGGAGTTGCATCCACAATTTTTGACGTGATCTTGTATCTTTGGAACTCAATTGGAGGCGGGTTTTATAACTTGAACCCTTTATTATTGCAATCAATTCCTTATCAATTGGTGATCCTTTCTGTGTTTCTGAAATTTATCTTGGTTGATTAATGCAACCGCCATGGAAATCACATAAAACTTCGTGGGTTTGGAGCTTGATGATGATGACATCATCATAAGCACACACCTCCCCAAATATCTAGGGCAAACAGTTTCAATGGTTTGGTCCAAATGGCTTCACCAAACCGTTTGGAGACCAAACAGTTTCCAAACTGTTTGGAGTTTGAAACTCCAAACCGTTTAGAGGAGTTGACCATTTGGATGGGTTGAACATGTGAGGTCTGAACCCTAATATGTGTTGGATGATGATCCAATGGATCAAATTGATTAGTTCAACATATGGACAATCTTTCGAATAGAAACCCTAATCGACTAAGTGCTGATTTTGCAATTGATTGAGTTGAGGTTTTGGGTTGATTGACCCAAACGGTTTCAAAACCATTTGGGAATCTCCCAAACGGTCTCAATACCGTTTGGAGGTCAACCAAGACCGTTTGGAGGTCTAGGGTTGAGTATGGTTGGGTATTTGAAGATCCAAAGATACCAAATTGAAATGCAATCAATTGCTGATTTGATAATCAATCCAATGATCCAAACCCTAATTGGATGTCATGGATTTTGATGATGAAATGGGCAAACGGTCTCAAGATCGTTTGTAGATCATCCAAATGACCTCAAGACCGTTTGGGAGTCATTCAAGACCGTTTGAGGTCAGGTCATATCATGTAATGATGATGGTTCACTGATTTCAATTGAATTGGTTCCACAATGTCAAACATTAATGGTTCCTCAGTTTCAAAACCCTAAGTGATGGTTTCTTGATTATCAACCCAAGATAAATTGGTTTTAAAACCCTAATTGAAGGTCCAATTGAATGGTGACTCAGTGGTTCAATTGAAGAATTAATTGGTGGCCCAATTGATAGTTGGTCCATGGATTGGAACCTTGAATCGATTAAGTGTGGAAAACCTTTTTGGTCCATTCGGTTTTGAGAGGGTTTGGACCAAACAGTCTCAAGACCGTTTGGGACCAAATGGTCTCAAACCGTTTGGAGACTCAAGATCATTCAGTTTCAAGATGTGTTTTCTAAACAGTTTCAAGAACCAACTTTGCTAAATAGTTTCAAAACATTTGAACTTACTTGGTCAAGACCGTTTGAGGTCTAAGTGACCAAAACTTTTTGAGGTTCAAATTGGTTAAACCATTTGGACACCTACTATGAACAAAGGTCAATTAGATACTTGATTGGTAATGATGTAGACCAATGGTGGTTATGAAGGTTAACCCTAACTGCGTGTACTTAATTAAAGGGCTGACCTAGATCAATCTTGGAACAGTTAACATCCTAGAGAGGATGAGAGAGTGAGAAAGAATGAGAGAGATGATTGTTTACATCATAAGCCCTATTCTCTCATTATGAATAAATATGTTTTCATGATTTGATCCATAATAATGAGATCATGAAATCCTCATTGAAAAGATTGATGTACCTTGACCCTAATCTAGGGCAAGGCTATGTGAGACCCTAATTTAGGGCAAAGCATAGTGAAATGATAATCTAGGGTGATGATGTAACCCTAACTTAGTGTAACAATGTAAGAAACCCTAATTTAATGGGAATTGTACATCCTAACCCTAATTTGGGTATGAGGTAAGAGATACCTTACTTGGATGTGAATGGTAAACCTTAATCCCTAAAATGGGGTAAAGGTGCATGAAACCCTAATATAGGGTAGTGCTACTAATGCTATGTGAAGCCTTAACACTGGGTGATGTGTTGTGAAATCTTAATTTCACATATTACTAGGTGAAACCCTGATATATAAGGATGAGTACATATTATTGGCAATGGTTGTATAATCTAAGTGAGTGACTAATGACCAATACATTACATGATAAATGTGATGAACTCGTGCATAAAGTATTAGGATGGGGAATACCCTAATACAAGCTAAGTGGATGAACTCAAGTAAGATAAAGGTGTTGAGGGAAGTGATACATTAATATATGATAGATATCACAACCAACACCCCAATACTGGTATACCTTGATGTGTTATAAGTCCAATATAATTGGATGAATGACACATAAGATGTGTCATGTTAATTGTTACATTGAGATGTAGTGCACCTTGTTGAATGTAGGCTAGCATGCCTTATGGAAAGGTTAATCCAAACCTATAAACTATGATGTAATCATATCCTGGTAATGATGAGAGAGAAATTCATACTGTGTGTTGATACTTCATTTAATGATGAATGATAAGAATAAATAAGTATGATTAAATACTTATGTTATCCATATTGAGTCCTAGTTGTGTGAAGCAATGGAACATGACTTGATCATTAACAATATGATATTGAGAACCTATATGGTTATTCATATGAAACCCTAATACATGGTAATGCCATGCAAAACCCTAAAATAGGGTAATGCTAGGAGAAACCCTAATACTGGGTAATGCTATGTGAAGTCCTAACACAGAGTAATCCTATGTGAAGCTCAAATACAGACTAATGGGTTATGAATGTAATAAGATAACCCTACCCTTGTATTGCATGGTATAGATATGTAATTGTATCATGATTACTAATCATGCAGGTATGTTGAGATGATGAGCATAGCCAGGTATGGGCTATGATGTTCTATATATTGAAAATGTTCTATAGGCCCTATAAGCCTTCATATGCTTTCTTGCTTAGTGAGAGGTAACCTAGAATTAATGAGTCATGTGTGCCATATGATGTTCTAATTATTAAGATTGTTTATGAGCTTCATAAGCCATAATATGCCTTGTTTCCTATTAAGGGGTAATAAGAGGTGATATGAGCTTCGTGAACTATGTGTAATGCTTTGTGTAGCAAGAATTATAATGTCCTTGGTCAGATGACCTGAAGGTATGAAGTTACCTAATAAGTGGTAACAAGTGTTTTATGATGAGATAAGGGTTCAAATACCCGGATTCTATAATCACGATGATGAACTTGTTAAGAAGTGGAAATGTACTTGATGAGTTGAGGGATTAATATCCCAATACTTTGTGAAAAGAGTATGGCTACATGCCATGACTCCACTATGATAATGCCAGGCATTAGATATATGATCTAAGCCTGAAGAGAGTTAATGCTGTGGTGATGATTCTATAGTGAATAAATGTTATACATATTCTTCATAGTCCTTAATTGATAAGTGACATATTGATCTATCAAGTTATAACTGCAATGCTTTTGATAAGAATAATGTTCTAATATGTTAGACATTGAATTAACTGCTGTCAAACAAATATGATTCCTCTGTTCATATTTATCTTCTTTAGCTGCAATAATAATGTTTCTGGCAGAGAGTTATATCTCTCGCTGGGGCAATTTACAATTATCTCACCCCTGTGGGAACCACATTTTTAGGTGGACGCGAATGAGGAGGTAGGAATCCTTCAGTAGGAGAAGGACAACAACAGCAGCAACATGGACAGCAGTGAAGTCTCAGGTAGAGACTCTGGTTGTTATGCCTTGTTTATATGTATATAGAAGTCCTATGTGTCATCTTTGTACTCTTAGGTCCTCAGATTAGTAGTTAGTGCTTTCGAGATTTTGGCTCATTGCCTCAAGATTTTCATACTGCATGTGCTTAGTTTAACAGGGCAGCTGATGTTTGTAATTCACAGAAAGAGATGATATAGTACATGTACCTTTAAACCAGAATGTAAATGTGTTACGTTGGTTCTATGTGAGAAAGTTTTCCTTTGATGGATCTCTTGATAAAAAGGTTTTAATTTTTAGTGATTTTTGGTAATCCACTGCTTAGTGAACGCTTCCACATTAGTTAATTATGTTTTTGTGAGTTGTATGCCATAATTAAGTGGTATCAGAGCTCTAGGTTCGCTGAGTCTACAAAGACATAGGACTAAGGTTGTTGAGTTTGTTCTAAATGTCTTCAAGTTTATCTGATAGTATCTTCTTCTCACATAGGAGAAGAAGAACTTGAAGATGTCTGGACCACATGAAGAACATGTTGCTAAGAGCAGTGTTGCTGCACCAGGAAGAGGTGCAGGAGACCATGATAGGGAGGAGCTCGTACCTGAACAACCCCTGTTCAATCAAGCTGACATGGGGAACCCAGCCTTTCAAGCCATGTTTGGGCAGTTTATGGCTGCCATGACTCACATGACAGATAGGATGCCAATACCTGCACCTAGGGTACCAACCCACCATGAGAGTTATGGAGTCGGAAAGACTTTTGAGAGACTTTACCGAGTTGGAGCCATAGATTATGCTGGTACATCTGATCCAACAGATGCTGATTTGTGGTTGACAGAGCTGGAAAAGGCTTTCAGGATCCTCGATATCCCTGAAACTGAAAAGGTAAGACATGTTCTGTACCTCCAAAAAGGGAGTGTTGGTCATTGGTGGATGATAGAAGAAGATAAGAGACCAGGTGAAGAAATTGGATGGGAGGTATTCTGACGAGAATTCATCAGTAGATACTTCCCTAAGACGTATCTAGATGATAAGATCACTCAACTTGAGAGGATCAAACAAGGACATATGAATGTTAGCGAGTATGAAGCTAAGTTCATGGAGTTGTTGCGGTTTTGTCCGCAAATGGCAGTTAATGATGAGGAAAGAATTTGGCATTTTGAGAAGGGGTTGAATGCAGAACTGACCACTCCTGTATCTGCTTTAGAGAATAGGGAGTGGTTTTTCACCTTTGTGGAGTCGGTAAGGTGGATAGAGAGGTCTGAAATCGAGAAACGGCAGACTAGTGGCAAGAAGGTGTGCACTCAGTCTCAAGGACAAGGGTCTGAAAGTTTTAAGAAGTCGAGATTTTCTGCATCGGCATCATCATCGAGATTTCATACCCAGACGTAATGGACGTCAAGTAGGGGTAGGGATCGTAGTAATGTTCCAAGTAGAACCCCCGACATAGCATCAACATCGGTAACTGGATCTCACAGACCCTATTTTGCACCCAGGGCCTGTTACCAATGTAGACAACCGGGACATCTAGCAAAGGATTGTCCAGATGGGAATTCGGTGATGACTCAACCCTAGGGGCAGAGTTAGCAAGGGTCACAAAGGAGGCAATTTTGTAGTAATAATAGAGGACGTGGACAGACGTCCCAGACAGGTCAGATGAAATAGATTCATTCTGATATTTCATTTCCTGATTCTATGTGTTAAAAATAAGAAAGTAATTGTTTTTTAACTTCCTTTAACCAGTCCTATAGGGATAAAAGGAAGAAGAGAACTTACATTTTACTCAGTTATCCTTAAAATGCTTTATAATCTCTCTTATCTGTGTAATAAAAGATGAGATATAGAAGTGATGTCTGAAGAAAATTCGAAAATGAAAAATCATGTGTGTATAATGATATGAAAAGTGAGGAACATGATGGTAAATAAAGTGCATACTACCTAATCTCAATACTTGTATACCCTGGCCAGGTATATGATTATTGTAGATAAGGCAAGTATGAAACTCTTAGATTGTTATCTTTTTTATTACTCTGATCAAGTAGTCATTCTAAAACAATCTAGAGAGTATAATGTAATTAAATAGGAAGAGCTAAGTGAACATTCCTAATTAAATAGGAAGAGCTAAGCGAACATTCCTAATTAAAGAGAAAAGCTAAGTGAACATTCCTAATTAAATAGGAAGAGCTAAGTGAACATTCCTAATTAAAGAGAAAAGCTAAGTGAACATTCTCAATTAAATAGGAAGAGCTAAGTGAACATTCTAATTAAAGAGAAAAGCTAAGTGAACATTGTCAATTAAATAGGAAGAGCTAAGTGAACATTCCTAATTAAATAGGAAGAGCTAAGTGAACATTCCTAATTAAAGAGAAAAGATAAGTGAAAATTCTCAATTAAATAGGAAGAGCTAAGTGAACATTCCTAATTAAAGAGAAAAGCTAAGTGAACATTCTCAATTAAACAGGAATAGCTAAGTGAACATTCCTAATTAAATAGGAAGAGCTAAGTGAACATTCCTAATTAAAGAGAAAAGCTAAGTGAACATTCTCAATTAAATAGGAAGAGCTAAGTGAACATTCCTAAATAAATAGGAAGATCTAAGTGAACATTCATAATTAAAAAGAAAAGCTAAGTGAACATTCCCAATTAAAAGGAAAAGCTAAGTGAGAATTTCCAATTTAATAGAGTTTTGCTAAGTGAACTTTTCCAAACAAATAAAGGATTGTTGAGTGGATTATCTCTATTAGATATATATGTTTCTCTTTTGATAGACACTCTTGGGTGATGACAGGAGTATGTTCTTTTATGCTTCATCCTTTCAAATAATATGGACATCATATGTTAGGGGTTTATGCTCTGCATAAACATAAACATTGATAAGGTTGAATTAATGAAAGGAGCTTTGTGTGGATTACAGATCCATGATATCTCCATGATATTAAGATAATATGTGGAGACTTTACGGTATGATAAATGAATAAATTTGTCCCTCATTTTTCCTGGGATTTCGGGGACGAAATCCTTGTTAGGGGTTTATAATTTGTAACATCCCTGACCTGGGTTATGTGTTAACACTAGATGATTTTCCTAATAAGGTTGAGTAGATGCTTAATCTTATCTTGTGAAAAGTAATTAGGGCTCAAGAGGAACTTATATTTCAATTTTAGTCCTTTTTGAATAATGCTTTACTTGTGATTAGACTAAAGTGCAAATTACCCAAGTCGAGGGGTTAAATTGCAAATTGTACATGATAGTATGTTCCTCACGTGTTGAATCATCATGAGATTGGATATGATGCAGAGGTATGGCTTGTGGTAGCCTGAGTACCAAGAAAGAGCTGATAAAGCAATGTTTGTGCATTAAAACCTAGTTTTGGTGTAATGTGCAATTTACCCAAAACCCAGAGTTCAATATGCAAATTAACACTTCAATAAGGTCCCTAATATTTCTTGTCATCATGTTGAGGCAAGAAAATGAGAGGGGTTCCTCATTTGAATTAAGTTGGAGGAGAGAATCTTGATATTAAAATAATCAAGATTTAAGCCTAAGTGAAACCCTAATTCAATTTAGTGCAAAAATAAATATATTAATTGAAGTTCCCTTCAACCAAAATTATGTTGGTTGAAAATCAACAAGTGTGGACGTCCTTGTGCCTTGCAAAGGAAATGAAAAGATCTTAAGGAGGCGAAGAAACCACTCACCTTATTATAAGAAAAAGAATATCCACTCACTTATGGATATTATTATAATATGATTTAAGGTGCTTAATTTTCTTTCCTTTAAATCATGGATAATTGAGAGGAATAAGATACAAACAAGATAGCCTCAGATCCAAGGAGTTGAGGAGGAAGAGGCAGCACTGTTTTTGGGATTAAATGAATTTTTATAAGGCATTTTCTCTCTCATGAAATTTCTTATAAAAGTACCCTTTACAAGCCAAACCAAGGGCTTTTTTCGTTTCCATTTCTATTCCATTGCTTGGAAAACGACCAAGGAGCTTTGGAGGATCAGGAGGACGACCCCCAACCTGTTGGTAAGCTTCTTGACCTCCTTTCACCTTGAATCCATGGTGAAAATCGAAAATCAATGTATGAATTCTTCATATCTCGATCCCCTCTTCAATTCTAACAATTCCTTTTCACTCAAAGCTTGAGAAGGACCCTTGGAATAGTGAAAGGAGTTGCATCCACCATTGTTGACGTGATCTTGGAGCTTTGGAGCTCAATTGGAGGAAGGTTTTATAACTTGAAACCTTAATTTTATTATTGCAATCAATTCCTTATCAATTGGTGATCCTTTCTGCATTTCCAAAATTTATCTTGGTTGATTGATGCAACCACCATGGAAATCACAGAAAACTTCGTGGATTTGGAGCTTGATGATGATGACATCATCATAAGCACACACCTCCCCAAATATCTAGGGCAAACGGTTTCAATGGTTTGGTCCAAACAGTTTCCAAACCGTTTGGAGTTTGGAACTCCAAACCGTTTAGAGGAGTTGACCATTTGGATGGGTTGACCATTTGAGGTCTGAACCCTAGTATTTGTTGTATTATGATCCAATGGTTCCAATTGATTAGTTCAACATATGGACAATCTTTCAAATAGAAACCCTAATCGACTAAGTGCTGATTTTGCAATTGATTAAGTTGAGGTTTTGGGTTGATTGACCCAAACCGTTTCAAAACCATTTGGGAATCTCCCAAACGGTCTCAAGACCATTTGGAGGTCAACCAAGACCGTTTGTAGGTCTAGGTTTGAGTATGGTTGGGTATTTGAAGATCCAAAGATACCAAATTGAAATGCAATCAATTGCTGATTTGATAATCAATCCAATGATTCAAACCCTAATTGGATGTCATGGATTTTGATGATGAAATGGGAAAACGGTCTCAAGATCGTTTGTAGATCATCCAAATGACCTCAAGACCGTTTGGGGGTCATTCAAGACCGTTTGAGGTCAGGTCATATCATATAATGATGATGGTTCACTGATTTCAATTGAATTGGTTCCACAATGTCAAACATTGATGGTTCCTCAGTTTCAAAACCCTAAGTGATGGTTTCTTGATTATCAACCCTAGATCAATTGGATTTAAAACCCTAATTTATGGTCCAATTGAATGGTGACTCAGTGGTTCAATTGAAGAATTAATTGGTTGCCCAATTGATAGTTGGTCCATGGATTGGAACCTTGAATCGATTAAGTCTGGAAGACCTTTTTGGTCCATTCGATTTTAAGAGGGTTTGGACCAAACCGTCTTAAGACAGTTTGAGTCCAAACGGTCTCAAGACCAATTGGGACCAAATGGTATCAAGACCATCTGAGACCAAACGGTCTCAAACTGTTTGCAGACTCAAGATCATTTGGTTTCAAGATGTGTTGTCTAAACGATTTCAAGAACCAAATTTGCTAAACGGTTTCAAACTGTTTGAACTTACTTGGTCAAGACCGTTTGAGGTCTAAGTTACCAATACCGTTTGAGGTCTAAGTGACCAAAACTTTTTGAGGTTCAAATTGGTTAAACCATTTGGACACCTAAAATGAACAAAGGTCAATTAGATACTTGATTGGTAATGATGTAGACCAATGGTGGTTATGAAGGTTAACCCTAACTGTGTGTACTTAATTAAAGGGCTGACCTAGATCAATATAGGAATATTTAACATCCTAGAGAGGATGAGAGAGAGAGAATGAGAGAGATGATTGCTTACATCATAAGCCCTAATTCTCTCATTATGAATAAATACGTATTCAGGATTTGATCCATAATAACGAGATCATGAAATCCTCATTGAAAAGATTGATGTACCTTGACCCTAATCTAGGGCAAGGCTATGTGAGACCCTAATTTAGGGCAAAGCATAGTGAAACCATAATCTAGGGTGATGATGTAACCCTAACTTAGTGTAACAATGTAAGAAACCCTGATTTAATGGGAATTGTACATCCTAACCCTAATTTGGGTATGAGGTAAGAGATACCTTACTTGGATGTGAATGGTAAACCTTAATCCCTAAAATGGGGTAAAGGTGCATGAAACCCTAATATAGGGTAGTGCTACTAATGCTATGTGAAGCCTTAACACTAGATGATGTGTTGTGAAATCTTAATTTCACATAATACTAGGTGAAACCCTGATATAGAAGGATGAGTCCATATTATTGGCAATGGTTGTATAATCTAAGTGAGTCACTAATGACCAATACATTACATGATAAATGTGATGAACTGGTGCATAAAGTATTAGGATGGGGAATACCCTAATACAAGCTAAGTGGATGAACTCAAGTAAGATAAAGGTGTTGAGGGAAGTGATACATTAAGATATGATAGATATCACAACCAACACCCCAATACTGGTATACCTTGATGTGTTATAAGTCCAATATAATTGGATGAATGACACATAAGATGTGTCATGTCAATTGTTACATTGAGATGTAATGCACCCTGTTGAATGTAGGCTAACATGCCTTATGGAAAGGTTAATCCAAACCTATAAACTATGATGTAATCATATTCTGGTAATGATGAGAGAGAAATTCATAATGTGCGTTGATACTTCATTTAATGATGAGTGATAAGAATAAATAAGTATGATTGAATACTTATGTTATCCATATTGAGTCCTAGCTATGTGAAGCAATGGAATATGACTTGATCATTAACAATATGATCTTTAGAACCTATATGGTTATTCATATGAAACCCTAATACAAGGTAATTCCATGTGAAACCCTAAAACAGGGTAATGCTAGGAGAAACCCTAATACTGGGTAATGCTATGTGAAGTCCTAACACCGAGTAATCCTATGTGAAGCTCAAATACATACTAATGGGTTATGAATGTAATAAGATAACCCTACCCTTGTATTGCATGGTATATATATGTAATTGTATCATGATTACTAATCATGCAAGTATGTTGAGATGATGAGCATAGCCAGGTATGGGATATGATGTTAGTATATTGAGAATGTTCTATAGGCCTTATAACCCTTCATATGCTTTGTTGCTTAGTGATAGGTGACCTAGAATTAATGAGTCATGAGTGCCATATGATGTTCTAATTATTAAGATTGTTTATGAGCTTCATAAGCCATAATATGCCTTGTTGCCTATTAAGGGGTAATAAGAGGTGATATGAGCTTTGTGAACTATGTGCAATGCTTTGTGTAACTAGAATTATAATGTCCTTGGTCAGATGACCTGAAGGTATGAAGTTACCTAATAAGTGGTAACAAGTGTTCTATGATTAGATAAGGGTTCAAATACCCATATTCTATAATCATGATGATGAACTTGTTAAGAAGTGGAAATGTACTTGATGAGTTGAGGGATTAATATCCCAATACTTTGTGAAAAGAGTATGGCTACAGGCCATGACTCCACTATGACAATGCCAGGGATTAGATATATGATCTAAGCCAGAAGAGAGTTAATGTTGTGTTGATGCTTCTATAGTGAATAAATGTTATACATGTTCTTCATAGTCCTTAATGGATAAGTGACATATTGCTCTATCAAGTTATAGCTGCAATGCTTTTGATAAGAATAATGTTCTAATCTGTTAGACATTGGATTAACTGTTGTCAAACAAATATGATTCCTCTGTTCGTATTTATCTTCTTTAGCTGCAATAATAATGTTTTTGGTAGAGAGTTATATCTCTCGCTGGGGCAATTTACAATTGTCTCACCCCTATGGGAACCACATTTTTAGGTGGATGTGAACGAGGAGGCAGGAATCCTTCAGTAGGAGAAGGACAACAACAGCAGCAGCAGGGATAGCAGTGAAGTCTCAGGTGGAGACACTGGCTGTTATGCCTTGTTTATATGTATATAGAAGTCCTATGTGTCGTCTCTGTACTCTCAGGTCATCAGAGTAGTAGTTAGTGCTTTCGAGATTTTGGCTCAGTGCCTCAAGATTTTCATACTGCATGTGCTTAGTTTAACAGGGCAGCTGATGCTTGTAATTTACAGAAAGAGATGATACAATACATGTACCTTTAAACCAGAATGTAAATATGTTACTTTGGTTATATGTGAGAAAGTTTTCCTTTGATGGATCTATTGATAAAAAGGTTTTAATTTTTAGTGATTTTCAATAATTTGCTGCTTAGTGAACGCTTCTGCATTAGTTAATTATGTTTTTGTGAGTTGTATGCCACAAAAGCTAGGTTCCTACTGCGGAGTCTAGGGTTAAGGGTTTGAAGGTAGTTTGTTGATTACACTAATGGTGAACAATTAAGCAAATGAAGGAAACCAAACAAGATCAAAACCCAAGTTAACCCTAGACAGTTAATTCTAATGAACAAGAAAAGACAAGGCAAGTAAGAAAGAATAAGATATGCTAAGGCAAACAAGAAGAAATTAACACTACACTAAGCTAGAAAATAGGAAAAAAGAGCAATTAAAGACTTAAACTAGTAAGAGCAAAATAAGAACAAGGCAAGAAGCTAACGAAGCAACTAAAGAGCTAACTACGTTAACACTGGCCAAGCAAGAAGGCAATTAAGGTTTTAATGCAATAAAGGGAAATGTGGGATGTTTGGGGGATGCACTTATCAATTAGGTTGAGGGTGATGACATGTGAACATTATGCTTTCATTTAGATTACTAAACCAAACAACGAGTTATAAGCTAATGAATTACCCTAAACTACTAACTATCATGGATATGATATGTTATATATAGGGGAACTAGTCCCTAAGACCTCCTACTATCCTTACGAGGCTCAATTGGGTTAGGATTTAGGTGTAATTCAACTAGAGTATAAACAAGCCTACATTTCTAGGTTAGAGGATCTTAGGGTGATTAGGGATTGAGGGTAGTAATGGGAGTGGAAGTGAGGTTTTAGGACTCACATCACCCACATTCTAGCCTTGAGAAAGCTCCATGCTAAGCACACTAAATATATTTAAAGTAGCTACTTAGACCTCTCGACTAGGTTTATGGGAATTAATACATTGTCCATATTTTGATAATGACTTAACTATTCCATTCATATGTATCTAGTTTGTGTATTCAAGATTGATTTTAGGTGTTAGGTACATGAAAAGGATCAAATTACTCAAGCCCTAATTTGCTACAGTTCAAGTCAAAAGTTATACAAGTGTGCTTTTTAGGAAATCCATGTAAATGACCTTAGAAGATTTTTGTAATCACTTGTATTGATGATATGACTTGTAACTAAGATGAGAAAATTGATTGGGACACTTTTCACCAAGTTTTAATCACTTTTGATGCACTTTAAAAAATGGATCACAAGCAGCTAATCGGTCGAGTTACAATCTCGATCGATCCACTGGATCTATTCTCTAAAGAGTGCATCGGTTGAGTTGTGCATTCACAAAACTCGACCAATCGGGTTACTGACCAAACACAACTTTCATTGGTCGTTTGAGTTTCCTCAGGACAAACTCGACCGATCGTTTGAAATTTGGGTTTGTCTTTTACCCAATTGGCCGAGTTACCTTTATTAAATCTCGACCGATTGTACTGTACAAAAATTGCATAAAAATTAATTGTGACTGTTGGTGACTTATTTGGACAAAAGTAGATCTATTTCCTTGGGAAAAAATGGCTATAATTTGGTCCTAAGTGTCCCCCAACTCAAAGGAGCACCCCCATCTATAAATAGGACCACTTGGAGTTCATTCCAAGGTTGCTCATTCCATATATGCTTGGTTCTTGCTTAGTTGAGAGTGATTCACACCTTTGAGCCCCTTTTTCTCTCTACCTTCAAGTTAAATCTGTGAGTATGAGTGAGTTAGGATCTGTTGTAAGAGAGCTACCCCTTGTATCCATGTAAAGCGCTCCATCTCCATCTTCCTACCCCCTTTCCTTATTGAAGAAAAGGCTTGAAGATCTTCTCCAAGTGAAGGAGAAGGGGTTGTTGTTCTTCAAGGTTGAAGAAAGCATGGTGTTCCATATCTTCGAGTGAAGGACATAGGCAAGGCATGTGTTCAAGAAGGATAGGTAATTCCTTGAAGGCCAAAGACTTGAAGATGGAGTGGGTAAGTCCTTGTTGAAGGCTGAAGACTCCATGGTTCAAGTGGGTAAGCTCCTTCAATAGGTTGAAGATCCTTGCTTGAGCTATTAAGTCCTTGGATGAATGTGGTTTTGTCTTGTAATCTTATGAATGAATATAAGAGTATCAAGATTGCAAAGTCCTAGAGCCTAACCACCTCTAGGTAGTGGACTGACTCACTTCTAGTTTGAAGTGTGGAACCACTCTAAAACACTTTGTCCAAGTGTATGTTCTTCCTTGTCTCTCACCCTTACTATGCATGTTATTTAGGATCTCAAATTGGTTGTATGTTTAAGTTTCTGCACTTAAAAGAGAATCATCATCATCACCTAAATCTCAATTCCAACCATCATCATCATCATTTAGTCTACAATGCCAGCCATGTTGAGGTCAGCAAATAGATCGTTCATTTTTTTCAATCAAATCTTTTATTGTCCACTCTCCACCTAACATGTAAAGGTTTAAAAGATATCCTATAAAACTCCTCTCAATTATGTTTTTATATGTGTCGTCTCCTTTTAATGTGATTTAATCGATAACATCCTTTGAGTTAATGCTTATGTCGATCTGCATGGGCCCATCTCTATAATGTTTGTAGTGACCCCACCTCACTTGTCATTGATACTCATCATCTCCAATTTACATCTTGTATAATGATTTCTTAAGAGGTCAAGATGTTCATAACAAGAAAGAATGCCATCTTGAACGTGAATTCTCAATCAGTCCATAATAATAAGAAGAAAATAGATTTCCATAGGGTTGGTCGGAAGGGTCCTCCAATTATGTGGGGCAACTGCAACTAGGATGTGAGATGAAAAATAAATAGATTTGAGATGAGTAGATGTGGGTGAGGTCTACAACTAGGATGTGGGAATGTGGTGTGTCCCGCCAGAAATTCACACACTAATCAATTTAGATTTGACTTGATGTGCCCCACGAGATCGGAACACACTTGGGTATCTTTCAAAATCTATAAGGGACCTACACAAAAATGCTCGCATAAACTAAAACACAACACCCACAAGTGCACGGGGTCGTGTCGCAATATAGACAGGCGGCAGTATAGGGTCGATCCACAAAAAGAAAAGGGGGCACTAAAGCTAGGTTAGTTTTCGACTAGGTTCCTACTACAGAGTCTAGGGTTAAGGGTTTGAAGGAAGTTTTTGATTACACTAATGGTGAAAAAGCAAGTAAATGAAAGAAATCAAACAAGATCAAAACCCAAGTTAACCCTAGATAGTTAATTCTAATGAACAAGAAAAGACAAGGCAAGCAAGAAAGAACAAGATATGCTAAGGCAAACAAGAAGAAGTGTTACAACCCCAATTTTTGGGTTCATTTGGTGAGGAATGTAATTTCTCATAGTAAAGATATTTGAAAAAATAATGATATAATTTGTTTGGAATAAATGGATTTCGTTTACAATAGCCTTGATGATTGTGTTGTGGCTTTATTGGCTATTGGGCCCAAATAACAAGGAAATTTAATTAATAAATGAATAATTGAGTTTTTGAGAAAAGAATGAAATAGAAACCTCTAGAAGGCAAAATGATGTAATCCAAAGATGGATTTCGTGCCTCTTGGGTTCCTTGGGTTCCAAGGAGTCCAAAGTTGCAAAGATAATGCAAAAAGAAAAGAAAAGATCAATTTAATATTTCTTTATTAAGAAAGAAATTGAAAATAATGATAAAATATGGGAAATAAGTGAAAAGAAGTATAATGGAGTTATCCTTGGTGGAATTTCATATCCCAAGGATTCCTAATGATAAAAGGAATGCCAATGAGGAAAATAAAAGAGAAATAAAGAGAAATCCTCAAAAAGAGATATTTTAATAAGAAATAAACACGATAATGTGAAATAATGAGTATTGATGCATCTAGAAGGATAATAAGTATCCTTAAAAGGAATTTCAAAATATTCGAGTTCCTTGGGATCCAAGGAGTCCCAATGAAGAGAAGGAAAGAGAAAAAGGTAAATAAAATAAAATAAAAGGATAATGTGATACATCATTAATGACTTTTTGATAATATCAAAAAGGGATGTTATTTGCTTTAAAAGAAAATATGATTTCGTGGCCAATGGATTAAAAGTCATGCATGAAAATAATAGGAGAGAGGTAATTTTCATATTTCCTTTAGGAAAATAGATTCCTTAATAGCCAAGGAATACTAATAAACAATGAATAAATTAAAGGGAGAAGTTACACGTAAGCAAGGAAGGTAGGATAAAAGGGACTTGTTTTCCTCATGGTTGAGCACGATGGGGCGTTGCTATCCTCTCCTATTTAAGGTTTGGATCCTTGGACTCGAGCCTAAAGAGATTTCGGGCATCCCCCTGTCTTCTCCATCTTGTACTCACACTAAACCCTAGTATAAGAGGAGCAGCGCGACCCTTAGAGCGAGGAGGAGCCAGGGACGGGGATAGGAAGGATGCATGACACTCCCACATCAACTGGAAGGAGGTTTGACTCCATCTACACGTTCTGGCCCTTGTGCAAGGTCTGCAGAAGAGCAGCAAGACCGACCGCCGTCCAAGTTTCGGTAGATAAGAACGGGCCATCTTGGCTGTGAATAAAGGGCATCCCTTGGGCGTAGGATCCCGTCGGAGCCAATGGCACCATCCATGGCAGCCATCATGGTCTGGAAAGGGGGCGGCAGGGCCGCACTTAGCGCTTGCTGCAGTGGTAACGTTAGGGTAGGCAAGGAGGAAGATGACTAGGGTGCGTTAGACCGTTCTGCCCTCCGCGGGCTGAAAGACACACTCAACTTACCGAGGGTAAATTGGACATTTCGAAATGTTTCCCAAAACTATGTTGCATGGGAGTTGACGACGTGGCACTCCCTGATTGGCCGAAAAGATAATTCCTTTATTAATTTGTAATTAAATATTGGTAACTCTGATTAGGACAAGTAATATATGAAAATTGATCCACAGAATGAGAGGAACACAAAGAAATTATTGTTGAAGCCTAATTTCTCTTTCTATTCAAAAAGTATATCCAGATGCTATCTTTAATAGTTTAATCAATGAAAAACCCTAACCTTTGATGATTAATGAATTAGAAAGGGGTTATATGAGTGTTTAAAATAGATATTAATCCGTTGTTAATAAAAAGGGCATATTAGATCTAAAAGGATGATCTTCATGCATAATTTGATTTATTTAGGGTTCCATATGATTTAATGAACCTTGAACCCTAACTGTGGTAATTATGATCCTTAATGATTTAAATTGGTCAAATTCATGTACAAAGCTGAGATATGACGGTTCTAATCTATTTAGAGTACAAAAGTCCTTAATTCTGGATAAATACCTTAAAAGTAGTAATTAGGGTTTTCTCATGAATAAAAGGTAGAATTGATGGCAAAACGAGTTCATATGTTAATTAGACCCTAATGAACTTTGAATTGATGATGGAGGCATATAATGATCTTGTCATGGATTAAAAGGATAAAAATAGCAGTTTTAATGTAAAAGAAGCTTAATGAAATTAATTGATGGTTAATGGTGCCTTTAATATGAAAATAGGGTTATATTTTGTTAAGATAACCTTAATATTGAAGAATAGATGAGATAACTAGGGTTTAATATGGTAAAAGATGAAGGGTAACCTTAATTGCAAATGAAACCCTAAAATGGATACGGAAACCCTAGGAAGCAATTTCAAGTTGAATAGAAAGAATCTTGATAAAGTGTGTAGTAAATAGAGTACATGTGTTTTTTAGGATTCTTGATTGTGTGGTTGAACTACTTGCTTGGATGGCTTTCTTGGTTGGAATTGATATTATCTTGAGAAATTTACTGAAAAGGTATGTGATTACGCTTATGAATAATTGCTTTAGTTTCACGGCGATTTCCAAACGTGTTTATCGGTTGCTTGAAAATAACTGTTGGATGCCTTTTATTTCATGCAACTATAAAGTGACTATGATTATCACCATGAATATATATATATATATATATATATATATAACTGGTTTAGATCCGAATCCACCTCGGTTTCTTGTGAAGGATAAAAAGGGGTAACCTAGAGTAAGGTCTAGGTTATCGTGGGTTAGAAATTGGGCTACCAAGTGTAGTGCCACGAGACCCTTTAACATGTCATGAGTTAAGGAGTGGGCTACTTACAAGTAGTGCCATGTGACTCAACCCTAGAAACTGGTTTGCCTATAGGTGGGACCATGAGGGGTTTAATGGGGATCTACTATAAGGAAAGTAGCATCCAGGTCCACTGCAGGGACAACACAGAGGATAGGGAATGCATGGATTGCGTAGTTATATTTAAAACATAAAATTGTTTGTTAAATGGTAATTGGCTACAATACATGGTTATGAATAATTGTACGATTATTGGTTCCCCCACATACCAACTTTATGCTGACTGACATTTTGTTTGTCGGCGTTTTAGGTACAAAGCAAAAAGGACAAATAGTAAATCATCATATTGTGAAATACATGAATTAAAATACAAGGAGGATTAGTTAGAGTAGAATTCATATGTGGATAGAAGTTTAGAGATCCAAGTTTTCAAAAGGTATGCAAAAGTTTATTTTCTTACAGCTTTCCAGTTTAGTCTGTTAAAATTTAATAATTGTTCTTGGTTAATTGTCGAACCTTTGATCTGGAAATTATGTGTGCGGCTTCGACCTCTCGGTCTCCCTTAATTGGGGGTTACCGGAAGGTGGGATCGTAACAAGAATTCTACACTACACTAAGCTAGAAAATAGGGCAAAAGAGCAACTAAAGACTTAAACTAGCAAGAGCAAAATAAGAACAAGGCAAGAAGCTAACTAAGCAACTAAAGAGCTAACTACGTTAACACTGGCCAAGCAAGAAGGCAATTAAGGTTTTGATGCAATAAAGGGAAATGTGGGCTATTTGGGGGATGCACTTATCAATTAGGTTGAGGGTGATTACATGTGAACATTATGCTTTCATTTAGATTACAAAACCAAACAATTAGTTATAGGCTAATGAATTACCCTAAACTACTAATTGTCATGGATATGATAGGTTATGTATAAGGAAACTAGTCCCTAAGACCTCCTACTATCCTTACGAGGCTCAATTGGGTTAGGTTTCAGGTGTAATTCAACTAGAGTCTAAACAAGCCTAGGTTTCTAAGTTAGAGGATCCTAGGGTGATTAGGGGTTGAGGGTAGTAATGGGAGTGGAAGTGAGGTTTTAGGACTCACATCACCCACATTCTAGCCTTGAGAAAGCTCCATGCTAAGCACACTAAATATATTTAAAGTAGCTACTTAGACCTCTCAACTAGGTTTATGGGAGTTGATTAGCATGTAGGAAGATGGGTATCTAGCTAGGGATCCATGAATCAAACCTAGGAGCAAATCCCAAAATTCACACATATAAGCAACTTCCCTAAATTCCTAGGTGATTTCAAGTACAAACCAATAAGAAACTCATGGTGAATGAGTTAGAAATAAAAAATAATCATTAGAAAATGAAATTACAATGTTTACATATCATTTCCCCCCAACATGGTATCAAAGTAACATTTTGAGCCCCCAAACAGCCCACCTAAGGAGCCTAGCTACTCATGGATGTGAAAACTGCAAAAAGAAAGGAGAAAGAGGTAGAAGTAGCCATGGAGCTCAGTGTATATAGAAGACTCCTCCTCTCCATCAACTGTAAGGTCATCATTCCTCCTCCTTTAAGGTGCAAGGGCATGGAATGAAGGTGGAAAGTGGTCAAAACACCAAGAAACTAGGGTTTCAGTGGTGGAAATGATGAAATGGAGTGGAATGGAGGTGGAGATGAAGTGAAATGGATGGAATGTGAAAATGGGGAGCTAGGAGGGGGTATAAGGTAGCTAACCTTGTGCCCCAACCTCCATCTAGGTATATATAGGTGGTGGGAAAGCACTAGGTCAAGTGGGGGGTAAAATAGGAAATGTATGTAGCATGGTCATGGTAGGTAGGACAACCAAGGTGGGTAAGGGTGAGAATGGTCAAGGTGGAGTGGAACTGTAAAGAGGTGAGATCACCACCTTAATAAAATTTAAAGGAAGTACACATCCATCTTTTTAGAAAGACAAAAGATATTGAGGGGTGCATGTATTATATTCAAAGTAAATAAGCATGCACCAGATACATATAGAATGTCAATAGTAGCGGAAGAAACAACGAAACTAAAGTTATGACATGACTTTCATCATAGTTCACTACATAAGTTTTTTAGAAGAAAAAGATAAGAAAACTAGGGATCTAGATTTAGCAACCTAGACATTCTTTAGAAAAAAAACTTGAGATCTACTCCTACTGTCAATTTCCTTAGACTTGGTCTTCACCTTGCTCAGCACCTGGGTGGTTGGGAGAAACACCCAGCAAAAGGGAAAGGAAAATAAAGTATGTGACAACAAATATGAATATGATATCAAGGTAAAGAAAATATGTAATTAAATTCTAGTTTTTATCATAAGATGAAGATTTCAAGAGTTTGAGGCTATTTTTAAATTGATGTTTGCCATAAACTAAATATAATAAAAGGGTTGCATGCATTATAATTATGACTATCTTAACCAAGTAGGGTTAAGACACCTACCGGACCTCAACCTATAGGTGATGGGAGAATTAATATATTCCCAGTCACCTGCACAAATTTTTGTTGGGGGGGGGGGGGGAATAAGGCATTCCCTAGGGCGAATGAATACATGCCCTATCTATGGGTGGTTGTACATAAGTACCACTACTATAGCTAAATAGTCCATAAAATCAACATGCTAGAAAAGAAATCATGGCAAGTAAAAGCATCATATCAATTAGAACATGGCAGTGGGGTACAAGACCCAAACAAAAGAGAAACAATACTGGTTTAGAGGCATATATAACAAAGGATTCAAGAATAGAATATTTAGTGCTCATTTAAGCCTCATTAGGGAAATATAGGGTTTGATTGCAATTATCCCAACATAGGGTGTAAGGAATGCACATACCTCTCTTATTGATGTTAATTGCTAACTTTCACCACTTTAATTGAGTCCAAGTTCCTCTTTGCCTATTTTCAATATATTAACATGTATTAGAGTACATAATGAATCTTATCATAGGAAGGAGGTAAAGCTAAGCAGTATGTACAGTTTCCAACCTTATGTAAGATTTCAAATGGTCCAACATAACGGGGACTCAACTTGCCTTTAACTTTAGATCTAGCAATAGAATGAATAGGATTGATCTTCATAAATGCATAGTCACCCACTAGGAAGCTAACATCATACATTTTCTTGTCATCATACATCTTATGTCGGTCTTGAGCAGCTTTCATGCATTTCTTTATCAACTATACCTTCTCTATCATCATCTACATGTCATCGATCTTGACACGCTTTTACCGTGTGTATAACGCAAGTGCACGCGTCAATGTAATATAGGCCTTTGTGAGGCCCGAGTCGAACTCAGGGACACTGAACTATCGGTAGACTACTACTAACTATTCGCAATCAGCTAGACCGATTAAAAAGGTTTTGAGAGTTGTTGAAAAATAAAATAAAACAGAGCAATCGATTAAGTGTTTAGTTTAATCAATTCAGGTGGAAATCTTTAGGATTGCGGTTTCACCGCGGGTTTTCATTATATGAATTTCCATATAATTACTCAAATTTACCTCTTATTCTGGGTAGTGGCATGTAGTCAGAATTGTTCAGTGTCGTGATATAATTCACTACCTAAGTCTAGGTCAGTTCCACCATCATAGTAACCTATACCCTAAACTAGGTGCATTAGAATCGACCTCTGGGTTTCCACCATTAACCGTACATCACCTTGTTCAAGGGATTTATTAATTAATGTGAATTTGTCTCTTTTCAACTTTTAATTATTCTTTCAAAGTAATTAAAGGCATTATATTATCATTAGGGTGATAAAGAATAATGATATAATGGAGAAAACAAAAGCATACCATGGATTTAAGAGACAAATTATGAATTACTATGATAAAAACTTCATACAATGATTCCCCAGGCTACTCCCAGTCCTAAAGACAAAGGGGATTAGCCCTGCATGTTCATCTCAGAGCAAGACATGATTGAAGAAAGGGTAAACATGGAGAAAAATGTGGATGAAGTGATGTAAACCCCTGAACAGAGAAGATCCAATCGTTCCTCGGCGTAGAGTGCGCGATCTACATCCTTTCGGCGGTGGAAAACGTCTTCTTCGGCTCTCGGAATGGTCGGGGCGTGCTTCTGGGCTCCGTTCTCCTCTCCCACTCTTCTCAGGACTTGTGCAGCGGCTAATGATGTGGTAGATGGCTCCTGGCCACCGTCATTAGGTATAAACACCAAATTAGATCGTCAAAATATCACCACCGTTGGATTCAGGCTGATCTGGAACAAAAACTAATATGACGGCGTCGATACCATCGATGCGGGGCGATGGTATTGACCCCTCATGATATTAACAAGCCTTCCTTCTTTTTTCAGTCATCCCGCCTGATGCAGACTCAATACTGTCGACGCAGGTCGATGGTATCGACACCCTTAGGTGTCAGTTTTATCACTTTTCCGACACTGAAGCTGTAGGACGTCAATAGTATCGACTTTTGTGTCGATAGTATCGACTGGATGATCGCTAACCACCTGAAGGTAACTCTCTACCATCGACTTCCCAGTCGATGGTATCGACTCTGCTTGGCTCCTTGCGGCTGTCTACCTATGACTGTGTCGATACTATCGACGAATGTCGATGGTATTGACAACTGTATATATGCGTTTTTCCTAGAATTGCAAGACAAAGCCAAATCAGTTGAGATGAAACCCATTATTATAATTGTTTATGATCAA
The DNA here is from genome assembly GCA_963693085.1 of Alisma plantago-aquatica. NCBI lineage: Eukaryota > Viridiplantae > Streptophyta > Magnoliopsida > Alismatales > Alismataceae > Alisma > Alisma plantago-aquatica. The sequence continues at coordinate 1,261,106,442 of OY856409.1, forward strand.
AAAGATAAAATATGAGAGATTTGATACTAAAAAGGATTATAGACTAGAGTAAGTGAATCATGCAATATTAACCACCAAAGTGACCAATAAACACATAAAACGCAAGTAAAACAAGTCTATAAATGCGACTCAAAATCATCGCATCAAACTCCCCTAAGCTTGAACATTGGTCATCCTCGAGCAACAAAACTTTGGAGCTGGTTGAGATAAGTCAGAAATAGGACATAAATACATGAAATGCATCTGCATCATCCCCACTTTCTTTCCACAAACCGGCCCTCATTGACCATTGAACACTAACTGCCATCCAGGCGACCAAAGACCTATGTAAAAGATGTCCGTCCCCCAATTAGTGAAACACTATCAATTAAAGCAGTTAATATGATAAACTCATCTGGTCCATACTTGATGCACTTTGTGATCTCCTATCTACGTTGCTTATTTCCTAACTACCATCGAAATGGAAGCAGATCTCCTGATATTAATAAATGAGGAGAATATCATGGGTGGCCTACCGATTCGAGCAACGGGTGGATGGGATAGGTGGTTGTGGAAGAGATGGAAGCACATAACAGTCAATCATGCAATACAAAAATTAATGACCTCTCATGATGCAAAATGCAAGTGAAAATGTCCTAATGCTACATTTTTGGTGGAATGATGCATGCACTATCATTCCGTCTCAAGGTGAGATGGAATATCTAAGAAAACTACACCATGTGCTTATTCTTCTTAGTATGTAAATGAGAACATGTTCCTTTCTCCCTCTCATTCCTACTTCTCAATTCTTTTTTTTTTCTTTTTTTTTACCTCTTTTTTTCAATTTTTGTTTTCAAGCTCTTATTTTCATAGATGACAATGAATTATTTGTCGGGCTCACTTCTTATTACATAACTTATACATTTGAAGCATTCAGAAGATATGGAACAAGTTCACCACCTTTAATGTTTCAAAAGACATAAGATGCATGATGTACTATATGCACAAAAGATGTGAATGCAGCTACAAAATGATAGTTATGCAATTAAATGACATGCACCTAAGGATAATGTGCATGTATAACTACTCTATCTTTTTTTTCTTTTCATTTTCATGCAAAAATATGTGAAAATAGTTGTAATGCAAGACCTGTCTACATGGCATGCAATCAAAGAGTGAAAGACAATAATGTGCTCCCATTTCTTATGGTGGAGTGTGAATGAAATTACGGTGGATTAGATCACAAGACTAATTGACAGAACCTTCCAAAAATATCATATGTCCCTCTCTAAAGACTTGTGTATAGGGTAACTGAAGGATTTATCTCTTAAACTTTAGTCTAAGGTCACGTTAGCATTTGGTCGGTTTGGTATCAAACATCCTTGTCAATTACTTTTCCTTGGACAATAAAGATGGTCATTCATGTCCCCGTGTCCTGAAGCTGACTCACCCAAGCACTTCCTCAGTTATGCAACTCAATTACTCACAAGAATAAGCTCAAAAAGTTTTCAATATGCTCATATTTTCATGTGCCCACAACTCAAGAGTAAAACTCCCAATTGAAACCATGCATTTATTACTCCACAGATTACACTAGATAGATTTGGATCCTACAAAAGTAGTAAACCTAGAAATAAAAACAACTAATATTTCAAAGATAAAAGCAACATGAATAAGTAAGTAAAAACTAAGATAGAGGGTTGTTCCAACACTCCCCTAAGCTTGAATATGACTATGGCCTCATAGTCAACATTCTCACTTAAGAGGTGGAACATCGATACCATTCGCTTTGAAGTATGGTGAAGAAGGATGGTTAGATGCTCAAGTGGACCAAGTAATGCTTGCTATCTCCCTTTTTTTGGTAGCCCAATTTTGTGTCTTAGTGGTTCTAAAAGGTGACTTGCTTCATCCATCTTTCCTATGCAAAAAATGGTTTGAAAAAATCTCGTTTCGATACCTTTTACGACCTATTTTATGTAGCTGTCCTACAGGTGTCGATACCATCGACACCAAGGTTGATGGTATCGACCCAGACTCAGCAATTTTTTTTAAAATGACGAATCTAAAATCCTGGAACTCAAAAGTGTCGATACTATCAACCCTAGGGTCGATGGTATCGACTTTACTGTCACCAATTTTTCTGAAAATCTTCAGGAATCTCGATACTATCGACACTAAGGTCAATGGTATCGACTTTTCTTCAGCATTTACTGATCCAAACTCGATACTATCGACATGGGTGTCGATAGTATCGACCTTAAAGTTCTACACACTTCAAAACACTAGTTAGGGTACCATTTTTACAAAAATGATCAAAACCTAAGCAAAAACTAAGTACATAAACATAAAAGAACATAACCCAACATAAAATGAACCTAAAGTTGGGTTGCCTCCCAACAAGCACCCTTGTTTAATGTCCTAGGCTTGACATAAGGATACCTTTAACCTGGGTTGTCAAGGGATGTCTCTAATGATTCATTTGGCAATTTGAATTTAACTCTGTCATCACCAATCCCAAGTGTCAAGTAATCTCGCCCAATGGCAGTGATTACATCAGTCGTAGCTTGGAACAACCTTCCCAATAGCATCTCACCTCCTTCTAGCTCATGCATGTCCATGACCACAAAGTCAACATGGAAGATGAATTTTTCGACCTTGACTAGCACATCCTCGCATATACCTTGTGGATTCACAATGGATCCATCTGCCAACTCAATTGTCATAGAAGTTTGTGTTGGCTTCTTCAATCCCAGCTTTTGAAAAGTGGCAAGTGGCATAAGATTAATGCTTGCCCCTGAGTCACACTGTGCTTGTGGAAAATGTTGGCCACCTATGGAACATGGGATGTAGAAACATCCTGGATCTTTCCTCTTCCTTGGTAGCCGTCCTTGGATTATAGAACTCACTTTTTCATCAACACACACAACGTATGTATCTTTGATTCGTCATTTCTTGTTGATGATGACTTTCATGAATCTTCCATATGAAGGAATTTTCTCTATCGCCTCCACTAGTGGAATGTTAATGTGGAGATTTCGAAACATCTCCAAGAACTTCTTGTAGTGCCTATGCTCTTTCTTCGGCCTCAGACTATCCGGGAAAGGCACGTTTGGGTCCTTCTCTCGCTTGTGTGGTGGCACATATGGAACTTTAGGGGTCTCCTCCCCTAAGCTTGCTTCAACGCCACCTTCTAGGATAGGATTTGACACATCATTTGCAGCTGGTGTGACTTATGGCTACTCATCTTTCGCAGTGGTTGTAGCTTCACCATGAAGTATGGCCTTCACCTGCTCTTCTTTCCTAGGTGTGGGCATGTTATGATGGGTTCTTGGCGGGATTTTGTGAATGGGAAATATCCGCCATGTAGTCCATATAAGCTGCAGGGATATGGTACATGGGGTTTAGCCTCCGTGTCAAAAATCATTTTGCCTTTTTCATGGACCTCCACCACCGGGGGCTCTACCTCCTTAATCATAGATATATACTTCACATGATGATGTGTTTGAATAGACTCTGCATTACCAGCCGGTCTTTGTTGATTTGCTTGCTTCATGGCCACCACTTCATTGGCGATTTGAGTCACCATTGTCTCTAGTGCCCTAATTTGTGCTCCATGACTTTGCAGTGTCTGCCCAAATTTATTCAACATCTCGCCCTGCGACTATAACTGCTTGGCGAACATACTCATCATCTCTTGATTTTGTTGCACCACTTGACTAAGCAACTCAGTGCTTTTATCCTCTGCCTTTGATTGTGGCTTTACATCTGGATCTTGTAGGAAGTTATTTGGATCCTACCATGAGAATTTTCTGTCCTTCCTCCAGGCATACTCATTGTTCCTATAGCCCTGTTGTTGCATAAATTTGACTTGGGCTTCCTCATCGGATTCTTCCTCTTTCTCCACAAGCTTCTTGGCTATGAGATCTAATTTGTCATTCAGCTCCTTGATGTCCCTGGACTCACCTACAACTTTAACTTGTTTTGGTGCATCCCTATCACCCCAGGACTACTTTTTGGCCATGTTCTTCAAAATCTCCCAACACCTAGTGCCAGTGTTATTCAAGAAGAACCCTGAACCTACGAAATCCAGGTTGCTTCTATCATGCTCAAAAAGAGCAAAATAGAAAATCTTGACCTGTTTCTCCTTGTCAAGCCCATGATGTGGGCACCTCCTCAACATTATCTGAAAGCGCTCCCAAGTCACAGAATATGTTTCACCGGCTTTCTAACTGAAGTTATGAATTTTTCTTATTAGATCATTTTTCTTCTCGGGCGAAAAGAATCTTTCAAAGAAAACTTCAACCATGTGGTCCCAAGATTCCACATACTCGCCGTCCAAGTTATGCAGCCATTCCCGAGCATTTCCCGCTAGAGAACTGGGAAATAATTTCAAATAGAGCATCTCTTGCGGGAACCTATCTATCTTAATCATATCACAGTTCTCCACGAACTGGCTTATATGAGTCACCAGATCTTCATTTTTGAGCCCGTGAAATGCATTGGATTTGACTAAATTGATTAGGCCAGGGTCAATTTTAAAGGTTGGAATGTTGATCGCCTGCTTTTTTATCGGCCCCTTTGATGATGAAGAGGAAGAAGCCTTTATCTTTTCCCATATTGTCTGTTCTTCAGCCATGGCTTTTGCTTCAAAGTCTGAATCTATATCCTCGGGTTGATCGTGAATATTGTTCTCTTCGTCGTATGATCCCAACGGTGGAACCTCAAGTGATGGAAGAGTGTAGTATGTGCTATGCATCCTTACCATGCACTGGTACCTGCAAGGTAATAAATTTAATTCAGTACAGTGCTAGACGATTGGTAAATATGAAAGATGAAAGATGAATTTCAAAAATAATATTAATAAAATAAAATGTGGCCTAGAGTGGCCGCTTGCAGCACTCGTAGTGCCGATAATTGCCGTGTCCCCGGCAACGGCGCCAAAAACTTGACACGCTTTTACCATGCGTATAACGCAAGTGCACACGTCAATATAATATATGCCTTTGTGAGGCCCGAGTCAAACTCAGGGACACTGAACTATCGGTAGACTACTACTAACTGTTCACAATCAGCTAGACCGATTAAAAAGGTTTTGAGAGTTGTTGAAAAATAAAATAAAATAAAATAAAATAGAGAAATCGATTAAGTGTTTAGTTTAATCAATTCAGGTGGAAATCTTTAGGATTGTGGTTTCACCGTGGGTTTTCATTATATGAATTTCCATATAATTACTCAAATTCACCTCTTATTTTGGGTAGTGGCCTGTAGTCAGAATTGTTCACTGTTGTGATACAATTCACTACCTAAGTCTAGGTCGGTTCCACCGTAGTAGTAACCTATACCCTAAACTAGGTGCATTAGAATTGACCTCTGGGTTTCCACCATTAACCGTACATCACCTTGTTCAAGGGATTTATTAATTAATGTGAATTTCGTCTCTTTTCAACCATTAATTCTTCTTTCAAAGTAATTAAAGGCATTAGATTATCATTAGGGTGATAAAGCATAATGATATAATGGAGAAAACGAAATCATACCATGGATTTAAGAGACAAATTATGAATTACTATGGTAAAAATGTCATACAATGATTCCCCAGGCTACTCCCGGTCCTAAAGACAAAGGGGATTAGCCCTGCATGTTCATCTCAGAGCAAGACATGATTGAAGAAAGGGGAAACATGGAGAAAAATGTGGATGAAGTGATGTAAACCCATGAACGGAGAATATCCAAGCATTCCTCGGCATAGAGTGTGTGATCTACAACCTTTCAGCGGCAGAAAATGTCTTCTTCGGCTCTCAAAACGGTCGGGGCATGCTTCTGGGCTCTGTTCTCCTCTCCCACTCTTCTCGGGACTTGTGCAGCGGCTAATGAAGTGATAGATGGATCCTGGACACCGTCATTAGGTATAAACACCAAATTAGATCGTCAAAATATCACCACCGTTGGATTCGGGCCGATCTGGAACAAAAACTAATCTGACGACGTCGATACCATCGATGCGGGTTGATGGTATCGACCCCTCGTGATATCGGCAAGCCTTCCTTCTTTTCTTTCATCCTGCCTGATGCAAACTCGGTACCATCGACACCCTTAGGTGTTGGTTTTATCACTTTTCCGACACTGAAGCTGTAGGATGTCGATAGTATCGACTTTTGTGTCGATAGTATCGACTGGCTGATTGCTAACCACCTGAAGGTAACTCGCTACCATCGACTTCCCAGTCGATGGTATCGACTCTACTTGGCTCCTTGTGGTTGTCTATCTATGACTGTGTCGATACTATCGACAGATGTCGATGGTATCGACATCTGTATATATGCATTTTTCTTGGAATTGCAAGACAAAGCCAAATCAGCTGAGATAAAACCCATTATTATAATCGTTTATGATAAAAAAGATAAAATATGATAGATTTGATACTAAAAAGGATTATAGACTAGAGTAAGTGAATCATGCAATATTAACCACCAAAGTGACCAATAAACACATAAAACACAAGTAAAACAAGTCTATAAATGCGACTCAAAATCATCGCATCAGGTCTTCACTAGAGAACGTTCACCGACATCATCACAATGCAAAGGTGAATGACATGGTTTACCATAGAGAGCTTCAAAAGGTGGCATACCAATACTAGCTTGGTAGCTATTGTTGTAAGCAAACTTAGCTAGTGGCAGATACCGATCCCATGCACCACCCCAATCCATCACACAAGCACAAAGCAAGTCCTCCAGAATCTGAACTTTTCTCTCAGATTGACCATCACTTTGCGGGTGGTAAGCAGTATTGAAACGCAAGTCAGTACCCATCTCCTTCTGAATCTGACCCCATAAACGAGAAGTAAATTTTGGGTCACGATCACAAACTATCATCTCAAGTACTCCATGCAGGCAAACGATTCACTCAACATATAGCTGAGCCATATCCACAACTTTGTAATTGGTTTTGAAAGGCAAGAAGTGAGCAGACTTTGTAAGCCGATTAGTCACCACCCAAACAACATCATAACCTTTCTTGGACTTAGGGAAACTAGTGACAAAATCCATAATAATCTTCTCCCATTTCCATTCTGGAATTTCAAGCAGGTGAAAAAGACCACCAGGTCATTGATGTTCTATCTTGACTTGCTGACATGTCAAGTACTTCACAACAAACAAAGATGTATAATTCTTCATGTTCCTCCACCAGAAGCTTAGTTGAAGGTCCTTGTACATTTTTGTTGTGTCAAGGAGAATAGTGTACTTAAACCTATGAGCTTCACTCAACACTTTCTACCTCATGTCATCAACATATGGGACCCACAACCTATGTCAAAAATAGACAACACCATCCACTCCAACAGAGAAATCAGATTGCAATTTCTCTGCCAAGGCCTTCATCCTTTCAAGCTCAAAACTTTGCAATTGTGTAGCAACAACTTTCGAGATCCACGATGGTGCAATGGTCAAGCTAGTCATATGAACACACAACTTGTCTTCATCCATTAAATCGACAAGACAAGGTAACCAACTATTCCACACCGAACACCTCAGAGCAACACAAACCACATCCTTTTTGTGACTCAAAGCATCAGCAACTACATTTACTTTACCGATATGATAGGTGATGGTAAAGTTGTAGTCTTTAAGATGCTCCATCCACCTTCGTTGTTGCCGATTCAGATCCTTCTGTGTCAATAGGTACCTCAAGCTTTTATGGTTAGAGAAAACTTCAAACTTCACACCATAAAGATAGTGTCGCAAGATTTTCAGAGCATGAACGATGGAAGCAAGCTCTAAATCATATGTAGGCCAATTAACTTCATTCGGTTTGAATTGATAGGAAGCATAAGCAATCACATTTTCGTTTTGCATCAAGACACACCCTAAGCCTTGTTTAGAAGCATTAGTGTAGATGACATAGGGTATGTCCTCAACAAGTAAGGCAAGAATGGGAGCAGAAGTCAAACACTCCTTCAACTTCTGGAAACTATTCTCACATTCTGATGTCCATGAGAACTTGACCTCCTTTCATATCATCTTGGTTAAAGGCAAGGCCAACTCAGATATGCTCTTGATAAATCTATGATAGTAACCTTCTAAGTTGAGGAAACTACAAATATCTGAGGGATTATTTAGAGCTTTCCACTTGGTTACAGCTTCTACCTTTATAGGAACAACAACTATATGTCTGAAAAAAATCATATGACCCAGAAACATCACTTCTTTAATCCATAACTCACATTTTGAGAATTTATCATAGAGTTGACATTCTCTCAGTGTGTAGAACACAATCTGCAAGTGTTTAGGATGTTTTTCTAATGTCTCAGAATAAACCAAAATTTCATCAATAAACACCACCACAAACTTATCAAGGTATGGGCAAAATACTTGATTGACTAGGTCCATGAAGGCAGCAGGGGCATTCGTCAAACCGAAAGGCATGACCAGGAGTTCATAATGACCATAGCGAGTTCTGAATGTCATCTTCGGGACATCCTCATCTTTCACACGCATCTAGTAGTAGCCACTCTGTAGGTCTATCTTTGAGAACACCATGGATGACTTCAGTTGATCAAACAATTCGTCGATACTAGGCAAAGGATAACAGTTCTTCACTGTCACTTGATTGAGCATATGGTAGTCCATGCACATCCGCAATGAACCATCCTTCTTCTTCATGAACAAGATAGGGGATCCCCATGGAGATATATTGGGGAGGATGAATCCCATGTCAAGAAGCTCCTCAAGCCGCTTCTTTAGCTCAGTAAGCTCGACAGGTGCCAAGCGATAAGGCAACTTTGAGATAGCCGAAGTCCAGGGCACAAGGTTGATGGAAAACTCCACCTCGCAAGTTGGTGGCAAACTGAGTAACTCCTCAGAAAAGACAATAGGAAAGTCATTTACCACATCTATATGATCTAGAGCAGGAGGTGTGGCATCAAGAATGATTGATGCTAAGTATGCTCTACACCCTTGCGAGACAAGTTTTTTTGGCTTTGATGGCAGAGATGACAAATTACTGATCCTATCGCTTCCTACCCTTGATGCATAGTCTCTCTCCATTAGGATGCATCAAGCTAACTTTCTTTTCCTGATAGAATAAGGTTGCATCATGCTTCTTCAACCAATCCATGCCCATGATAACATCAAAGACAGACATGTTGATCGGGATAAAATCTGAAGGAAACATCTTTTCAGATATACAAAGGTCCAGGGTAGGGAGTTTAAGGTAAGAAGAGCATATCCTACCACTAGGTGTTTCTACATATAACACATGGTCCATGTATTCAGATTCTAATTCTAACATGGAAGCAAGCTAAGAAGACATGAAAGTGTTTGAAGAGATAGAATCGAAAAGTGCCTTGATAGGATGCATATTGATATGTAAGGTACCTTCTATGAATTCATTATCTTCGCCCACTTCTTTAGCATTGAGAGCAAACACCCTTCCATTCCGTCTTTCCACATGCATTCGTCGTTGATTCTGGTTATTGTTGTTCTGCAGAAGTGGATTTTGTCAAGGATGTTGCGGTTTCTGGTCCGGTTGTTGGGTTGGAGCATGTTCTCTCTAAAATTGGGGACAGAAGGGTCGAATATGCCCAACCTGGCCACATTCATGGCAGGTAGGGGGAGGTCGGTCATCTTTGTGAGCTGGGGCATTATTGATAGGACATCTCCCAGGAGGATGGTGGTGGGAGCATGGGTTGCACCTCTTACATCCACGATTGTCATAGGGATTCTTCCCTTTGTTGTTGTTGTGCCCCAGAAATTGGAATCCAAGATAGGACTCAATTTCCAAATCCTTGTCCACCATCTGTTGGAAAGTGAGGGGGAGTTGTGGAATCAGGTTTTGGCCCACCTGGTAGTTTAGACCCTCCAGGAAAAGGGTCAATCTTCTCTCAGCTCTGAGGTCTGTGGCATAGCATTCCATGAGGAGGAAACATTGAACGTAATCGACCACACTCATGCCACCCTGCTTGAGGTTGTAGAACTCAGCCTCCTTCCTCAAAAAGGCAGGACAAATATACTTTTTGTGGAATAGCTTCAAGAACTGGTCCCAGGTCATGGTGGAGGTGCCTTTGGTATGGGCGATTTTGTTCCACCAAACTTGGGCCAATCCATCCAGCATGCAGTGAGACGACTCGACGCCAAATCAGACCGTTACAGTGAAATTAATTGCGGAATTCAAACATAAGAAGCGGATTACTGAAAATCACTAAAAATTAAAACCATTTACAAAGAGATCCACTCATAAGAAAACTCTTTTATCAAGAACCAAAGTATTTTATTTACATCCTGGTTCATAAGTACATATCATGTACTGTCTCTTCTCGAGGATTACATGCATCAACTGATGTGTTAAAACTATACATAGACAACATAAGAACCGCGAGGCATCAAGCCAAAATCTTAGATCGATTTATTAAAAGTACTAACTACTAACTACTAACTTTGAGGACCTGAGAGTACAACGACGACACATAGGACTCTCTATACAAAATATGACATCCAGTGCCTCCACCTGGAATATTACAACTGTCCCTGTTGTTGCTGCTGCTCTTCCCTTACTATAGGGTTTCTACCTTTCTTCTGCGTCTACCTAAAAAAATTTGGATCCCACGGGGGTGAGACAATTGAAAATTGTCCCAGCGAGAGATATAACTCTCTGCCAGAAACATTATTATTGTAGTTTAATAGAATAAAATTAAGCAGGAGTTCTTTTGTATTAACAACAAAATTATTCACTGTATGAGCCGAATAAGATTATCTCCTTTCTTAAGGAGAATATTGCATCTACCCATGGTATAGTTATACATCATCTATCTACTTTGCAAGGAATGTAAGGAAAGATAAATATATCATCTATCAACTAAAGTTGCATAAAAGGAATGTAACATCAACCTATGATTTTCGTATTCAATCCTTAAGCAAACATGCTATACAACTGATTACATTTTACAATCACATTTATGCCCTGAGGAGATGAGGTATACCGCTCATACTCCAACCGACCATTGCGAAGTCAAAATCGGTGCCATACAAGGTCAATGGAAGAGCCGAATGCCATGACCTCCCTTATCTCGGTCAGTACGAGATTCCATGCAGGACATCTTGTGTCACTGCTAAATAGCTTTCCAGAGTATACTGGCAACTTCACTATAGAGTTACAGCGTCAACTGCACTCTTTCAGCATCGAGAGATTTAATGTTTACCTCACATTGATCTGACATTAAAATTATTGGGAGATTCGTGATACATCCATCCCGATATCGGGGGATTAATGATACATCCACCCCGACATATATAGTGAAGGATTGAGAGATTTAGTGTTTATCTCACATCAATTCCTCCATTAGGGTGTACATATATTTTCTCCCATCACCCCCGCATATTCAAAAATATGCATTCCGGGTTATGCCGCGGAGCAACCCGTTTCCCCATCCAGCAAATTCTGACACTGATGGATCTATGGCTAGGGCACTACATGATAAAATTCCACTTGATTAATTAAGTACATTAATGTATTCTTTTAGCATCAGTCAAGTTTTAGACAAGAATTATTATGACAAATGCTTCAAAGAAAGGTATAATACATCTATCAAGTACTTTTCAAAACTTTATAAAACATTGGGATCTCAATCCCTTGTCACATCATGGGCATTCTCATCCCTTAACATATCATCATCATGATTATGGAATATGGGTATTCAAACCCTCAGTTCATCAAAGAAAACTTGTTACTACTTATCAGATAACTAATACCTTCAGGTCATCTGACCAAGGTAAACACGATACTTGCTACACAAGCATCTCACATAGCTCTCAAGTCCCATTAAGTATCTTGTCACCTCTCACTAGGCAACATATCATCACTTGGCTCACAAAGCCACCACACATCTTGTCACCTCTCACTAGGTAACAACTTATTCACATGGCTAACAAGGCCATTGCACATCTTGTCACCTCTTACTAGACAACAACTTATTCACATGGCTCACAAGGCCAACATCTTGTCACCTCTCACTAGGCAACAACTCATTCACATAATACTTTTTATACAAGTATTTAACATGCCTTATAAGGCTTATACAATAAGAAAATTACAACCTTCATATCATTAGATTTAGAGTTTCCCTTTATAACCGATTAGGGTTTCACGTTCATATTATTGATCCAAACCCTAATTCATTGCCCCACACATTTAGAAGCATGCATTGCCATCATAAGTATTCAATCATACATATTTATTCTCATCATTTATCATTAAATGAATTATCAACACAAGATATGAGTTACTCTCTCAACTCTACCATAATATGATTACATCATACTTTATTAACTTGGCTTAACCTTTTCTTAAGGTATGTTAGCCTAAACTTATCAAAGTGCAATACACCTCAATGTAACAATTGGCATGACACACTTCATGTGTTACCTATCCTAGTATATTGGATTCAAGGTACATTAAGGTATATCAACCTTGAGGTGCTGGATGTGATATCTATCATGTCTTGATGTATCACTTCCCTCATCACATTTATCTTAAGTTCATCAACTTATCTTTTATTAGGCTATATCCCATCCTAATACTTTAATGCACCAGTTTATCAAATTTATCATGTAATGTATTGGTCGTAAGTCACTTATTTGAAAGATGCAACCATTGTCAATGATATAGACTCATCTCGAGTTAAGGCATTATTGATATAAGGTCATCCATTAACAACCACTTTAGGTGTTTCACTTATCAATATATTAGTCACTATTCCATTATTAGGAATAGGGTTTCCCATCTTATCAATTAGGGTTTACATAACATCATCCTATATTAGGGTTTCACATAACATCATCCTATATCAGGGTTTCACATAGCATTACCTGAAATTAGGGTTTCTCAACTCATAGCCAAAAGTTAGGGTTATGATTTATCATCATATTGTCCAAGATTAGGGTTTCATGCACTATAACCCAAAAATTAGGACTTCACATACCTTCACCCTATATTAGGGTTAGGATTTCATATAGCATTACATAGCATCACCCTGGGTTAAAGTTTCACATCACATCATTGCATTAGGGTTACACATAACATCACCCTTGATTAGGATTTCACCTCACATCATTGCATTAGGGTTACACATACATCACCCTTGATTAGGATTTCACACATCATTATCTCAAATTTAAGTTCCTTATAACTTTCCCCCAAATTAGGGTTTCATATAACTTTACTTAAAATTAGGATTTCATGAAACATCATCTTGAATTAGGGTTTTTCATTATATTACCCTGAATTGGGGTTTCTCATATCATCACCCTAGATTAGGGTTACACCATTACCCTAGATTAGGGTTACACCATTACCCTATATTAGGATTTCATATAACATTACCCTAAATTAGGGTTAGGGCTCATCAACCTTCTCGATTAGGGTTTCATGATCTCTTTATCAAGGATCATACCCCAATTACATATTCTATTCATGTTGAGAGTGTTGAGGTTTAACCACTACATGATTATTATACATGTACGAATTCCTCTCTCTCTCATCCTTTCTAGGATGTTGATAACTTCAAGCTTGATTAGATTAAGTCAACCCTTCCTTCAAGTACATACATTTAGGGTTAGCATAGTGTATTGAGGTATTACTTCCATAAGCATCAAAGGTTAACCCCTCTAAGGGTACTAATCACCCTAGTACCTTAATGGTACAACCATTGTAATTATCTTTGATAAACATCATTAAAAATCATAGGGTTAATTGATCTTTCATAGCTTTGAGACTATTATGTCTCCAAACAGTTTTGATACTTTTGAACCTTCAAACGGTTTTGACCTCCTTGACCTTCAAATGGTTTTGAGACTATTTTCCCTCCAAACGGTCTTGAGACTGTTTGGGCATCTAGGGTTGAGACCGTTTGCTCTTAAACAGTTTTGAAACCATTTGGTGCTTTCAACCTTTGAGACCGTTTGATCAAATTATCATTGAAACCAAATGAACAACCCATCATTGAAACTGATTGGACATCAAACGGTTTGAGACCATTTTCCCTCCAAACGGTCTGAAAACCATTTGATCCCAAATGGTCTCAAGACCGTTTAGTCCAAACCACCTTGAAGCCGAATGGATCAATTAGGGTTTCTTAATCAATCGATTTAGGGTTTTCACTCATTGAACAATCCAACATTAAGACCATCGAAAGTAGATCAACTTGTAACCCTTGGATCTCCATCCATCCATGATTCCTCTTGACCTCAAATGATCTTGAGACCATTTGTCCTCAAACGGTCTTGAGACCGTTTGGGCCATTCAACATAGAAATCAACTCAATCCATTTAGGGTTTCAACCAATCAATCCGATTAGGGTTTGTAATTAATGGATCATCCATTCTTGAATTCATTATAATTAAATCAATTGGAACCATTGGATCTTCATCCAACTATATCATCAATTGACCCCAAATGGTCTTGAGACCATTTGACCTCAATCGGTCTTGAGACCGTTTGTCCTCAAATGGTCTTGAGACTGTTTGATCACCAAACGGTCTTGAGACCGTTTGGTCATCAATGTTGAAACTGTTTGCACATGATTTTTCTTGAGGTGTGTGCTAATATGACATCATCATCTTCAAGCTACAGACCTTCGAAATTTTCTATGATCTTTGTGGTGATTTCATCAATTAATCAAAAGGAAATTCGAGAATGAAAAAGGAATCAACATATGATGAAGAAATGAAATCAATAATGATATTTAAGGGTTCAAGTTATATAACCCACCTTCAAAGTTGAATACAAGCTTCAAGCTTCACATCGTCAATGGTGAATTAAGATTTCTCAACTATCCAAGGTCCGTTCTCAAGTCTTTGTATGCAAAGGATGATCAAAGTTGAGCATTGAATGGAGAAAAGAAGAGAATGAGTGTTGAAATTCGATTTCCACCATGAATGCAAGGTTGAAGATGACTATGGAGCTTACCTACAGGTTGGGGTACGTCCTACTATTGCTCTTAATCTCCCTTGAGTTTGACCAAAGCAAAGAAAGAAAGTAGATTCGAAAAGAGTCTTTCATGTGGGTGAAAAATGGGATATATGTAAGGGAATTTCAAGAGAGAGAAAGTGTTATAAAAATCCTTCAATTCCCTAACTTGGTGCCACTTATCCCCCTTAATTCCTTGCATACGAAGCCGTAATCCTCCCCTTCGAATTCCTCTTCTTTATCCATGAATTAAAAGAAAAACAATTAAGAACCTTAATCAATATAATAATAATATCAAAAAATTAGTGGATATTACTTTTCCTTTAACTAATGTGAGTGGGCTCTCCACTCACTTTAGATATTTCGGTGCCATTGCAAGGCAAAAGGACGTCCATACTTATACAAATTCAACCATCACATTTTTTGTTGAAGGGCACTTCCATTAATATATTTATTTTTGCATTAAATTGAATTAAGGTTTCAATTATGATTAAATCTTGATTATTTTAATATCAAGATTCTCTCTCCCCCAAAGAGATTCAAATGAGACGCCCCTCTGATTTTCTTGTCTCTAATTGATACCAAGAAACATTAGGGACTCTCTAGAAGTGGTATTTTGCATATTGAACCCTAGATTTTGGGTAAATTGCACATTACACCAAAACTAGGTTTTAATGCATAAACATTGCTTAATAAGCTCTTTCTTGGTGTCCAGGCTACCACAAGCCATACCTATGCATCATTTTCATTCTTATGATGCTTCAACACTTGAGGAACATTTTATCATGTAATATTTGCAAGTTAACCCCTCAACTTGGGTAATTTTCACTTTGGTCCAAAATAAGTAAAACATTGTTTCAACATTATTCAAATAGGACCAAAATTGAGACATAAGTTCCTCTTGAGCCTTAATTACTTTTCAAAGGATAAAGACAAGAATATAAATGACTTAAGCAAAATGTCTAGGGTTAAGCCTTAACCCAGGCCAGGGATGTTACACGTAGGTAGCGATCCGAATTTTCTGGTGAGGAGGGCACGCCATGCCCTCAAAAGTCCAATTAAGAGCCAACACCCAGTCGTCGGCTTTGTCCATCATATTAGGCTCACTTTCACACTTGAAGTAAGGCAGCTGCATTTTTTATGAATTTAGTAAGACTGAACTCTTTGTTCTTGTTGTTGTTTGTAGCAGTAGCAATGAGTTGCCCCACTAGGGTAGTAGAGAGCAGTTGGTGCAACATTGCCAACTCATGTGCAGGTGTGAAGGCGGGGGTGCTAGGAGTTGCGGGGTTCATCACATTGTTCCCTTGTGGTGTCATAGGGGTATCCAAACTACTTGAGTCATTCTGGGTAGACTCTTTAGAGTTGTTGTTGTTGTTCATGTTGTCAAACATGTCACCCCTCCTGAAAGGAAAGGTTATCATGTTAGGTTCCTAGGAGTATATTCACATAGATGAGAAAAGAATGTCTAGGGCTACTATTGCCTAAAAGTATGCTATTTTATACAACTCGTATCATCTTAGGCCAAGCATGTGTCATATGGATCTTGGAGTCCTCATAAACCAAGCTAGTGGTGTGAAGGAAAATATTGCCTGCCCTCGAAATCCTGATCCTTTCTATACACCTTTGCTTTAACTTCATGCCCTAATAGTTGCCAACCTAGCTCTGATACCATGTTGTAAAGAGGCGAGATCGCCTCCTTACTAAAATTTAAAGGAAGTACAAAATATCCATCTTTTTAGAAAGACAAAAGATATTGAGGGATGCACATATAATATTCCAAGTAAATAAGCATGCACCAGATACATATAGAATGTCAATAGCAGTGGAAAAAATAACGAAACTAAAGTTATTACATGGCTTTCATCATAGTTTACTACATAAGTTTTTCAGAAGAAAAATATAAGAAAACTAGGGATCTAGCTTTAGCAACCTAGACATTCTCTAGAAGAAGAAAAAAACTCGAGATCAACTCCTGGCTTTGATTTCCTTGGAGTTGATCTTCACCTTACTCAGCACCTGGGTGGTTGGGAGAAACACCCAACAAAAGGGAAAGGAAAACAAAGTATGTGTCAAAAAATATGAAAAGGATATCAAGGTAAAGAAAACATGTAATTAAAGGCTAGTTTTCATCATAAGATGAATATTCCAAAAGTATGAGGCTATTTTTAAATAGATGCTTGCCATAAACAAAATATAATAAAAGGGTTGCATGCATGATAATTATGACTACCTTAACTAAGTAGGGTTAAGGCATCTACCATACCTCAACCTATAGGTGAGGGGAGAATTAATACATTCCAAATCACCTACACATATTTTTATGGGGGAGAATAAGATATTCCCCAGGGCGAATGAATACATGCCCTATCTATGGGTGGTTGTACATAAGTACCACTACTATAGCTAAATAGTCCACGAAATCAACATGATAGAAAAGAAATCATGCCAATTAAAAGCATCATATCAATTAGAACATGGTAGTGGGGTACAAGACCCAAACAAAAGAGAAACAATACCAATGTAGAGGCATATATAACAAAGGATTCAAGAATAGAAGATTTAGGGTTCATTTAAGAATCATTAGGGAAATATAGGGTTTGATTGCAATTATCCCAACATAGGTGTAAGGAATGCAGATACCTCTCTTATTGATATCAATTACTAACTTTCACCACTTCAATTGAGTCCAAGTTCCTCTTTGCCTATTTTCAATGTATTAACATGTATTATAGTACATAATGCACATTAATGTATAGAAACCCTAATTTTAGACCTTTTTATAAATATCATATTTAGACTCTAAAAACCTGACCGATGAACTTATTAGGTTCTTCTGATCAAGAAAACATATATTTATGTTAATTTTGGAGTTATGATGATTAAGATGTAGTTTTTATGGATTTTATGCATTAAATTCATTTTACAAAAACCACCCTTTGTAAAACCACAAAATCAGACCTTGAAAATATTTTTATTATATAGAGATTAACTTTCGAACTCCAAAACATATTTATTTGTCAAATTTGGATAAGCGGATTAAAAGTTATGAATTTTTCAATTTGAACAAATTAGGAAATGCCAAGTCAGAAATATTCGAGAGAGAGGCAGAGTGAGAGAGAGGGAGAAAACACCATTTGACCCAAGATCAGGGTTTTATTGCATAGGTAACCAAGCTAGCTTCTAGAGAAGGTAAAATAGTAAGAAATCAAATTCCTAGAAGAACATGGTAAATAGAGATGGAGATCATCGATTTTAAACATAGAAGCATGAGTTTTAAGCATGTAGTAAGAAATATATGAGAACTGGGTTAACAAAAATTGCCTCTAGGGAAGGTGGACAAGTTCAAGCAGAAATATTCTTGAGTTAGAGAGGCTAGTTTCTCCAACAAAGCTCCTATCTCAAGCAAGAAGTACCTTCCCCACTTTAGAGGTGAAAAACCCTAGCAAAAGAAAATGGAGATGAGGTGTTTAAGGATCTAGGTGGGGTTTCACCATGAAAGGTCATGGTTCCAACCTGTAAGAATTGTGGAAGGAATACTAACAACATGAAAATAGGGAAGGAAAAGAGGGAACTTACTCTTTTTGGTCGAAATCACCAAGAAGGAGCTTTAGAAATCCTAAATAGAGCAAATTTGGAATCCTAGGAGCCTTCTTCACCAAAGTAAGCACTGTCTTTTACCTTGGGACAACACCTTTGTGGCCAAACATAGTAGAAATGATGCTCTAAGCTGGACAAAATATAAGGAGAGGATTTCTTTTTGGATTGGGAGGTGAGAAGGGGTAGATATTGTTGGATAAATTGACATTAGCATAATCCCTTTTGTTTTGATAATGACAAACATTTCATTCTTGTGGTTTTAACGTGCTATTTGAGTATTTCAGGAACAAGCATATAAGGTGGTGGATAACAAAGACTTGGAAGAAACAATTTGATAAAATCGCTTTATTTTCATGATTGTAATCAAATGTAAATGCTTGTACAAGTATATAATGTACAAGTAATTAGATATCATGTAAATCAAGCGTTTAGATCTTCCCTATCCACTCACAACACTTAGATAGGCCATTCCCCAAGATAGTATCACAATTGCACATTGATACACACACTTAGTAAATGAATACATTGAGTCAGTAATATTCTCGGTCGACAAATCGTCGATCGAGAAAATATCGGTCGACAAATCTTCGACCGAGAAACTCTCGGTCGACAAAATCTTCGATCGAGAATAGACCCTACTAGCCGTTAGACCCAGTAGACAAAGTGGTTGGGAGTTGGAAATGAACGTTGTAAACACTTGCTCCAGGAGGTCCCTCGGTCAACAAATCTTCGACCGAGAAGGACTCTCGGTCGACAAATTGTCGATCGAGAAAAGTTCTGTCTGCACTTTTTAGGGTCAATTAACTAGCCGTTGCAAATGCAATTAGTGGACACATAACGACTAGTTGAGCACTAAGAACCCCCTAGAAAGTGTCTAGAATGTCCTTAAGAACTTGTAGGTCATTCCTATAAATAGGACATGCCTTAGGACACCTAAACACACCTAAGCTACACGTGTGCTATACTTGAGATTGAATACTCATTGGCAATCTGTTTTGAGCAATAGAGCAATTCCTACATTGGCTATTCATTCCCATTGCTCCAACTTCGTGTCCTATAGGCTAGTATCTCCTATCAACAACACTTACACTTCTACATACATTGGTTAGGAGATCAAAACGCTTGATATAGGAAATCAAGCCTTGAGCTACAAGTGGTATTGTAATTTCTGTTTTCTTTCTTGTTCCTTTGTATCTTTTGTATTCTCCTTGCTACTCCTAGGGTTGGAGGCTGCGGATTGGAGAAGGTTCTTCTCGGAGGAGAAGGTGGACTTCAAGCTACTTCAAGAAGACTATCGCAATGGGAAGCTACTTCAAGAAGGTTATTGCAACGGGAAGCTACTTCAGGAGGAAGGCTACTTCAAGGTTGGTGCAATTGCTTCTAGGTGAAGGCTGCTTCAAGGTTGGTGCGATTACTTCGAGGTGAAGGCTGCTTGAAGGGTTTAGGGAGAGAATTGTAATTTTATGTAAAGTCCTTGCGAGGTAATAAAATTAAATTCTTTCCAAATCCCGGTTGGGTAAGCAACCGGGTAGTGGACTGACTGCCTTAGTATTTGCTAAGGTAGGAACCACTCTAAATCCTTGTCCCCTTGTCCAATATTTTTGTGATTGGTTGTTTGAGTTAAATAATTGTTTAAAATTGTTTAAAACTCTATTCACCCCCCCTATAGTAGTTTTTTCAATTGGTATCAGAGCAGGTTTCAAGGAACCCTAACCAGGTCTTGAAGAATGGAGGGTAATGGTGATTACAATCACAACAAAAGGTGCTGCTTGGACAAAACTACAACATGTTGCAATTGGTGCTTAGGAACAAGCCACACGACAACTAGATGCCCATGGAGATCAAAGAAGGAAGATGAACACAAGGATTGTCTTATTGCTACAACTAGTGAAGAAGAAGAAGAGGTAAGTCTTTTTTATTTATCTAAAGAAGAACTAGTTGCTAGTCTTGAAGAGACACATAATAAATATGTTGAGTGCAAGAAGAAACTAAAGAAATCCAATAAAGCAAATGATGAATTAAATGCTAGACTTCTTGCTCTCACATATGAAAATGAAGATTTATATGCTAAATTAAATGATCTTGGTTTTGAAAAAGATAGCATTATTTCTGAAAATCATACTTTGAAATCATCTCTAAGTAGTAGTAATGTGAAGATTTTTACTCTAGAAACAAATTATGATCTTCTATCTCAAGAAAAGGTTGGATTACTTGCAAAATTAAATGATCTTCAAAAACAACCTATTTTGTGTACACATCTAGATTATGATATTATTGTGAAAGAAAGAGATTCTTTATTATCTAATCTAGATCAAGCGAAGATGGATATCAAGAAGAGAATGGATGAAATTGTTAAGTTACAACAAGAAATCAGTAGCTTGAGTAACAATGATATTCTCGATAAAATCTTAAGTGATCCTTATCGTCAAATTGGAAGGAGAGGACTAGGTTATAAGCCTAAAGGAAAATCTCATCAAAAACCTAGTTGGAGAAGGACACAATCACTAGAGAGTCAATCCATGTATGTACCTAGAGACAAATATACATATGTACCAAAGAACAACCTAGAACAAAAACATAGAAAGAGACTTGAGGTTGATTCTATATGTTTCCATTATTGCTTACGTCTTGGACATTACTCCTTTTCATGCCCATACAAGAAAAAGGATGTTGAGTTGGTATGGGTTCCAAAACCTCCAAACTAAATGAACGGAATTAAGTTGAGATATGACCAAGGACCTTAGTTGCATATTTCTATGTCTATCTCAACTCAACATAATGGGATAATAAATTAATTCAAGTTTTTAAACATCTAACTTGGATATATACAAAATCTTTCAAATTGCAAAAATAAAATTTTGCCTTACTCATAGCTAAATTGTAAATAAAGACTTGGATACAATTAGTTGGGATTTGATCTAAAAGTTCCTTTGATGTTCATAAAGTCTATCTCAACTAAACTGAGTCTTCAAATTGTTTAATCGAGTAAATAACCATTCATGATTTACTTATAAACAATTACTGAAAATGGTTCTGAAAACAATACAGAAACCTGATCGGTCGAGAAATCTTCGACCGAGCAGTCAGTCGGTCGAGAAATCATCGACCGAGTAGGTTACTGATGTCAGTCTGAAATAAGTCTGCTGAATAATTCTACAAAGGATCAATGTGCTATCTATTTGCTGTTAATAACTATTTTACATGCACAAATTATGGAAATCATCTTTGGAACACTTATATGAGATCATTTTTATCTATGAATCCTATTTGATTTAAGTTAAGGGAAAATTACTGTTTTCATGGTAACCCTTGGAATATCTATACATGAACCATGTGTGTATTGAAATTTGTTTTAAATGATCATAATTATTGCATTTATATGCTGATCATATGCTTCAATTGTTCTATCATTACACCATGGATATGCTTCATCATGATCATTATGTTTCATTGGTTTGTCTAAAATAATCTTTGATTCATATATACAAACCATGAATGGATATTATTCTTGATCATTGAGATTCAGATAAATTGAAAATGCCATTAGCATAAAAGCATCTTGACATAATAAACAATGATTGTGGACATAGCTTGTGATAAAATAATGATGTTGCTATGACAAGCCAAACGGTGCCTCTTAGAACAAAAATATTAATGTTTTTATCTATTTGTTTGTTCTAAGAAATCAAAAGCAAAAATCTTGACTTTAAGATATTAATCTTGCTTTCAAAATATATGTCTCTAAAGAATCTTATGATTAATATGAAAATAAGGGTATAAGAAGAAATGTGATTTAATATGTACCCATAGCAAAGCTTATGAAATCATCATTCACAATGAATGTAAAACACGCGTTCTAGAAAAATCAAGGACAAAGACTTCACTATGATGCCCATATTAAGTCTTCATAATAGGTATATCTTAATATGCTTCAAATAGATATTTATTTAAAGCTATCTGCAGAAATTATACTTCACATATGAATGTTTAAATTGGAAATCTGCAGAATTTGCCTCTTGGTTGAAATTAAAATTGACCAAGGGGCGCTATGGTCATAGTCAAGGGCGACCTAAAATAAGCTTTGACAAAATGCTTATATTGACATCATTTTATTGTACTTAATCTTAGTATACGTTTGATAAATGTCAAAATCAAAATTTAAAATCATTTGTGACCTTAGAAGCCTTAAATTGTAAGATTAAGGGGGAGCTCATAAAAACAAATTTGATTATTTGATTAAGAAGCGTACAAAAATATTGTAAACATCATTTGAAGCCTATTATGACCTTAGTATTTTTACTCTTGGTTATGAAGAAATCAACAAATTTCATAAAATGATATATCTTGTTCTTAAAGGAATTCTCTAGACAAATTAGGGGTTAACATCCCGTGCATTTGGCTAGAGAAATTTTTATGTACTCTAAGATTAAAGAATTCTCATTTCATTTTTAGGGCTTAACATCCCTTGTAAAATGGATGAGAAATCAATACACAAATGTCGTGAACCTAAAAGGAACTCATATCATTTCAAGGCTTAACATACATTGCAAATGAGTGAGAAATAAATTATGGCTAAATTTAACAATCATTCCTTTGCTTTAATCCCTTGTTTTCTAATTGAATATCTCTTTAAGGGGGAGCATAGCATAAAATCTATTATATTGGATATCTTTTTGAAATGACAAAGGGGGAGAAATAATATAAAATCAAAAACATAAAATAAAAATATGAGTTTCATAATATCTCGGCCAACATCCACTTGCAAAACAAGAATGGCTACAAAAGGTAATCTTCAGGTATGAAACTTACATGATTAATATTTCTTTATTTTATATTTAGGAAATGTTTGTCATCTTCAAAAAGGGGGAGATTGTTGGCTAAATTGACATTAGCATAATCCCTTTTGTTTTGATAATGACAAACATTTCATTCTTGTGGTTTTAACGTGCTATTTGAGTATTTCAGGAACAAGCATATAAGGTGGTGGATAACAAAGACTTGGAAGAAACAATTTGATAAAATCGCTTTATTTTCATGATTGTAATCAAATGTAAATGCTTGTACAAGTATATAATGTACAAGTAATTAGATATCATGTAAATCAAGCGTTTAGATCTTCCCTATCCACTCACAACACTTAGATAGGCCATTCCCCAAGATAGTATCACAATTGCACATTGATACACACACTTAGTAAATGAATACATTGAGTCAGTAATATTCTCGGTCGACAAATCGTCGATCGAGAAAATATCGGTCGACAAATCTTCGACTGAGAAACTCTCGGTCGACAAAATCTTCGATCGAGAATAGACCCTACTAGCCGTTAGACCCAGCAGACAAAGTGGTTGGGAGTTGGAAATGAACGTTGTAAACACTTTCTCCAGGAGGTCCCTCGGTCGACAAATCTTCGACCGAGAAGGACTCTCGGTCGACAAATTGTCGATCGAGAAAAGTTCTGTCTGCACTTTTCAGGGTCAATTAACTAGCCGTTGCAAATGCAATTAGTGGACACATAACGGCTAGTTGAGCACTAAGAACCCCCTAGAAAGTGTCTAGAATGTCCTTAAGCACTTGTAGGTCATTCCTATAAATAGGACATGCCTTAGGACACCTAAACACACCTAAGCTACACGTGTGCTATACTTGAGATTGAATACTCATTGGCAATCTGTTTTGAGCAATAGAGCAATTCCTACATTGGCTATTCATTCCCATTGCTCCAACTTCGTGTCCTATAGGCTAGTATCTCCTATCCACAACACTTACACTTCTACATACATTGGTTAGGAGATCAAAATGCTTGATATAGGAAATCAAGCCTTGAGCTACAAGTGGTATTGTAATTTCTGTTTTCTTTCTTGTTCCTTTGTATCTTTTGTATTCTCCTTGCTACTCCTAGGGTTGGAGGCTGCGGATTGGAGAAGGTTCTTCTCGGAGGAGAAGGTGGACTTCAAGCTACTTCAAGAAGGCTATCACAACGGGAAGCTACTTCAAGAAGGTTATTGCAACGGGAAGCTACTTCAGGAGGAAGGCTGCTTCAAGGTTGGTGCAATTGCTTCTAGGTGAAGGCTGCTTCAAGGTTGGTGCGATTACTTCGAGGTGAAGGCTGCTTGAAGGGTTTAGGGAGAGAATTGTAATTTTATGTAAAGTCCTTGCGAGGTAATAAAATTAAATTCTTTCCAAATCCCGGTTGGGTAAGAAACCGGGTAGTGGACTGACTGCCTTAGTATTTGCTAAGGTAGGAACCACTCTAAATCCTTGTCCCCTTGTCCAATATTTTTGTGATTGGTTGTTTGAGTTAAATAATTGTTTAAAATTGTTTAAAACTCTATTCACCCCCCTCTAGTAGTTTTTTCAGATATGACTTTATAAAGAAGGGGGGAAAGCATAAGGTGCCTATGTGACTTTCCATGTGTCCTTAGCCTTGGGTTTCATGGCCATGCAAGAGGACATCTCATAGAGACTTCTTCTATATTGAATGTCGGTCTTAAAATCCCATGGAGACTTATAGGCCATCCCCACTGATAATACTTTATTTTACGTACTTTCTATATATATTTTACACCACTTTTAGTATATCTTTTGTTAGCTTTTCACATAATTTTTCTATCTTTTTGACTAAAGCCTCACTTACATGGTTTCAGGTATATTCAAAATAAAAATCACAGATCAAGACCGCGACCATGACCGAGGTCCACTTATACCTCAACTGCGATCGCGATTCTAGAGTTCCCTAGAGATCGTGATCATCAGATGACAAGGAGGGATCACATCTAGTTTATAGACCGCGGTCATCGCTCAACTACGACCTAATGGATGGTCACGATCAGAACATGCGCCTCGAGGATAGACTAGTGGTCACGGTGTGGTTACAAGCAGTGATCAAGAAGGACCATGATCAGCTTGGAAACCGCGGTCATTGATGAGCTCTTGCAAACCGCGATCGAGTGGGAAGACCTCAACCTCGACCACCCAGATGCAACCCACAAGCAGACCTCGACCGCAGTTATCACCAGGCCATGACCAAGCTCAACCATGGTGAAAGATGAATAAAGCACAGACTGCGACCGCGGTCTCACCCTTACTTAACCAAGACTGCGACCGCGGTCCAGGCTTAAGTCGGTGGAATGTGCCTATAAATAGCACTCCTACATGTTTTGTCAAAGGATCGAATGATATATCAGATCTCGAGGACCATGAAGTGTTGTTGCATTCCAAATTCATCCAAGACCATCCCATCCATCAGTCTTGGATCTCCAAAGGCGGAAGATGAGAGGAGAGAGAAGATTGAAGACCCCTTCTTTGAGAGAATAAGACCGTCTACGCCATCTACGTGATAGATCCAGATATGAAGAAGTAATGTGTCATATCACATATCTTCCTTTTTAGATCTATCATTCCATTATGTTGTACTTCCCCCCTCTCTTCATGGGCATCTCATGGATCTATCTTTTTGTAACGTTGTTATGCTGTCTACAAGCATGAGCGGCTAAACACCTTAACTTGGGTTGGGAGTACCCACTAAGGCTCTCCCAACATGTATATTGTCTCTTTCTGTTGAATATACATATTCTTATCAAGATTATCTCCATGCGCCTATTTTAATGCTCCACTTGTATGATTAGCTACCATCTTGTTATGTTCGATTGTTGATATCTCAAAAGAGTAATATCACTTTTATCATGTGTCATGGAGTAGTATGAATGCACAAGAGTGTTGGAATTCTAAGGCTTTAAAACCATATGTTATGTTGCAAAGTTTACGTGTGGTCTTCTCGAGAGAGAGGCTACCCTTAGACTAAGATCTTTTCTCTTCTTGAGAGAGAGTGGAATTGACGCTTTTGATGGTTGCTTGTAATCTTGGTAAGAGTATGCGAGAGAGAGATATGATGTTGCATGTTGGTGAGATGTTTTAGTAGGTGAACCCCAGCCCGAGTTTCCTTCCATATACTTGTTTCATTCTATTTCTTTTGTTTCTTTTGTTCTTGTTATTTTTGGTCTTTCTTGAGCTGCTATAGTTGGTGTGTCGTTGTTCCTTAGGGAACACCCTTTTATATACCCTCTTCGGTTGGAGTATATGAGTGTTAGATTCCACATGCTTAACACTGCCAACCTTGTCCCTGTGTTCGACCCCGATCACTACATCGGACCTCATTTATCGTTGTGGGGGCCTAAGAGTCGGGTTATCTCTTTAAAAGTATGACTACTCTGAATCCCCTCCTTTTGGACGTGCAATTTAGGCCGGTCAACTTTTTGGCGCCATTATCGGGGATAAGGCAAAACGACACTGTTAAGAACCTGAGTCTGCTTACTATACTCCTGTGCCTCAAGCTTAGTAATAAGCTTGACATCACAATTACTTTAAGTTTGCTAACCTGAGTTTGTGTAGAATAGTTTGTTTGGACCAATTCCATTTTCTAACTTGACTGTATGATCTATTTAGGCACCCAGGTAGAAGCAACTCATTCGACTTTACTCCTTTTCGCCATGCCTCTCTACGTGGATGTTACCCTCTCGGGAGATGAGCATAACACGAGGAATGCACACAACCCACCTCCACCAGGAACGAATGAAGATAGGGATGACTATTACAATGACAATCATCTCTATGAAGAACCTGAAGAAGAGCGACTTGAAAATGATCGTCACTATGAGGAACATCGTCATCGCTGCAGGCATACAAGAAACCATAACAACCATGAGCGCAACCACATGAACAATGATAGCGAGGATGATGAGGAAGGGAAGACCCTTCGTGAGTTAGCAGCAACAAGGGCCAACTAGTCAAGATGCCCAATCGTTGTACCAAACTTCAATGCAACAAATTTTGAGCTAAAGCCAGCCGTTATATCCATGATCCAGAACAAGCTTTTCCATGGGAACCCAAGGGAAAACTCGTACCACCATCTTGATGCTTTCAAGAACATATGTGATACCATTAAGATGAGGGGTGTCCCACAAGAAGTGATCTACTGTAAGGGTTTTAATTTCTCTTTGGAAGACAAGGCTCTCTCTTGGTATCTAAATCTCCCCCACCAATCTATAGATGGGTGGAGACCCCTTGCAAATGCCTTTGTCACCAAGTTTTATCCTACTGAGAGGACCATCCATAACATGCAGAAGATCACCTCTTTTACACAAAAGCCAGGGGAGAACCTGCACGAGGCGTGGGAACATTATCAAGAATACCTGAGAGACTGCCCACACCACAACTATCGTAAAGGGTTCCTTGTAAACACCTTCTATAATGGACTGACCCACACTGAGAGAACTTCTCTGAATGTTGCCGCAGGCAGTGACTTATTGGGGAAAAAGCCAAACAAAACTATGAAGATTATAGAGAATATGGCTGCACTCCAAGTAGGAGTTGACTACGAAAGGAATGATAGAGGCACGTCAAAGAAGATTGGTTCTGAAGGACCATCCATGGAGGCCAAAGCCTTAGAAACTATAACCGCCCAAATCCAAAAGATAGCGACTGATGTTAAATAGCTGAAGGACACTGGAGAAAAAGGAAAGAAACACACCGAGAAGGTAATGAATTGTGTCACCTGTGGTGAAGGAGGACACGTAGTTGAAAACTACATTTACACTAGACCTGAAGAAAGTGAAGATAGTGAAAGCGAAGAGCATTCGACACAAAATGTTTCCTATGCAAACTTCAAGAGACCAGATCACCCTAGTTTTAGCTATGGGAACAAGGATGCGGCCGAGAATTCACACCAACTGGGAAATTCGCAAAATCCACTGCCAGGATTTGAGAAGAGGGGTGGACAACAGTAGTATACTAGAACAATCAATTACCAGACAAACAAGAATAACTACTCAGCGCAAGGCAGGAACCAAACTCGTCAAGGAGCAGGACCAAATCAAGGGCCGAGTCAATGCCAAGGTCAGACAAAAGATAACAACCAACCTGACTTGGCGACTCAACTATTCAATTTTGCCAAGAGGCAGGCTACCGTGAATGATCAGCTAGCACAAAGTGCCCTAGCCAACTCTGTCGTCCTGACTACGATGCAAGTCCAAATGGAAGATATGCAAACACATCAACACCTGATAGACTAACAGCTCACACAGTTGGATGAGCTAGTAAAGAACCCCTCATGAAAGATCCCATCAAACACCAAGACTGTAAAAATGGCAATCCTCTGATCAGGGAGAACTTTGATAATTTCTGGAATAGGAAACGACAAGGAAGAAGAAAAAGTCGAAGAACCACAATAGGAGAAGGAAGTTTCTTTCGAGAAGTTTGTTGACAAGGAGGGCCCTACTAAAGAAGGCCATGAGGAAAGTGGTGTAGTTAGGAACCCTGATCCTGTAGAAGAAATCTTTATTAAGAAAAGCCCATATGCACTGAGAATCCCATTTCCATACAAGCTTATCAAGGCCCACCTAAAGAAGAGTTATGAAAAGTTCATGGAAGCCGTGAAGAAACTCCATATAGATGTCCCGTTTCTGGATGTTCTAGAGGAGATGCCATGTTACGACCCGTGTCGAGCTTATCCCGTAAGTATGCTGATAAGCAAGAGTTTAGCTGATGTGTTAAGTTATAAGCTTGTTTTTGTTAATAATGTTTAAAATGGTTATGATATGTGCTTAGCGTGTTTTCTAGCTTATAAAGCGTGTAATATCTTACGCTTGAAGCGTTGCCAGAGAAATCGTTCGAATCCGACTTTCGAGTCAAAAGTTGCATGTTTTTGGGCTTATAGGGACCCGTTTGTAGTTTTTGAACTTTGTGATTAGGCCCCTAAGTTTTCTCCCTTATCCTACCTCTCTTCCTTTCTCGTTTCATTTCACAGAAACGAGAGAACACTCATGCGTTCTGCTCCTTGTGTGAGAAGAGAGAGGAAGAGAGAGAGAGAGAGAGGGAGCAGAAGAAGGGAAAGGCGTCGGAGCTCTGTTTTGCTCTGATCAGCTGCTGCAGCTCGTCTTCTTCACTCCATTGATCGTCATCTTTGTCGATTTGATTCGGTTTTGCAGCTGGAGCTGCGTTTGCAAGAAAAATGACCAAGGGATTGGGGTGCACGGAGCAGCCCTAGCTTGTTCCTTTCTTCCTTTCAGGTGCGGTTTAGTTGTATGCGTCGTTTGTGATCGTTTGGTGGTGTTTGTTCGAAGTTTGCCCGTCGATTCGAGAGAAATTGACTTTTGCAGGCCGTTTTTGGTGTTCTGCCTGTGCGCGGTTCGGCCGAGTTTCTATTCGGTCGGCCGAGTTCTTATTTAGGGCTTTTGTACATCGTTTTCTGATCGGCCGAGTATTGATCTTGGATCGGCCGAGTTTCCTAATTAAGATAAGCGAACATCGTTTTTGTCGGCCGAGTTTGGGTCCTGATCGGCCGAGTTTCTTTGTAGGTTTTTCAAGCGGTGAGTTGGTCGGCCGAGATTGGTCGGCCGAGTTTCAGAATCTGGGAGGCGTTCGGCCGAGTTCCAAGTTGTGAGTGGCAGTTCACTTAGAAATCATTATTTAACTCATTTTAAATGCTTATTTGCTTCAGTATCAATTGATATGACCTTTAAACAGTGTAGCATGTACATTTTAGTGTGATAAGTTCATTGGAACCTAAAATGTGTGATGTAAATGATGAAAAAGAGGAAATCCTATGTCTTACAGTTGCTATATGATATTTTTGTTTATTTGTTTATCTATTGATTAATTAATAGACCTAAGTGCCCTTACACCGTAGATCCCCTAAAGGAAGGTTTGTTACTTAGGAATGAAACTCGTGTCCAACATCAACCGGTTGAGTAATTCTGGTGGCACGAGGAGAGAAAGAAAGGCAGTGTCTAACAACAATCGTGCGTGTGTCACGATGGCACTGGGAAAAAGAAAAAGAAAACACGGTTATCTAACACCATTCGTGCATGTGTCACGAAGGTAACCCTGTGACCCTCCGCCAGTGTACTCAGGTTAAAGGAGGAGTCGGGTGCACTCAGAGTAGTGCTTTGAGGCTGTAGAGCCTATGTTCTGGCCGGAGAGCCAGGGGTCCTGTAGCAGAGCAGGGCTGGCGTCAGACTTAGCATTTCCCGGGTGTGTCGCTAAGTCTTGTACGGTGGGATCGTAGCATGAATTTGTTACAGATCTTTATATGCAGAGTACACTGCATATATTTAGGGCAAAGTAATAAAATGGATAAATAATCAAATAGGTTCACAGTAAATTTATATAACTGTTTATTTACCCGAAATATCTGTTGATGCTTAGAAGTGTGGTTATTATCTGTATATTTTCTATGCTAATAGAACTGCCCTGCTTGAACTGTATATTTGTTTATTTCAGTTTATAAACCTGACGAGTTGTTTAATGATAGCTATGTGAAATGTTATTCACTGAGCGAGTAGACTCATCCCTCTACTCAAACATTTCAGGTCAGCATCAGCATCAGGAGTCGGAAGGATCGTTTCATCCTAACGCCTAGTTGATAGAAGGTTTGTAGTTAGTCTAGTTAGAGGTCTCTTAGTCCATTCCCCTCGATCCTCAGGACAAGGTGTGAGTGAGAGAGAGAATGTGAACAAAGATGTAAATTAACTGTTATGCTTATCTTATGTTGGACAATGTAAATTGCTGTTGACTCTGTTATATTTCTTGTCAGTTAATAGAAATGCTTCCGCAGCTTGTTTAGTTTCATTTATAGTATAAATCAGTTTTTCCTATTAATGTTGTCAATTGTTTTAAAAAGTGATGAATGGTTGGCTTATATGTGAAATCCCACCTGTCGTGCCCTAATTTCGGGGTTTTTGGTTAATGTGAGATTGGGGCGCGACATGCCAACTTACGCTGAGTTTTTCAAGGACCTTATCACAAGGAGAAGGAGAGGAAGTCAAGTCGAAATGGTACACCTAGCGAACATGTCCAGTGCGTTTGTTCAAGCTGAACTACCTACAAAGAAGAAAGACACAAGGGCCTTTATCATCCCCTTTTGTGTTGGAGACAATGTCAAAAGAAAGGGACTGACAGACTTAGGAGCCAGCATAAGTCTGATGCCTCTAAGCCTTGTATGAAGACTTGGATTAACTGACATGGTCAAGACAAGTATGAGAATTGAGCTAGCCGATCATACTTTCAAGAGACCAGTGGGTATAGTGGAAGACATTCCAATCCGTGTGGGACAGTTCTTCATACCCTGTGATATTGTTGTAATAGATACTGTGGAGGACCCTAAGTGTCCGATAATCTTTGGACGACCTTTTCTAGCCACTGGAAGAGCCATGATAGACATCGCAGAAGGCATGATAACCCTCCGGATCGAGAGTGACCACATCGACTTTAAGGTAAAGGATGCTATGAAAGAGCCAGCTCTTTCTGAGTCAATCTACTTCATGGATAGCTACAACCAGTATTGTGAAGAAATTCAAGAAGAGGAATCAATTGTGGACCCGCTCATGAGAACCTTGAATAACTTGAATCCTTTGACATAAGACCTTGAAGTGGTCAAAATTCTAGACTACCTTAACCAAGGTGAAGAGAGTCTTAGTGATGAAGAAGAGGTAATAGAAACAGTAATGTACGCTTCTTTGGAACCATCAACCGAAGAGTCAGAAACTCTGAAGCCAAAGCCAGAACTAAAGCCATTACCAGAAGGGCTGAAGTATGAGTTCCTAGATGATGAAGGGAGGAACCCAGTCATCATCAATGCTAACCTCACCAAAGAACAACAAGAAAGATTGCTGGAAGAATTGAAGGAGCATAGAGGAGCAATTGGATATTTTGTATAGGACATCAAGGGACTAAACTCGGCCCTATGCATGCACATAATTAACCTAGAAGAATCAGCGAGACCTTTGGTACAACCCCAAAGGAAATTGAACCAAATGCTGAAGGAATTTGTCAAGAAGGAGATATTAAAACTATGTGATGCAGGAATCATCTACCCAATAAGCGATAGCAACTAGGTAAGCCCCATTCATGTAGTACCCAAGAAAGTGGAATGACTGTGGTGAAGGGAGATAATGGTGATGAAGTCACCATGAGAATGGTCACAGGCTGGCAAATGTGCATTGACTATAGAAATCTGAATTTGGCAACAAAGAAATACCACTTCCCCTTACCATTTTTTGATCAAGTCCTAGAAAGACTTTGCCCACCATGATTACTTCTGCTTTTTAGATGGCTATTCTAGATTTTATCAAGTCCCAATCCACCCCGAGGATTAGGAAAAGACGATGTTCACATGCATCTATGGAACATATGCCTTTAGATGGACGCCTTTCGGCCTATGCAATGCTCAAACAGCGTTCCATCATTGCATGATTTCCATATTCTGAGACTTTCTAGACGACATAGTCAAAGTATTTATAGATGTCTTCTCAGTCTATGGAACTGACTTCGACACCTTCCTGAGAAATTTATCTTTAGTTTTGCAATGATGCGAGGAGAAGCATCTCGTTCTGAACTGGGAAAAATGCCACTTTATGGTTCAAAGTGGCATTATCCTAGGACACAAGATCTCCAAGAAAGGTATTGACGTGGATCTTAACAAGATCGAGGCCATCTCCAAACTCCTGCCACCAAAGTACATGACATGAGTGAGGAGTTTCCTGGGTCATGCTGGGTATTACAGAAGATTCATTAAAGACTTCTAAAAAACATCAAAGCCGCTTTCGAATCTGTTGATTAAAGACACGATGTTTGAGTTCAATGATAAGTGTTTAAAAGATTTTGAGACCCTAAAAGAGGCCTTGACCTTTGCACCAATTCTGCAGGCTCCAAACTGGGAGATACCGTTTGAAATAATGTGCGACACAAGTAAATATGCCGTAGGTGCAGTCCTGGGACAAAAGAAAGACTGAAAGCACCACGTCATATGTTACGCCAGCCGCACGTTAGACGAAGCCCAAATGAATTACACCACCACGGAAAAAGAGATGTTGGCAATTGTTTTCGTGTTTGACAAATTTATATCATATCTTATAGGGGCCAAGGTAAAGGTCTATACTGACCATGGGGCCATACACTATTTGATGCAAAAGAAGGACACAAAGCCAAGACTGTTGAGGTGGGACCTACTACTGCAAGAGTTTGACCATGAGATAATTGATAAGAAAGGAAAAGAAAATGTGGTCGCAGATCACCTGTCCAGAATAGTTTGTGATGAGGAAAATCAGTCACCCGTAAATGACAACTATGCTGATGAAGCTCCGTTAATGGTTCAATCCGACGAGCCAAGTCTACCGTGGTTTGTAGATATCTGTAATTATCTGGCTTATGGCCATCTGCCGCCGAATATAACCTACAATAAAAAAAAGAATCTATTCTCCGATGTCAAAAACTATTATTGGGACGACCCACTGTTATTTAAGAGATGTTATGACAGTTTGTATAGAAGATGTATACCAGAGGAGGAAGTCCCACTGATCTTGAGAGAATGTCACTCTTCACCGTATGGAGGGCATCATAGTGGGGAAAGAACAGCTGCAAAATTTCTTCAGTCAGAGTTTTACTGGCCCTCCATGTTCAAAGATGCAACATATTTTGTAAAAGCTTGCAAGGAATGCCAACTAACCAGAAATATCAGTAAGAGGAGCGAGATGCCTATGGCCAACTGGGTAGAAGTATAAATATTTGATTTTTAAGGGATAGACTACATGGGTCATTTCCCCTCATCAAAAGATTATCAATACATTTTAGTGGTTGTTGACTACGAGTCAAAATGGGTAGATTTTGCAGCTACCCAAACTTTTGACTCTAAATCTGTGATTAAGCTATTTGAGAAAACCATTTTTCCACGCTTCAGAGTGCCTCACACTTTGATAAGCGATGGGGGATCACATTTTGGAGAGAAGCAGTTTGAGGCACTACTAAAGAAGTATGAGGCAAAGCACAAAGTTGCTACACCCTCAAACCTCTGGACAAGTAGAGGTATCTAATAGGAAGATTAAGTAGATTCTAGAAAAAGTTGTTAGCCGCACTCAAAAGGACTGGTCCATGAAGCTTGACGATGCTCTCTGGGCCTATAGGACAGCTGTTAAGACACCTATAGGTACAACATCATACAGATTAATCTATGGCAAGTCCTGCCATTTACCTTTGAAGCTCAAGCATAAGGCCCTTTGGGCGATCAAGTTTCTGAATATGGACCTAGAAAATGCAGGTCAAAAAAGATTTCTGCAGCTACAGGAGCTCGAGGAGCTAAGATTACATGCCTATGAGAATGCGAGGATCTACAAACAAAGGACTAAGGTGTGGCATGATGCCCACCTAAAGAACAAGGATGTTCGTGAAGGAGACAAAGTACTTCTCTTCAATTATAGCATTAGGCTCTTCCCTGTGAAGCTTAGAACAAGATGGTCAGGCCCATTCTCTGTGGTAAAGATTTCTCCATCAGGAATGATGGAAATTCAAGGAGAGAAAACTGAAATCTTCAAGGTCAATGGCCACAGGGTAAAAAGATTTTACGAAGATGCATCCTTTGTGAGAAGATCCGAGATCAATTTGGAGGAACTAGCTCATCCAAATGAGAAAAGGAATCAAGAGTTGCCATATCCAACTGCAGGGCCAAAGGAGTGAAGATTTATGCAGTCTAGCTAAGAAACTTTAAAGCAAGCGCTTCTTGGGAGGCAACCCAAGTTTTAACCCTTTTTCTTAAGCTTTGTTTTCTCTTAATTTTTCACTTTGTTTAGTTTTCTTCTCTTTTAAGTGATGTATATATCCATATTCTTTTTAGTATTTCATGATTTACCTAAGAAAATGACCTTTGTTTTGATCTAATTGCGGTATAGCACTTGCATAAAGAAGACCGTGACCCGCGGAATAGCGCACCGGGTACCTCGACCGCGACCCGAGGTCGTCTTTGCAACAGTAGAGAACCGCGATCGTGGTTGTGCTTCTCGAGTACACTACAACTGCGGTCATTCCTTGTGATTACCGTGATTGTAGTCTATCCCCTTAGATTGTTTGGTCGCGATTGCACCTATATATATCCTTAAACCCTCGCATCTTAGACTCTTTTTTCTCACAATTTCCGCCGAGTCTAAGATAAACCCTACTCTCTGCTCTGATCGTGACCGACGACCTGCCTCCGCAGTGAAGCTGATTGCCACACCCAACCACGTTCAATTCCGCCATCGCAACCATCGTTAAGGTAACTAAAAAACCCTTTTTGTGCTTCTAGTCGCCGAATCACCTTGTCGCCTCCGATTTAACCCCTCACCTGAACCAATTCTTCCTATTTTATCTCTCGACAGCTGTAAGTTGCCCCGTCGAAGGTTGCCCAGGTTTCCCTATTACCCTAACCGCCTTATGGCGGCGTTTGCAAATAACAATTAAAAACCCTAAAATCATTAATAATGGGACAACTGCTGTCGAGGAAAACGAAGAATAGATCATCGGATAGAGAGTGGAATCAGAACAGTCGGAAGAAGAAAGACCATGGCTCACGGTCATCACCTCTACAACCATGACCGCGGTGTGCTCGTAAACCCTAACACTGGCCACAATATTCACTCCAAACTACCAATTACGTCGCGGGTTGCAGTGTAGAAGTATGCTACTCAAGGTCGCGGTCCCCTGAACCGTGACCCGACCATAACAAGAAATAAGATCACGTTTTGGATAATCATGTTTGTTTTGCCTAAGTATGTTTCTTAGAACCTTTCTCTAATCATCTGATATATAATTAGGTCCTGTAGAAAGTGTAAGCATCATGTTTGAGCTTGTTTGGATGATGCTTGTGTTTTGTGGTGTGGTTTTGGTGCAAATTGCAATTCACCCAGAGTAGGGGTTGACGTGCAAGTTTGACACCTCTAGAGTGTTCCTTATTTCTCTTGGCATCATCTAGAGGAGAGAGAGAAAGATGGGTGCCTTGTTTGGGTCTTTGTTGTGTGATAGCATCCTTGGTGATGTTTAGAACACATGAATGAGGTGTGTTTTGCACCTAGATGTGTTATCTCGGGTTAGAGAGCCTTGGAGAGGTTGTGTATCAGTTTGAGAGTAAGCATGGGGATGCATCTCAGGTTGGTAAGTGTGTGGGAGGAGATGCATCTCGATTTGGAGGAGTTGGAAGGGTGCATATCAGTTTGGGTGTGTGTGGGGATATGGCATATCGGGTTAGTGAGGCCATGATCTTGGTAGGAGACCAAGAGGCTGAGATCTAGCCTAGATCATATCATAATGTCTTGCATGTTGTTGCATGTGGCCCCTTTTTTGTGGACAAGTGTCACCTAGGCTCCTAAGGTGATGACACCTTTCCCATAATATCTCTCCCATTCCCCTAGTATATAGTCTTCTTTCTCTCCATGCAAGAGAATCCTTTTGGTCGTTCTTACTTTCTCTCCTTCTTGGTGGACAACCTTGAGAAACTTTGGGAGATAGAGAGGTTTGCTTGGAGCTTGGAGGATGAGCTCCAAGCTTGTGGTGTTCCTAGACACCTTGATAAGTTATGTTTCCTTATCTCTCTTCTTCTTCTCAGCCATGGATCATGAATATCTCCTTTTCATCTCGAGATATCTTAACCTTGGTCACATCTTCTTCCTTGGAGGTGTAGTGGTGATCAAGTTTAGGTGGTCATCCTCAACCTTGAGGTCTTGAGCTTGAAGCTTGACCTTGGAGCTCAGATCTTGGTGGTGATCTTTGAGGCGGGTTATATAACTCCTAACCTCTCTATTATTCACTTTACCCATATGTTGCACTTCATATTTTGTCTTATTTTCATTTTCCCCTATCATGTTAGTAAGATGTTAGTTTTGAGAGCTTCTTTGATCAGGGAAGTCTAGATGGTGGTTCAGACTTTGTTCTCCTTGGCTGTAGACATGTTGATGTTTTCTAAGAACAATATTGTATGGTGGTGGACATGCTTGATCTTGAAGATGACCAAACTGATACGTTGAGGGTGCTGGCCCGACATGTCATGTGATCATTAGACAAAGATGTTATCTTGTTAGCAGGTGTGCCTTGAAGTGACAAACTGAGATGCCCTCGGTTGAGTAAGAGGCCGACGTGATGATGTCTAACCCGACACACCTTCATGTAGGGTTAAACCGACACACCTTGGGGAGGTTAACCCCTTGTGCCTTGCATAGAGGTAGTAGTCATGTTATGGTGGTGACAAGTAGACACTCAATGTCAAGTATCAACCCGACATGCTTGGACTGATGCTAAATTGATACACCTTAAGTGTAGCTAACCCAACACCTTGACGTATAACATGATATCCTTATATGTAGCTAACTCGACACCTTGAGGTCTAACCCAATATCCTTAGATGAGCTTACCCAAGACACCTTGGTGTGGTCGGGTCGACACATGAAACCATGATCCCTCTAGCCATATGAAACTGATACCTTGTAATGGTAGTCATGATACATCATGTTGATGATGGGGTATATGGTATAATAGGATACCCTATGAGGTGTTTGTGTGAGAAACAAGGGAGTGTTGTTTTCTATAACCTTTAATCTCATAACATACTCGATAGTGATAATGGAAGTGATGAATTGAGGTTGGTTGTTGATCCCACCCTATAAACCCTATTGGTTAAAGAGAACCCTAACCCTAATGATGTAGTGTG
This sequence comes from Alisma plantago-aquatica, assembly GCA_963693085.1. NCBI lineage: Eukaryota > Viridiplantae > Streptophyta > Magnoliopsida > Alismatales > Alismataceae > Alisma > Alisma plantago-aquatica. Next base: position 1,261,144,483 of record OY856409.1, read on the forward strand.
AATGACATGAATCTTTATGAGATGGTATTAATGATGAATTATTATCTTTATTGTTATAAGTCTCTAACCATACAGGTAACCCAAGTTGATAAGCATAGCTAGATAAGATCTATGGTGTTTATGATATGATTGAATGGGCCTTATGATGCATATGAGATATTGGTATCACTGAAAGAAGAGGTAAATGGGTCTTATGACCTAATGACGATTTATTTCCTAATATGAGGTGATAATTTTCTCAGCAATGAGATGAGGGGTTTCTACCTCAAAGTATGTGTTCCTAGTGATGAAAGATATCATGAATGGAAAGTATCAAGAGTTAATGTAATTAGATCACACCTTATATGCTCAAATATTTCTGGTAATGTAATATGCCCTTATCTTTGTAGAACTTGTTTAAAGTTTATACATTGTAACTTGATTGATTCTAAAAGGCACTTAAATGACCTAACTAATCAAGTGGAACTTAATCATGTAGCTTGCCCTATGCCATAGATCCATTCAGTGTCAGCATTTACTGGATGGTGAAACGAGTTTAACTCATAGCGCATATTTTTAAATATGTGGGGGTGAGGATGAATATTCCCTTACGTCTAGGATATGTGATATAGGATTGGATACGGGCCAGAACCTGGAAGGAGTGTGGATTTGGGCTATAGTTTAGTGATATGTGATATCAGATTGGATGTGGGCCATACCCTGGGAAGAGTATGGATGTGGGTTGTAGCTCATTTTTACTAGCGGCGTGACCTGTACCAAGGTGGGCTAGGTTCATTCAACTAGACTATATGTTACTGATAGTAGTCTGACTGATGATGTCACTACAAGTTCACTCGTACCAACTGAGGGGGTGAGGTTGTGGATTTAGGCTCTTCCACTAGACCTTGTATGACACTGATTTTGACTTAGTAGTGGTCGGTTGGATTTGGGTGGTATGACTCAAATCCTCAGGGAAAAGTAAAATACATAAACAAACGCATAGTATACTTGTATGGGATCAAATATGGAAACATTAGACGAGGCCTTGCTTGATTTTGTAGAGTATTGTTGATAGTGAATATACATGTTCTTCATATTCCTTTTATAATGTTAAGATGTTTTATAATCTAATAGTAATTTCTTATTCTATTAATGTTGATTGCCTTCTTATAATGGTTGTAAGTTTACTACTTGCTTTATTACTTGTGCTATAATAGAGTTGGTGGAGAGTTATATCTCCCACTAAGATTTGGAATCTCACCCTGTGGGTTTCCCATATCTTTTTAGGTGGACATGCACAAGGCGGTAGAGATCGTGTAGCTGAGGTTGAGGAGCAACAAGAAGGATAGTAGCTGATAAGTTTGGAAGTTTTGTTGGATGTCCTTTTGACGTTAGAGTCCTAGAGTCATCCTTGTACACTCAGGTATTTGGGTGTGTTTTATAGACATGCATTTGATATATCGTTGTCTTGTGTGCCCTTTTGTGTACAACTGTGGTGAATATATGTATATAAGTTTGGGATAGGTTTTCTTGTAATAGGCTGATGACACCCATGGTAAGTGCCTTGTGACATGAAAGGACTCGTATGTAAAGGTTTTTGCTGATTTGGTGTTTAATAAAACTAGTTTTAAATTTTTGATATTTTCCAGTAACCTATTAGTTTAATCTTTCTTCCGCGGTTAAGTTTTTAGTAATCTCGCTTTGTGTGGCATGGGGTGCCACATTTCGTTGGTATAAGAGCTTTTGATTTACCGAGTCTACATGGACCTAGGACTAGGGTTGTGTATGTTCTTATGTCCTCCAGTATGTCTTATAGTGACTTATGCTTATGCAAAAGAAGAAGGGAAAGCTTAAAGATTTCTAGGGAACACAAAGAACACAATGTTGAAAGTAGTGTTGCTGCACCGGGTGGTGGTGCAATGAAGCAGTCACAAGAAGATAGGGTGCCTGAGGGACCCCAGTTTGACCCAACCATGATTAAAAATCCTACCTTTCAATCTCTTTTTGGGCATTTTATGGCTACGATGACGTATATGGCGCATTAAAATGACTGCACCTTAGCCTAGGGTGTCGGTTCCCCATATTGAATCTTCAGGTACTGGGAAGACCTTTGAGCGGCTTCTCTGTGTTGGAGCTTTAAAATATGTTGGGATGGTTGATCTGACAGATGCAGATATGTGGCTTATCGAGCTTGAGAAAGTCTTTAAGATCCTTAGTATCCCCAAAGTGGTTAAGATGAAGCATGTAGTGTACCTTCTGAAGGGGAGTGTTGGACACTGGTGGGCCATAGAGGAGGAGAAGAGGCCGGGAGAGGCTATAGGTTGGGAGGAGTTTCGACGTGAGTTTTTTAGTCGGTACTTTCCACCGACCTATCTAGATAAGAAGATCAGCTAGTTTGAGCAGATCTGATAGGGACCCATGTCTATCAATGAGTACGAGGCTAAGTTTATGGAGCTTCTTCAGTTATATTTTCACATGGATGCAATGGAGAACGAGCGAATTCATCATTTTGAGAAGGAGTTGAATTCTGAGTTGTCCACCCCGATGATTGCTTTGGAGAATTGAGAAAGGTTTGCGACGTTTGTGGAGTTTGTTCAGAGGATAGAGTGATCTATGATAGAGAGAGGAGAGGCAACTGCCAAGAAGAGGCCTGTATAGTTTCAAGGACACTCTTTAGGAGGCTTTAAGAAGCTGAGGTTTTCTACACCTCCCACATCACAAAAGTTTAGTTCTCCAATACAGTGGTCACCTAGTAAAGGTAGAGGTCGTAGATTTCCACCCACTGGAGCTCACATCACAACATCACTGTCAGCGATGGGGCCATCTAGGCTGTAGTTTGAGACTTGAGTTTTCTACAAGTGTGAGCAGACTGGACATCTGAAGCATGAGTGTCCAGGGAGGGATGATGAAGTGACCCAGCAACCGAGGTGGAGCCAATAGGGATCTCAGAGACAATAGAACAACAGCACAGGAGGCCGAGGATGTGGCCAACTATCACAGATCAAACCATGTGCTCGGGAAAGTAGAGGATGGGGACAACAACAGGCAAAGACTAGATTCTATGCTATAAGTCAGCCGGAGGCGGTGGTCAACCCATGGGTAGTGATAGGTCAGATAGAGTTATTTCATTTTGATTTGTCTTCTTCTTGCTTTGTATCTATTTTCATTGACCCGGGTGCAACACACTCTTTTATCACTCGTAAAGTGCTTGACGGTTGTCTTTTATCTGTTAGTCATAAGAAGGATAGCTTGTTGTTAGAAACCATGTTAGTTGGTTCTACAGTGTTGCTGGAGGTGTGTCCTTCCTTTGTCCTCTACTTTTTGGGGAACAACATTCAAGTGGATCTCATACCACTTGACATGCATGGATTTGATGTAATACTTGGAATGGGCACCTTGGGGAAGTATAGAGTGGTTTTAGATTGTAGTTCCAAGCAAGTGACATTTGTGGATGGTGGTGAGACATGGATCTTCCAAGGAGACAAGAAGATTCTTCCGATGTGTCTGGTATCGGCCATGGTGGTAGGGAAGCTTTTGAGAAGGGTTACGAAGCGTTATTGGTACATGTGTTGGATATTGAGGTAAGGAGTCATAGTATTCAAGAGGTGCCAGTTGTCAGAGAGTTTGAGGATGTGTTTCATGAGGAGTTTCCAAGTGTTCCCCCACCCCGAAAGATTGATTTTGAGATCAATCTAGTCCTCATCATGCAACCAATAGCCAAGACTTCATACATGATGGCTCTAGCCAAGATGGCAGAGTTGAAGAGATAGTTGCAAGAGCTTCTTGACAAAGGTTTCATCAGGCCAAGTACGTTGCCATGGGGTGCTCCAGTGCTGTTTGTAAAGAAGAAGGATGGGTCTATGAGGATGTGCATAAACTACAGACAGCCGAATAAGGTGACGATAAAGAATAAGTATCCCTTACCAAGGATAAATGACATGTTTGATTAGTTGTGTGGTGCAACAGTGTTCTTGAAGATAGACCTGAGGTCAGGATATCACTAGTTGAGTATCAAGGAGGATGACATACCTAAGTTGACTTTTAGGATGAGGTATGGTCACTACGAGTTTGTGGTTATGCTGTTTGGGCTGACCAATGCACCAATAGCATTCATGGACTTGATGAACAGAGTGTTTCACTCATTTATTGATCAGTTTGTGGTGGTCTTCATAGATGACATTTTAATATACAATCATGAAAATCAACAACATTAACAACATCTTCGTCAGGTGTTGACTGTGTTGAGACAACATCAACTTTATGCCAAGTTGAGAAAGTGCGAGTTCTAGTTGAAGAAGGTAGCTTTCTTGGGGCATGTTATATTTTTCGAGGGAGTATGTGTGGATCCCAAGAAGGTGGAGTCAGTGACAGAGTGGGAGCAGCCAAAGACACTGACAGAAGTGCACAATTTTCTAGGTTTGGCAGGCTATTACAGGAGTATCATCAAGGACTTTAGTGTTGTCGCCTTTCCCCTAACATTAATGAGGAACCCTCCAATGGGCCGCACAGATAAAGAGCCCAATAAGGGACAGAAATCCAATTAATCAAGGTAAAATCTGATTTTAAGAAGAAACACTCATATGATCATAACTTGGGCTATGATGCTCTGATTTGGGTGTATGCTGCACAAGCTCAGGACCAAGAATTTGATACTCCCCTATCTCATACCAACACATCGGAGATCTGCAATGTCTCCCATACAATGCCTCATAAGATGTCATGTTTATGCTACTCTGATTGTTGTTGTTGTAGGAAAACTCTATCACACTGAGGTGTTTATCCCAACTTCTTGAAAATTGAGGAACACATGCTCTCAATAGATCCTCCAAGGTCTGGATGGTCCTCTTAGATTGACCATATGTATGTAGGTGGAAAGCAATGCTAAACTTTAACTGTGTATCCAAAGCTATGTGCAGTTGCTCCCAAAAGTGACTCATGAATTGAGGACCTCTATCAGATGATAGTTGTTGGAACACCAAGCAAACACACTATCTCATCCACATAGATCTAGGCAAGCTTCTCTATTGTGAACGTCATCTTTACATGATGGAAATACACTGACTACAATCTGTCAACGATCACCCAGATGGAATCATGACCTTTGGCTGTCCTAGGAAGACCAACCACAAAGTCCATAGTCACATGATCCCATTTCCACTATGGTATAGGCAACAGTTATAATGTCCCTATAGGCTTTTGATGGTCAGCTTTAACCTGCTGACATACAACACATATCGCAACGAACTCAGCCACGTCCTTCAAGCATGGCTACCAATACATATCTTTCATATTATGATACATCTTGGTGCTACCTGGGTACATAGAGTACATGGATGAGTGAGCCTCTTCCAGTATCATCTTTCGTAGGTCATCAGTATCAGGAACCACAACTCTGCCATGGTAACAAACTATCCCATCGTCTGACATGTAGAAGTGATCACACTTCTTGTTTTCAAACTCTGATCTAATCTCCTGTATCATGATATAATTCTATTGTGCCTCTTTGATCTATTGTCTCAATGTGGTCTTCATCTGTAAATGTGACAACAAACCTGCTAGCAAGGAAACTTTCAACTTAACATTCATCTGACGTAAGGAGACCAACATATCTAGCTTGTAGCACACCAAAGAACTCAACCGGGCTCCCGTTTGTGTTTTGACCTTGGTGTCTTATGACCTTTGTCTCGACCAGGGTGTATGAGGAGCTTTGGTCTCGACCCCTCTTGATGTGTCTCGACCAAAACTAATGGGTTTGGGGATCTAAAGAGGTCGAGACCCAATATAGGTTGTATCAACATCTAGTGCATGCATGCATAACGTGGTTGCATGGCTATCTTATTGATGGAAAAGTGTTTCTTTAGTGTTATAATATGTAGACATATCACACCTTTCAGTGTATAACCCCTTTCCTTCATTATTAAGCCTCCTTTTTGTCCCACCCTCTTCACTCAGATTTAGGGTTTTAGAGTTGTTTTCCTTCTTGTGGTTTGTACCTTGGAGATTTTTGGTTTCATGATGTTAATCAACCCATTGATCTTGTATATGATGGGTTTTTCTCTCTCTTGATAGTCATCAAGTTTTTGAGGTCATTTTGGTCACTAGGTTTCTACACCTTGATGGTCGTTGAGTTCTATATCTCATTTGGTTGGTGAGTTGTATATCCTTGAAGGTTGTCAAGTATCTTGATGATTGTGGTCATTATGTGTTGAGGTTCCCTTTGGTCGATAGGGTTGGATGTTGTTTTCAATCACCATGCACCTATGTTATTTTATGAACGATGACTCAAGCTTTCTTCGATTGCTAAGAGCTTACTTTTTCTTTGGTCGATGGTGTGCTTGACCTAAGCGGTTGCTGAACCTTAAACCCTGAGGGTCGTTGATGCATGGTTTCCCTTCAGTTGATGAATATGTTTGGTGTTCTTTTCGGTCATTGAGATGTGTGACCTAGGTTTTTCTAAAAAAGTGGTAGGAACTAGAATAAAGAGTGCAGTAGCAATAAATGTGAGAATATTTACTTCCATAATCTCATTGTTTTGAGGTTGATGACACCTATGATTGTATGCGACCGATGGTGTTTGGTGGTCCATATGGTCTTGAAGTTTGATGACTCTATGTTGGGGATGTTTGACCTAACTGTTTCCAATATTGTTTGAGATGATGATAATTATGGTTTACTTCTCTTTGCTTTGTTGAATCTCAACCCTAATTCAAGTACGTGGTGATAATGCTTAGCTTCCTTGAGTAAGTGGCATGTTAATAGAGTACTTTATCTCTCCTAAATTGCATCATAGTTCTAAAATGTATAGTTATGTTGAACTTATGTAACACATGTGTGATGGTAATGATGAGCCTTGATGACACATGAAGAGATAATAATTTATGGAAGGGAACAATGTGAATGGTCTTATGACCTTGGCAGTGGCTTTACACCTTAATTAGGTGATATCCTCTGTGTGATGACAAGGGATTAATAACCCATGGTGGTATGATGATGATGATAATGATGGTTTTATGTGTGACAATGTCACAATACCCTGTGGAGATGTGATAAGGTTTATGTGTTATACATTTTATATCTCCTAAAGTTGCAATCTACCCTTATCTTTGTAGAACCTTACCTTAGGTGTGCATGTAACTTTGTTGATGTTGATAAAAGATAATCTAATCAAGTGAAACCCTAATCATGTAGTTACCATGGTCATAGATCCATTCTATCTTCAGAACTTGCTGGATGGTGAAAGGAGTATTCCTAAGGGAAACTTGAAGTGCATATTGTTGAGCATGCGAGGTGCAAGTGACTATGTGTCCTTGTCATCTTGACCTTAGGTGTTTTGAGGATGTCCAGTGTCACACCTTGATGTGAGAACAACTATGGTCGTGTCTTGGTGATTATATATGTGATTGAAGGACTAATACGGTTGTACCTTGGTGATAGGATTTTGTACCCTGGTGTCTAGTGTCGTGACTTGTACCAAGGCGGGCTAGGTGTTTTCAGCTTGTTTTATGTCACTGGTAGTAGTTTGACTGATATGTCACTGTGGTGTTTACTCGTACTGGTCGAGTGGGGAGAAGATCTTGGATTTGGGTTCTCTTAGATCTTCTATGGCACTGATTTCAACTTAGCAGTGGTCAGTTGGATTTGGGTGGTAAGACTCAAATCCTATAAATAGTAATAAAAGATGTAATACATCTGTTTCATATATCTGCTTAGGGTTAAACACACTTCACATTGGATGTTTACCATTGCCTTATTCCCTATACCGCTCAGTTGTTAAAAATGTGGTAAGAGAAACCAACTATTATACCTGTTTTTTGTATTCCTTTTAATCATGATACTATGCTTATTTGTTATAACTGCTTAACTTGCTTGACCTATGTAATCAGATTAAATTATTCATTTAGCTGAATCTTCTCATCTTGGTTAATAACGGTATATCTTGCTGTAACTAAAATTGTTGGTTGAGAGTTGTATTTTTCGTCGGGACACGGGTCTCACCTCATGGGTTACCACATATTTTTAGGTGGTCATAAGTGGCGTGGTCGGGCTTGTGCTATTTAGGAAGAGCATCTTGGAGATCAATAGTCCCATAAGGTTAGATAGCTTCTAGTTGTTGTTGCAGTAGAGTCCTAATGTCATCCCTGTACTCTCAAGACTGGGAATGTGATGCCCTGCACCACACAAAGCGAGATTACTCAAAACTTAACCGTACTCTCAGGACTTGGAATGTGCCGCCCCGCACCACACAAAGAGAGATTACTCAAAACTTAACCGCGGAAGAAAGATAAAACTAACATGTTACAGGAAAATACTAAAAATTGAAAATCGATTTCATTAAACACCAAAGTAGCAAAAACCTTTACATACGAGTCCTTTCATGTCACAAGGCACTTACCATGGGTGTCATCATACTGTTACAAGAAAACCTGTCCCAAACTTATATACATATATCCACCACATATGTACACAAAAGGGAACACAAGCCAACCATATATCGAAAGTGCATCTACAAAACACACCCTAAGACCTGAGTGTATAAGGACTACTCAAGGACTCTAACATCAAAAGGACATCCAACAACACTTCCAATTTTTTTAGCTACTATCTTTCTTGCTGCTTTTCAACCTCGGCTGCATGATCTCTACCGCCTCGTGGACGTCCACCTAAAAATATGTAGGAAATCCACAGTGTGAGATTCTAAATCTTAGCGGGATATATAACTCTCCACCAAATCTATTATAGCATAGATAATAAAGCAAGTAGTAAAGTTACAACCATGATAAGTAGGTAATCATCATTAACAAAATAAGCAATTTCTATTAGATTATAAAACATCTTAACATTATAAAAGGAATATGAAGAACATGTATATTCACTATCAACAATACTATACAAAATCAAGCAAGGCCTCATCCAATGTTTCCGTATTTGATCCTATACACATATACTACACTGTAGTTTACATATATCATTTTGCCCTGAGGATTTTATTCGTACCACCCAAATCAACCGACCACTGCTAAGTCTAAATTGGTGCCATACAAGGTCTAGTGGAAGAGTTGGAATCCATGACCTCACCCCCTCGGCCAGTATGAGTGAACCTACAGTGACATCATCAGTCAGACTGCTACCAATGGCATATAGTCTAGCTGTACAAACCTAACCCACCTTGGTATAGGTCATGGCGCTAGTAAAATTGAGCTACAGCCCGCAACCACACTCTTCTCAGGTTATGGCCCACAACCAATTTTGTATCACATATCACTGAGCTATGGCCCAAAACTGCACTCCCACCAGGGTATGGCCCGCAACCAATCCTATATCACATATTCTGGACGTAAGGGGATATCCGTCCTCACCCCGGATATTCAAAAATATGCGCTCTGAGTTAAACTCATTTCACCATCCACAAATGCTGACACTAAATGGATCTGTGGCATAGGGCAAGCTACATGATTAAGTTCCTCTTGATTAGCTAGGTCATTTAAGTGCCTTTTAGCATCAATCAAGTTACAACATATAAAATTTAAACAAGTTCTACAAAGATAAGGGCATTATACATTGCCAGAAAATATTTGAGCATATAAGGTGTGATTTCATTACATTATCTCTTGATACTTGCCATTCACCATATTTTTCATCACAAGGACCACATACTTTGAGGTAGCAACCCCTCATCTCATTGTTGAGAAAATTATCACCTCATATTAGGCAATAAAACTTCATTAGGTCATAAAACCCATTTACCTCCTCTTTTGGTGATACCAATATCTCATATGTCCCATAAGGCCCATTCAATCATATCATAAACACCATAGCTCTTATCTAGCTATGCTTATCAACTTGTGTTACCTGTATGGTTAGAGACTTATAACAAGAAAGATAATACTTCCTCATTACTACCATCTCATAAAGATTCATTTCATTCACACTACATCATTAGGGTTAGGGTTCTCTTTAACCAATTAGGGTTTATAGGGTTGGATCAACAACCAACCTCAATTCATCACTTTCATTATCATTATAGAGTATGTTATGAGATTAAAGTTTATAGAAAACATCACTCCCTTGTTGCTCACACAAACAACTCATAGGGTATCCTGTCATACCATATAACCCCATCATCAACATTATGTATCATGACTACCATTACAAGGTATCAGTTTCATATGGCTAGAGGGATTCTGATTTCATGTGTCGATCTGACCACACCAAGGTGTGTCGGGCAAGCTCATCTAAATATATTGGGTTAGACCTCAACGTGTTGGGTTAGCTACATCTAAGGATATCAGGTTAGACCTCAAGGTGTCGGGTTAGCTACACTTAAGGTGTATCAGTTTAGCATCAGTCCAAGCATGTCAGGTTGATACTTGACATTGATTGTCGACTTGTCACCACCATAACATGTCGACTACCTCTATGAAAGGCACAAGGGTTTAACCTACCCAAGGTGTGTCAGTTTAACCCTGCATGAAAGTGAAAGACAAGGTATATTAAAAAGTCTCTCCTTGAAAAGGTGTTCTGAGGTTTGGGAAGAAGGGTAAATTGACTCCTAGGTTTATGGGATCTTACCCAATGGTGGCACGTGTTGGGAAGCTGGCCTATAGGATGGAGTTGCCATATGATTTGCACATGTTGCATCTAGTATTTCATGTGAGTATGTTGAGGAAGTGCCATCCGGATACAAAGTTAGTGTTGCAGCCTATGGAGGTGGAACTTGATGAGGATATGACCTATGTGGAAGGTCCAGTGTTGATCCTTGATCGGAGAGTGAAGAAGTTGAAGAGGAAGGACCTAGTGCTTGTAAAGGTTCTTTGGCATCATCGTGGTGTTGAGGAAGACACATGGGAGGTCGAAGAAGAGATGAGGAGGAAGTAAACCTCTCTTTTCTCTTGGGATTTTGGAGGTGAAATCCCTACTAGGGGGTTATGGCTTGTAAGGAACCTGACCCACATTGTGGGTTAACCCTATTTTTTTGCCTAAGTATGTTGCTTAGAACCTTTCTCTAATCATCTGAGATATAATTAGGGCATGTAGAAAGTGTAAGTATCATGTTTGAGCTTGTTTGGATGATGCTTGTGTTTTGTAGTGTGATTTTGGTGCAAATTGCAATTCACCCAGAGTAGGGGTTGATGTGCAACTTTTCCACCCCTAGAGTGTTCCTTCTCTCTCTTGGCATCATATGTAGGAGAGAGAGAAATATGGGTGCCTTGTTTGGGTCTTGGTTGTGCGATAGCATCCTTAGTGATGTTTAGAACACATGAGTGAGGCGTGTTTTGGACCTAGATGTGTTATATCGGGTTAGAGAGCCTTAGAGAGGTTGTGTATCAGTTTGACAATAAACGTAGGGTTGCATCTCAGGCTGGTGAGTGTGTGGGAGAAGATGCATCTCGGTTTGGAGGAGTTGGAAAGGTGCATATCAGTTTGGGTGTGTGTGGGAAAATGGCATATCGGGTTAGTGAGGTTGTGATCTTAGTAGGAGACCAAGAGGCAAAGATCTAGCCTATATCATATCACCATGTATTGCATGTTGTTGCATGTGGCCCCTTTTTGTGGACAAGTTTAACCTTGGATCCTAAGCTGATGAAACCTTTCCCATGACCTCTCTCTCATTCACCTAATATATAGTCTTCTTTCTCTCCATGTAAGAGAATTCTTTTGGTCATTCTTGTTCTCTCTCCTTCTTGGTAGATGACCTTGAGAAGCTTTAGGAGCTAGAGAGGTTCTCTTGGAGCTTGGAGGATGAGTTCCAATCTTGTGGCGTTCCTTGATCATCTTTCATCTTCCACCTTGGTAAGTTATGTTTCCTTAGCTCTCTTCTTTTTCTCGGTCATGGATCATGGATATCTCCTTTTCATCTCGAACTATCTTAACCTTGGTCTTGTCTTCTTCCTGGAGGTGTAGTGGTGATCAAGTTTGGTGGGTCATCCTCAACTTAGAGATCATGAGCTTGAAGCTTGACCTTGGAGCTAAGATCTTGGTGGTGATCTCTGAGGCATTTATATAACTCCTAACCTCTCAATTATTCACTTTAACCATATGTTGTACTTGGTATTTTATCTTCTTTTTGTTTTCCCCTATCATGTTAGTAAGATGTTAGTTTTGAGAGCTTCTTTGATGGGGGAAGTCTAGATGGCCAATCAGACTTTGTTCTCCTTGTCTGTGGACATGTTGATGTTTTCTAAGAATAATGTTGTATGGTGGAAAACATGCTTGAGCTTAAAGATGACCAAACCGATACGTTGAGGGTGCTAGCCCGATATGTCATGTGATCGTTAGACTGAGATGTTATCTTGTGAGCAGGTGTGCCTTTAAGTGACAAACTGAGATGCCCTTAGTTGAGTAAGAGGCCGACATGATGATGTTTAACCCGACAAAAAACTAGTGCACTTGTCAAATTCTCCTTCAATGTCTAAAAAGAACGTTGGCATCTGTCATCAAACGGTACATTCCTTTTCAGGGAACCCATCTCTAAAGAACTCCATAGTTAAGCGTGCTCAGCTTGGAGTAGTACTAGGATGGGTGACCAGTCGGGAAGTTGATCCTGGCTTGCGCGTGAGTGAGAATAAAGCGTGCAGTTAAAGCTAGTGGTGGTCTGTGGGGCCAGTCGTCATTCCTAAAACTCTACTAGAGCTTTGGGTAGTGGGAACAGGTGTTACACTGAGTGTCCCACATAATTTTATCATCTTAGTTACAATTCATATCATCAATACAAGTGATTATAAAATTCTTCTAAAGTCATTTGAAGGGATTTCCTTATTAGCACACTTATATTGCATATGACTTGAACTTTGACAAGCTTGGGCTTGTGTAAATTGATCCTTTTCATGTACCTAAGACCTGAGGTCAATCTTGAATACACATGTTAGATACATATGAATGAAATGGTTGAGTCATTATCAAAATATGGACAATGTATAACCTCTAGGTCAACATTCTCCCCCTTTTTGACAATGACAAACCATTCCTCAAACATATTGAAAAGGATATTGAAATTATACCTTTGCCTTGTGAATTTGGGGTATTCAAGATTTGAACAATGTGAATTGCCCCCCCTAAATCTATGCTTACTTTAACTTGCATAGTTAGTATTTCTACACAAAGCAATATAACATGCATGTACTATATGGTCCTTTAACAAGTCACATGATAAAGCATATAATGAACAAGAAAAGGATCACATAAGCAATAAATGGCAATATGATTGAGTTTTAAGACATTGAATTTCTCTCCCCCTTTTGACATTATAAAAAAGAAAGGGAGGTAGAAGAGCATATAAGTAGGTCTTCTCCAAACACAATCAAGTAGATATCCAAACAAGCAATCTCATAACATACATCAAACAGAGACGAGAGAAACACACAAGCTAGGTCATAATAAAATATGGTGAAATATGGCACCAACTCATAGGATAAAACTAATCAAAGAGTAAGAGTGCACAGAACATAGATTACAACTCAGAATGCATGTTCTCATAAAAATAATGACAAATGAGAAGCATTGAAAGATAAAGACAAAATAGTACACCTCAGATCATGTGCCTAAATGTTTTAAATACAAAATAGCCTAGAAAGATTTATATGATCAACAAACTAGACTAAAAACTAACAACATCTAGATATCTAGGTCATCTATATCTACATCATCCACAACATTATCATCATCAGTAGCAATTAGGCTCATAGTCATCGTCCTTGTCTGAAGGTGCAGTAGCAACACCTTCATCACCGGAGTCACCAACGAAGCCATCAGAGCCAGCACCATCATCCTCATCAGCATCAACAGTCTTGTCATCAGCCTGGTCTGGCATCTTTTCATCTACATAGGGTCTAAAGCGACGATCAGGCCAATGAGCATTCTGCTCATCCCAAGTCATACCAAGAGCATAGAGCTCATTGGCCTGAGGGAAGGAGGGAGTAGAATCACCAAGACTGGCAAGCAAAGTGGCCAAAGGGCCAGCAAGTAGCGACAAGATGACTAGAGCAGGTCCACCAGTAGCAGATGATGTGGGAGCAGCACCAAAAGGCTCAGGTGCAGGTGGAGGGGTAGGGTAGAAGTGATTGTATGCATAGGATGCATAATCACTATTGGGGTATGGATGGTGAGGGGGTATGGGTGAGTACATGATAAGTTCATGTTAGACATGATTGAACATAAATCTTGGTCCATATTCTCCTAGACCTGGAGGTCGTATGCCTATTGGTGTATCATGTAACCCATGATGGCTTCATTTGACACATGAAACGAGGCACGACTAGGTCGGGTAAGCTGAGGAGGTGGAGGTAGAGGTAGGTGCAGCTGAGGCAGAGGCAGAGGGTGAGGCACTGGGTGTGGTGGAGGAAAGGATAGGCACAGATTTTTGAATAGTGGTCTCACTAATACACACTCCCTTCCTCGAAGGTCTATAGTGGAAGTTAGAGAGGAGTGATTTCTTAGTGGATGAGGAGGTGGAGGAACTCGGGTGGAGGTAGAGGCAGGTGCATCTGAGGCTGAGGCAGAGGGTGAGGCACCGGGTGTGGTGGAGGAAAGGATAGGCATATATTTCTGAATAGTGGTCTCACTGATACACACTCCCTTCATGGCAGGTCTGTGGTGGAAGTAAGAGAAGAGTGATTTCTCAGTGGTGAACTGGAAAAGACCACTTATCAGGGTAGGATAAGGAGGATGGGTGCCATAGGTGTTCTTGCCAAAGTCAAAGTAAGTCATGTGGTGGAGGATATATCTAGACCACTTGACTCTGACATTCTCTAAGAGGTAGTACATTATCACCGCAATGTTCTATATAATATCCATTTGATTTTTCTTTATGTGGATGTTGTAGTTGACCACTAGGGCTAATATACGCTTCTTGAGATCTAAGGAGGAGGACGGTAGGGTTCTCTTCTTCTTATAGGGAATGTTAGGTTTCTTCAGATAACGATGGATATCATGAAGAGTGATCTCATTTTTCTTGTAGAAACCTTCAGGGTCCTACAGGTTGGAATACTCACCATAATCCTTACGCTAGGTATCATTCTCATCATCTCATGAAAAGAAGATATTCAAGATATCCTCTGAGATTTGGAATTTCTTCCCGGCGATCATAGAAGTAAGGATAAGTTGAGTATTTGGAGGGGGTACAAGGTAGTCGTAATTCAAATGCAAATTTGCATAGAATTCGTGAACTGCTTTTGTGCTTGACATAGAATTGTGAAAGCACTCACGCTCGACACCCATGGCAGATAGGTGATGAATAGAAAGCAAACTTGCCACTTGATCGATGATAGCTTGACGCCTAGGGCTAGGCTCAAAAAGGGCTCTAAAAGGAAAAGGACTCCTAGGGAGAAGGTCCTTATACCGATTTACAGTCTCAATTGAGACAAAGAGGGTCTCATCAAAAGGAAACAAGCAGGAAGATGAGGAGGAGGATGGTGCATTGCTAGGGGCGGCTCTTTTTCTTCTATTTGAAGCCATGGAGGCAAAAATAAGGAGAAGAAGAGAGCAAACACACAAACCACTTCACCAAAAACGTTCACACACCTAGGTTGAGCAAGGGGGAAGGTCTCCCTAGGTTAGATTAGGGCTAGGTTAGGGAAGGTTTGGGGTTGAGAGCTTAGGGCTAGAAGGAGAGGAATCAACCGACTATTCTCTAGTTGAGAGGGAGAATAGTCGGACGAACCCAACTTAAGTTAGCTTCATCCCGCCGATCGGTCGAGTTCTTTGAGGTGCAAACTCGATCGATTGGTCCCTTTTTAGAAAAGCTCTCGGCCATGGATCGGTCGAGTTCGTCCTGGGGAAACTCGACCGATGGTCAACCTGACCTAAAACCATCAAACTTATTTTCTAGCCATTTGAATGCTAATTAAATTTATTTTTCAAGTCCATTATGTATATTAAACATACTTAGGCACATATCACTCATAATTGGGTACTATTTTGTGATAAAACAAGTGTTTGCAAAAAATACCCAAAAACAAGAGAAAAACAAGGCAATATGAACATGAAAACCCAATTTTAAGCATGTTAGCAGTCAAATATGATCAAGATAGATGTAAAAAATATAGGATAGATGATTACTAGCTAGAAGGCATAGCATACTCATTCAAAGCAGTTATAAGCAATTTTGATATAATAAAATTAAATTGCTCTCTCTCTAGAGGTTTAGTGAAAATGTCCGCCAAATGATTTTCCGTGTCCACATGTGTGATATAAATATCCTTCTTGGCAATGTGATCACGAAGAAAGTGATGGTGAACCTCTATATGTTTAGCTCTACTATGCAATATAGGATTGTAATACAAGTTAATTGCACTAGTATTATCACAATAGATAGGAGAAACATCAAAATGAATGTTAAAGTCTTGGAGCATTTGCTTCATCCATAGGACCTGGGCACAACAACTCTCGGCTACAATGTACTCAACCTCGGTGGTTGATAAAGCCATGGTGCTCCATTTCTTGGAGAACCAAGACACCAAGCATGGTCCTAGGAGGAAACAAGTGCCACTTGTGCACTTTCTATCAATCAAGCAACCTGCATAGTCGACATCACTATAGGTAGTAAGAGTAAAGTCCCTTGACTTGGGATACCATAGTCCAAAATTTTGAGTTTTAGCTAAGTACCTTAGAATCCTCTTAACAGCTATAAGATGCTATTTTTTAGGATTTGATTGAAATCTAGCACACAAGCCAACACTAAACATTATGTAAAGTCTAGAGGCGAATAAGTAAAGTAAACTTCCAATCATACCTCTATAGAGCTTCTCATCTACCTTTTCACCTTCTTCATTTTTATCAAGTTTGGCAATGTTTGACATGGATGTGTCCATCGATTTGGTATTCTCCATCCCAAAGCGCTTAAATAGTTCATTGGTGTACTTGCCTTGGTTGATGAAGTTTCCATCTTTCGTTTTTTTTATTTGAAAGACAAGGAGGAATGTGAGTTCACCCATCATACTCATCTTGAATTCACTCTGCCTAAAATCACTAAATTCTTTGCAAAGATCAAGGTTAGTTCTGCCAAAAATAATATCATCAACATAGATTTGAATGATAAGAAAATTGTTAGAAGCGTGCTTTAGAAATAAGGTAGAGTCCACTTTTCCCATGATATAACCATGATCTAACAAAAAGTTCTTTAATTTCTCATGCCAAGCCCTTGGTGCTTGTTTGAGTCCATAGAGAGATTTTTGCAACAAATAGACATGGTTAGGTAGACTATCATGTTCAAAGCCTAGAGATTGTGCAACATACACTTCCTCCTCAATTGTACCATTCAAAAATGCACTTTTAACATCCGTTTAATACAAAATAAATTTTTTATGACTAGCAAAAGCAAGCAACATATGAATGGACTCAAGTCTATCTACAGGTGCATATGTTTCATCAAAGTCAATACCTTCCTATTGATTGTAGCCTTGAGCCACTAACCTTGCTTTAATTCTAACCACTTTGCCGCTTTCATCTAGCTTGTTGCGGTAGACCAATTTGGTGCCAATTATCTTTTTATCACTTGGTCTTGGCACTAGGGTCCCAACTTTGTTCTTCTCAAATTGTTCCATCTCCTCTTGCATAGCTAGGATCCATTCTTCATCCCCAAGAGCTTCCTTGACATCTTTAGGCTCTAGTTGTGAGAAGAAGGTGTTGTTGGCTTGTTCTTTGTTGAATGTAGCCCACGTCTTCACTCTCTCAAATGGATCACCTAAGATCAACTCCTTAGGATGATTCTTTACAAATCGGGGAGTTGGATCCTTCTTTTCATCATCTTTGTTTTCTTCTTGAGCAGCCACCTCTTTTCCCTTTTGGGTGATGTTGAGTTCTTTGAGGATAGGAATTACTTAATATGCAACATCATCATTTGAAACAATATCGTTGGGAATAGAGGGGTTAGTCCCAATAAACTTTACATTAATAGATTTTTATACCTTAGCAAAATCAACATTATAAACTCTATATGCCTTGCTAGTAGTGCTATAGCCAAGAAAGAAAACCTTATACGATTTCAGATCAAACTTGTCAAGAGAATATTTCGTATTCAAAACAAAACAAGGACATCCAAAAATATGGAAATACTTGATAGAAGGCTTCCTACCACACCATAGCTCATAGGGGGTTTTCTTAAGTGAGGGATGAGTGAAAATACAATTTTGCACAAAACAAGAGGTACTGACAGCTTCAACCCAAAACGTCTTAGGAGTGTCATACTAAAAAAGCAAGGTCGTAGCCATATCCTATAGAGACATATTCTTCATCTCTACAACCCCATTTTTTGAGGTGTTCTAGGTGAAGAGAAGTTGTGTGCATAACCCAATTCTTGACAAAAACACTCAAAAATTCCATTTTCAAATTCTCCCCCATGGTCACTATGGATGGAAACAATCCGACAAGAAGCTTCATTCTTAAATCATTTGTAAAAACTAGAGAAAACATCAAGTGTATCACTCTTTAAAATGAGAAAGAAGGTCCAAGTATATCTAGAGAAATCATCGACAATAATAAGGTAATACTTGGAACCACAAAGTGATGCATTCTCATTGGTCCAAATAGATCAATATGAAGAAGCTCAAGAGCTCTCTTAGTGCTAAGGACTCCTTTGGATTTGAAGGAGGACCTGGTTTTCTTTCCTTGTGTACAAGGTTGGCGTTCTTCATCCTTTTCAAAATCTAATTTAGGAAGTCCCTTGATTAAGTCCTTTTTGCTCAACTTCTTTAATTTATGCATATTTACACGACCAAGCTGGGGGTGCCAAAGAGAAATATCATTCGAGTTGGCTACAAAGCATCTACCAACCACATGCTTAATAGAGTTAAGAGCAATAACATAAAGATTACCACTTCTAGTTCCCTTATATATAACTTGAGGTGAGGGGATCTAGAATCAAACATTCGAAAGTAGTTAATCAAACAAGGTAACCATTATCACAGAGTTGACTAACACTTATTAAATTGTGATGTAGGCCATCCACAAAAAGAACATTCTTGATGCATAAAGATTCACCTACATCACCCTCACCTTTGACGTTACCTTTCTTGTTGTCCCCAAAGGTGACATATCCTCCTTTCTTCTTTGTGAAATTGTTGAAATGGCTTATGTCATCGGTCATGTGCTTTGTGCAGCCACTATCAACAATCCATCTATATTTTCCTTATAAGAAAGGATAATGTCGGTTCCCAACTCAAAATTTGGGATCTGGAGTTAGTTTGGGGACCCATTTCATCTTTGGGTTGGTCCCCTTAGGCTTGTAAGGACAATGAGTGGAATAATGGTCATCGCATTTGCAATAAGAACAAACCATAGGATTCTTAGTTCCCAAAGATTCTCCTACAAAGAAAGAGATCTCCTTGATTTTTTTTCTTACCTTTGGCCTTACTCTTGCCCTTTGAGGCTCCCCCTACAAATCCCAAACCACCAGTACCACTTTATTTAGTAGAATGATCGAGGATTTCATTTAGGGAATTTTTTTCTTTGAGGAATTTTTGTAGGGATGCTCTCAATCTATGGTTATCATCATTCAAAGAAATAATAGTAGAAGATAAAATAGATATTTCATCCCTATCATGCACAAGATCAGCCTCAAGACAAAAAGCTTTAGTAAGATATGAATCCTTTTCAAGAGAGATAGAAGTAACATTAATACTAGGCAACAAAGGTCTAGAAGATAGATCATTTACTTGACTAAGAAACCTAAATTTTTCATATTTTAGCATTTGAATCTCTTTAAGATAAACATCTCTCTCTTCTCTATGAGAATCAATAAGCAACTTAAATTCGACATTTTCAATTTTAAGCAATTCAAGTTCTTTTAGGCAATTTTGTTTTTCTTCCTTAAGATTTTCAATATTCTTAAGATAAATACCATTCTCAACTTCAACCCCATTTTAGTGGAGTTCAAGATCAAGGTATTGCCCTTGCCAATTATCAATACTATCAAGGTTGTTTTTCTCATTCAATTCCAAAATTTCAAGCTTAGCATAAAGATCATCAATAATTTTTCCTAACCATTTTCTTTTAGATTTACATTTAGCAAAAGAAGAACGGGTAGTAACAAGCATGTCAATAATAGCTTATTTAGGCAATTCATGCAAACTTACCTCACTTACCTCACCAATTTCTTCACTTGTAGAGGCCATGCGAGTAAGGTGGCACTCTCCATCTTCTTTGGAGCTAGAGGTGCTTGAAGATGAAGCTTCCCAAGACGCATGAGCTGCATTCTTGTGTCTCTTTTCTTTCTTGTCCTTCCTCTTATGCTTTCTCTTCTTCTTGTAATCCTCTTCTTTCCTTGATCTGCTCTTGTAATGAGACTTTCTTGACTTTGGGCATTCACTCTTGTAGTTCCCCTTTTGACCACACTTGTAGCATTTCAAAGTAGAGGAGGAGGATGCTTGCTTTCCCTTAAAGTGCTTTCCCTTGATGTAGTTGGCTTCTTGCTCACTAGGGCCTTCATCTTCACTAGAGGAGGAGGGAGAAGTATGGCAAGTAAGTTGTTGTTTAAGGATGACAACCTCCACTTGTGCTTTGAAAGAACTATTTTTGATCTTCTTGGCTTCCTTTTCTTCTTGCTTAGTTTTTCTTCTTTCTTATCAAGTCTAGGCTCATGGGCTTGAAGATTGCCAATGAGTTCTTAGTTGGAATGTCACCAAGGATTCTCACTTCTTTAATGGAGGTGACCTTTGACTCCTATCTCTTTGGGAGAGTTCTCAAGATCTTTGAGTTGATGACGCCTCTATCCAAAGTGTTGCCCAAAGTAGCCAGCCCATTGATGATGACATTTAGCCTTGAATATGGGTCAGGGTCCTTACAGGAAGGGATGTGTTTCATAGATGATGTATATCAACATGTGTTTTGACAGTATGTCGTGGCTTGAATATATGTGGCATGTATATGTGAAACATGATCTCTTTTGTATACATGTTTTGGTAGATGGACATTGAATAGATGTAAATATCTATGATGGTATGTGATGTGATACAGGTTGTTGGACCTGGGTGTAATATGTTTCTGCACATGTTGTAATATGAGATTGATTTTAATTTTACCTACTTTTCTGGTAATATGGTGGTTTAGTTGTTTATCATGCATTTTGTTTTGAGTTATCTCATTTGTGTGACGTTGGGATGTCACACTAGGGTTACCTATATGATCCTCTCCTCTTCCCATGGTGGTGGCTAGGGCCCTGACCATGTCTTCAAAGGGCACCATGGGAACATCACCTCCATTTCCATGGCCAATTGACCCAGACTCATCATCCTAGCCAATTGGTTCTTTAGCTAACCTCTTCTTCAGATCCATCTACTAAAGAAAAATAATCTAGGTGATATTTTGAGAAAAGAATGGCGGGAAACTATATTTTTTGCTCTTATACCAAACTATAATATTCCAATTATTTAAAACACAAACATTACTGAGTGGTATCTTAATTCTCATTTGGATGTAAAAAAAGTGATAATCATTGCATAAAAATAAAGTCTATTGAACCAACATAGGATAAAATATGCAATTATCACGAATGAAATTCCACAACATAAACCTTAAACGTTAAACTAAGATAAATTGGTACATGATTCTCATATTAAATGAAAAGATGGACTAAATTCCATTGGATTGATGGCATCCCACTAGGGCTAAAATCCTAAGTTGTCCTTGAGATGTATGCTCCTTATTTTAGCTCTCCTACTCTTTCATCCTGTATAGATCACATCCCCAACCATGTGCGCTATAAAAACCACATTCGGGAAAGCGACATTGATTGTTATAAAAAAGTAATAACCTAAAAATAAGGAACAATATGAAGTTAACTTAGAAATGAACTTGGGTTCACATATTATGATCTTAGTGCTTAATTATAGTGTCATCTGCTCTTATGCACCAACTATGCTCATAAGGCCCCGACACTCAACTGATGATCCATTTGAATTCATGATCTACACTTGAGTGTCATTATTAATGCTCCAATAAAGATCATGATTGCATATAAGTGCCACTATGATCCTTTGAACTCATAAGGCATGAGGGCTCAACATTAACTTGATGAGGACAAAATTATACAACTAATTACATTATTCACCTTTAACTTTGAATAACTGACTTTAGTTGAATTTCACATGAACATGACATGGATTCTTGAAATAGCATTGGAAGCATAAGAACAATCCAATAACTTTTAGGAGATAGTTATTCAGGTAATATTTAAATTGGAGTAGCTATGCGTATAATTTATCTTGACCATCATAATACATAATTAGGCATTTGAAAACCAATAATATATACTCAAAGCGCATGGAGGAACTTACCTAATCTTGTGGGAGTCCTATATAAGACATATGGTATCGAAATCTAAATCCATGTATCAAAAACCACAAATCAATACATTGTATTGATTCCTAGATTAATTCAGGTTTAATTAGGTTTTAGGTGTTTTTAGAGCATAGGTTACTAGTTACGAAGGAATAAATTAGTTACTTGATACAATTATCACTTATCTATGTCTAACTAATTATATTTTACATCATATTAGGGGTTCAAGGTAAAATGTTAGGGTTCCATATGAAAATCATTAAGATAGGAAGCCAAATTGGGCTTGAAATCATTAAAATTGAACTATTTATGAAAACCCTTTCTAAAAGATATATTTTTAATATTTTTCTTACTTATGATGATTAGTTATGGATTTTTCAATATACAACAAATTATAAATGAAGAAAAATCCATGTTGCGTTATTATTTTGGGTTGAAAAAGCCTACTGGACTGACCTTGCATGCTAATGTGGCCCAAACAACGTTGGCAAAGGGAAGGAATTCATGCATATGCCCATGGACGTGTAAGGATACAATGAAATAAGTAAGGGCAGAGATGTAAATCTAGGCTCATGGATCCTTCATCAAACTCACGTGTGTTTGATGGTTCATAGAAATTGGATTCATGTGAATCCAAAATGGAAAACCACTGAAAGACATGGATGAACTATGGGAACTAACTTCCTATCATCTTACTAGACTTGAGGACCCTCAACATAGATCTTTCAGTGACTGGAAACAAAAACTAACCCTTCTGCCAGAGCTACAAGGAAAAGCCTTACAGTTTGGTGGAATCACTTTGGTTATAGATACATAGGAAAGAAAGGGGAAGATGTGATTCACATGAAGAGAGATCTAATTAACAATATCCTAACCTTCCTAGATGGCTAGAGATGGATTGCATGTTATTTCCCAAGGTCACAGTGGCTAGAACCCTATGACAGACCTCCGCTAGGTTCAAAAGCAAGATGGCGAGATGGTCATTGGTTTCAAGTACTAAAGGGAGATCCTAAGAGGTTCTTTGTGTTTGTAGCCTCTTCGTGAGGGTTTAGGGTTAGTTGCATATATAGAGGGAGGATCCAGAGTAGGCTAGTTGTGTTGGGGTGTCACTGAGATTGACTTTGGAAATAACAGGAACTTCATGTGGTCATAAGTACCATG
The DNA here is from genome assembly GCA_963693085.1 of Alisma plantago-aquatica. Taxonomy (NCBI): domain Eukaryota; kingdom Viridiplantae; phylum Streptophyta; class Magnoliopsida; order Alismatales; family Alismataceae; genus Alisma; species Alisma plantago-aquatica. The sequence continues at coordinate 1,261,167,892 of OY856409.1, forward strand.
GGTATGGATTCCCATGGAGACTGGGGTCTCTAGCCTCGTCCCTGCACACTAAAGGTGGTGGTGCATTCAATGATTGATATTTCATAGATGGGGAGAGAGAGGGATCGTGAGGGAAAGGATAGAAACAAGGAGTGTAGAGTCCTGAGGTCAAGGGAGTTGGGTGGAGGGGATGAATCCCTTCTCCCCCAAACACAAATTTTAGGGCCCGACAGCCCGACCCAAGGGATACCCCATGTAACAAGCTGATTATAGGGAAAAGTGGTGATTAAATCAAAATGGTATAAAATTCATCTTGTATTGGAATTATAAATTGAAACTTATCTTCCTTAATCAAATTTGAATATCAAATGTTATTCAATCACGAGAAACTTTGTGTCTTAGCTAAATAGGACCCAAGGAACTTAATTTTGAAGTCATTTTTAGTTTTTGAGATTAACTCATATGAGTTCTATGCAATTAGGGATTAAGTTTATTATCCTAATAAATATTGTTATGTGTCACAATTATCTTCAATATTTAGGATATCAAGTCCTTTTATGATTATCTTGTCACTTTTAGAGTCATGTTGGATTATCTTACATGGGATATATTATTTGACTCATCTTCTCCTTAAGTCTATTGATATCAACATTAACTTAAAAGTACTACATTAATCATTTCCATTTTAAATGGATTGTTTAGTTATTTTCCCATTATCATATTAGATCCCACACAAATCCTCTACTCATGTTCTTTCACCTCTAGATGCTAATTCATCACTTATAAATCGTTATTTATGTTAATGAAAATATGAAGCATGTGTGACATAAATTATGAGATCACTTACACATTGAGTCATATCTAGTTATTCGGTAAATATTAGCATGTATTAAGATATGTAAGGTGATTTATGTACATAACATCACTAATGTATTACAAACAACATAAATGCATGCATGTTATGGTTAATTGATACATTGAAATTTTGAAATATGCAAATTTGGGTTTTGATTAGGGATCATTCATAAGATAGATTTTTAGTATTTAACAAAACCCGCCTTATAAAAGTTTCATCTCAAAATTTGCATCTATTTCCCACCTTATGGTTTTACTTATTCCTAATCTTTAATATACTTCATGTATCGTTGTCTTACTAAATTAGGATTAGAAATAAAACATACCTTCCTACTCCTCATCAGATCACTCATTCTTCTATCGGGGACAGGTGCACGAATGACAATTCCAAACTCTTTGATAGAGGAACTTCTAGCTTGGAGACTGATACGGGGATAAGGCAAGGAAAGAAGTGACATCGTGCCCTATGCGAAAGTTGGAGAAGAAGTTGCATCGAGAATGAGTTTTGTTCAAATAGGGAAACCAGAACAAGACACGTCAAAATAACATATTAGTTCGAGAAGTCTCATCTTGTTAGGGCCGGGTCATCCAATGATGGTGGAAAGCAAGTAGCTGAACGACTTTCATTGAAGATTTTGGCTTGTCTTTTTTCTCTTTTCTCTAGGTTGGGGATTTTCCTTCCATCATTCTTTACTCTGATCTTGTGATAGTATGAATTCTTATGATTTGGGTCTCCCCAATGATAGCAAACTCCCCACCCTTACATGCATGGTTCACCATGAAGTTTACCAGAAGTTGCACAAGGCTTCGTAGCATGTAGTTCTTATGGAGCTTTCCTTTTCCTCTTACCCTGATTGTTTGAAGGGGGTGATGATGATGATTTCCATTGTGGTTCTGCTAGGAAACTTCTTTTTTAAATGTCCTTCTGTGATGATATTATAACTCTAAAGAAGCATATAGAGAACCTTGTAGGGTGTTGTGTCCTCATCCAAACAGTACAAAGCTAAGGTCTGACTTGATACCCCTAATGAACTTCTTAGCCTTATGTCATTCATCATAACCATGACCACACTTCTGTAATATTCTAAACTTCATCGCATAGCATGTCACTAACATATCACCATGTTGTTGAAGGTTGAGGAACTCCTTATTTATTCTCAACCATTATCTCATATATGTAATGATCTCTAAAAGATTGTGAGAATTCCTCCCATGTGAGTAGAGGGTCATCAAATTCTTAGGATCTAAGCATGTTCTCCCACCAAGTCTTCTCTGCACCTTTGAGCATGTGAGTCTTAAAATGAACCTTGGAGTGGTTAGGGGAGTCTAGATCATGAAAACAATGTTCCATGATTTGCAACCAACTGTTAGCTTTGCCCACCAAATCTAGATTTGCCTCTCCAGAATACAAGTCAGGCTTGATCTTTAAGAAGTCAACTAGATAAAGCTTGTAGTTTACCATATGATTACTTAGATGATCCTCTCCTCTTGCCATGGTGGTGACTGGGGCCCTGACCCTGATGTCAAAGGGCACCATAGGAACATCACGTCCATATCCATGACCAATGGACCCAGACTTATCATATGATCTCATTGGTTCTTTATCAGACCTCTTCTTGGGAGAAATCTACAAAAAGGAAGCATAATCTAGGTGAGATTTTGAGAAAAGCTTGGTGGAAAACTATATTGTTCACTATCATACCATATTGTAACACCCTAATTATCTAAAATATAAACATTACTAAGCGGAATCTTAATTCTCATTGTGATGTCACAAAAAGGATAATCATTGCATAATATAGTATATTGAAACAACACACGACAAAAGATGCAATCCTCATGTCTCAAGTTCTATAACATAAAACTTAACTAGTATATGGTTCTCATATTGAAAGAAAATTGGACTAAATATCATAGGATAGTTGACATCCCACCAGGGATGGATTCCTAAGTTGTCCTTGATATGCATGCTCTTGTTTAAGCTCCCTTACTCCTTCCTCTTGTATACATAGTGCCCCAAACCATGCATGCAATAAAATCCACATTAGATTAAACGAAATTGAGAATTTTTATAGCAAAATAATAATTTGTCTATAAGGAACAATATGAAATTACATGAGCAATGAACTTGGGTTCATTTATAAAATCGAAGTGGTTGATTACAGTGTCCTCTGCTCTTATGCACCAATTGTGCTCATAAGGTCTAGAGGCTCAAATAACATTCCATTTGAACTCATGATTTGCACCCGAGTGCCATTATTAGTGCTCCATTTGAAATTGTGATTGCACATCAGTGCCACTATGTTCCATTTGAACTCATAAGCCTCAAGGATTCAACATTAAATTGTTGAGGAAAAAAGAATGCAACGAATTACATGATTCATCATCAAGTTGGAATAATTAACTTTACTAGGATTTCGCATGAACATGACATCGTTCTCAAAACAACATTGAAAGCATAATAGCAATCCAATAAACTTTAGCAGATAGTTATTCATGTAATATTCAAATTGGACTAGTTATATATATAATTTCTCTTGATAATCATAATAAATCATTCAGAAATTAAAAACAAATAATAAATACTCAAAGTGCATGGACCCACTTACCTAAGCTTGGAATAGTCCTAGATCATCCTTCTTATTTCCAAAATATTAATCCATGTACCAGAAACCACAACTCAATACATTGTATTCATTCCTATAGTAATTTAGTGTTGATTAGGGTTTAGGTGTTCTTAGAGGATAAGTTATAGATAATTGGTTACATGACCAATTATCACTTATCTAGGTCATACTAATGATATGTTACATCATATTAGGGTTTAAGATATAGGTCTAGGGTTCCATATGAAAGTCATAAATATAGGAAGCAAATATGGGCTTTGAAACATTAAAATCAGACTGTTTATTAAAAATCCTTTCCAAGACACCGTTGTATGTATTTTTCTAACTTAAGGTGAACTACTTATGGATTTTTCAATATTTAGCCAATAAAAATTTGAGAAAAATCCATGTTAAAATATTATTTTGAGTCAAAAAACTTGTTAGCCCACCCCCACATGTTGATGTGGCCCAAACTGCACTAGCCAAATGGCATGGCATTTATCAAAGACACGCGATTAAGGGGGTCAAGGCAAAGGGACAGAAATCATGCATATGCCCATGGACATGTGACAAGATGGTGAAATAGGTGAGGATAGAGATGTATATCTTGGTTTAAAGATCATTTTTCAGCCTTACATGTGTTTGACAATTCTGATAAAATGGATTCATAAGAATCAAAAATGGAAAACCACCACAAGGATTGGATTGAGACAGGGGGCGAAAACCAAATTTCTATCACCTTATCAGACTCGATGACCCCCGACTTAGAACTTACGATGACTGGAAACAAAAACCAACCCTTCTACCATGGCTATGAGGAAAAGCCTCAGTCACAGTCCCAATCATGCTCTATGCATTTTATCCCATTATACCTCAAAACCACTCCATTTAGGAATCCAAAACAAATATTCATATTTCACTTCATTATTAATATATTTTTCTTTTAAAACATGTATAATTATTAGAAAATGACTAAATGTTTCACAAGACATGTAGAAAAGCTATGCTCATAAAAAGTGCAACCTTTCTAGTTTGAATTTAGTGATCGTGTGTTATAAGGAGTATCTCACCTTGGAAGGAAGTGTATATATTTGGGAATAAAGGTAAGTTGAATTCATGATACATGGGACCTTACCTAATAAGAGAGAGAATGGAAAAAATGACATATAAATTAGAATTTCTACCAAAGTTGCATCATCTTCACTACAACATTTTAAAAATATATCTTAAGAATATATATCTTGATAATAATCCCTTATTGAAACCCTAATTTGTGTATTTAAAAATTTCAATGTATCAATTAAACCATAACATGCATGCCTTTATGTTTTTTGAAATATGTTAGTCACATTATGTACATAAGCCACCATATGTATCTCAATACATGCTAAGATTTGCCAAATAGCTTAGATATTACCTAATGTGTAAGTGATCTCATTATTTATGTCACATATGCTTCACATATTCATTAATATACATAATAATGTATATGTGATGAATTAGTCTCTAGAGGTGAATGGATGTGAATAGAGGGTTAATGTGTGCTCTTTTATGGTAATATGATAATTAACTGAACTATCCATTTAAAATGGAAACAATTAATGTACCTTTTTAAGTTAATGTTGATGTAAATGGAAATGAGGAGAAGTTGAGTCAACAAATATATCCCATGTAAAATAATCTGACATGACTTTAAAAGTCATAAAACAATCATAAACTCTAAAAGTGACAAGCCAAGCATAAAAGACTTGATATTTTCAATATTGAAGATAATTGTGACATGTAATAATATATATTAAGATAATCGAGTTAATCCCTAATTTTAATGTTAAATCATATAAGATAACCTCAAAATGTAAGAACGGCTTCAAAATTGTGTTCCTTGGATCCTATTTAGCTAAGAGACCAAGTTTAATCATGATCAGATAAGTATGATATTCAAATTTGAGTAAGAAATATTAGGTTCAATTAATAATTCCATTACCCATATCTATTTTAATCTTCATTTTCCCTATAATTAGCTTGTCAAGCGGGGAGAGTCTCCCTTTGTTTGGACTCTCAGACCCTGAGAGTCTGTGTTAGGGGGAGAGGGGACTCATCCCCTCCACCCGACTCCAAGACTCTAAAGTACTTTTTTCTATCCTTCCCATCACACTCTCTCTCTCTACCCCTCTATGAAAACTCTATCATCACTGTACCCACCACCACCTTCGTTGTGCATGGATGACGATAGAGACCCCAGTCTCCATAGGAATCCATACCCTTGGTACTACTGACCACACCAAGATCTTGTTTCATCTAGACTCAATCTCAAAGATACCCAAGCATAGCTAGCCTACTCCTGACCCTCCCTCTATATAATTAATAGAACCTAAACCCTAACTATGATGATTCTAACATGAAGAACCTTTTAGGACTGCCCTTTGGTACATGCAACCAATCACCAAATCTCCATCTTGCTTTCAACCTTGTCAAAGGTATGCCATAGGGTTCTAGCTGATGTGGCCTTGGGAAACACTGTGAAATCCATTTCTAGAAGTCCAGGAAGGTTGGGAGATTGTTAATTACAGCTCTCTTCCTTTGAGTCATATATTCCCTTTTCATCCCTCATTTCTGGACTCAAAAGTGATTCCACCAAACCTATGCTATCTTTTGAAATGATTACATGTTTACTATTTGACTTTAAGTAAAATTAAATATCACATGGGTTGATATGACCACATACATTTTAATTAAAAGGATCTGAAAATGATATTATAGTATCACATATAACATCCTAAAATGTTATTTTAGAGGATAATCTAGTGGGTTCTTAGTGGAACTATAGTTTGAGCCAGTTGCCCAGTCAAAGCTATGTCTGAGCCTATATAAGAACACTTACATGGGTTTTCTCTCACACGACAATGTATATATTCCTAGCCTCTACTGTAAAGACCCAAAGTCTCTACTAAAAACATGATAAAGAAAAACATCAATTGGATAGCAGCGGAAGAATTAAATCTTGACTTATTCAAAATGTATAAAGAGTACATTATAAAATTTCCCAAATGGGAGTACAACTTTATACAAGCAACTACAAGGATCTAGGTAGAGGAAGACTTAGACTAATGCAACATTGTCTCCAAACAAACAACTATATAACATAAAAGCAACTATGATCACTCAAGCTATATATATATCTTTCTTCTTATCCTATCCTTAACTTTGGGTTCACCAAGCTTCCATGCGCACTCTGATCCTATCCTGGATGGTTGGGGTCATCCAGCAAGAGAAAGATAAACAAGGTATGTGTTAATAAAAAGGAATAGGACAAATAATAATAAAAAGCTTTGCAATATAAAAGATTCTCTACAATAAGAGATTTCAAAAGAAATGAGACAAATATATGAATATGAGAGAGAGAAACTGCCACATTTAAATATCAACAATTATCACATTTTGCATGAATATAAATTATGACTCAACATCCTCTCAATGTAGGGTGAGGCACCTACCGGACCTCACCAATGGCAGGGGGACTAAAACCCCAGTGCCTAAAAAGTGGCAGGGGGAATAAAACCCCAGTGCCTAATATATAAAATGGCAGGGGGACTAAAACCCCAGTGCCCGGCAGGAGGACTAAAACCTCAGTGCCCTGTGGGTGGTTTGTACTCATGTACACTACATTGTCAATTGGCCAGTAACTATATCATGCATAAACATTCACTTGGCAGCATAGTGAAAAGTAGAACAAAATAACATCATAGCATTGGGAATAAAACCCAAGAATAAACAAATTGTAAGACCATCATAGGTCACAACCATATCCAAGAGTTCTAAGAATTAAGGGAGTCAACAACCATTTCCAAGTAAAGGAGGCAACATATGTAGAAGAACGTTTCACATGATTCAAATGATTAAGCCACACTAGCATAAACAAAGTAAAGAGCCAATAAATGCAATTAGAAGGAGTACAAGGCTAGCATAATAGTGATTGTGGGGTTGGAAAAGTCCCAACTGAAAGATAGGTAGTTTGCACAATAATCATCCCACATAGATTTCACATTCACCATGGATGTTCACATATATATATGATTCACATACAAAATAGGTTGCACATACAAAATAGGGCTCACATACCTTAGATATATACATTACCATCATATCCATCAAACTGATTGTATCACCATACCATTATATCCTAGTTATAAACATAACACAAGTATTAATATATATAAAGACATAAAGCATAGGAAAACCCCTAATTTTACAAAACTACGATTTAGAGTTCAAAACCAAGTCCAAACGATTACTCATAATCTCCTGATTAAGAAAACATATTTTATTATATAAAATAGAGTTAAAATGAATTAATTATGTATTTTAAAACATTTACATATTAAAAATGCCAAACAAAGCAAACTTCAGAAAACCCTTGAGAATAAGGTCTCAAAAACCACAGAAACGGATTCTACATTAAAAATCCTTTCCATCGACTATTTATTCATATTTTTCTGATAAAGGATTGATTTACTATGAATTAAGTAAATCCGACCAATTAGAAATTAGAAAAACTATAGTGTGACAGGTATTTAAATCGAAATACAAATCGATATAAATAACAGGGGAAAAGACTAAACTACCCTTGCTTGTTAAATCAAATCAATTAAATTGATGAGGGCATTTTGGTCATATGATCCTATCAATCGTTACAGCGAGGAATCAAAAACCCATTGCGAAAAGTCTGTACTGCCCCCGGGAATTAAATTGCATTATCAAAGCCACAGGGGCACTTGAGACCAAATACCCAAGCGATTGTTCGTTCGAGCTTCAGCCATTGCTTTGAGAACGAAGGAGCAGCAGGTACCTCGATGGTTTCTTGGGGGGAGAAAACTGGCACGCCAAGGGAAGCCGAGAGCATCACCGGATTCCTCGCTGACCGCCGAATCTGCCGAGCCCACCTTTGGGCAACACGACGACCTGGAGCTCAAAGGAGCTCACCAGACGGCATAGGACAGGGTAAGGAGGTCGAAAGCCCGAAATCTTGAGAACGAGTCTTTACAAGGGGAAACACAGGTTGGAAACGATTCGTGGGTTGCTCCCGAGCCTGCCGCAGGTGTTCCCGTGGTCGAAGAAGCACCTGAATGCCGAAAAGATAGGCACCAGAAGTGGCTCGCCGGCGGCCCTACAGGACCGGGCAACTCAGGAAAAGCCGAGGAAAACTAATAGGGTGAAAATGAATAGGAGTGGTTGTAGTTGGTTACCGCGCAAGGAATTGAGGGGAGGTGACCGGAGGTACAAGCTGCTGGACAAGTCACCGGAAAAGGAAAATGGAGTAGGGTGGGGAGATAGGGGGTAGCTCCGGACAAATTGGAGGAGGATAGGGAAAGCTCGAGGCCAGGGGGTGCTCCACGGCCCCTTAAATAGGCCGGAGGAGAACTCCAGCTGTCTCTGTGACACTGAGGTGGAGAGAGGAGTATCGTCGGGTTTGGGCATTTCGAAGAGAGTGGAGGAGACGGAACGAGTTAGGGCTCGCTAGAACCGTCTGAGAGAGACGAAGCTAACGGCGAAGGAATTGCGTGAAACGGTGGAGGAGGGAGTGAGAACGGTCCGGGGGAGTTAGCTGTTGTGAAGCGACTGTTGGATCGCGTGAGAGCGGGAGGTAAGGGACGAGCTCCGCATCGTCCGATCAAAGCGGAGATCTAAACCGGGCCGTCGGATGGCTCGCAGGTGGAGGGGGCCCGTGACAGCCAAATAAATGATCCAACTTTAGGCGTTACAGAGGATATTAATGAAATCGATTCAATTATTATAACACACTATAATAAAAGCTTGTAAAATCAATTTGGGGGGTCAAATGAACTCCAAAAGCCACCAAATTTGGACCATGGGTTCCTCATGACGCATTCTACAATGCTATGCAATCACTTTCTCGTTTAATGCATAATATGGCCATTAATAAATATATGGCTCATAAAAGAGTATAATAATATATTAAAATCAAGGAATTATATGAAAAAGCTTATTAATGAGAAACATGTGAGTAAATTCGAGATATACAACCCATTAGGGTACAAATAATCATTTCTCAACAAAATAACATATTAATATGAATTAAAATCATATTTCGAGGAGAGAGAAACAATAAAGGTTAATTACACTCATAATTAATTACATTACATATTATTATTAATATATTTATCCAAAAAGCTCCAAATTTATATTATCTACTATATTATCCCATTAAATACCAAATTACATAATTAACCCTAACTTATCTCCTAATGTGGGTTATTTGTGCAAACACCCTTCAATTTACATAAATGAGGGTAAATAGTGATTTCAACCTCAGATTGTGCTCAAAATGCACAAGAAGTCCAAAAATGATCCAAAAGGATGGGAAATTTATGAAAAAGGTCCAAATGGACTCGAAGGTCAAGAAAAGCTCAAAAGTGGGTAAATTGCATGGAAGACCCTGAGATTCAGTATGTTACAGCACACCACCCCTTAAAGAGGATTTCGTCCCCGAAATCTCAACAAGAGGAAAGAGAGGGTGAGTGAGTAACATCCCAACCATAAACAACTAGGTTATAACCCTTAATCTAGGGTACCACATAAATCTACATAGGTGAGGTGTTACTAAGGTTTCCACAAAACCTATATCCTTTTATCAAACCCAACATAACATCTAGTTGCATAAACTCTATCATGAAAAGGCAGCATATCTATTATACTATCACTTGTGCCACATTTTATTATGAAACAATTATATCTCAATATTATATCATGGGTATCTCCCTCATTAAGGGTTTTAAGCACAATTAGGGTTTACAAGGCCATTACAACATATATTAATGCATTAGGTTAAAAACCTAAATAACTCAATATTATTATCCAATAACTACATCATGTGGGATTATGCCATATAATTTTGGGTGAGAGCCATATAATATTATCCAACAAATTATTACTCTAATAACAGGTCTAAGGGTATATGGCTTATCTCCAAGCTACATGTTGGCACAACATCTAACATACTCATATCCATGCCATCACTAATCATTTTCTCTCACAACACTAATTACTATGTATTAACCTCACATCATGTGAATCTAACTACTCATCTTCTTATTACTGATTTTAATCATAAACCAATAAGATGATCAATGAGATGTATTTTAGTCAACAAGGTGCTATGCCTAACATGTGTTGATAATTAGGTCACAACTATGATTAAGGGATTATAATCCATCTACAAGTACCCAAGCATAATATGTGATGACACCTAATGTCACTAGAGTATCAAGAAAGGCATGAAGGGTATATATATGCATATGTTGTCAAGGCTAGATGATTACATCTTAGGGTTTAGGTCAACATGACCATTACATGTTAAAGCATCCTTAGGGTGTATTTTATCATACACATTTTATCATTAGGGTGACTAACCCAAACTATGTATATCCACATATGAATAATTAATGATTATGTGCAACAAGAGTATATTAAGGTTCAAGCATATGGATTATGTGACTTATCCATTTGTTCATAAGCAAACAAGATGAATTACAAATATATTAGGTTTATTAAACTCTAAACACATAAGCTCTCTATTCCCATGTCTAAAGAGTTATGGTTACTTGATTTCAAGGCATTGAGGGACTCCAACCCCCTAAAGAGGATTTCGTCCTCGAAATCAACAACCCCAAAATCTATCAAGGTACTACCTTTCCACTCAAAGGGTTGACTAAGTCAAACTATTGTAAGGGTATAAAGCCCAACATAAAAAGCCTTACTAAACTCTATCTTCTAAACTCAAGGTATAGCATAAGGGTATACTAAACCCTAAACATGGAAATATAAGGCTCATATAAGATACTTAGGGATTACTAGATGATTTTTGTTTGAGAAAAGAAATCAAACCATCATATAAGGGTTATAAAGGTTACTCAATAATAAGGTAATGTCTAAAGGTAGACTATTTCGAGCTGTCTGTTTCAGATCAGGCCAGGCCAGGTCATATGAGCTTAGGAGTCCTCGTGACCAAGCTAGTGGGGCGGAGGAAAATATTGCCAGCCCCCAAGCTCTGACCCTTTCTAGACACCATCACTTCAACTTCTTGCTCTAATAGCTACTCAATTAGACAATTCACCAAAAAGTTGACAAATTTTATTCCTAATATGAAATTATTATGATCCTAAAGGAAACTTTCATGATAGGTCAACTCTAAGGTGAAAAACTTACTATAGGATACTATATAAGATTAGGGTTCTATCTAGGAGACAATTTTGAACTAGTCAAGAATCCGACTACCTTGATGCTCTGATACCATGCTGTAAAGACCCAAAGTCTCTACTAAAAACATGATAAAGAAAAACATCAATTGGATAGCAGCGGAAGAATTAAATCTTGACTTATTCAAAATGTATAAAGAGTACATTATAAAATTTCCCAAATGGGAGTACAACTTTATAGAAGCAACTACAAGGATCTAGGTAGAGGAAGACTTAGACTAATGCAACATTGTCTCCAAACAAACAACTATATAACATAAAAGCAACTATGATCACTCAAGCTATATATATATCTTTCTTCTTATCCTATCCTTAACTTTGGGTTCACCAAGCTTCCATGCGCACTCTGATCCTATCTTGGATGGTTGGGGTCATCCAGCAAGAGAAAGATAAACAAGGTATGTGTTAATAAAAAGGAATAGGACAAATAATAATAAAAAGCTTTGCAATATTAAAGATTCTCTACAATAAGAGATTTCAAAATAAATGAGACAAATATATGAATATGAGAGAGAGAAACTGCCACATTTAAATATCAACAATTATCACATTTTGCATGAATATAAATTATGACTCAACATCCTCTCAATGTAGGGTGAGGCACCTACCGGACCTCACCAATGGCAGGGGGACTAAAACCCCAGTGCCTAAAAAGTGGCAGGGGGAATAAAACCCCAGTGCCTAATATATAAAATGGCAGGGGGACTAAAACCCCAGTGCCCGGCAGGAGGACTAAAACCTCAGTGCCCTGTGGGTGGTTTGTACTCATGTACACTACATTGTCAATTGGCCAGTAACTATATCATGCATAAACATTCACTTGGCAGCATAGTGAAAAGTAGAACAAAATAACATCATAGCATTGGGAATAAAACCCAAGAATAAACAAATAGTAAGACCATCATAGGTCACAACCATATCCAAGAGTTCTAAGAATTAAGGGAGTCAACAAGCACCAACATTATACAATGTTCCAAATATTTCAAAAGGATAAGCCAACATAGGCAATAATAAGATTAAATCATTTCCAAGTAAAGGAGGCAACATATGTAGAAGAACGTTTCACATGATTCAAATGACTAAGCCACACTGGCATAAACAAAGTAAAGAGCCAATAAATGCAATTAGAAGGAGTACAAGGCTAGCATAATAGTGATTGTGGGGTTGGAAAAGTCCCAACTGAAAGATAGGTAGTTTGCACAATAATCATCCCACATAGATTTCACATTCACCATGGATGTTCACATATATATATGATTCACATACAAAATAGTTTGCACATACAAAATAGGGCTCACATACCTTAGATATATACATTACCATCATATCCATCAAACTGATTGTATCACCATACCATTATATCCTAGTTATAAACATAACACAAGTATTAATATATATAAAGACATAAAGCATAGAAAAACCCCTAATTTTACAAAACTACGATTTAGAGTTCAAAACCAAGTCCAAACGATTACTCATAATCTCCTGATTAAGAAAACATATTTTATTATATAAAATAGAGTTAAAATGAATTAATTATGTATTTTAAAACATTTACATATTAAAAATGCCAAACAAAGCAAACTTCGGAAAACCCTTGAGAATAAGGTCTCAAAAACCACAGAAACAGATTCTACATTAAAAATCCTTTCCATCGACTATTTATTCATATTTTTCTGATAAAGGATCGATTTACTATGAATTAAGTAAATCCGACCAATTAGAAATTAGGAAAACTATAGTGTGACAGGTATTTAAATCGAAATACAAATCGATATAAATAACAGGGGAAAAGACTAAACTACCCTTGCTTGTTAAATCAAATCAATTAAATTGACGAGGGCATTTTGGTCATATGATCCTATCAATCGTTACAGCGAGGAATCAAAAACCCATTGCGAAAAGTCTGTACTGCCCCCGGGAATTAAATTGCATTATCAAAGCCATAGGGGCACTTGAGACCAAATACCCAAGTGATTGTTCGTTCGAGCTTCAGCCATGGCTTTGAGAACGAAGGAGCAGCAGGTACCTCGATGGTTTCTTGGGGGGAGAAAACTGGCACGCCAAGGGAAGCCGAGAGCATCACCGGATTCCTCGCTGACCGCCGAATCTGCCGAGCCCACCTTTGGGCAACACGACGACCTGGAGCTCAAAGGAGCTCACCAGACGGCAGAGGACAGGGTAAGGAGGTCGAAAGCCTGAAATCTTGAGAACGAGTCTTTACAAGGGGAAACACAGGTTGGAAACGATTCGTGGGTTGCTCCCGAGCCTGCCGCAGGTGTTCCCGTGGTCGAAGAAGCACCTGAATGCCGAAAAGATAGGCACCGGAAGTGGCTCGCCGGCGGCCCTACAGGACCGGGAAACTCAGGAAAAGCCGAGGAAAACTAATAGGGTGGAAATGAATAGGAGTGGTTGTAGTTGGTTACCGCGCAAGGAATTGAGGGGAGGTGACCGGAGGTACAAGCTGCTGGACAAGTCGCCGGAAAAGGAAAATGGAGTAGGGTGGGGAGATAGGGGGTAGCTTCGGACAAATTGGAGGAGGATAGGGAAAGCTCGAGGCCAGGGGGTGCTCCACGGCCCCTTAAATAGGCCGGAGGAGAACTCCAGCTGTCTCTGTGACACTGAAGTGGAGAGAGGAGTATCGTCGGGTTTGGGCGTTTTGAAGAGAGTGGAGGAGACGGAACGAGTTAGGGCTCGCTAGAACCGTCTGAGAGAGACGAAGCTAACGGCGAAGGAATCGCATGAAACGGTGGAGGAGGGAGTGAGAACGGTCCGGGGGAGTTAGCTGTCGTGAAGCGATTGTTGGATCGCGTGAGAGCGGGAGGTAAGGGACGAGCTCCGCATCGTCCGATCAAAGCGGAGATCTAAACCGGGCCGTCGGATGGCTCGCAGGTGGAGGGGGCACGTGACAGCCAAATAAATGATCCAACTTTAGGCGTTACAGAGGATATTAATGAAATCGATTCAATTATTATAACACACTATAATAAAAGCTTGTAAAATCAATTTGGGGGGTCAAATGAACTCCAAAAGCCACCAAATTTGGACCATGGGTTCCTCATGACGCATTCTACAATGCTATGCAATCACTTTCTCGTTTAATGCATAATATGGCCATTAATAAATATATGGCTCATAAAAGAGTATAATAATATATTAAAATCAAGGAATTATATGAAAAAGCTTATTAATGAGAAACATGTGAGTAAATTCGAGATATACAACCCATTAGGGTACAAATAATCATTTCTCAACAAAATAACATATTAATATGAATTAAAATCATATTTCGAGGAGAGAGAAACAATAAAGGTTAATTACACTCATAATTAATTACATTACATATTATTATTAATATATTTATCCAAAAAGCTCCAAATTTATATTATCTACTATATTATCCCATTAAAGACCAAATTACATAATTAACCCTAACTTATCTCCTAATGTGGGTTATTTGTGCAAACACCCTTCAATTTACATAAATGAGGGTAAATAGTGATTTCAACCTCAGATTGTGCTCAAAATGCACAAGAAGTCCAAAAATGATCCAAAAGGATGGGAAATTTATGGAAAAGGTCCAAATGGACTCGAAGGTCAAGAAAATCTCAAAAGTGGGTAAATTGCATGGAAGACCCTGAGATTCAGTATGTTACATCTACCATCTTAAGTATGAAATAGTCTCTTATTTGACCAAATTATGCACCCAAATCATTTCTTTCCTCCCCTAAACCATGGAAATGGAACTCATGGAGTCTTTTAATAAGGCTATTGATGATTTTGGTTCTATCCTTGTTTTATTGCTCAGTTCTCCTAAAGTTAGGGCAAGTCACTTATTTTTCTCAAATCTTATTCACCTTCCTCCTTCCTTACACACTAGAGTGATATTCCATAAGTGATCACTGATATCTTTAATTCTCACCCCTCTTTGTTGTTTCTTACCTCTCTAGGTTTGTTACATCAAAAGGGTTGGCTTAAAAGATGTTGGAGGCTTTCAGGGGATCTTATGGGTTAAATTTTGGACCAAGAGACATATACAACTACCATTTATGGGAGGGAATTTTCTTTCTTTGGCTTCAATTTCTGTGAAAATATTTGGATTATGGCATGCTATGGGAAATTAGGCACTACATATCTAGATTTGTGGATGTACCAAGCTTATATTGTTCTAACTTCATATAATTTTGAAATTTTTATGCAAAAAAGATTGAGTTTTGATATATATTTAGGAACAAAATTATTCTACTATGCTTCTTTGTTGCTTCTTATTGCCTCTTAGGTTTCCCTTAGATATGCATGACAACACCAGGTAATAAGAGGATATGAATTGTTGCAATTTTGTTGTTAGACTCCTTGAGGTTCATAGTCTTCTTAATTTATTACAAACAAAAATAAATATGTCTAGATATTGGTTCTTTATTGTCATTAAGAATATGATCAAATGCATTAGTAGTTGGAAATGTAACCATTATATAATTGCATGAAGATAAAACTATATATATATGAAAATGCAAAATGCACTACTAAAAGACCATCCAATATAAGTTAAACCCAATTTTAATCAGGTAAAACTATTGTAGCATGCTGAAAAAACATCTTGACTTTTCATTCTAGAATTACCCTACACCTTTAGGTTTCACCTTTATTCACTTTTAGATATATTGTCATCTACCAAGTGATACAACTTAAGTGGGCATGCAAAATGCAAGTATACACATCAGAGTAGTAAAGGGACTTAGAGGTTTGGATGTCGATCTTAGGGAATTGAGACTATGAGAGACTAATGCTAGCTAAAATAGATCAGTTAGACCTAAGAAAAAGGTTGGTTGCATGATTAAACTAAGAAATGAAATTCAATTACAAAGAATTATTATATTTTTAGGATCAGATTAATGTGATCTCAGGAACCAAGTTGATCAAAGTGTGACATGTCCATGTAGTCTCTCCAATAAACATAAATTTTCTTGCTTCTTTAGATTAGGTGTCTGTAGATTGCACTACCTCTCTCACAATGTGGTATAATGTTTAACGTAATAACTAACCCACCCTCACAATGTTAATATGGATAGTTAAATGATGCAGCCTCTCCCTAGACAATATACCTTATGATGGTTAACCTCCTCTCATAGTGTTTTATTGACTGTGTTGATAGATGCTTCTCTAACTATTAAATCCGCTCTTGTAGTAATTAATAATCAAGCACATATTCATGGTTATCAAGTATAAATAAGGCAGTGATGAACTTCCATTATCAAAATCTAAAAAAAAGACAATATACATTAAAGTTAAAGTAAACATGCACATAGTCAAAGTTGAATATTTCCACAATTGGATGTTATTTCAACTCTCGAACTTGTTTCTCAAAGGTTCTAGGATGAACCTAGATCCACATGTCCTCATCTTTGTATACTAGGGATTTGGTCTCTCCTAAAATGGAGGATGCCCTCCCTCTGGCTGTCCTCTTAGGTTTTGATCAAAGAGGCTAATACATGACTTATCTAACCAATTGTTGGATGTTGATATTGTTAATTGTGCCCATCAAGAAAATCTCAGTGATACTAACTTAGAATTATTTTCCACCAATTTGTCTTTTTACTCAAATAGGACAAGCTACCTTGGTTCCACGAAGATGACCATCAGTGGTATCTAGAATTTACTGAGGCTTTCTGATCTTCTTTCCAGAGCCACCAAGTTGACCATCGGTGGCATTAATGACATCTCAAAGGTATCCAACCTTATCTTAGTGCAATCTAAATGTGTCTCTAATGAAGCCTTATTTTTCTCCTTGTCGATGGTACTAACATGTTGGTGGTGGTGCCGACTTTCTTCAATTTACACTTGATTTGTCTGCAATAAAGCAAATAATGCATTACGCTATAATAAAAGGCATAATTTTGAACCAAATGCATGCAAATAAAATAAAAGAGATGCCCAAGAGTTACTTTAGGCTATATATGCAAAAGGTACATAAAACACATGAATAGTGGAGAATTTTCCATGGAAGCATGCCTATTTGGTAGTGAAATTATATGCATCAAAATCCCTTTAGCTTGAATATTGTTCATCCTCAAGCAACAATACAATCAAAATAAAGACACATATGTGAGCTATATCATATCAACCATCCTCAACTCAATGGACCCAAATCGGTCCTCTCCATCACAGAGCAAATAATTATTATACAAGTAACCAAATATGAAAAAGCAAAATATCAAAAATAGACTGCTAAGAACACAAGTAAATTGAAGTAGAGAGATATCACGGAAAGTCTAGAATCTGCTGGGTTTATGACAAGATCTTCCTATCTTAATTTCTCTATTTAAAATATCATCTAATTGTATATAGTTCCATGAGCATTCATTAAATAAGGGAATAAAGCTATATTGGCGGCCTACCTTGCAGAGGATTAGGTGGGTGTAAAAGAATTCACACATATTCAATGCAAATGCAACAAATGATGCACCTAAATGATGGATACAATAAAATTGAATGTGCCCTAATGCTTACTTTTTTGGTGAAATTTTGGAAATGAAAACCATAAATTTTCATTTATAGTATAACCAATCAATTTAGGAAGTAGATGGTAAATAAAATCATAAACTATCATTTATTGTAAAAGCATTCAGCTTAGGAAGTAGAAGGGATGATGGTTTCTTGTACTCATTCCTTAGTAATCATTCATATTCTCATGTCATTATTGTGTTACTTGTGAAAAAGACTTGCATTAATGTGGAATTCACTCCTTAATCCTGAGTCATACTATAATATATTCATCACAATGATATCATTATATAAGGATTATTTAATTGAAGTAATGATATCCAATTTAAAATATTAATTCCTATTCACAATATCATATCCAAGGTTAGGGGTATACCTCCCATTTCCATCCTTATTAGTGGGATGTCAGGGTTCATGAACTTGGCTTAGTTGATTACATATTTTTATATCTTCATAAACACCTCAATCATCACTAATATTACTAGGATATGCTAAGATAAGTGATAGGAGCCACATGAGGACATGGTGAGGCACGTGCCTCACTCAGATCCTAAGGAAAAAACTACAACTAGGTTTTATTTTGAATAATAAAATCACATAACAAGTTGTTTTGTAGTTGTAGATGCACACATAGTGAAATCTTAATCTTTAGAGAGTCTTTATTTTGGTATGATTGTATAATTTATAGAAATTTCCAAGATTGAAAAAGATACCAAGATCCCTTATAAATAGTTGTTGCTTGCTTTTTTACTACATATTGATAGACTCAACATCAGGCTTTGGAGTTTCAAGGGGAAGTAGAACCGTGTCACGTAGCATGTGGTGGTGTGGGGACTGATTGAAAAGAGATAGTTATTGTTCTCTATTCTTATCTGGCCATCGTGATTTATCAAGTATTTAGTTCTTTCAATTATTTTTAACTTCTTCATTTGTTTTCCGTGGAAGACTTCCTTTTCTCTGTCTAGGAGCTCTTGCCACTTTTTCTTTTGGGATTTCTTCTTTTGTTATTGTGAACTGATTTGTTTTCTCATTGCATTGTTTTTTTTATGACAATTTGTATTTTAAAAATCCTACCCAAATGATATTATAGGTTCAACTACTATTATGAACATTTATTTGATTTGTACATATGATGAAGTTGTCACTCCTTTTAACTATTATTCATTCATAAGTGTTTTTTATCTTGTGGCTCTCATATCAAGACTTTCTTCATATAAACACACATAAACATTAGATTTCAAGACAATAAATTATGGTTCCATTGAGGTTCATTTGAGATTAATGTTAATTGGTGTTCTTATATCTACTAATATTGATCTATTCATTGGATGAATAATGATTACCAATTTGCGCATAATGACAAATGTGACTTGACAATACTTCATGTAAAGAGAGACAAATTATATTCACACAGAGTCACATGTAAGTAGTGTTTTCATAGTTTTTATGCATTGTTCTTCGTTTGTATAAAATTTTATGGGTGCATTGTTGAAAGATATATATAGTTCTCTATCAAATTTTAAATATCCACATCCACTTGTATACATACTTTTTGTTTAAATTTTCATATATATAATGCTTGTTTGATTTATTTCTCTTTCTTTATGATTTTATATTCATTAAATAGGAATAAATAAAGGTTGCATAAGTTATTAATTAAAAAAAGTCTTATGTTGAATCACCTCGAAGTGAAAAAGAAAGGGGGACAAGTAGTTAAGTGGATATTTCTACCCCTATTTTTTTAACTGGAGCCTCAAAATCACACTGGCGACCATGATATCAAAGTAGAAGATATAATAATTGATCCTAGCATTAATCCCCAATTTTACATTATCACCCTAATGTGCAAGATATGGTTAGAAGGGCATACCCAATAAAGGGACCATGTCAACTTTCTCACTAGAAACTTCCGATGACGACTTTGGATCAAAGAAACATAGTTTTGTATCAAGTTGGTTTGTCAAACATTCTAATTGGTTGGAATATGGTATTGCCAAAGATGCAGAATTTTGTGTACCTTTTCATGTATTTCCCTCGTGTCACAGTGATCTAACATTTATTAGTGATAGGTTTAGATATTAGAAAGAGAAAAAGAAACTTGATAATCATGTCGATAGACCAACAAGTCCTCCCAGTGTAGAAAAAGGAAAATGTCAAGCCATAATGAATGATAATCAAGTAATCAATGACTGAATATTCTTATTTCTGAACTTATGTAAGAACAAAAGAGTGAATACCACTTGCGGTTGAAAGCAACTACTGATTGCATTATATTTGTTTTACACTAAGGTTTGGCCTTTGTGGCCATGGTGAATCTGATACTTCTACAAACTAGGGCAACTTTCTTGAGATACTTCATTTGCTTGCATATCAAAGAGACGATATTAAGAAGATCTTACTAAATAAAGCTCCTAGAAACCTAAAAGTCACCCCTCCTCCTATTAAAAAAGATATCATCAATTTCATTTCAAATATTGTTTTAAAAGATATAATTTTTCTAATATATCTTGTTGCGATGGTCTATTTTTAATCTTAGTTGATGATTCATGTGACACATTAGTTAAAGAACAAACCGCCATAGTTCTTTGAAATGTTGACATGAAAGTTATGAGAATGGAAAGATATCTTGGGTTGGTGCATGTTAAGGATACTAATGCTATGTCACTAAAAGCTGCTATAGATGACATTTTAAGTACATTTTGATTGGATATAAATGGTTGAGAGTTCAAGGTTATGACGGTGTAAGCAATATGAAAGGGAAATTAAATGGACTGAAAGCTCTCATACTGAGAGATAATCCTTGTGCCTTTATTGTTCATGTTTTTGCTCATCAATTACAATTTATACTTGTTTTAGTTGTTGAAAATCACTTGCAGGTGGCTTTTCTATTTGAAACAATTCATCATATACTTAATTGTATTGTTGGCTTGTGTAAAGGAACTAACTAACTTCAAGTAAAAGAAGTGGAGAGAGTGATAAAAAAAATTGAAGAAAATGAAATTTATATTGGAGAGGAAAGAATCAAGAACTTGAACTAAATGATAATTTTCTACTCGATGAGGGTCAAATTATAACAATTTAGTTAATTTAAGGGTTATCTTCCCTTCTATTGTCAAGGTTCTATAGACTCAAGATTATGAGTTAGCAAACATTGAGCAAGGTCTTACAAACAACTCTTACATATAGAGACTTTTTATTTCATATTCATTATGTGTTTGATGAAGAAACACTTGGGGATAACAGATGAATTTTCAAATGCACTATAAGCAAACAATTAGGATATTGTGAATGACATGGGTCTTGTCAACATAGTGAATGTGCAATTAGATTTCTTAAGAACTTATAATGCTGCATGGGAGTGTTTCATGAACAATGTTAATATCTTTTGCTCAAAGTATGAGATACCATTGAAGAACATGTATGATCCATGTGTAATGCCAAGAATAACAAGACATGCCAATGAGGTGAATAATGATCTACATTATTTATGGTTCAACATATTTAACATTGTGATAGATTTACTACTTAATGAGTTTAATGACCACTTCAATGAGATTAGCACTGAGTTGCTATAATGTGTTTCTTCTCTTGATCCAAGTAATGTATTTGATGCTTATGATGAAGACAAATGAGTTAGACTTGCACCATTCTATGCATCCAATTCCAACATGCAAGACATTGAAAAATTGAGATGTCAGATTGATAATTACATATTTCATGTTCATCATAATCCTTCTTATAAAGAACTTGATAGTCTCACAAAAGTTTCCTATAAGATGGTCCTAATTAAGCATGATAAAGAATTCCATTTGGTTTATTGTCTTTTAAAGCTAGTAGTGCTTTTGCCTATGGTAACATTATATGCTGAGAGTATTTTGTATGATAAAAATTATAAAGCATCATCTATAGAACAAGACGGGTGATGAGTATCTCAAGTATCGTTTAGAGGTCTATATTGAAAGAGATATCTCAAGAAATCTTGAAACAAAGATTATTATGCAAATATTTTATACTATGCAACCTAGACAAGGATCTCTCTATGACATATATTGTAAAATTTTGATAACAATTGTTGTTGTTATCCATATTGTGAATGTCATTGGAAATTTATACATCATTATTATATGTCATAAAAACCATTGATTAATTAAAATTGTTATTTTATACTTATGTCTCACCCAATAAAAATCCTAGAATCATTATTGTATTCACAACACATGGAAATATTTACATTACCATGAAATCCATAAATTAATTACAAGCATACATCATCTCATCTTCTAGTTTGAGTTTGAACCTCATAATTATTCCTATATATATCCATATAAAACTTATATATTGACCCCCATTTCAGAACCATATATGAATTCATCAAAGATACAACAATAACAAATAAGGAACCATATTTATTACATAGTCATTCAATTCAAGCTCACTCTATACATGTGTACTCAAATTCCAAGCATATTATTCATTTTGAATAATTTAGTTAATGTTAACATAAAAAATGTAGTTTCTATACCATGGATGTCTAACAAAATTTTACTTACATGTCATATACTAAACAAATACATATCAATAAGGTTGAATATTGAATTGGGGGTATTCAATTGCCTAATATTTTCCGCAATTGAATACCCAACATCCTATAAATGAAATCAATAAGTGGATTGATCTTTCAATTGATAAAGTTAGGCTCTAACATGTTTAGAAATGCCACATAGGCATAAAGCACTCACCTTAAATACATAACATGTAAAAATCATAGCTCAAAAACTAAGATTCTTGAATTCAAAAATCTACAAACAATCAATCATTTTCTTTCTACTTTCAATACAAGAACCTTGATAAAGAAGAACCAGGTAGGAATAGTGAGAAAGGGAGATGCTTTTAGATTTATTTGATCTAAATAAGAGGTGTATTCATACATATGAAATGAGAATCTCCACAAAATCCAAGCTCAGGTTGTTAAACAAACTTATTTCACAAGATTCAACAAGTTGGAGCCCTGAATCTTGATCTTCTAGCTTCCAATCCTTCCAAACAATAGAATCTCATTCCCTCTCAAGATTTTTAGAGATATCAACTATATAACTATCAATGGGAGGTGATTTTCTTGAAATGCTTCTATATTATCCAGTTCATGTGCTTGGGTCAATTGATTTTATCCCCTCAATGAATTTTGTATATTTATTTTAGATTGTGTTGTTGGACAACATTTTTCTCAGCTGACACTTAGTGGCCAATTAAATTTCTTAGTTGACATGTTATTGGTAAATTAATAATATGATCATTCTAATATTTGAACAAACATCCTTTAGAAACATCAATACTGTATATACTTTCAAATGTATATTTCATGGCTTTTCTAACTCTTATTTGCATTAGTTTCCTCATAAAATTATATTAGATTCAATGTTTTATTTTTATTCAAATACATGTAATCATTTCTATTCATATACCCCAAAACCCCCAATTTTAATCAGCTGGGGTTTTCACTTGCCAAACTCTAGGTATTACCAACCAAAGTATGTTTAACACTATATCACAACTTCAACACATAATAACTAAACCAATTTTGACTATTTAAGATCAAACAAAGATTTAAACAAGCAAAGGAGGTAACCATCAAAGTAAATTATGCTTAGATATCTAAAATGAAATTGGTCATTAAAGTGTTGAATCATTCTATGGTGTGTATATATCTACTCACTTTATCAATAACAACATTATGAAATTGCTCTAGTTTCATCGATTAGGAGTAGTATCCACCTCTATATCTTCCAAATCGTGTAAAGAAAGAATTTTGAGAAGAGTTAGATGAAGCTTATCCCATCTTAGAGGATGATGAACTGGAGTATGAAGGAGAGAGTACAAAATATAAAAGAAGGAAAATGTCAAATTATTACTTGTAATCCTAGCTCTAGATAATCCTAAATATGATTTTAGGTTGAAACATCTTCAAAAAGCTTTATTTTCTCTTACAATATTTATCTCATGGTGAATTTCATGGAATATGGCAAAGAGTGATGATAAAAGGGGTGGAATATGTTTTGGAGTCAGAAAAGTTGGATTTTTATATATACACACATGTGTATATATGTGTATTCATATATGTATATATACATATATACATATATATATGTGTGTCTATGTATGTATATGTGGGTGTATATGTCAATATTTAACCCTTACAACTATAGGTATACCGAATTTTTACATAGTCCACAAAATGTTGAACATGACCTCCCAAATGTCTTAGGTTCCTATCCCAATTACATCCTTAATTTATGTATTCTTCCCCTAAACTTTAGTTCACTATGTTTTCAACACTTGATAGGATTACTAAACCATATTTACTATTTTTAACTTTATTCGCCATATGAAATCATATTCACATAGTTCACCACTTATCCAATACTAAAGCTTATCAGCTAAAAGAATTCAACATTTAGTATTGAATTTCCACACATATTATCATTAACACAAAGATTCATATAGAATGCAATTTTATTAATATAATTAACTATTCTCACAAATTTCCTACGTTTAAGGTCTTATTATCATGTTGTATTCACACATGTTCCATCACACAAAAATTAGTATTTCATATTATCTAAGAAGAGACAAGTTACATAATAGTTCTATCAAGTATACTTTGCTTCAAGTTTAATCTGAGAATGGGCCACTACATTCATGATTATGAACTTTTCCAAGCATCTCATCATCAATAAAACTATAGGATTCCATACCCTCTCACTTCTTAGCATCCTAATTCATTTGAGAGTAGAGATGAGAGAAAATCGACCACGATTTCCTCAAACTATTCCAAGGAGAAGGAATAATGATATTAATTGTTGTAGTATGAAAATAGATGATACAATGGAGGAAGGCATATTAAATATATTACTTATGATTTGGTATAGGTAGATTAGTCCCAAGTTAAGGTTTCCAACACTTTATTTCCACACGGGTAGTAAATTGTTCATCTTTCTTATCCACTTTGTACTATATTGTTTGGACACAACTTCTAGTCTATTAATGGACAAGGAGGATCGTTGGTGTCCTATTACTAACTAGGGTTTATTTGAAATTTCCCCATTTTTTCCCATCATTTACCCTCTTGGTCAACCAATTAACCAGTAAGTTAGCTCGACAAACTACAATAGAGACCCTAACTAAAGCATGCCTAGTGGCTCGTGGTTGCTACTAGTGAGTTCATTCATTTAGTCCTAATTGGCTAACTAAATGTGAGTTGGTTTGGTTAACTATCTACTCTTTATAACTTTTTGTTTGCAAACCACAACAAGCTCACCTATTGATTAGGTGGTCGACATGACTGTTAGTCATACTGTCCAACTAAGTTAGGCCAAGTAAAATGATTTAACCACCACTATGAGAACTACAACCTATTTTTGACCCCAATCAAAAACTTAAAACCATTTTATGATGTTCTATTGATAATAAAACATCTAAATAAACTCTTTATTTACTTTAAAATTGGATTTTCTTCATCTATCTTTCATAGTCTAGAAAAGTATTTAAACTTCTGATTCAAATCAATCAAATATCCAGTTGTGTCTGTTCTTACATTCTTAATTCATGTATTTACTCAAGTTCGGATTCCCAAGAATGAGTATGCAATGTATTATTTGATCATATATTGTACATCAGAACACTCTTGGTCAAATTAGATGAAAAAAACTTATAAAGTGGTAACACTAAATTAGGAGTTTCTCTAACCCCAAAATTAGCGGGTAATTCAGGGACATGATGTTACAATGCAGTCAAACCCAATAATGTGTTGGTTTAGATTATAATGATAACGTTGAATATGATTATGATTATGTTCATGCTATACTAATGCATATAAGAAATACAAATAACTCAAAAAGAGAACGAAAACAAATCCAATGATTTTATACACTCAACCAAACCAAGTAAATTCTTGCAGTTTTAGAAGTGTAGATGTAAACCTTAGTATAACCAATCAAATAAATCATAAATGAATAGTTTGGTCTTTGAATATAAATGTTCAACATGCTTGTTATGCGAGCTTCATTCCTATGCTAACAACATGTATGGATGTTGATGCCCCCGTTGGATGAAGATAACTCTTCACTTTGAAAGAGGCCTCAAGACCCAACACCATTCTCATGCAGCCCTATTTTAGGGCTCCATCTTGTGCCATATTGTATTTCAATCACATATATACCCGTTAGATTGCATATTATTTCCCCCAATATGCATATTTGTGTAAAATGCACTTATGGACATTATTTACATATTTTTTGGGAATTTGGACCACACTTGGATGGAAGGGAAAGAGAAGGAGTGATCCCAGGGTTTCTCTACCCTTAGAGAGGCCCAACGTGAAGTCCAAGCCCCCATTAACCTACCCCTAGTGGACAAAGATCAATTGAATAAAAAATATCCAATAATGAACCAAGTACAAGCTCAAAGT
This sequence comes from Alisma plantago-aquatica, assembly GCA_963693085.1. Classification (NCBI taxonomy): domain Eukaryota; kingdom Viridiplantae; phylum Streptophyta; class Magnoliopsida; order Alismatales; family Alismataceae; genus Alisma; species Alisma plantago-aquatica. The sequence continues at coordinate 1,261,194,570 of OY856409.1, forward strand.
GTTGATATAGAGAGTAACACGGCCGTGGTGCCATAGAACGACCGTGCTAGCTCACTCAAAATCAACAAAGACAAGCTATGAAGACTACACTCAACAACACAGTTGTGTTGCATAGCATGGCTTTGGCACAAGACCCCAGAACGGTCATGAACACAACACGGCCATGTGACAGTCAGTGTAGAATGACTATGGTCAAGAACGGGCAAGTGAACTCTAAGCCACCACGATCGTGGTGACAACCACGGCCGTGCTACCGTTGCCTCACCACGGCCATGCCACCTTCAGTTCAAAAACACCAAACTCCTTGTGATCTATACCACTTTCTCACCATGATCATTCCAATCCACCATGACCACTCTCACCCTTTCCCCCCACGACTGTGCTACATACAATCCTTCCACTACATTTCCTATTTTCCCCCCCATTTGACTTAATGCTTCCCCACTAACTATATATACCTAGGTGGCAGCTAGGGTACGAGGTTATCTACCTTCTACCCCCTCCTAGATTCCCATTTTCACATTCCATACATTCCACTTTCTCCCCACCTCCATTCCACTCCATTTAATCATTTACATCACCAAAACTCTAGTTTCTTGGTGTTTTGGCCACTTTTCACCTTCATTCCATACCCTTGCACCTTGAAGGAGGAGGGGGATGACCTAGCAGGTGATAGAGAGGAGGAGTCTTCCATCTACATAGAGCTCCATGGCTACTTCTGCCTCTTTCTCTTTTCTTTTTGCATTTTCCATTTCCATGAGTAGCTAGGCCCCATAGGTAGGTTGTTTGGGGCTCAAAATGTTACTTTGGTACCATGTTGGGGGGAAATGATATGTAAATATTGTAATTTCATTTGCCAAATATTATGTTCTATCTCTATCTCATTCTCCATGAATTTCTTATTGGTTTGTGATTGAATTCACCTAGTAATTTAGGGAAATTGCTTATATGTGTGAATTTTGGGATTTGCTCCTAGGTCTAATTCATGGATCCCTAGCTAGATACCCATCTTCCTACATGATAATGAATTCCCATAACCCTAGTTGAGATATCTAAGTAGCTACTTTAGATGAATTTTGTATGCTTAGCATGGAACTTTCTCAAGGCTAGAATGTGGGTAACGTGAGGCCTAAAATCTCACTTCCACTCCCATTACTACCCTCAGCCCCTAATCATCTTAAGATCCTCTAACCTATAAACCTAGGCTTGTTTAGAATCTAATTGAATTACACCTAATCCCTAACCCAATCGAGCCTCGTATTGGTAGTAGGGGGTGCTAGGGACTAGTTCCCTTATACACAACCTATCATATCCATGGCTAGTTAGTAGTTTAGGGTAATTCATTAGCCTCTAGATCATTGATTGGTTTAGTAATTTAAATGAAATCATAATGTTCATATGTCATCACCCTCAAACTAATTGATAAGTGCATCCCCCAAACAGCCCACGTTTCCCTTTATTGCATTAAAACCTTAATTGCCTTCTTGCTTAGCTGGTGTGAGCGTAGTTAGTTCTTTACTTACTTAGTTAGCTTCTTGCCTTCTTCTTGCTTTTTATTGCTAGTTTAGGTCTTTAATTGCTCTTTTGCCTTGTTTACTAGCTTAGTGTAGTTTAGATTTCTTTTTGCTTGCCGTAACATATCTTGTTCTTTCTTGCTTGCCTTGTATTTTCTTGTTCATTAGAATTAACTATCTAGGGTTAACTTAGGTTTTGATCTTGTTTGCTTTCCTTCATTTTCTTGCTTGTTCAACATTATTGTAATCTACAAATTACCTTCAAATCCTTAACCCTAGAACTCGTAGTAGGAACCTGGCCCAAAACTAACCTAGCTCTAGTGTCCCCTTTTCTCCTTGTGGGTCGACCCTATACTTGTCGCCTACCTATACTACTACACGACCCTGTGCACTTACGGGTGTAGTGTTTTAGTTTATGTGAGTGTGTTTGTGTAGGCCCCTTATAAATTTTGAAAGATACCCAAGTGTGTTCCGATCTCATGGGGTGCATCTAGTCAAACCTAAATTGATTAGTGTGTGCACCTCTGGCAGGATGCACCAAGCTTTCTGGCATCATTTCTAGGGAGAAAGGCAATTGGCCTAGCTAGTTAGTTTTGCATTGATCTTTTCCTACTTCCCTACTCATTTCTATTCTTTATTTTTCATATTCTTTTTTCATATTGGTTTTATAACTTGCCCTCTTTTGTTTTGTTGTGCCTTGTGCATGTGATAAGCCACTCGGGAAAGACAAGATGGAAGACCAAAATGCACCTCACAAGCCACTTCAAGGATACTTCACACATAGCAACTACAATTGCCAATTGCTAGCAGAGTTGATCAAATGTCAGGGAAGCAATTCTCCATCCCTCTAGGTCTTCTTGGGATCCTACCCACCTTCTACGGCTTAGAGAGTGAGAACCCCTACAAGCACTTGGACTCCTTCCTTGAAGTATGCTCCACCTTCAGGACGTTGACAGCCAGTGATGATGCCATAATGTTGACCTTATTCTCCTTCTCCCTCAAAGACAAATCCAAAGATTGGTGTGATTCAAGAAGGGACATCATGAGCTAGGGAAAGATGAAGAATGCCTTCTTAAAGCAATTCTACTCTATAGCAAGGTTGATAAAAAATGTGGTGTACCATAGTGAGTTTTAGTCAAAGGGACAGTGAGTAGTTTCATGATGCTTGGGAGAGATTTAAGAAGATGTTGAGAGAATGCCCACACCATGAGATCCCGTTGTGGTAGCTAGTTCACCTTTTATTCGAGTCTATCTTCAAAGGGTCAAGCTACAGTATATTCTTCTTGTGGATGAGTTTTTATGGCTAGACCACCTAAGGCAATATGGCCATTATTTGAGAAGCTGGCAGAAGGTTCAAGAATTTGAGCTTCGAGCATGATGAATGACAGTGGTTGTGCCTTTGGTGTAACATCTCTAGTTCATAGTGATTCAAGCCCGCAAGTGATGAAGATTCTTGGTAACATGGCGAGATTCATGAAGTACCAAGTAAGAAGTGTTCCTTGTCACTCAGTCGATTCTATTGAGTTCTACGGTGAAGAAATGAAGATGCCTCACTCCTATAGCTACCCAGAGCAACAAAGTCCAAGCTATAGCTCAAGGTTTGAGGAAGAAGTTCTCTCTAGGTTGAAAAGCTTTGATGATGTCCACAAGAATGTTACAAGGCTTGAGGAAAGAATGCAGAAGCTATCTTCCATACTTTCTCTTCAAGAGGAAAAATTGTCTTCAAATCCCATAATGAGTTTTAATGAATCAAGTGGACTCGTGCATTCCACTCAAGTCCTCTATAGTCTGCTCCCCATGTAAGTGTAGCCCATATACCACTCCCAAGGCAATCCAAAGCCTTACACACCTCCTCCCCCTCCATCATCACAACTTTCCAACCAATTCACCTTCCAACCTCAACTCTCCTCTCCACCCCAATTTCAATACCAAGTGTCACCTCTATCTCCTCCACAACCAAAACTAGACCCCCCTCTCCACCATGAGCAAGGAAGTGTTGTGATAGTTCTAAGGAGTGGGAAATCTCTTGAGAATCCCACAAGTCAAATAAAGGTTGACAAAGCAAAGCAAAGCAAAGGAATCTAAGTGGTGATATTGTGAATGATATTGCTGAAGATGATTCCATGACACCGAATGTTGTTTTTGATATCATGTACTCCACCTCACACTCCATTTGTAGGTCCTACCATACCCAGTGTTCCATCTACTAGAATGCCACAAGAGAATCATGTTGATGCAAGTAAGGCCAAAGCAAGTGAGCCACCGTTCCATCAAGCATTGGATGAGCCACCAGAAATAAGGAGGAGACAAAAGAACAATTTATCCATTCTTGAGGTGTTTTGCCAAGTGAAGGTCAACATTCCATTGTTGGATGCTATCAAGAAGATCCCATTATATGCAAAGTTCCTCAAGAACCTATGCACTGTGAAAAGAAGGTCAACGAGAAGAATACCAAAGAGAGTTAAATTTACTGAACAAGTGATCTTTATCCTCTAGCACTCACTTCCCGAAAAGAAGAAAGACCCATGAACCCCACTCATACCCAGCTACATTGGGGGATGTCACATAGACAAATCCCTACTTGATTTGGGATCTAGTGTGAATTTTATGCCATGTAGTGTCTATGTTGAGCTGGTCTTAGACAAGTTAAAACTGGCACATTGTACTCTCTAATTGGCAGACCGTTCCATCAAAGTGTCGATAGGAAGAGTGGATGATGTTTTGGTGATGATAGATAACGAAAGATGCACATTATTCCCGACAGATTTCTTTGTTCTTGACATGGAGCCGGATGATAGGAAGGTTCCCATCATCTTGGGAAGACCATTCTTATCTATAGCTGATGTCGAGATACATGTTCGTAGTGGCATAATGACAGTCTCTTTCAAAGACTTGAAGATAAAGATCGACATATACAAGACCTCAACCTGGCAATCCCAAGATGTGGATATTGGATGTGGTCACTTCAAGAGTTCGACGGGTCATTTAAGAAAAGGAGATCCAGATGAGAGACTTTATGATAGCTTTTGTGATCAAAGGGATGAGGAACATAGGTTGAGTTGAAATGAGAGATGCATTTATTGCAAGAATGGACACATGAGGATGTCAAATGGTTGAGCAGTTGAAGAATCTCTAGAAGGCCAGCTGAAGGCATGAAACTTAGTGCTTGTGGGAGGAAACTCACCTAGGTTTGGGAAGTTTTTCACCCAACCTTCAATATTTTATACTTTTGATTCATATTTACACTTTCTAAGAAAACACACACCTATTTTTAATAGTTTTCGTCTAATTTTTAAGATGTGCAGGTGAAAATAGGGTGAAATGAAGCTGAGAGAAGGTTCAAAGAAAAATCATTTGGGAACCAAATTTTGATTTTTTGATGAAATTTCAATGAGAATCAACAACTACAATACCCACCACAACTATGGTACCTTGGAACAGCTATGGTGAAGTACTCACAAATTGCACACAGTCCCCAGAATAAAGAAATTGGACAAAATGGGCCAACACAATTGTGCTACGTAGCACAATCGTGCAGCATGACTCCACCACAGCCGTGTCGGGTAGCATGACTGTGTTGTAGCCCGTGCGCAGTAACATAAGTCAGAAATTGCGAACTTTTCTAACTTCTCTATTTCATTTCTCATGAATGAAGTGGTCATTCTCTACACCCTAGCGGTCATGCAACACTCCTACCTCCATCTCTCACCTTCAAATCTCCACCAAATCACACCTAAACCATCCCAAACCAATCCCCTACCATTTCCACTACCCTAACCTCCAGATTCCACCCATTTTCATCCACAAAATCCACCCCTTCTCTCCATTCTACCACAACAGGCCTGTTCTTTGGAGAAATTCAAACATCTTTGATTTCTCCATCGATTTTCTCTCCATTATGCCCCAACAACCCCGTTCTTTGGAAAAATTACAAAATATTGATTTCTCCACCGATTTCAGTCAAGGATGAAGCAAATGGCAAATAAGGTATTAGAGAAGACCAAGGGGGTGATTTCCTACCAGAGAAAAGCAAGAAACATGAACCCTCGATTGTCAAAGGCCGAATTGGATCCCATTATTACACTAAAAGAGATTACTCAAAACATAAAACACAATCAATCACTAATTAACCACATACCCAAAAATATGGGTAAATTAAAATCAATTTCAACATCAACACCCGCTCAGAAACATTTTCATAAGAGCCCAACATCTTTCTTGTATCCATACTATGCAAAGAATTTGATACAAATTGTTCTATCGCCTTAGATACAACATATCTACATAGGAGAACAATATTTGTATATGCCACACAACAAACATTAACATGCTAACAAAATTTTGATTCGTTTGAAATACCATATACAAAATTTTGTTGCCCGAATCTGAGAGTATAGGGACGACTCTAGGACACATTGGACATCTAATCAACTTTCTCAAAGATTCATTACTATAGCTTCTCTTTGCTGCCACATGTTTGTTTTCTTCACTTTTGATTACCTAAAAAGATGTGGCGACACCACAAGGGTGAGACCCATGTCCCAACAAGAGATATACCTCCAAAAATGCTTTTTGATTACAACATTTTAAATAGTAGATAACTAAGTAGTTGGAGTATTTAATAATCAATTGAACATATTGAATAGTTCAAGTATACTAAACAGATTAAGCAAATCATCTTAGCAACAAGTATGATCATCAATGCATATATAGATAACAAATTAATCCATTTCTTTGGATAGATATCTACTCAAATATCATAAAATTGCATCTAATAAAAATCATTATCATTAATCTGACTATCATCATATTCCATGCTAACAGTACAAGCAATCTAGTAGCATAAGCATCCCTGACATCATGAATATGTCTAGTAACATAACATGTCTATCAATATTGGCACCTCAAATAAAGGGAATAGATCTATGTCATAAGTAGAACTAACATCATAACACAATGAACTACATAGGCATGATTAGTAGTTTAAGCATTTCTAATTACATAGGCATGGCTAGCAATATGAAACATAGCTAGCAACAACATCTTAACCATCAGTGTCAGTATATTTGACAACATAAGCATGTTTACAACATGAGAATAACTACATCATAAGCATGTCTATTATCTTATTGTACTATACATGATCTCGGTGAAAAGAAAGAAAACAAGGGTTATCATCCAATATTGAGCGTTGTGTATAACCCTAAACAGATATGCTACACGGCTATCTTACATCTTTTATTATGTCCTTAGGAAATTTAGGATGCCACTCAAAATCCAACTGACCACTGCTAAGTCAAAATCAGTGCCATACAAGATCTAGGAAGAGCCGAACCCCTAAGATCTTCTCTGCCCCCGATCAGTATGCATCCGCCACATCAACACATAAGGTCAAGCTGCTAACAACCTAGTCCGTCCTTGGTATAGGTCATGACACTAGTGAAAGGAGGTGGGTATGCATACCCTACCATCCGACGTACAACCGCAGTTGTACTCCAATCTTGTCACATATATAATCACCAAGACACGACCACAACCATTCTCAAACTGAGGGCTAGGTATGACCGCATTCATCCTCCCTAAACACTTGAATTTAGGATGACAAGCACCCCCACATACTCATCAGTATGCGCTCTGAGTTTCCCTTAGGAATACTCGTTTCACCATCTGGAAAGTTCTAACACTCATATGGATCTATGGCACATGGCACTACATGATTAGAGTTTCACTTGATTAGTTATGCCGATTGGGTGAATTAAGGCTACATCAAACAAGTGGACATACAAACCCTAATTCACTTCTTACAAGCATATAAATATCACAACTTCAAAATATATAAAATGTGTGAAACATAATTTCTCATCTCATCATCACTTGGTACTATTCACTTGCCATTCATGAGGCTACACTAGTCATCATATTATCACAAGATATAAATCCTTTTTACAATATCACAGGGTATCAACCCTTATCAACACAAGAGGATTACACCTCATTTAGGGCTCAACCATGCCCAAAGGTCATGAAGATAATCATACTATTCCCTACAAGATCATCATTATCATTCCATGCTTTGTAGCAAGGCTCAACAACATCACTTACATATAATACACCAGATCAGCACAATATTGCATTAATGAGCTAGGAGATATTCATAAACAATCATAGTAGGGTTATATTAACATTAAGAACATTCCTTTATTACATCAACATGCAAGTAATCTAGATATGATTAACCCTAATCATATTCATAATGCACATGTTTAGCATAAAAAGGATCAAAAATAAGGCTATGATAACCACCAATTAACATATTAAGGTTATGATCATATTAATGAGGTTATTTCACCATTAATCCATCATATAGGAATGTTAAACATGAATACTCATCTTTATCTATTTGCATTACAGTTAGGTTCAACAAGATAAATTATATTAATGTTACTAATTAGCACTTATACCCAAACCCTAACTCACAGCATCCCCATTGGATCATGGATGCATAAGGTGAAGCATCACCATCACATTCCATACTATTCTCAAGTATGAACCCACACATAAATCAAGGTGTGACCATCGGGTTATAGCATACTAGGGTTTCAACAACGGTAACAGAGTACTCCATGATTGTATTAATCATTCAAGGACTATTCATACCCAATTACCATCATTTAGTTATATTAAAGCTAGGTATAACAAGCTATACCTCAATCGGGTTACATATCAACATAATATGATTATCATCCCTTCTATTCATATGAGTGAATAGGTAAGAATACCTTATTAAGGGTAACCCTCCATTTGTTCCATCATCTTTCAACCCATATCACCATACCACTATGTCACCCAAAACCATTGGATGCTTAAAAGGTAAGACCATTGGTTGTTTACATAAGTAAACACCTTATATAAACCACCAGTGAAGTCCTTGATTTGTGCTTTACAAAGAGTCACAATTTAACCCTAGACTTCCTTTGATTAACAACACAAAAAGTTCCATTGAGAGCCGGGTCAAGCCCACAATCGAATGCTCATTTAAAATAAGCCGTCCATTATCAACATGTAAGATCCTAGTTAATAATATAAAGGAAACTATATAAATCAAATTATTAGGACTAACATATTACATTAGGAGGAATAAACATTAGATCTTGACCATTGGGTCAAGTTCATATGTTAAAACCATCAATTTTAGTATAGGTCCAACCATTGCATCAAGTGACCCAAGAAACAATTGGTCTAAGGCTTAATTGATGATTCAACTATATGATTAACTCACCATAGGTTGTGGAGACCTGATACATTATCATTAGTGACCATTAAGTCACAATCGGTTGTTAGATCAGTACTATATTCATTAATCAACATCAAATATCAAGCTAATGTCATCACTGATCGATAACATTATTAGGGTACTTAATGGTTGATCATTAAACTTCTAATTGATCCAAAACCTGACCTAAGGGGGTGACCATAGGTTGTCACCATAATATGACACCATTTATCCTGACCATCAGTTGTCATTAAGATAATTCCATAGGGTTGTTGCAATGGTACCATCATCGGGTCATGGGTTTATATAAAAAATCATCTTTAAACCCTAAAATTGACCATTGGTTGATAGGTGCTTAGTACCATAGGTTGTCAAACCAACCTGATCCAAGTCATATTATAACTTAGGAATAACATAAACATGATCACATGTTCATCTAGAACTGAAATCATAATAGGGAACATTATAAAAATCGAAATCCAAGTCAAGCATAGCTTTTTAGTGCATGAATCATCATTTTCAAGCAAGAACATGAGGTAACAAGCTTATACTAAGCAATAAACGTGGAGCAAGTCATAAAACTTGCCTCTAATGAGAAGATGAAACCCCACACAGAAGAAAAATCGAGTATTTAGGGTAGAAAATCCAAGCATAAGATATGAACTCATCCTTCTAGCACCTTTCTTCATCAAATGAGTAAACCCTAACCATAAGGAGCAAGAAAGGTAGGGTTTTAGATCTTTAGAGCAATTTCTGCCATCAAACAACAAGGTTATAACCTTGAGAAAGGTAGGAGGAAGGATAAAAAAGAAATAAATGGAGGAAATAAGGGGATTCTTACTCTTTTAGGTCAAGATCACTATAAGGAAGCTTTTTAAACCCTAAAAGGAAGTCAATTGCAACCCTAGATTCTTTTTCCAAGAAGGTCCCCTCTTTCTTCTTCCTTGGATAGGAAATTTGTAAAATCACAGAGATAGGACGAGGTTTGTATAAGGAGGGAAGTGGTGGAGAGAAAATGGCTCATTTTGGTTCTTAGGGATAAGTATATGAAACTTTAAGATAAAGAAAAAGAAAAAGTTGAAGTTCTAGTATCTTTCCAAGTGTCCATCGCCTTAAACTATTAAGAATATACAAGCACACATACAAGAAAATCCCCCACTGTCCATAGAGACATGATTATCCCTCGTTTCATGAATTTCCAAGTAAAACAAATAATTCATTAGTTGATAGCTACTAAAGGTAGCTCATCCATAAAGGGGTAAACCCTAAAATACCCTTGGAGAAAATACCTTCAAACCAAGATTTAAATAGGCGCCCCATGGATAAAAAAGATCAAGAATGATGAGAGAATATCCAAGTAACATAATGCAAGTGATAAATTGCAAATAAAACCTATCAATTGGGTAAATTTCATAAAAGTCCAAAATGTGCATAAATTGCATCACTTGCTCAAATAATGTCCAAATTGGACCAAATTTGAAACTTAAGCTTGTTTTATGATTTCAAAGCATATCACAAGTTTATATTAGGGTTATAAGAATTCAATTATGATAAGTAAGCTTATTCAACTCATTAAGTAAGTTTAGGGACCTTACAACTATAATCCCCTAATAGGGATTTCGCCCCTGAAATCCAAGGTAAACAAAGATGGGTACTTCTTTTTCTCCTCATCCTATTAACTTTACATAGTTACTTGAATATCATGGTGATGTCACATCATTCATACATATATCATCTTGGGTCAGCACAAAAAACCCCACCTAAGAAGACATTCTCAATATGGAATGTAGAAACTTGTTGTGTCATCTGTACAACTCTAGTAGTAATGTTCAACTTTAAATTCTAGCTATCATCCTAAAATTATATCTATTATATCAACACATTACTCAAAAGTCATACTTGATAGCTTTTTACCAATCATGTCATGTGTCCCATACCATTCCTTGAAGCATAATAAAAAGGTGATGTATCCATCCTTTTTTTTCTAGATACACTAACATTGGAACACTTGTCAGTTCTTTTTAAGCATCAAAAGAAATGCTGACTTTGGCACTGTCATTCCATACAAGGAAACATCATTCCTAGTCAACCTTGTTAGGGGTGAAACAACAACACTATCTTCACCTTGCTAGGATTTACACAACCTACTTAGAAGACATATCATGATCCCATAAAGACATTTAATCAACCCCATATCATTCTTGTTCAACTTGTCTCATAGATATTGCTGCTTCAGCAGCCCTCAGGTTTATAAAGAAATATTGATCATATTTTTGACCATATTTGCAATACTTTGACATGTCATCATTTAAAGCTTGATATAACTTGTATGACATGACTGGAACACTCTCTTCCTCTTATTCATAAATTCTCTTTGTATATTGGTTAGTCTAAAGGACATAACTCTAAACTCATCATGGTCATGTGAATTATGTCATCCAATCTAACTCTTATGCATTGATATTTGATCATAGGTTTATCTTAAAGGAACACGGTATCACATATCTTGCCCAGCTATCACTAAATCGTACATAACATTATAGAATCACTTTTTTTTCCTTCCAAACAACATTTAGAGAGTCATCATCAACTCTCTGTCTCTCTCTCTCAGGGAGAGTAATACTTGGAATGTTCATTTAATAAACATCTCCAACCTTCACATACTTCCCATATGGTTGATACATCTTGGATACTAGGATTAATTACCTTGGTATCCACCTCATGTGCTATAAGGAACTCACATCCTTATATCATTTACTTTTACCAACATAATAAAATTCAAAACATATAAGAGGAGTCTCCCAAATTATTGGAAGGATCAAATGCAAACTCATCACAAACTTTATGATCTTAGAACCATAGTCCAAGCAACCTTATGCTATAATAAGCTATCCACCCTCATGTTTGCAGTGAATCCACACGTACCAAGTGGCAATGATCCACTTAAAAGTTGTACCCTATAAAGAAAAGACACAAAGGGAAACACACTTCCTATACCATAGTAGTATTTTTCAAGGGTCACTAGTAGAAAGGTAACCAATTCTATTTTCATTATGCAGGTTACAACTTCTTATGTATCATTTTACCTTTTTCATTTCAGTTCCTTGCAATTAGCATAGGAATCATCATGATTAACATTTTCATTACTCCTTCCTTGATGACTATTTATCACACTTGGGTATGTTCTCTTATTTCATTATATTTTTCAACCATTTATCAATAGATAAATACTCATATTCCACATTTTCTTCATTAAACATGGATCATCTCCCTTAATTTCTTTCACATGCCATGCTGATTTTACATTAAAAAATTCTTACACACATAGGTTGGTCTGAGATTAACTCAGATTCCACCTTATTCCTTTGTCATTGTTCCATTAATATTCTCATTTTGTACTTATTATATGAGTTCTTTCCATCTTATGTACATTTCATATCTTGATTCACTATATAAGCATAGACTTATCTGTCTTTTACTTTATTATCTTCTTGAATCACATCTTCAATAACTTCTCTTTTTTTAATTTGTATTCAGATTTAGATTTCATGGTGTTGTATATTTCTCTTATAGTTACCAAACATTCAAGTTTTGATAGATTATGATGCAATTCTCATCTTCTTTAAGGTAGGATTGAGATATTTATACCATGATTTCTTATTAATTATGCTCTTTAGAATGTCTCAAAATGACTACTTGATCAGAGTAATCAGAAAGATAACAATCTAAGAGTTCCATACTTACCTTTCTTCAATAATTGAATACCTGGCCATGGCACCCAAAGACTGAGATTAGGAAGTATGAACCATATTTTTATGTCATATTCCTAATTTTGACATCATCCTAGTCCTAAGTCCTAGTGTCCCTATAGACTCAGTGAACCTAAAGCTCTGATACTAACTTGTGATAACCCGTTACACTAAACTAGATTACTCAAAACATAAAACACAATCAATCACTAATTAACCACATACCCAAAAATATGGGTAAATTAAAACCGATTTCAACATCAACACCCGCTCAAAAACATTTGCATAAGAGCCCAATATCTTTCTTGTATCCATACTATGCCAAGAATTTGATACAAATTGTTCTATCATCTTAGCTACAACATATCTACATAGGAGAACAATATTTGTATATGCCACACAACAAATATTAACAAGCTAACAAAATTTCTATTCATTTGAAACACCATATACAAACTTTTCCTACCCGGATCTGAGAGTACAAGGATGACTCTAGGACACACTGAACATCTAATCAACTTTCTCAAAAATTCATTACTATAGATTCTCTTTCCTGTCACATGTTTGTTTTCTTCACTTCTGATTACCTAAAAAGATGTGGCAAACCACAAGGGTGAGACCCATGTCCCAGTAAGAGATATAACCTCCAACAATGCTTATTGATTACATCATTTTAAATAGTAGATAACTAAGCAGTTGGAGTATTTAATAATAAATTGAACTTATTGAACAGTTCAAATATACTAAACAGATTAAGCAAATCATCTTAGCAACAAGTATGATCATCAATGCATATATAGATAATAAATAAATCCATTTCGTTGGATAGATATCTACTCAAATATCATCAAATTACATTCAATAAAAATCATTATCATTAATATGACTATCATCATATTCTTTGCTAGTAGTGCAAGAAATCTAGTAGCATAAGCATCCCTGACATCATGAATATGTTTAGTAACATAACATGTCTATTAATATTGGCATCTCAAATAAAGGGAACAGTTCTATATCATAAGTAGAATTGACATCATAACACAATGAACTACATAGGCATGATTAGTAGTTTAAGCATTTCTAATTACATAGGCATGGCTAGCAATATTAAACATAGCTAGCAGAAGCATCTTAACCATCAATGTCGGTATATTTGACAACATAAGCATGTTTACAACATGAGCATAACTACATCATAAGCATATCTATTATCTCTTATAGTACTATACATGATCTCAGTGAAAAGAAAGAAAAATAAGGGTTATCATCCAATATGAAGCATTGTGTATAACCCTAAACAGATATACTACACAGTTGTCTTACATCTTTTATTATGCCATGAGGAAATTGATGATACCACTCAAAATCCAACTGACCACTGCTAAGTCAAAATCAGTGCCATATAAGATCTAGGAAGAGTCGGACTCCTAAGATCTTCTCTGCCCCCAGTCAGTATGGGTCTGCCACAGTGACACATAAGTTCAAGTTGCTAATAGCCTAGTCCGTCCTTGGTATAGGTCACGACACTAGTGAAAGGAGGTGGGTATGCATACCCTACCATCCGAGGTACAACCACAATTGTCCTCCAATCTCGTCACATATATAATCATCAAGACATGACCGTAGCCATTCTCAAACTGAGGTCTAGGTATGACCGCAGTCATCCTCCCTAAACACTTGAATTTAGGATGACAAACACCCCTTATACTCATTAGTATGCACTCCTGATCAGCCTCAAATTGCGCATGCAGAAAGGAAGGCGGACTCAGAAGGAATCAAACTTTTAAATTTATAAGGTGAAACCCTCAAGGACCCATGTAACTTTATTAGGGGGTTGAAGTAGATATATGAGGTCGAATACAGGGACGTGGTAACATTTAAGATGCTTGAGATTTTGTTCTCGAGTCAGATAAGCCAAGACAATAGTCGATAAAAGTAAGGAGCTAGAACTAGTGTAGTGGGTTGTCACGAATAAAAACAAAACAAAACAAAGTTCATGAGATTCTACTAATCAGAGAGAAGGAGTTCCCGGCTATGTAACCACAAGTTGGGCAGTCTATGCACCCGTTCTCGGGCATAGACAACCCTCAAACACCCCAGCAAGCAATCTTCATCCAAACATAGTTTGCACTGTGATATCTATTCCTGTGGGGTCGTACCACTCGCTCTCGCGTAGTGTGACTAAGACCCATCAATGATATGAAACATCTCTCAAGAATGAAAAACCAACATCCTAGAATATTCTAGATACCCTCTCAGGTCTAGAATATTCTGAGATGTTAGGAACATATGACCTTGAACCGTCCTCCTTTCAAATTTTGATCCAAACTATCTTCTCTTGTCTATTTCTACAACGAATCTCTCGATATAGGCAGAAGTAGCAGTTCAAGAAAGAAAATGATCAACCAAACCAGCAATCATAACCAAAAAGGGGAGATAGAACATAAAACTTGCTAGATTCGAGTTAAAACTACTTGCTTAAGGTAAAAGTACACAAATGTGCCCAAAGCGGGCTACATAGCCAAGAAGGAGCTCAACTAGCAATGGACAAGCATAGTTGGCACCAAACAAAGATGGAAGAACATCATTTGTACAGAAATAAAGAAGAACAGTAGAAGAAAGGAGAAGAAGAAGAGAATTAGCCCGTAGAGGAGAGGTGGCACTCACTCTAGCTCTCCTCTCCTCTACGGGCTAATTCTCTTCTTCTTCTCCTTTCTTCTACTGTTCTCTTTTATTTATATACAAATGATATTCTTCCATCTTTGTTTGGTGCCAAGTATGCTTGTCCATTGCTAGTTGAGCTCCTTCTTGACACCGCCATAAGGGATGTGGCATCTGTTCTCCTGAATAGAATCACGTGAGGAAGTCGACCGTTGCAAGGATGTAAACCATTATACTGACCGTCGATGCTGGTCTTCTGTATATGAATCTCTGTGCAAAATTGTAGGGCTCTTCTGATGTCCCGTCGAAGTCTGGAGCTCAGCGTCGTGGCACGCTGTCCACATTCTCTCACTGGAGGCTTCCTGGACTGACTCACCACTATAGGTATCCATAGGAGTGTCAAATGAGTAGCGGTAGTGTGAACCAGTCTCTTGTGACTTGAACCCTGGAGTATAAAGTATAACGTCATCTTCATATATCATTCACGGTCCCAGTGGCATGGTGTGGGTATGGGCTCCCATAATCTGATGGTGACGCGAAGCTTCCTTCCCCTTTCTTTCTCGTTATCATCTTTTTAAGATTTTTGAAGCTATTTTTCATTGTGTCCATGGTGTTGCTTCTTCTGATGCAAATCTGGTTGGCTTGACTATGGTGAAGGCTGGTGTTGCTACCCCAAGATATACTAGGCTTGCCCACAGTCTGGACCGTGACCTCAGTAAAGACCGCGGTCGAGGTAGAGAAGGCTGCAAGCTGTGTGACTGGCCTTGGCACCGCGATGATACGATCACGATCAAAGAGATCGCGACCGTGCAACAGGATTGGATACCATGACCTGGGTAGGTTGGTCACCGCGACCGTGGTGTACAAGGTGACTATGATCTATGGGATCGTGACCGTGGCCTAGGGGATGCGATCAAGGTTACATGGCTTGGTGTGGCCTGAAGGGTGTAGTTGGCAGAGTTGTTGGGCGACTGCTTAAAGACCGTGATCGCGGTCTAGCGGTGGTTGTTGCTGCTGCTGTCGATGCACTTGCTCCTTCCCTATTAGCCTATGATGGAGACAAGGGTAATTAGGAGAAATGGGTAGGGAGCAGTGCGACGGTGGAGGGAACTCCGTGGTTAGGTGAGGAGGCGATACCTCATTCCAGGGGTATTTATAGGTCGGGCGCGCAGCCCCGGCCTCACCCCAAATCGCACGAGGTCACGGATAGAGCGGAGAAAAAACTAGAAAAGGCATTGGAGACCCGATCAAAAGGGACAAAAACTCATTTAAAAGAGCAACAATCGGTCAAAAAGGCAGAGACAACCTGACATGCCGGCTAGTCAGGCTGAAAAAACATTCTCGTGCCTTTGTGACCGTGCTTGCGGTCTGGCGTAGGCTTACCCGCGATCACGGTTCCTGCCTTCATACTACGGTCGTGGTGTAGCTAGCAGACCAGGGTCGCGGTGTAGGTAGCATACAGCAGTCCTCAAATCGTGCATCTGGAAGGGGAGGCAGAATCAGAAGGAATTGAACTTTTAAATTTATAACCTGAAACCTTCAAGGACCCCCGCAACTTTATTATAGGGTCGAAGTAGATATACGGGGTTGAACATAGCGACGTGGTGACGTTTAGGACGTTTGAGATTTCATTTTTGAGTCAGATAAGACAAGACGATAGTTGATAAAAGTAAGGAACTAGAACTAGTCTAGCGGGTTGTCACAAATTAAAACAAAACAAAAAAAAAGAAAACAAAACAGAGTCTGTGAGATTCTACTAATCAGAGAGAAAGAGTTCCCGGCTATGTAACCGCAAGTTGGGCAGTCTATGCACCTGTTCTCGAGCATAGACAACCCTCAAACACCCTAGCAAGCAATCTTCATCCAAACATATTTCACATTGTGGTATCTGTTCCTATGGGGTCCTCCCACTCACTCTCGCATAGTGTGACTAAGACCCATCAATGATATGAAACCTCTCTCGAGGATGACAAACCAACATCCTAGAATATTCTAAATACCCTCACAGGTCTAGAATGTTTTGGGATGTTAGGAACATATGACCTTGAACCGTCCTCCTTTCAGGTTCTGATCCAAACTATCTTCTCTTATCTATTTCTACAATGAATCTCTCGATATAGGCAGAAGTAGCAGTTCAAGCAAGAAAGAGATCAACCAAACCAGTAATCATAACCAGAAAGATGATATTGAACATAAAACGTGCTACATATGAGTTAAAACTATTTGCTTAAGGTAAAAGTACATAAACGTGCCCAAAGCGGGATACATAGCCAAGAAGGAGCTCAACTAGCCATGGACAAGCATAGCTGGCACCGAACAAAGATGAAAAAACATCATTTGTACATAAACAAAGGAGAACAGTAGAAGAAAGGAGAAGGAGAAGAGAATTAGCCCATACAGGAGAGGTGGCTCTCACTCCCTATCCTTTGTATAGGTTGGATCTCATCTTTTCGGTTGTCCTCCTTGATCTTCTGGACTCCTTGGCCTCCTTTCTCTCTAGATCCACCCCGAACAACATCTCGGTTAGTGGATGGGGTGGTGAAAGATGATGGTGTGGGCATTCTCCTTCTCTAGAAGAAGATGGATCTGCAGTCTTCTCTCTCCTCAACTTCTGCCTTTGGTGATCCAAGACCAAAGGTGGAAGATGGTAGAGGATGGAAGCACGCTGAAGAGACGGGCATAGAATAAGTACTTCAGCCTTCTCAGACCTCTAGACTCTCCAACGGGGCTCTGGGAACCTCACCAGGTCAGAACCACAAGGTGGGAAAACTCCCTAGATCTGAACCCTTCTTTAGGTGGAGAGGGGCGGGTATTTATAGGCGGGGCCATAGCAATTCTGATCCAGGTCGCGGCCTTAATCACCATGATGGTGGTGATGATCGTGGGTCGCGGTCCTTACTCGGTCGTGATCTATGGTCGAGGTACCTTCCACGGTCGTAGTTTGAGGTCGTGGATTCACGATGGCCGAGGCTCAATCCGCGGTCGAGGTGCAGTCCTAGATCGCGGTCAGCTCTGGAATTGCGGCAGAGGCTTGGGTCATAGTCGAGGTGGGTTCCAAGACTGTGGTCTTGGTGATTGTAGATACCACCGTCACAGTTGAGGTGAGTTTGGATACCGTGATCACGGTCGTGGTGTATCATGTGGTCGCGGTCGCGGTGAAGGCCTAGCTACTGCAAAAACCCATGTGTTGGGGAGAATTCTTTGGAGAATAGATGTCTTCTCTTGTTCAGTGCCTGCAAGTCCCAAAATTGGCTAGTCTGAGCATCTTTATCTATGAAAATATATAAATTACTAAAAGATCAGGAACATGGGATATTTTGGGCATATCAAGTCTAGAATGACACAAAACCGTAGATAAGTGCTTATCATAGATACATAAATTTGGGTGTTATCAACCACCCCAAGCTTAAACCTTTGTTTGTCCTCAAGTAAGAATGTGCTCAAAGAACAAAAAGATAATGCCCAAATTAAACTTGGCAATGAATGTTAAGGTCATCGATTCTCTTGACCAATGTTGTTTCAAAGAAAAACCCCACCAATTGAGCACAATCCTGTCAAAGTAAGATCAAAGAGTATCCAGGAAAGATTAAGCTAGTCCACTGTAACCTGTCGATACTCATGAGGGTTTAAATCATAATTATACAACATAAAAGCATTGTCACATAGATGATCACTCGGGTGATGAGCTATGAGCCATTGTCATGTATCCATGTAGACCAATTAGGGGCAACACTCCTCTCACTTATTTAGGTCCTAGGAGGCAACAAAACAGAGAGACTCTAATGACTTCTGAGGATCCCGATCTACGTCACGCTGGTCCATGTAACGAGCAACAGTCCCTACAGTCTGAGCTAGTTGGCCCAGAGTAGTGAGATGAACTCCTCATATTGTGCTCGAACCAGCCCTGCTACTGGGATGATCTCATAGGTCTCTTAGGGGTTCCTAGTGACATTCTAATGAGCTTTTAGAGAGATACTACCATGCACGACATACCCGCGTTCATGAGCACATTCATACATCGGTTGGGCACCATCCTCAACTCTCTTGAAAGAGAAAAACAAGCGCTCATTTATTCACACTAAGGCTTTTATTCTCTGCATTCTAATTTATAGGATAAGGTGAGAACTCTTTTGGTGTTTCTAGGATTTTGTGGGCGGCCAAGCCTCTTTTGTAAATTTTTTATATTTCATCTTTTTGACTCAATCTAAGGTGAGAGGGCGCACATCCCATCAAGGAAAAACACTTCAGTTTGATTATAGATCAAAACTTATCATTATCCACTTGAGACCTATGTGAAAAGATTATGATTCAAGGATCCTTATAATAGAGGCAAACTTGTGAAATCGCAGCTAGGAGTCTTTGATCATGCTTTAGCTCTTTCTGATGGTCATATACCTTGGGTTTGTCATTCACAACATAGATCAAGGGAATAAATATTTAAGCTATGAAAAGGCACATAACCTTAGATTCATTACCAAACTTAAGGAAAGAGTCAATGAGAAAGTCAAGAAAAAGATCAATCAGTTTAAGATGAAAAACTTTAGGCATAAAGGTAAGCATTTAGCTATAAGGTTTGGATTGCATAGTATTAATTGCAAAGCTACAAATTATGAAACAAAGTCTTACTCAGCTGAATTTTTTAAAATTTATGCTAAATTTTACGCTAGATGCAAGGGACATAGAAGAATAATGAATGCATGCTATGAAAGAAATAAAAGGGAAAGGTGGAAGATACACCCTGACTACCACCCCGAGCTTAAAAAAAAGTTGTCATCCCCGAGAAAATCTCAGGCCTTTGATGGTAAGGAACGCAGCTGCTATTGGTAGTCATTGTTTAAATATTGATCTAGATTGCCTAAACCGCTTGATGTGTTCTCATAGTTCTGGTTTAGATCTTTCTGAAAATGAAATGACTGCTCGAAGTCTTGGGTCAGATGATAGTAGGGCCTGAGGGGTTGCTGGAATGGTTGCTAATAATTCGGTTGAGGCGGTGGAGGAAAGGCTATGTCGAATCTCTATCTGAGGTACTGCACATCCTGCTCCAATGTATCAAACTGTCTGCCTGAGTCAGCTCTGAAGTCTGTCATTAACTCGTAGAAGCTCCCCATGTTAGGATTTGGCACGAAATTCCCTTATTGAGGGGGTTGCTGGTAATCTGCGGTAGGCATCTCTGTGTAGGGTCCTCCCTGATACGGTATGTCATGGAAGGTTGCCCCCATTTGCTGTCCACCCTCTTGAGCTTCTGGCACTGGTAGTGTTGAAGTAGAATCTCCTGCAGCTCTACCTGTATGGTGAACATTGCCATGGGGATCCAATAGAGAGACGTCCATGAATGTTGTTCGGCAAGCGAACTCTGCATTAGCAGGCAATAGTATTATCTGCTTGTAGTGACCGAAGATATATAGATAGCATGTGTTGCACTGCTTGATCACACCTGATCGAATCAAGTGGTCTAAGTCTAACTTGGACCACTTGGCTATTTCCTACATAAGTGGCAACTGTTCATCTCCAATTCCAAGATGGTGTACCATAAGAGTGACAATTCATCGACATGAATTATACTTGCTTCTTGAAAGAGTTGTGGATGTGGCGGATAATGAAATTCCCTACATTCAATTTCTTTGCTACTACTGCACACCACAAAATGTAGAGGTCAGTTGCACTGAGCGCTCCTTGACTATCTTGCTTTTCCAAGACATAGTTCGTAATCACTCGATGTAGATAGTGAATTGTCAGGTTGTGGATGTATGAAGCTTTGGAACCCTTAGCCATGTATTTATCTTCCCCTGTAAGCATTTTCCATGCTTGGACAACATTAAAATTGTAGTCCCATGTCTCCAACCGGCCTCTAGACATCTCAGCATAGTCTTCAATAGAGCGTGACAACCGACTATTGAGTTGATCCATAGTAACTTTGTGGGGCTGGTTGAGGAGGTGGAAATGCAAGGCAGTGTGTTGGTGGCCCTTAGATGTATCTAGAGTAGCATAAACTCACAAGTGAGTCTATGGTAGGTGTTGTATTGTGTATACATGAGGACATTCAATCCAACGAGTGCAAGATATCTGTCGACCTTCTCTCAGATCCCGAGTTTAAGGAGTGTTCCAGGATCAGCATATCTCGGTCCCACTAGTCTGCGCTTGTCTCTTATGAGAGTATCAAAGTGTTGCTTTTGCTTCACATTCTTGAATAATGGAGAGGGGAGTGAGATTTGGTTGACACCGCCATAAGTGACGCGACATATGTTCTCCTGAATAGAATCATATGAGCAAGTCGACCGTCGCAAGGATGTAAACCATTCTACTGACCGTTGATGCTGGTCTCCTGTAGATGAAGCATTGTTCAAAACTTATGGGCTCTCCTGATGTCCCGTCTAAGTCTGGAGCTTAGCATCATGGTGTGTTGTCCATGTTCTCTCACTGGAGGCTTCCTAGACTGACTCACCACTGTAGGTATCCATAGGAGTGTCAGATAAGTAGCGATAGTGTGAACCGGACTCTTGTGACCTGAACCCTGGAGTATAAAGCATAACCTCATCTTCATATATCAGATTCGTGGTCCAAGTGGTGTGGTGTGGGTATGGGCTCCCATAATCTGATGGTGACGCGGAGCTTTCTTCCCCTTTCTTGCTTGTTATCATCTTTTTAAGCTTTTTGAAGCTATTTTTCATTACGTCCATGGTGTTGCTTCTTCTGATGCAGATCTGGTTGGCTTGACTGTGGTGAAGGCTGGTGTTACTACCCCAAGATACACCAAGCTTGCCCGCAGTCTGGACCGTGACCTCAGTAAAGACTGTGATCACGACAGAGAAGACTGCAAGCTGTGTGACTGGCCTTGGCACTGCGACGGTTCGATCACGATCAAGGAAATCATGACCGTGCAATAGGATTGGATACCATGACCTGGGTAGGTTGGTTGTCGCGATCGTGGTGTACAAGGTGACCGCGATCTATGGGATCACGGTCGTGGCCTAGGGGACGCGATTGAGGTCACATGGCTTGGTGTGGCCTGAAGTGTGTAGTTGGTGGAGTTGTTGGGCGACTGCTTAAAGACCGCGGTCTAGCGGCGGTTGCTGTTGCTACTTCTGATGTGCTCGTTCCTTCCCTATTAGCCTATGATGGAGACAAGGGGACGAAGGAAAAATGGGTAGGGAGTAGCGCGATGGTGGAGGGAACTTCGTGGTTAGGCTAGGAGGTGATACCTCGACCCACGGGTTTTATAGGCCAGGCGTGCAGCCCCACCCTCACACCAAATCACGCGAGGTCGCGGATAGAGCAGTGGATAAACTAGAAAAGGCATCGAAGACCCGATCAAAAGGGACAAAAAACTTGGTCAAAAGAGAAACAGTCGGGCAAAAAGGTGGAGACAACCTGACATGCCGGTCAGTCAGGCTGAGAAAACATTCTCGTGCCTTTGTGACCGCACTTGCAGTCTGGCCTTCAGACTACGGTCTCGGTCTGGCGTAGGCTTACCCACAGTCGTGGTTCTTGACTTCAGACTGCGATCGTGGTGTAGCTAGTAGACTGCGGTCGCGGTGTAGCTAGCAGATAGTGGTCCTCGAATCGCGCATTCGGAAGGGGAGGCGGACTCAGAAGGAATCAAACTTTTAAATTTATAACTTGAAACCTTCAAGGACCCCCATAACTATATTACTGGGTCGAAGTAGATATACGGGGTTGAACATAGGGATGTGGTGACATTTAGGATGCTTGATATTTCATTTTTGAGTCAGATAAGACAAGACAATAGTCGATAAAAGTAAGGAACTAGAACTGGTCTAGTGAGTTATCACGAACTAAAACAAAACAAAGAAAACAAAACAAAACAGAGTCTGTGAGATTCTACTAATCAGAGAGAAATAGTTCCCGTCTATGTAACCGCAAGTTGGGCAGTCTATGCACCTATTCTCGGGCATAGACAACCCTTGAACACCCCAACAAGCAATCTTCATCCAAACATAGTTTGCACCATGGTATCTGTTCCTGTGGGGTCGTCCGACTCACTCTCGCACAGTGTGACTAAGACCCATCAATGATATGAAACCTCTCTCGAGGATGACAAACCAACATCCTAGAATATTCTAAATACCCCCTCAGGTCTAGAATATTTTGGGATGTTAGGAACAGATGACCTTGAACTGTCCTCCTTTTAGGTTCTGATCCAAACTATCTTCTCTTGTATATTTCTACAATGAATCTCTCGATATAGGCAGAAGTAGCAGTTCAAGAAAGAAAGAGATCAACCAAACCATCAATCTTAACAGGAAAGAGGATATTGAACATAAAACATGCTAGATCTGAGTTAAAACTACTTGCTTAAGGTAAAAGTACATAAACATGCCCAAAGCGGGCTACACAGACAAGAAGGAGCTCAAATAGCCATGGACAAGCATAGTTGGCGCCGAACAAAGATGGAAAAACATCATTTGTACATAAACAAAGGAGAATAATAGAAAAAAGGAGAAGAAGAAGAGAATTATCCCGTACAGGAGAGGTGGCTCTCGCTCCCTATCCTCTGTATAGGTTGGATCTCATCTTTTGGGTTGTCCTCCTTGATCTTCTGGACTCCTTGGCCTCCTTTCTCTTTAGATCTTCCCCGAACAACAGCTTGGTTGGTGGATGGGGTGGTGAAAGATGATGGTGTGGGTGTTCTCCTTCTCTAGAAGAAGATAGATCCTCAGCCTTCTCTCTCCTCAACTTCTGCCTTTGGAGATCCAAGACTAAAGGTGGAAGATGGTGGAGGATGGAAGCATTCTGAAGGGACGGGCATAGAACAAGTACTTTGGCCTTCTCGGACCTCTAGACTCTCCAACGGGGCTCTGGGAACCTCACCAGGTCAGAACCACAAGGTGGGAAAACTCCCCAGATCTGAACCCTTCTTTAGGTGGAGAGGGGTGGGTATTTATAGGCGGGGCCATTGCAGTTCTGATCCAGGTCGCGGCCTTAATCACCACGATGGTGGTGATGACCGTGGGTCGCGGTCCTTACTCGGTCGCGATCTATGGTCGAGGTACCTTCCATGGTCGCAGTTTGAGGTCATGGATTCACGATGTCCGAGGCTCAATCCGCGGTCGAGGTGTAGTCCTAGATCGCGGTCAGCTCTGGAATTGCGGCAGAGGCTTGGGTCATAGTCGAGGTGGGTTCCTAGACTGCGGTATTGGTGACTGTAGATACCACAGTCACAGTTGAGGTGAGTGTGGATACCATGATCACGGTCGTGGTGTATCCTATGGTCGTGGTCGCGGTGAAGGGCTAGCTACTACAAAAACCCATGTGTTGGGGAGAATTCTTTGGAGAATAGATGTCTTCTCTTGTTCGGTGCCTGCAAGTCCCAAAATTGGCTAGTCTGAGCATCTTTATCTATGAAAATATATAAATTACTAAAAGATCAGGAACATGGGATATTTTGGGCATATTAAGTCTATAATGACACAAAACCATAGATAAGTGCTTATCATAGATACATAAAGTTGGGTGTTATCAACCACCCCAAGCTTAAACCTTTGTTTGTCCTCAAGTAAGAATGTGCTCAAAGAACAAAAAGATAACGCCCAAATTAAACTTGGCAATGAATGTTAAGGTCATCAATTCTCTTGACCGATGTTGTTTCAAAGAAAAACCCCACCAATTGAGCACAATCCTGTCAAAGTAAGATCAAAGAGTATCTAGGAAAGATTAAGCTAGTCCACTGTAACCTGTCGATACTCATGAGGGTTTAAATCATAATTATACAACATACAAGCATTGTCACATAGATGATCACTCGGGTGATGAGCTATGAGCCATTGTCATGTATCCATGTAGACCAATTAGGGGCAACACTCCTCTCACTTATTTAGGTCCTAGGAGGCAACAAAACATAGAGACTCTAATGACTTCTGAGGATCCCGATCTACGTCACGCTGGTCCATGTAACGAGCAACAGTCCCTGTAGTCTGAGCCAGTTGGCCCAGAGTAGTGAGATGAACTCCTCATATTGTGCTCCAACCAGCCCTGCTACTGGGATGATCTCATAGGTCTCTTAGGGGTTCCTAGTGACATTCTAATGAGCTTTTGGAGAGATACTACCATGCACGACATACCCGCGTTCATGAGCACATTCATACGTCGGTTGGGCACCATCCTCAACTCTCTTGAAAGAGAAAAACAAGCGCTCATGTATTCACACTAAGTCTTTTATTCTCTGCATTCTAATTTATAGGATTGGGTGAGAACTCTTTTGGTGTTTCTAGGATTTTGTGGGCGGCCAAGCCTCTTTTGTAAATTTTTTATATTTCATCTTTTTGACTCAATCTAAGGTGAGAGGGAGCACATCCCATCAAGGAAAAACACTTCAATTTGATTATAGCTCAAAACTCATAATTATCCGCTAGAGACCTATGTGAAAAGATTATAATTCAAGGATCCTTATAATAGAGGCAAACTTGTGAAATCGCAGCTAGGAGTCTTTGATCATGCTTTAGCTCTTTCTGATGGTCATATACCTTGGGTTTGTCATTCACAACATAGATCAAGGGGATAAAGATTTAAGCTAAGAAAAAGGCACATAACCTTAGATTCATTACCAAACTTAAGGAAAGAGTCAATGAGAAAGTCAAGCAAAAGATCAATCAGTTTAAGATGAAAAACTTTAGGCATAAAGATAATCATTTAGCTATAAGATTTGGATTGCATAGTATTAATTGCAAAGCTACAAATTATGAAACAAAGTCTTACTCAGCTGAAATTTTTAAAATTTATGCTAAATTTTACGCTAGATGCAAGGGACATAGAAGAATAATGAATGCATGCTATGAAAGAAATAAAAGGGAAAGGTGGAAGATACACCCTGACTACCACCCCAAGCTTAAAAAAAAGTTGTCATCCCCGAGAAAATCTCATGCCTTTGATGGTAAGGAACGCAGCTGCTATTGGTAGTCATTGTTTAAATATTGATCTAGATTGCCTAAACCGCTTGATGTGTTCTCATAGTTCTGGTTTAGATCTTTCTGAAAATGAAATGAGTACTCGAAGTCTTGGGTCAGATGATAGTAGGGCCTAAGGGGTTGCTGGAATGGTTGCTAATAATTCGGTTGACGCTGTGGAGGAAAGGCTATGTCGAATCTCTATCTGAGGTACTGCACATCCTGCTCCAATGTATCAAACTGTCTACCTGAGTCAGCTCTGAAGTCTGTCATTAACTCGTAGAAGCTCCCCATCTTAGGATTTGGCACGAAATTCCCTTATTGAGGGGGTTGCTGGTAATCTGCAGTAGGCATCTCTGTGTAGGGTCCTCCCTGATACGGAATGTCATGGAAGGTTGCCCCCATATGCTGTGCACCCTCTTGAGCTTCTAGCACTGGTAGTGTTGAAGTAGAATCTCCTGTAGCTCTACCTGTATGGTGAACATTACCATGGGCATCCAATAGAGAGACGTCCATGAATGTTGTTCGGAAAGCGAACTCTGCATTAGTAGGAATTAGTATTATGTGCTTGTAGTGACCGAAGATATATAGATAGCCTGTGTTGCACTGCTTGATCACACCTGAGCGAATCAAGTGGTCTAAGTCTAACTTGGACCACTTGGCTATTTCCTGCATAAGTGGCAACTTTTCATCTCCAATTCCAAGATGGTGCACCATAAGAGTGACAATTCATCGGCATGAATTGTACTTGCTTCTTGAAAGAGTTGTGGATGTGGCAGATAATGAAGTTCCCTACATTCACTTTCTTTCCTACTACTTCACACCACAAAATGTAGAGGTCAGTTGCACTGAGCGCTCCTTGAATATCTTGCTTTTCCAAGACATAGTTTGTAATCACTCGATGTAGATAGCGAATTGTCGGGTTGTGGATGTGTGAAGATTTGGCGCCCTTAGCCATGTATTTTTCTTCCCCTGTAAGCATTTTCCATGCTTGGACAACATTAAAATTGTAGTCCCATGTCTCCAACCGGCTTCTAGACATATCAGCATAGTCTTCAATAGAGCGTGACAACCGGCTATTGAGTTGATCCATAGTAACTTTGTGGGGCTGGTTGAGGAGGTGAAAATGCAAGGCAGTGTGTTGGTGGTCCTTAGATGTCTCTAGAGTAGCATAAACTCACAAGTGAGTCTATGGTAGGTGTTTTATTATGCATACATGAGGACATTTAATCCAACGAGTGCAAGATATCTGTCGACCTGCTCTCGGATCCTGAGTTTAAGGAGTGTTCCAGGATCAGCATATCTCGGTCCCACTAGTCTACGCTTGTCTCTTATTAGAGTATCAAAGTGTTGCTTTTTCTTCACATTCTTGAATAACGGAGAGGGGAGTGAGATTTGGTTGACACCGCCATAAGTGATGTGGCATATGTTCTCCTGAATAGAATCATATGAGGAAGTCTACCGTCGCAAGGATGTAAACCATTATGTTGACTGTTGATGTTGGTCTCCTGTAGATGAAGCTCTATTCAAAACTGATGGGCTGTCCTGATGTCCCATCTAAGTCTGGAGCTTAGCATCATGGTGTGTTGTCCATGTTCTCTCACTGGAGGCTTCCTAGACTGACTCACCACTGCAGGTATCCATAGGAGTGTCAGATAAGTAGCGGTAGTGTGAACCGGACTCTTGTGACCCGAACCCTGGAGTATAAAGCATAACCTCATCTTCATATATCAGATTCGTGGTCCAAGTGGTGTGGTGTGGGTATGGGCTCCCATAATCCGATGGTGACGCGGAGCTTCCTTCCCCTTTCTTTCTTGTTATCATCTTTTTAAGCTTTTTGAAGCTATTTTTCATTACGTCCATGGTGTTGCTTCTTCTGATGCAGATCTGGTTGGCTTGACTGTGGTGAAGGCTGGTGTTACTACCCCAAGATACACCAAGCTTGCCCGCAATCTGGATTGTGACCTCAGTAAAGACTGTGATCACGATAGAGAAGACTGCAAGCTGTGTGACTGGCCTTGGCACTGCGACGGTTCGATCACGATCAAGGAGATCGCGACCGTGCAATAGGATTGGATACCATGACCTGGGTAGGTTGGTTGTCGCGATCGTGGTGTACAAGGTGACCGCGATCAATGGGATCATGATCGTGGCCTAGGGGACGCGATTGAGGTCACATGGCTTGGTGTGGCCTGAAGTGTGTAGTTGGTGGAGTTGTTGGGCGACTGCTTAAAGACCGCGGTCTAGCGGCGGTTGTTGTTGCTACTTCCGATGTGCTCGTTCCTTCCCTATTAGCCTATGATGGAGACAAGGGGACGAAGGAAAAATGGGTAGGGAGTAGCGCGATGGTGGAGGGAACTCCGTGGTTAGGCGAGGAGGTGATACCTCGACCCACATGTATTTATAGGCCAGGTGCGCAGCCCCACCCTCACCCCAAATCACGCGAGGTCACGGATAGAGCGGTGGAAAAACCAGAAAAGGTGTCAAAGACTCGATCAAAAGGGACAAAAAACTTGGTCAAAAGAGAAACAGTCGGGCAAAAAGGTGGAGACAACCTAACATGTCGGTCAGTCAGGCTGAGAAAACATTCTTGTGCCTTTGTGACCGCACTTGCAGTCTGGCCTTCAGACTACGGTCGCGGTCCAGCGTAGGCTTACCCACAGTCGCGGTTCTTTCCTTCAGACTGCGGTCGTGGTGTAGCTAGCAGACTGCGGTCGCGGTGTAGCTAGCAGATAGTGGTCCTCGAATCACGCATCCGGAAGGGGAGGCGGACTCAGAAGGAATCAAACTTTTAAATTTATAACCTGAAACCTTCAAGGACCCCCATAACTATATTACGGGGTCGAAGTAGATATACGGGGTTGAACATAGGGATGTGGTGACATTTAGGATGCTTGATATATCATTTTTGAGTCAGATAAGACAAGACGATAGTCGATAAAAGTAAGGAACTAGAACTGGTCTAGCGAGTTATCACGAATTAAAACAAAACAAAGAAAACAAAACAAAACATAGTCTGTGAGATTCTACTAATCAGAGAGAAATAGTTCCCGGCTATGTAACCGCAAGTTGGGCAGTCTATGCACCTATTCTCGGGCATAGACAACCCTCGAACACCCCAACAAGCAATCTTCATCCAAACATAGTTTGCACCGTGGTATCTGTTCCTGTGGGGTCGTCCCACTCACTCTTGCACAGTGTGACTAAGACCCATCAATGATATGAAACCTCTCTCGAGGATGACAAACCAACATCCTAGAATATTCTAAATACCCTCTCAGGTCTAGAATATTTTGGGATGTTAGGAACAGATGACCTTGAACTATCCTCCTTTCAAGTTCTGATCCAAACTATCTTCTCTTGTCTATTTCTACAATGAATCTCTCGATATAGGTAGAAGTAGCAGTTCAAGAAAGAAAGAGATCAACCAAACCATCAATCATAACAGGAAAGAGGATATTGAACATAAAACATGCTAGATCTGAGTTAAAACTACTTGCTTAAGGTAAAAGTACATAAACATGCCCAAAGCGGGCTACACAGACAAGAAGGAGCTCAACTAGCCATGGACAAGCATAGTTGGCGCCGAACAAAGATGGAAAAACATCATTTGTACATAAACAAAGGAGAACAATAGAAGAAAGGAGAAGAATAAGAGAATTATCCCGTACAGGAGAGGTGGCTCTCGCTCCCTATCCTCTGTATAGGTTGGATCTCATCTTTTAGGTTGTCCTCCTTGATCTTCTGGACTCCTTGGCCTCCTTTCTCTCTAGATCTGCCCCGAACAGCAGCTTGGTTGGTGGATGGGGTGGTGAAAGATGATGGTGTGAGTGTTCTCCTTCTCTAGAAGAAGATGGATCCTCAGCCTTCTCTCTCCTCAACTTCTGCCTTTGGAGATCCAAGGCCAAAGGTGGACGATGGTGGAGGATGGAAGCACGGTAAAGAGACAGGCATAGAACGAGTACTTCGGTCTTCTCAGACCTCTAGACTCTCCCATGGGGCTCTGGGAACCTCACCAGCTCAGAACCACAAGGTGGGAAAACTCCCCAGATATGAACCCTTCTTCAGGTACAGTAGGCTGGGTATTTATAGGTGGGGTCGTCGTAGTTTTGATCCAGGTCACAGCCTTAATCACCACAGCGGTGGTGATGACTGTGGGTCATGATCCTTACTCGATCGCGATCTATGGTTGAGGTACCTTCCACGGTCGCGGTTTGAGGTCGTGGATTCAACATGGTCGAGGCTCGATCCGCGGTCGAGGTGTAGTCCTAGATCGCGGTTAGCTCTGGAATTGTGGCAGAGGCTTGGGTCGCGGTCGAGGTGGGTTCCTAGACCGCAGTCTTAGTGACTGTAGATACTGTGGTCGCGATCGAGGCAAGTGTGGATACCGCGATTGTGGTCATGGTGTATCCCGTGGTCATGGTCGCGGTCAAGGCAAGTGTGGATACCACGATCGCGGTCATGGTGTATCACGTAGTCACGGTCGCGGTGAAGGCCTAGGTGCTGTAAAAACCCATGCGTTGGGGAGAATTCTTTGGAGAATAGATGTTTTTTCTTATTCGGTGCCTACAAGTCCCAAAATTGGCTAGTTCGATCATCTTTATCTATGAAAAGATATAAATTACTAAAAGATTAGGAACATGGGATATTTTGGGAATTTTAAGGCTATAGTGACATAAAACCATAGATAAATGCTTAGCATAGATACATAAATTTGGGTGTTATCAACTCTGAGTTTCCCTTTGGAATGCTCATTTTATCGTATGGAAAGTTCTGACACTCAGATGGATCTATGGCACATGGAACTACATGATTAGTGTTTCACTTGATTACTTATGTTGATTGGGTGAATTAAGGTTGCATCAAACAAGTGGACATACAAACCCTAATTCAATTCTAACAAGCATATAAATATCACAACTTCAAAATATATAAAATGTGTGAAACATAATTTCTCATCTCATCATCACATGGTACTATTCACATGCCATTCATGAGGATACACTCGTCGTCATATTATCAAAAGATATAAATCCGTTTTACAATATCATAGGGTATCAACCCTTATCAACATAAGAGGATTAGACCTCATTCAGGGCTCAACCATGCCCAAAGGTCATCAAGACCATTATACTATTCCTTGTAAGATCATCATTATCATTCCATGCCTTATAGCAAGGCTCAACAACATCACTTACATATAATACACCAGATCATCACAATACTACATTAATGATCTAGGAGATATTCATAAACAATCATAGTAGGGTTATATTAACATTAAGAACATTCCTTTATTACATCAACATGCAAGGAATCTAGATATGATAACCCTCATCATATTCATAATGCACATGTTTAGCATAAGAAAGTATCAACCATGTGGATATCATAACCACCAATTGATAAATTAAGGTTATGATCATATTAAGGAGGTTATTTCACCATCATTCCATCATATAGGAATGTTAAACATGAATACTCAACTTTGTCTATTTGCATTAGAGTTAGGTTCTACAAGATAAATTATATTAATGTTACTAATTAGCACTTATACCCAAACCCTAACTCACGGCATCCCCATTAGATCATGGATGCATAAGGTGAAGCATCACCATCACATTCCATACTATTCTCAAGTATGAACCCACACATAAATCAAGGTGTGACCATTGGGTTATAGCATACTAGGGTTTCAACAATAGTAACAGAGTACTCCATGATTGTATTAATCATTCAAGGACTATTCATACCCAATTCCCATCATTTAGTTATATTAAAGCTAGGTATAACAAGCTATACTTCACTAGGGTTACTTATCAGCACAATATGATTATCATGCCTTCTATTCATATGAGTGAATAGGTAAGACTGCCTTATTAAGAGTAACCCTCCATTTGTTCCATCATCTTTCAACCCATATCACCATACCACTATGTCACCCAGAACCATTGGAAGTTTAAAGGTTAAGACCATTAGTTGTTTATATAAGTAAACACCTTGGATAAACCACCAATGAAGTAATTGATTTGTTCTCTAGAAAGAGTCACCATTTAACCCTATACATCCTTTGATTAACAACACAAAAAGTTCCTTTGAGAGTAGGGTCAAACCCACAATCGACTGTTCATTTAAAATAAGCCATCCATTGTCAACAAGTAAGCTCCTTAAGTTGATCATATAAAGGAAACCATATAAATCACATTATTAGGACCAACATATTACATTATCCATCATTCCACTTTATTGGTGGAATAAACATTAGATCTTGACCATTGGGTCAAGTTCATATGTTAAAACCATCAATTTTAGTATAGGTCCGACCATTGCATCAAGTGACCCAAGAAACCATTGGTCTAAGGCTTAATTGATGCTACAACTATATGATTAAGTCACCATAGGTTGTGGAGACCTGATCCACTATCATTAGTGACCATTAAGTCACCATAGGTTTTTAGATCAATACTATATTCATTAATCAACATCAAATATTAAGCTAATATCATCATTGAGTAATAACATTATTAGGGTACTTAATGGTTGATCATTAAACTTCTTATTGATCCAAAACCTGACCTAAGGGGGTGATCATAGGTTGTCACCATCATATGACACCTTTTATCCCAACCATCAGTTGTCATTAAAATAATGCCATAGGGTTGTTGCAATGGTACCATCATCGAGTCATGGGTTTATAGAAGAAATTAGCTTTAAACCCTAAAATTGACCATTGGTTGATAGGTGCTTAGCACCATAGGTTGTCAAACCAACCTGATACAAGTCATATTATAACTTAGGAATAACATACACATGATCACAGGTTCATATAGAACTGAAATAAGAACAGGGAACATTATAAAAATCAAAATCCAAGTCAAGCATAGCTTTTTAGTGCATGAATCATCATTTTCAAGCAAGAACATGAGCTAGCAAGCTTATAGTAAGCAATAAACATGGTGCAAGTTATAAAAATTGCCTCTAATGAGAAGATGAAACCCCAAAGATAAGAGAAATCGAGCAGGTAGGGTAGAAAATCTAAGCATAAGCTATGAACTCATCCATCTAGCACCTTTCTTCATCAAATGAGCAAACCCTAAGCATAAGGAGCAAGAAAGGTAGGGTTTTAGAGCTTTAGAGCAATTTTTACCATGGAACAGCAAGGTTACAACCTGCAGAAAGGTAGGATGAAGGATAACAAATAAATAAATTGAGGAAAGAAGGGGATTCTTACTCTTTTAGGTCAAGATCACTAGACGGAAGCTTTTTAAACCCTAAAAGGAAGTCAATTGCAACCCTAGATTCTTTTTCCAAGAAGGTCCCCTCTTTCTTCTTCCTTGGACAAGAAATTCACAGAAGAACATAGGGAGGAAGAGGTTTGTCAAAGGAGGGAAGTGTTGGAGAGAAAATGGCTCATTTTGGTGCTTAGGGATAAGTATATGAAACTTTAAGATAAAGAAAAAGAAAAAGTTGAAGTTCTAGTATCTTTCCAAGTGTCCATGGCCTTAAACTATTAAGAATATACAAGCACACACACAATCAGATACCTCAACATCCATAGAGACATGTGTATCCCTCGTTTCTTGAATTTCGAAGCAAAACAAATAATTCATTAGTTGATAGCTACTAAAGGTAGCTCATCCATGAAGGGGTAAACCCTAAAATACCCTTGGAGAAAACACCTTCAAACCAAGGTTTAAATAGGTGTCCCATGGCTCAAAAAGATCAAGAATGATGAGACAATACCCAAGGAACATAATGCAAGTGATAAATTGCAAATAAAACCTCTCACTTGGGTAAGTTGTAGAAAAGTCCAAAATGTGCATAAAATTGCATAACTTGCTCAAATAATGTCCAAATTGGACCAAATTTGAAACTGAAGCTTTTATTATGATTTCAAAGCATATAAAAAGGTTATATTAGGGTTATAAGAATTAAATTATGATAATTAAGCTTATTTACCTCATTAAGTAAGTTTAGGGGCCTTACAATCATTGTCTAGAGCAGAACTGCCACACCCTCATCTACTCAGCCCTCTGTGTCCTGGCTAGGTCATCTGTTTCAACAGCCCGACCATCAAAATCTTTACCTCCACAACCACAACCACAATCCCGTAGGTGGGTTCTTCTGTTGAATGATGAAGATGAAGTAATGCCAGGTGCACCACAGGAGGAGGAACCTCAGTAGCAGCCCCCGAGAAAAACTGAGGTTACGAATAATTGGGCAAAGGGGCCAAAGCACCTGGAGTGCTTGACACACAAGGTGATTGTCACCCATTACGCGTGTTGGGTAATGATGAAGAGCTTAAGTTTTTACACCTATTTTTAGGGTGTGATGGAAACAATGTGCCTCTTCAATATTTTGGCGACACCATAGGATACCTACGTGGAGCTGACACGTCAGTTCTTCACCACATTAAAAAAGGTATCTGAGGATGGCAAAGATGCCACTAGTAATGATTGGGGATGAATGTTGGGTTATCACCTCATCAATGTTAAACAAGTTTTTCACCTCCAGTGATGAGATGGCAGCCCTCTTGGGTGGAGGGAGGACATAAAATAACTCAAGTTTCACTTACATAGCCATGTGGAAGCACTTCACTGGCCAAAGAAACTAGGGGAAATCTAAAACAAGTTTGATTGACAATCCATTCCTCTGCTATGTTATGAAAGATTTGCAAATACAATTTTTGGCAAATATGATAACCAAGACAACTGTACAAAGAAGGACCTTTTTTTCTTGGGCTTGGTGGTCAAAGGGAAATATGTGAATCTGGGTACTTTGTTGATTGATGACTTTAAGGATGATCCCTTCCTAGAATAAGAACCCATTCATTATGGGGGGATTGTGACATCCATTGCGACTACCTTAGGACATAATGTTTCGAGCTACACAAGGGCAGAAGGTGGGAAATTGGTAGAGCCACATTACTTGGTTTGTTCTTCCATGATTGCTATAGTTGATCAAAAGATCATATATCAGGTCAACCCCCTATATGTAGGTGTCTTGCCGGAGTTACCCTACCACACTCCACCTCTCCTAGGTGAGTATGGCTCGACTCCAGATTTCTTAGAGACCCTGAGGAGATATGAGGAGCAGCACCCTAGAGAGGAAGGAATACTAGATGTGGTATTGGCTGACAAATTTGGAGAGTCACAGACGGCAGAGCAACAGAGCTAGAGAGACACCTCAAGTGAGAAGATGAGAGATAGAGGCAGGGACACTAGAGCCTTCAGTGAATACATATGATATGTCTACCATTCATGAGAAGCTGGAGGATATTCAAAGTACCCAGGTGAGAATTCTGAGGGCACTGAGGGATTTCAACGCACACACGAGATTGAATGTATGAATGTAAAACAACAAAATTAGTCATTTTTTACCTTAGCCACAACTAAATGGTTTACCCGGAGTGATAGGATAACCATATGGATTGATTGTGCTTTCTATGCTCTATATTTGAAGTTTGCATGCTCAATGCTTTAATCATGTTTGGTTTGTGAAAGAGTAGAGGAGAGAGGTGGAATGCATGTACCTAGTCATCTTTGAGCCCATCCTATCAATATTTATCTTTTGCATTGCATTTTTCCTTTCTTGATTGTGGAAAAATTTTAGAGAGATTGAGTTGGAGCATACTTGAGGACAAGTATGCTTTAAGTTTCAGGTGGTGATGCAACCCTATTTTAGGGTTCCATCTTGTGTCATATTTCATTTCAATCACATCTATACATCTTAGATTACATATTATTTCCCCTAATATGCATATTTATCTAAAATGCACTTATGGACATTATTTTCATTTTTTAGGTATTTGGACCACACGGATGGAAGAGAGAGAAGGAGTGATCCCAGGATTTCTCTACCCATATAGAGGCCCAAAATGAAGTCTAGGGCCCCCTCAACCTGCCCCTAGTGTTCAAATATCAATTGAAGCAAAGATGTCCAAGAATGAACCAAGTACAAGCTCAAAGTGCTGATATAGAGAGCAGCACATCCTTGGTTCCATAGAACACATGTACTAGCTCACTCAAAATCAACAGAGACAAGCTATGAAGACTACACTCAGCAACACGGCCGTGCTGCATAGCAAGGTCATGGTGAGGGACCCCAGAACAACTGTGCAATGCAACATCACCATGTAATAGTCAGTGCAGAATCATCGTGGTGTTAAGAAGGGCAAGTCAACTCTAAGCCACTATGGTCGTGGTGACCACCACGACCCTGCTACTGTTGCCTCACCATGGTCATGGCGACCACCACATCCATGAAACCTTCAGTTCAAAAACACCAAACTCTGTGTGATTTTTGCCATTTCCTCACCATGACCGTTCCAATAACATACTGAATCTTAGATGTAATCTCCATGTAACCCTTTTTCCTAAGTTTCCCTTTCATTTATGTCCTTTATGTCGTTCATGCTTAATTAGTGGAAATTTATAGTGGTTTGGTGAACATTTATTCACTATTTGTACCAATAAAAGGGTTTATGCACAAATACCTCAGTGAAAATCTATTTAAGGACCTTAGTTAGGTGTTATAAACCTTAATATATTTTTTTATGTGTTTTGAAATCATAAACAAGCCCAAATTTGGTTCAATTTGAATGTTGTTTGTGCAAGTTATGCAATTTTAGGAACATTTTTGGTCTTTTATGCAATTTACTCAAATGGTAGGTTTTCTTTGCAAATTATCACATGAATTATAATCCTTAGATATTCCCTTACCATTCTCAAGATTTTGAATCACGGGGCATCTAGTTGCACCTTGGTTTGAAGGTGTTTCTCTCCAAGTGCATTTTAGAGATTACCCTCTTTATAGATGAGCTTATCTTTAAAAGCTATCAACCAATGGGGTTATTTCTTTGATTGGAGGATGGTGGGGATGGCCTAGAAGTCTCCATGGGTGTTTAGGATTGAAATTTTACAAGAAGTCTCTATGACTTTTCCTCTTGCATGGCCATGAAGCCCTAGGCTAAGGACACATGTAAAGTCACATAGACACCTCATGCTTGCCCCCTGCTTTATAAAGCCATATCTACCCCTTCCCACCTCCCAATACAAAAAGCAATCCTCTCCTTATCTTTACTTTAGCTTAGAGCATTGTTCCTACTCTATTTGGCCACAAAGTTACTATTCCAAGGTAAAAGAGACTGCTTACCTTAGTGAAGAAGGCTCCTCGGATTCCAAATTTGCTCAATTTAGGGTTTCTAAAGCTCCTTCTTGGTGATTTTGACCAAAAATAGTAAGTTTCCTCCTTTCCTTTCCTATTTTCATATTGTTAGTCTTCCTCCCACCTTCTTACAGGTTGGAACCATGGCCTTTCATGGTGAAACCCCACCTAGATCCTTAAACACCTCATCTCCATGTTCTTTTGCTAGGGGTTTTCACCTCTAAAGTGGAGAAGCTACTTCTTGCTCGAGATAGGAGCTTTGTTGGAGAAACCAACCTCTCTAACTCAAGAATCTTTTTGCTTAACTTGTCCACCTTCCCTGGATGTGAGTTTTGTTAACCCCCTTCTCATATATTGCTTACTACAGGCTTAAAACTCATGTTTCTATGTTTTAAATTGATGGTCTCCATCTCTATTTACCATGTTCTTCTAGGGTTTTGGTTTCTTACTGTTTTACCTTCTCTAACAGCTCTAGTTTGGTTACCTATGCAACTCCAACCCTGATCTTGGGTCAAATGGTGTTTTCTCCCTCTCTCTCACTCTTCCTCTTTCTCAAAGATTTCTGACTTGTCATTTCCTAATTGGTTCAAATTGAAAATTTCATATCTTTTAATCCGCTTATCCAAATTTGAAAAATAAATATGTTTTCAAGGTCTGATTTTGTGGTTTTACGAAGGGTGATTTTTGTAAAATGAATTTAATGCCTAAAATCCATTAAAACTACATCTTAATTGTCATAACTCCAAAATTAACATAAAAATATGTTTTATGGATCAGGATAACCTAATAAGTTCATTGATGAGGTTTTTAGATTCTAAATCTGAGTTTTTCTAAAAAGGTCTAAAATTAGGGTTTCTATACATTAATGTGCATTATGTACTCTAATACATGTTAATACATTGAAAATAGGTAAAGAGGAACTTGGACTCAATTAAAGTGATGAAAGTTAATAATTGATATCAATAAGAGAGGTATGTACATTCCTTACACACTATGTTGGGATAATTGCAATCAAAACCTATATTCCCCTAATGAGGCTTAACTGAACCCTAAATCTTCTATTCTTGAATCCTTTGTTATATATGCCTCTACATTAGTATTGTTTCTCTTTTGTTTGGGTCTTGTACCCCACTGCCATGTTCTAATTGATATGATGCTTTTACTTGGCATGATTTCTTTTCTAGCATGTTGATTTTATGGACTATTTAGCTATAGTAGTGACACTTATGTACAATCACCCATATATAGGGCATGTATTAATTCACCCTGGGGAATGTCTTATTCTCTCCCATAAAAATATGTTTAGGTGATTGGGAATGTATTAATTCTCCCCTCACCTATAGGTTGAGGTCCGAAAGGTGCCTTAACCCTACTTAGTTAAGATAGTCATAATTATCATGCATGCAACCCTTTTATTATATTTTGTTTATGGCAAGCATCTATTTAAAAATAGCCTCATACTCTTAAAGTCTTCATCTTATGATGAAACTAGCCTTTAATTACATGTTTTCTTTACCTTGATATCCTATTCATATTTGTTGACACATACTTTGTTTTCCTTTCCCTTTTGTTGGGTATATCTCCCAACCACCCAGGTGTTGAGCAAGGTGAAGACCAAGTCCAAGGAAATCGACACCAGGAGTAGAACTCAAGTTTTTTTCTAAAGAATGTCTAGGTTGCTAAAGCTAGATCCCTAGTTTTCTTATATTTTTCTTCTGAAAAACTTATATAGTGAACTATGATGAAAGCCATGTAATAACTTTAGTTTCATTGTTTTTTCTATTGTTATTGACATTCTATATGTATCTGGTGCATGCTTATTTACTTGGAATATTATATGTGCATCCCTCAATATCTTTTGTCTTTCTATAAAGATGTTTTGTACTTCCTATAAATTTTAGTAAGGAGGTGATCTTGCCTCTTTATAGCATAGTATCAGAGCTAGGTTGGCAACTATTAGGGCATGAAGTTGAAGCAAAGGTGTATAGAAAGGGTCAGGATGTTGGGAGCTGGAAATATTTTCCTCCGCACTACTAGCTTGGTTTACGAGGACTCCCGGATCCAAATGATACCTGCCTGGCCTAAGCTGATACAAATTATCCAAAATAGCATGCTTTTAGGCAACAATAGCCCTAGACATTATTTTCTCATCTATGTGAATATACTCCTGGGAACCTAACCTGATAACCTTGCCTTTTAGGAGGGGTGACATGTTTGACAACATGAACAACAACAACAACTCTAAAGAGTCTACCCAGAATGACTCCAACAGTTTGGATACCCCTATAACACCACAAGGGCACAATAAGATGAACCCCACAACTCCTAGCAACCCTGCCTTAACGCATGAGCATGAGTTGGAAATGTTGTGCCAACTGCTCTCTACTACCCTGGTGGGGCAACTCACCGATGCTGCTACAAATAACAACAAGCCCAAAGAATTTAGTCTCACTGACTTCATCAAAATGCAACTGCCTTACTTCAAGGGTGAAAGTGAGCCTAATATGGTGTACAAAGCCAAGGACGGGGTGTTGGCTCTTGATCGAACTTTTAAGGGCATGGTGTGCCCTCCTCACTAGAAAGTTTGGTTCGCTACCTATGTGGTGGATGGACCGGCCCAGGTTCATTGGAACATAATCGCCCACACTAGAGACACCTCCACCATGACTTAGGACCGGTTCTTGAAGTTGTTCCAAGAAAGGTATATTTGTCCTGCCTTTTTGAGGAAGAAGGAGGTTGAGTTCTACAACCTCAAGTAGGGTGGAATGAGTGTGGCTGATTACATTCAATGTTTCCTCCTCCTGGAATGCAATGCCACAGACCTCAGAGCCGAGAGAAGATCGACCCTTTTCCTGGAGGGTCTAATCTACCAGGTGGGCTGAAACCTTATTCCACAACTCCCCCTCACCTTCCAATAGATGGTGGATAAGGCTTTGGCAATTGAATCCTATCCTGGATTACAATCTCTAGGGCACAAAAACAACAACAAAAGAAAGAATCCCTATGACAACCATGGACGCGAGAGGTACAACCGATGCTCCCACCACCATTCGCTTGGGAGATGTCCTGCCAACAATGCCCCCAAGCTCGTAGAGATGACCGACCTCACCCTACCTGCCATTAGTATGACCAAGTTGGACATAATTGATTGTTATGTCCCTAGTTTTAGAGATGACATGCTCCATCCCAACAACCGGGCCAGCAGCCGCAACAACCTTGACACAATCTTCTTCCACAGAACAACAATAACCAGAACCAACAGTGACTTCCTATGGAAAGGTGGATTGGAAGAGTGTTTGCTCTCAATGATGAAGAAGTGGGCGAAGATAATGAAGTCGTAGAAGGTACCTTACATATCAATATGCATCCTATCAAGACACTTTTTTATTTTAACTCTTCAAACACTATCATGTCTTCTCATATTGCTTCCATGTTAGATTTAGAATCTGGATACATGGACCATGTGTTAGATGTAGAAGCACCTAGTGGTAGGATATGCTCTTCTTACCTTAAACTCCCTACCTTGGACCTTTGTATATCTAGAAAGATGTTTCCTTTAGATTTTATCCTACTCAACATGTCTTCCTTTGATGTTATCGTCGGCATGGATTGGTTGAAGAAGCATGATGCGGCCTTATTCTTTCAGGAAAACAAAGTTAGCTTGTTGCTTCCTAATGGAGAGAGACTATGCATAAAGGGTAGGAAGAGAGAGGATCGACAATATGTCATCTCTTCCATCAAAGCCGAAAAACTTATCTTGCAAGGGTGTAGATCATACTTAGCACCAATCATTCTTGATGCCACACCTCCTATTCTAGATCATATAGATGTGGTAAAGGACTTTCCTGAGGAGTTACCCAGTTTTCTACCAACTTGTGAGGTGGAATTTTCCATCGACCTTGTACCTGGGACTTCGCCTATCTCAAAGCTACCTTATCACTTGGCCCCTGCCAAGCTTGCTGAGCTAAAGAAGTAGCTTGAGGAGCTTCTTGACATGTGCTTCATCTAGCCCAATATCTCTCCATGGGGAGCCCCAGTCTTGTTTGTGAAGATTAAGGAAGGTTAATTGCAGATGTGCATGGACTATGACATACTCAATCAAGTGACAGTGAAGAATCATTATCCTTTACCCACCCGCATCAACGACTTATTTGATCAAATGAAGTCAGTCACAGTGTTCTCAAAGATAGACCTACAGAGTGGCTACTACCAGATGC
The DNA here is from genome assembly GCA_963693085.1 of Alisma plantago-aquatica. Taxonomy (NCBI): domain Eukaryota; kingdom Viridiplantae; phylum Streptophyta; class Magnoliopsida; order Alismatales; family Alismataceae; genus Alisma; species Alisma plantago-aquatica. The sequence goes on from OY856409.1 coordinate 1,261,236,051, forward strand.
ATGTGAAGGATGAGAATGTCCTGGAGACGGCGTTCAGAACTCACTATGGGCATTATGAATTCCTGGTCATGCCTTTCGGTTTGACGAATGCCCTTACTGCCTTCATGAACCTGATGAACTAAGTATTTAGACCATACCTTGTTATGTTTGTGGTGGTGTTTATTAATGACATTTTGGTCTATTCTAAGACATTAGAACAACATCGTGAACAATTGTGGATTGTGCTCCACACACTGAGAGAAAGTTAACTCTATGATAAATTCTCAAAATGTGAGTTCTGGATGAAAGAAGTGATGTTTCTGGGTCATGTGATTTCTACCGGACATATAGTTGTTGACCTACAAAGGTAGAAGTTGTAACTAAGTGGAAAGCTCTAAAGAATCCCTCAGAGAACCATAGTTTCCTCAGCTTAGCAAGTTACTATTAGAGGTTTAACAAGAGCTTCTCTAAGTTGGCCTTTCCTTTAACCAAGTTGACATGAAAGGAGGTCAAGTTCTCATGGACACCGAAATGTGAGAACAATTTCCAGAAGTTGAAGGAGTGTTTGACTTCTGCTCCTGCTCTTACCTTGCTAGTTGAGGGCATACCCTATGTCATCTACATGGATGCTTCTAAACAAGGCTTAGGGTGTGTCTTGATGCAAAATGGAAAGATGATCACCTATGCTTCCCGCCAATTGAAATTGAATTAAGCTAATTGGCCTACACATGATTTAGAGCTTGCTGTCATCGTTCATGCTCTGAAAATCTGGCGACACTGTCTCTATGGTGTGAAGTTTGATGTTTTCTCTGACTATAAAAGCTTAAGGTACCTATTGACACAGAAGGATCTGAATCTATGATAGTGAAGGTGGATGGAGCAATTTAAAGACTATGACTTTACCATCACTTATCATCTCAGTAAAGCAAATGTAGTTGTTGATGCTTTGAGTTGCAAAAAGGATGTGGTTTGTGCTGGTTTGAGGTGTTCGGTGTGGAAAACTTTAGAGAATGTGTCTAGTTGTTGACCCCAGCTTGTTGATTCAGTGGATGAAGACATGTTGTGTGTTCATATGGCTAGCTTGACCGTTACACCATCGTGGATCTCAGAAGTTGTTGTTGCACAATTGGGAAGTTTCGATCTTGAAGGGATGAAGGCCTTAGCAGAGAAATTGCAATATGATTTCTCTATTGGAGTGGATGGTGTTGTCCATTTCTGACATAGGTTGTGGGTCCCAGATGTTAGTAACCTGAGGCAGAAAGTGCTGAGTGAAGCTCATGGGTCTAAGTACACTATTCACCCTGGCACAACAAAAATGTACAAGGACCTTCAAGGAAGCTTTTGGTGGAGGAACATGAAGAATGATATAGTTTTCTTTGTTATGAAGTGCTTGACATGTCAACAAGTCAATATAGAACATCAACGAATTGGTGGTCTTCTTCACCCGCTTGAAATTTCATAATGGAAATGGGAGAAGATTACTATGGATTTTGTTACTAGTTTCCCTAAGTCCAAGAAAAGTTATGATGTTGTTTGGGTGGTGATTGATCGGCTTACAAAGTATGCTCACTTCTTATCTTTCAAAACCAATTACAAAGTTGTGGATATGGCTCAATTGTACATTGAATGGATTGTTCTCTTACATGGAGTACCTGAGGAGATAGTTTCTGATCGTGACCCAAAATTTACTTCACGTTTATGGGGTCAGATTCAGGAGGAGATGGGAACTGACTTGCGTTTCAATAGTGCTTACCACCCGCAAACTGATGGTCAAACTGAGAGAACAATTCAGATTCTGGAGGACTTGTTTCGTGCTTGTGTGATGGATTGGGGTGGTGCATGGGATCAGTATCTGCCATTAGCTGAGTTTACTTACAATAATAGATACCAAGCTAGTATTGGTATGCCTCCTTTTGAAGCTCTCTATTGTAGACCATGTCGTTCACCTTTGCATTGGGATGATATCAGTGAACTTTCTCTAGTGAAGATCGATGACATGTAGATGATGATAGAGAAGGTATAGTTGATAAAGAAATGCATGAAAGCTACTCAAGACCAACAAAAGATGTATGTTGATAAGAAAAGGTCTGATGTTAGCTTCCTAGTGGGTGACTATACATTTCTAAAGATCAAACCTATATGTTCTATTGTTAGATCTAAAGTTAAAGGCAGGTTGATTCCCCTCTATGTTGGACCATTTGAAATATTAGATAAGGTTGGAGATTGTGCATACTGCTTAGCTTTACCTCCTTCCTATGATAAGATTCATAATGTATTCCATGTCTATGTGCTGAAGAAGTATGTGAATGACTCTTCTCATGTGCTTACTATTGAGCCTTTGGAGATACATGAGAATCTGACCTATGAAGAACTACATGTGAAGATCGTTGAATTCTGAGTAAAGTAGTTGAAGAACAAAGAGATTGAGCTGGTAAAAGTTTTGTAGAAATATCATGGTCTGGAAGAAACCACTTGGGAGTTGAGAGATGAAATGTTACGTACTCACCCTTCTCTTTTTGCTTGAGATTTTGAGGATGAAGTCTTTTTAAAGGGGTGGAGTGTTGTAACATACTGAATCTTATATGTAATCTCCACGTAACCATTTTTCCCAAGTTTCCCTTTCATTTATGTCCTTTATGTCATTCATGCTTAATTAGTGGAAATTTATAGTGGGTTGGTGAACATTTATTCACTATTTGTTCCAATAAAAGGGTTTATGCAAAAATACCTCAGTGAAAGTCTATCTAAGGACCTTAATTAGGTGTTATAAACCTTAATATAATTTTTTGTGTGTTTTGAAATAAAAAAAATGAGCCTAAGTTTCAAATTTGGTTCAATTTGAATGTTGTTTGTGCAAGTTATGCAATTTTAGGAACATTCTGATCTTTTATACAATTTACCCAATTGGTAGGTTTTCTTTATAAAATTATCGCATGAATTTTAATCCTCAGATATTCCTTTACCATTCTCAAGATTTTGAACCATGGGGCACCTAGTTGCACCTTGGTTTGAAGGTATTTCTTTCCCAGGGCATTTTCAGGATTACCATCTTTATAGATGAGCTTATCTTTAAAAGCTATCAACCAATGGGGTTATTTCTTTGATTATAGGATGGTGGGTGACTGGCCTAAATTGCACGTCCAAAAGGAGGTGGATTTAGAGTAATCGGACTTTTAAAGAGATAACCCGACTTTCAGGCCCCCGCAACGATAAACGGGGTCCGATGTAGCGATCAGGGTCGAACACAGTGACAAGGTTGGCAGTGTTAAGCACGCGGAATCTAACACTCATATACTCCAAACGAAGAGGGTATATAAAAGGGTGTTCCCTAAGGAACAGCGGCACACCAACTATAGCAGCTCAAGAAAGACCAAAAATAACAAGAACAAAAGAAACAAAAAAAAATAGAGTGAAACAAATATATGGAAGGAAACCCGGGTTGGGGTTCATCTACTAAAGCATCTCACCAACATGCAACATCGTCTCTCTCTCTCACATACTCTTACCAAGATTACAAGCAACCATCAAAAGTGTCCATTCCACTCTCTCTCAAGAAGAGGAAAGATCTTAGTATAAGGGTAGCCTCTCTCTCGAGATGACCACATGTAAACTTCGCAACATAACCTATGGTTTTAAAGACTTAGCATTCCAAAACTCTTGTGCATTCATACTACTCCATGACACGTGATAAAATTGATATTACTCTCTCGAGATATCAACAATCGAACATCACAAGATGGTAGCTAATCATACAAGTGAAGCATTAAAATAGGTGCATGGAGATAATCTTGATAAGAATATGTATATTCAACAGAAAGAGACAATATACATGTTGGGAGAGCCTTAGTGGCTACTTCCAACCCAAGTTAAGGTGTTTAGTTGCTCATGCTTATGGATAGCATAACGGCATTACAGAAAGATAGATCCATGAGATGCCCACAAAGAAAGGCGGGAAGTACAGCAAGATGGAATGATAGATCTAGAAAGGAAGAGACGTGATACGACACAGTACTTCTTTAGATCTGGATCTATCATGTGGATGGCATGGACGGTCTTCTTCTCTCAAAGAAGGGGTCTTCAATCTTCTCTCCCCTCAGCTTCTGCATTTGGAGATCCAAGATTGATGGATGGGATGGTCTGGGACAAATCTGGAATACAACAGCACTTTGTGGTCCTCAGGATCTGATCTATCATCTGATCCTTTTACAAAACATGTGGGTGTGCTATTTATAGGCACATTCCACCGACTTAAGCCTGGACCGCGGTCACGGTCTTGGTTAAGTGAGGGTGAGACTGTGGTCGCTGTATGTGCTTTATTCATCTTTCACCGCGGTTGAGCTTGGTCGCGGCCTGGTAATAACCGCGGTCAAGGTCTGCTTATGGGTTGCATCCGGGCAGTCGAGGTCGAGGCCTTCCTGCTTGGTCGGGGTTTGTAAGAGCTCATCAGTGATTGTAGTTTCCAAGATGACCATGGTCCTTCTTCATCGCGGCTTGTAACCACACCGCGACCACTGGTCTATCCTTGAGGTGCATGTTTTGATCGCGACCATCCATGAGGTCGTAGTTAAGTGATGACCGCAGTCTATAAACCAGCCGTGATCCCTCCTTGTCGTCTGATGATCACGATCTCTAGGGAACTCTGGAATCACGATCACGGTTGAGGTATAAGTGGACCGCGGTCGCGGTCTTGATCCGTGATTTGGATTGTGAATATACCTGAAACCATGTAAGTGAGGCTTTAGTCAAAAAGATAGAAAAATTATGTGAAAAGCTAACAAAAGATGTACTAAAAGTGGTGTAAAATATATACATATAGTACGTAAAATAGAGTGTTATCAACTCCCCAAAACATATAATCAAGCTTGTCCTCAGGCTAAGTGTAGGTTTGAGAACTCAGAGAGAGAATGAACAATCTTAGAAGACAAAATTATAACATGACTGAAATATCTCATTCTTGCATCAAGACTATTATTGCATGTTTTCAAACCCTTAGGTCTCATTCTTCCCCCTCAACCAGAGTTGTATAACTTAATTTTCCTGTCATTACCTTCAATTGTAAAAGGCTCCTCCTTCTCAACTTATCACCCCTTCCCTTAGGTAATGACCGTACTAATGCAATATCTTATTTGAGGGGTAGCTTTCACACCAATTCTTTATTTTTCAGTTGGCCCTATGCTTATGTGTTCGGGTAGGCTTAAGGCTTTAGATGTTTTCCTCTTCCTCCTGAACTCCTCACCCACAACTGTTGTAAGAATAGTGTTTCCCTTTTTGGGCTTCTGACTTTAAGTCATGTGGTTTTGTGAGTTTTCATTTAGGATTGGAGGTGTGTAAGCTTGGCTTCAAGATTCTACTTACGCGCACGACATATCTACATTCATGAATGCAGCAATATACCGGTCGTGTAGAAACTTTTGGCATCTTTTTGGGCACAACTCATATATATATATATATATATATATATATATATATTCTTTATTTATTTTTGGCTTTTTTACCTCTCCTTTCAAGCTTGGGTTTGAGGGATTTTTACTTGGTCTTCTAGGAGGCCAAGCCTCTTTTATATATGCTTTGAAGAGGGTAGTTGTTTCCCTTTCTATGGAGATAAGGATTTTCTGGTCAAAAGTGTCAAGTGAGGGTGGTTGGTCAGGAGTATGACTAGGTGAAGTTCTCTAGTCTTTGAGGGTTTCATGAGTTAAGGTTGCCATATTTAGAACGTCTTATTGCAAGAATGAGGTAGAGCAGTATTGCTATGACTGTTGTTTTACTCATATATGCATGTATATGTTGCTCATATATTTCTCTCTAAGAGGGCATAAACACTACAATCAGAAAATTTAGCAAGAGAGGAGGTGAGCTTTTAAATTTAAGAGGTAGTTTAAGCAAAAATTCAAACAGTTAAAATTTTTTAGGAATTTTTATAGGTAAAAATTAAAAAGATGGTAAATGTACCTCTGTAGCCCATTTATGACTCCTCCCCCAAACTTATCTTGCACCACATCTCGGGGTGTCAAAATTTGAGTGAGATGTATAAATGGGATTTCTTTATTTATTTTTGTTGTTGTTGATGGACGCCCACTTGGACTCGAGAAGCTTGCTTGCGTAAACTCCTCGTAGTGTGTTGTATTGTTCATATTTCATGTTCTCCACCTTGAAGTCAGTAGTGGCTAAGGACACCATCTAGGCTAGGCAGAAGAAGCCACACTCATTTGATAGGGGCACCTATTGGGGGCTCTTGTGGCAGTACTGTGTCTTCTTGAAGTCTTTGCCTGTCGTAGAGTTGTACCCTCTGCAATGTTGTCTTATCATGTCGACAATTGCCTCGGCACATGTGTTTGCCTTTTCTTCCATTGGGGTCTTTGTTGTTGTCATATTGTTCTTCTTATTAAGTGCATAGGTTGCATTTGAGCTATTGTAGAGGACTGCATTCCTTTTCATGATATTGACAACCAACAAGGTCCAATGATTGTCGTGAAGAATTGGCAGGAAGATGTAGTCTGGTGGGGATGTCTCCATGTGTTGTTGTAAACGCTCCTTTTCTCCTTATCCTTTGTCATTAAGGATGTCATATACAAGTAAGAAGCATGTCGTGTGGGCATTTGGCATGTCGTCGCCTAGAAGCATTTGGTAGGCTGACATTGTGCTTACTGAAAGGTATCCTCCTATTTTCAGCATTTCACAGAGGCCATCTTTTAGCACACAAATTCCATCTCTTTCGAAGATGACATCTCCTGGAAAATCATCCTCTTTCAAGGAACTCATGATTATTGTTAGATCTTCTAAGGACAGACTGTGGCAGCTCCATCTATCAAAGTTCTTGAATGAAGGTGTAATTTCTCCTACCGGTCCATCCAACCCTACATCGAACAAGTCTTCTTCGTCGACCTCTTCCTCCTCAGGTTTTTCCTTGGTAGGTTGCACTTCAGGTGCTTCTATCATTGGAGGCTACTTTCATTCTTCATCTGACGTGTGTTTTTTAGCTTCTCCAGAGCTTTCATTCCAACCTTCTTTCCATGCTGCAGCCCTGGCTGGTTTAGTTGGATCAACCCACATGGTCTTTAGCTACTCCCTCCAAGTAACCTTTTTAGGTAGGGGGATTTCCATGTGAAGCCTACGGGGTACAACTTCTACAGGCATCGTCGGATCGTTGTAGAACCGACAATCATAAATGACCTCCATAGCGTACATACCCTACAGTCCATGTAGGTCTTCATTATCTAAATCCTCCAAGGGGATTCCCTTGTTGATGGCCTCCATCATACGTAGTACTATGAAGGCGCAATCTCCCGAACCAGCCTCTTCTTGAGGGACTTTCTTATTAATTGAAAAGAGCTTCCAGGACCCTTGAAACTTGTTGTCTGCATCCTTGATTGCTCATTGTAGGCGTAACGATATCTTTAAGGCATCTTTGGCATCCTTCCTCTTATAAACTAGTGTGTTGTCCAGTTCAGCTGCGCAGCAGTTGAGTACCGTCGTCTTCCGCTCGTACAGATCGATGACTATTATTGCCCAATGTTTTACATTTCTTGTGGGCAGCACCACAGACCTTGTTTCCTTCTATCGAACTGCTGCCTTCAGCTGGGCTACATATGCCACCTTATAGTCTTCTTTGTAGTGGAGGTTGGCTAAATGCATTCTCCCATTGAAGACCGACTGCGGCTTGTCCGGGTGCAAGAATTCTTCCAAGAGGGTGGCGTAGAGTACCTTGAATAGTCTTTTATGTACTTGCGCCATCTTCATGAATATTCCCTGAAAGTGGTCTCTGGATAGACGTCTACCCTTATTATTGTATAGTGTGTCTGACCCGGGTAGATAGTCATTGAGGACATCTACCAAGACATGGACATCTCTGCATGAGATCTGTGATACTACAGTCATGTCCATATCTTTCATCTTGCAAGGTAGAGGGGGAGCTGCTCCAAGTGATTCTTCCTTAGCTTGCGCACTCTGCTCGCTGGCGGTTTCGTCTGTGAAGAAGGTTGCCAACCCGCCATCCTCTTTATCAGATGTTGCTTCCATTTCCAGAAGTGTCGAAGCTTCATCTATTTTCGGCATGGCCTTGGCCACTTGTTCAACCACTTTGTGCAATAGTTGTGTAGTGGCAACAGGTTCAACTACTTCTGAGGAGGCTTCGGCAGCTATATTGTCTTTGACATGACTCTTCTCAGAAGTTTACCCTAACTTGGCTTCTGCCATCATTTTCAGGGTCACCTCTATCTTCCCATCATAGAGATAGTTGCTATGATCATGATGTGGTTGGAATAGGAGGAACTCGCTGCTCTACTCGAGTCCAGTCCCCAGATCAGCTAACATTCTGTCGAGCTCTACTGCTCCTGCTGTGCTGAGTTCGGCGACCACCTCTTCACAATGAGCAACGGCAATCTGCTCTTCTAGCATCATTGTATGTGCAGGCGGGGAGAGTTGAAGCTCTACTAGATTCCCACCGTCTTCAGCAGCTTCGTCTTGGCCTTCTTTTGGGTTGCAATTGAGGTCGATCCCCCTTGACGATGTCACATTTTTCTTCGTTTGATTTTCGTTGTGGGAGCTTGACCGCTGTGGTGGCTGGTTTCTTTTTGGCTCAGCTGTAGGTGTCGCCTTTGTGTTGTCCCTCCCTGCTTTTGGTGTGCCCGCTCCCATGTTTGTTCCTCCCATGTTGTCATCATCGTGGCTGGAGGGGCTGGCTGAGGAGTGTGTTGGGCTTGTTGAGCGCTTGATCTTCTTTTTCTTCTGCCAGTTCTCAAGTTCTTTGCATTCCTTCTTGAGCTTCTGGCAGTATTCTTCTAGTCGTTGATGCTCTTCTTTGAGGTTAGCCATAGCCACATCATAGCCCCGACGCATGTGCTCATTGTTGGTTTGGATGGCATGCCTCTTCTTCTGTAGGTCTTCCATTTCATCTTTCATTTTCTTTAGCATTCCCATCATCATCCATTGGTTGTTTACAACTTCTTGGAGGAAGTTAGGGAGTGCTTTTGTCCTTTCATCAAGGACTTGTACATACGTCGTTAATGTAGAGAGAGAAGAAGAAATAATGGTATTTATTGTATTGGTTTGATGCATGTATTCCCACATTGCATCAAACCTTGTACCTAAGACACTTCCAAAGGAAGGTGCGTGCTGGTGCAACTGATTCTCCATGTGCGTTGTTGACGAGCTTGGCACCTTAGGTTGTAGAGGCGGTGGTGGTGGACCTTGTTCTTTCTCCTTTGGCTCATCTAGTGGGTCCACCTCTGCTCCACTGATTCCCGTATCCAGTATAGCCAGAGAGCCTTGTCCTTCTGGCTCTACCTCCGGTTCATTTTCAGGTTGTGGATCGGCTGTTGTGGCCTTCTTTTTCTCCACCTCTGGCTCCACAGTAGTCACTTATTTGTGTGGCTCGAGAGGTGTGGGTTCTAGAATTTCCACTGGTGCTTCAGTAGTTGGAACCACGAGGGTCGGTTGCACTACACCTGTTGGCATTTTTGTTGGTGGTGCAGTTGCTTCTACTTTCTTCTTTTTCTCTACTGCCAACTTCTTTCGCGGCTCCGTGCTCTTCCTCTTTTCTAATTCAGTTGGGGCACTGCTTTCTCTAGTTGTACTCACTGGGTTTGTATTTGTGCTGGTCTGTAGTGCCCTGGAGCACATCTTTTCAATGTCATCGTGTGTTGGCCGCAGCTTGTGGGCGTCATAGAATGCCATTTCTGGAAGGAGGAGGAGTCTTTTTTACCCTCTTTGTTTGAAGTATAGCTTCTCCCCCTTCTGTGCCAGAATACCAGCGTTGATAAGGGACTTTATGTCTATTCTTTGTTGTCCCTCTCTTTCTTTATATTTCTAGACTTCTCCTTCATCCATGAAGTATTTGGCGATCTTTTTTATCTGGCCACCCATGCAGTACGCATAATTCCTCTGTGTCCCCGCCTACTACTGCTGATAAACAATTGATTAGTATCTTCCCGATATTAACCGGCTTCCTGTTTATCATTGACCAGATCAGGAACAGATCTCCCTTGCTAACTGTTCCTATTTCTAACCTTGCGTGAATCGTGTGGGCGGTGATTTTCTTCATTGTGCGGATAAAGCACGATGTAATTAGTGAGGCCTTGGAGTTCTTTCAACTGTTCTTGTCCTCTCCAGTTAGCTCTTCCCACATTTCATTTCTTTCATAGGTGATGACTTCTTTCTCATTTGGGGTGGAGGAGCAGGCCTGATCTTCTTCCTCTGTCTCAGTGAATATTCTGTTCAGCCTTGCCTCCATGACTATGTGAGTCTTGCCCCTAGCCTTACTTGCAGCTAATAATCTCCACCTCCTGCTTTTCATGTTTCGCTACTGGTAGAGACCTTCTTAAGTGAAGATAGGAACTATGTGGTCAGCTTCTTATAGGATTTCACCTCTGGTGTGAATAAGGCGTGTAATTTTGCACCTTCTAGGAATTTTATCATCCTGTCATAGATACCCATCTTCTTGAGATCTTCTACGTCAAGGTATCATGTTGGGTAGAATTCCTTGTTCTGGTGCATCCATTCGTAGGTAGACTGGTGCATGATGTTCTTGGGCACGAATGTTGGTTCTCTGGATTGTGTGGATGGCTCCTCTACTACCTCCTTGTCCTTGCTTGCCTCCTAATTGGGTTTTTCAGCAACCACTGGCTTTGCCTTTTTACTGCCCTTAGTTTCCTTTGGTGTAGCTTTTCTTTTCTTATCTTGTACCTGGCTCTCTAACTCTCCTGGTTGGTACTCGGAGGTCTCAGTATGCTCTGTCTGTTCTATTTCTTATGGGGAGTCCTCCTATGGCAGTTCCCCCAATATCCTCTGATATTGTTCCAACCTCAGTTGTATCTCCACACGTTTGGCTACTGGTAGAGAAGTATTCCTCTTCAGTTTTTCTATTAGGTCCTATAATATCTTCTCTACCTCCTTCAAGGAAGTAGCCTTCTCATACAGGGGATCGCTGGCTGCTGGAGAAAACATTCTACAAATTTTTCAATGAATTAGTATCTAGTTGATTTTAACAAAAATTACCATTATTGCAATTATCTGGGGAAGGTATTTCTTGCACATGGTAGGTGTTAAGTAAGTTATTAAATGTTATGTTCAAGAGTGTGCATAGAGACTGCGGTCATAGTTTTTTTGGTAACTCATATGACACCACAGTCGCGGTCACGATGTAATGACAAGGGATCGCGGTCATGATTTTCTGAGTAAGGATCGTGGTCACGGTTTACTAATTAGGGACCGTGGTCTCGGTCATGGGTGCCTTCTTTCTTTCCCATCTTGAAGTTCTCTAGGAGGTTGTTCAACATGTAGATATTTTCCTCCTTGACTTGCTTTGTGTCTTCATATGTGATGCACATCTTATCCCAAATCTCATAGGTTGTGTCCCATGATGAGATCCAATTGAACTCAATGGGAGTGAGGGCTGCATAGAGGATGCTAATGGACTTTGCATTGAGTTGAGACTCCTTGAGAGTAGCTTCACTCCATGTTGTAACTGCTCCGGTTGGCTCTTTGTAAGGTGTGACCATCACCTTCCACATGTCAAAGTTCATCCCTTAAATGTAGAACTGCATCTATCTCTTCCAATAGAGGAAGTTGGTGCCATGAAAGATTGGAGGTCCCATGGAGAAGCCTCCCTCTAGGTTGATTGAACCAAGTAGGTTGTCGCCCATCTTCTTGTCTCATGGGAGATTGTTGGAGAAGATCCTCAGCTCTAATACCACTTGTTGGATCTAAGGGCTCTAGAGGGGGGTGAATACAGCTACAAAATTTCTCACAAAATAGATTAGACCATCAAACTATATTAATTAGAAGCAAAAGCTTAATGGCAATTTGAGGTCCTATCTAATAAGCACGGCAAGGATGAGAGAGATTGATAGCAAGCACTTGACAAAGGGATGTAGAGTGATTCCACACTTCAAACTAGAAGTGAGTCAGTCCACTACCTAGAGAGGTCAACCTATATGACTTTACAAGTGCTTTTCTCTATTATATCACCACAGAGATTTATAGTAATAGACCACCAAAGGACTTACCCATCCAACCATAAGGATATCTCCACCTTAACAAGGAATTTACCCACTCATCTTGAGTCTTCAGCCTTCACCTCGGTCTTACCCACTCAAGCTCAAGTCTTCTGCCTTGAAGGACTTTGCTTCTCCTCTTGGATTCTCAGCCTTTGCCTTCTTCTTCACTTGGAGAAGATCACCACCTCTTCATCAACCTTGAAGAGGATGAGCTACAGCTCCTTCTTCACTCGATAGAGCTTGCTTAAGCTTTTCTTCATGAGAGAAGGGGATAGGGAAGTAGTGGAAGATTTGAGATCTTTACATGCACAAAGGTGGAGCTCTCTTACAATAATCCTAACTCACTCACAAATCACTAGATGATGTGTAAAATATAAGAGAAAGGGCTCAAGGGGTAGTAGCACACTCAACTATAGCTAGGACCTTGTATGTAGTGAATGAGAAAACTTGGAATGAACTCCAAGGGGTCCTATTTATAGCTGGGGATGCTCCCTTGAGTTAGGGAACACTTAGGGCCAAAATATAGCCGTTTTTTCTCAAGGCAACGGATCTATTTTTGTCCATACAAGTCACCAACGGTGAGAATCACTTTTTCTATGTTTTCCGTATAGTACATTCGGTCGAGTTTCAATAAAGGTAACTCGATCGATCGGCTAAAAGACAAATCCAATTTTCAAACTATCGGACAAGTTTGTCCTAGGAAACTCAACCAATCAGCTAAAATCATATTTGGTCAGTAAGTCATTCAGTCGAGTTCTGTGAATGCACAACTCGAATGATACACATCATCAGAAAATTGATCCATGGATCGATCGAGATTGATACTCGACCGACCAGCAGTCTGTGATCAATTTTCTAATTTGATTAAAAAGTGATTAAAACTTGGTACTGAGTGTCCCAAATATTTTTCTCATCTTAGTTACAAGTCATATCATCAGTACAAGTGATTACAAAATTCTTCTAAAGTCGTTTGAAGGGATTTCCTTATTAGCACACTTGCATTGCATATGACTTGAATTTTGACAAGCTAGGGCTTGTGTAAATTGATCCTTTTCATGTGCCTAACACCTGAGATCAATCTTGAATACACATATTAGATACATATTAATGGAATGGTTGAGTCATTATCAAAATATGGACAATGTATAACCTCTAGGTCAACACAAAACCCTTGGTGAAAGGAGCACAAGATGGAAAGAAAAACCCTAGGCCAAAAAGATAAGAAAGATGAGTTCTTCATGCTCACTCAAGAGCTACCATGGAGAACTATGGGTTCAATCAAGAAGAGAAGAAAGAGAGATAGGGTAGAAAGAAAATGAAGATCAAGAGAGGTAGATCACTTGCCAAATCAAGGAACACCAAACAATCATCAAAGAAGGGTTGCTTCAAACCCTAACTCGATATGCAAGAGGTTTGCCCACATTGTCCAAGCTCTAGAACCACCTTCATCACCAAGGACAAAGGGGTACGATCTCCAAGGGAAGAACAGAGAAAGCAAGAGGATGCAAAATGGTTTAGTTTCATGTAAGAAGAGAGGTTTATATAGACAATGGTAGGAAAGAGAGAAGGAAGGTTAGGTGTCATGCAAACATGTGCCACTTGTCCACCATATCTCATCATGCAAGCACTAAGCTCATGCATGTGTCAAAGCTGATAGAAATAATAAAAATTAGCAACCAACCTGGTCTAAGAAAGCATGGTGTCCAATGAGAACATAGCGACCCAAAGGAGATCAAACAACAACCACATAGAATCCAAACCCTAGGGTTTCCTTGGAAATAAAAGAGGGGCATGTGTCTCATCGACTACAAAGAACATGGTCCAAGGAACAACTTGGAAATCACTAAAAATAAGATTCATTGGCCAAACACAAAGCAAGGTCAACCATCCACTTAGGGTATCTAAGAAAACCCTAGAACTCAACACAACATGTCACTACATCAACCTAAGGTACAACATGATGCCCCAAGGCACAACTCTTCTAACACAATGTCAAAATATGTGAGGCACAACAAGCATGTGAAAAATTGCAAGAAAAATCCCTAAGCACAAGTAAATTGCAATTAGGTCCAAAACAAGCACATATAAGCATAACTAGCTCAAACAACATTCAAACTAGACCAACTTGAAACATAAGCTTGTCACATGTCATCAAAGCACATCATGAGTTAGATTAAGGTTTTAAGCATCTAATTATGCTAAGAAAGCAAGATCAACCAAAAAGCTAGGTCAGGGGTCTTACAATGGCCATGGCAACTACATTATTAGGGTTTCACTTGATTAGTTAAAGGTAATTAAGTATCTTTTAACTGCATCAATCAAGTTACTTAAAAAGCCCAAGAAAGGTTCTATAAAGATAAGGGTAGATTACAACTTCAAGAGATATAAAACATAAAACACATAAACATTATCACATCACCACATGGTAATTTCTCACTGTCACACATGAGACCATCATCATCATCATACCACCATGGGATATCAATCCCTTGTCATCAGACAGAGGATATCACCTCAATTAAGGTGCAAAGCCACTGCCAAGGTCATAAGACCATTAAAATTGTTCCCTGCAAGAACATTATTGTCTCTCCATGTCTCATCAAGGCTCATCATTACCGCCATACATGTGTTACATAAGTTTAGCATAACTATGAATTTTAGAACTATGATCCTCATAAGATAACAAATTAGGATCAAAATATTTTAGGAGAGAGAAAGTACTCTATTAACATGCCACTTACTCAAGCAAGCTAAGCAGTCTCACCACGTACTTGAATTAGGGTTAAGATTCAACAAAGAAAAGAAAAGTAAACCCTAATTATCATCATCTCTGACAATCTTGGAAGCACTTAGGTCAAACATCCCCAACATAGAGTCATCAAACTTCATGACCATATGGGCCAGTAAACACCATCAGTCGCATAGAATCATAGGTGTCATTAACTGAAGAGAAACCTAGGTCACACGTCTCAATGATCGAAGAGAACACCAAACATCTTCATCGCCTGAAGGGAAACCATGCATCAACGACCCTCAGGGTCCAAGGTTCAGTGACACTTAGGTCAAGCACACCATCAACCGGAGAAAAAGTAATGTCTTAGCCATTGAAGAAAGCTTGAGCCATCATCGACCAAAGAATATAGGTGCATGGCGATCGAAGACAACATCCAACCCTAGTAACCTAACGGATCCTCAACACATAGAGACCACTATCATCAAGATACTTTACAACCTTCAAGGATATACAACTCATCCACATGAGATATAGAACTCAATGACCATCAAGGTGTAGAAACCTAGCGACCATCAAGAGAGAGAAAACCCCATCAACTACAAGATCAACGTGTTGATTATCATCATGAAATAAAAAATCTCCAAGGTACAAACCACAAGAAGGAAAACAACTATGAAACCCTAAATCCGACCATCAACATGAGAGAAAGCAAAACCATGTCTTAGAGAGAGAAAACCAATGTTTAGAACTTGCATGCAAGGATCAATGCCTCCATCATCAAATAAAATAATCATGAACAAGATTAGGGTTTCGTCAAAGAGAGGTTTAATTATTCAATATCACCATGAGCATAAACCCTAGATCATAGATATCATCACCATTCTACTTAGAACCACATTTTTAAGGATAGATTATTTGCATGCAAGTTAAGTGAAACAATAATTGAGGAGAAAGTTATATAACTCACCTTAGATATGAATAACAACTTCAATGACAAGGAAGCTCCAAGAAAAGAGAGAGAACCTTAGCTTGATCACCTCCACGTCCAAGATAGCACCACCTTTTTTAGAGAAGAAAAACCCTAGGTTAAAGGAGTACAAGATAGAAAGACCGAAAAGACAAGAAAGAGAAGTTCTTCATGCTAAACTCAAACACTACCATGGAGAACCATGGATTTAACCAAGAAGAGAGAACTTCCTTAAGAGCTCAACTTCCAGCACCACCATGGAGAACCATGGGTTCAGTCAAGAAGAGAAGAAAGAGATATTGGGTTGTAAGAAAATGAATATCAAGAGAGGTAGATCAAGGGTTTAGTTGAATGCAGGAAGAGAGGTTTATATAGCCAAGGGTAGGAGAGAGAAGAGGGAGTTTAGGTGTCATGAAAACATGTGCCACTTGTCCACCATATCTTGTCCATGCAGGCAGTAAGCTCATGCATGTGTCAAAGGTGATAAAATAAGAAAACTCAATGACCAACCTGATCTAGGAAAGCATGGAGACCGATGAGAACAAAGAGACCCAAAGGAGATCAGACATAGAAACCACATAGAATCCAAACCCTAGGGTTTCCTTGACGATTGAAGATGAAACATGGGACTCGTCGACTGTACAGACAACTAGGCACTCATAAACCTCATTAACTACAGAGAACATGGTCCAAGAAACAACTTTGGTGATCTCTAAAAATAAGGTTCATCGATCAAACACATACCAAGGTCAACCATCCACTTAGGGTATCCAAGAAAACCCTAGAACTCAACAAACATGTCACTGCATCAACCCAAGGTACAACATAACACCCCAAGGCAAAACTCTCTCCAACATGATTTTAAAACCCATCAGGAATGACAAGCATGTGAAAAATTGCAAGAAAAACCCTAAACATGTGTAAATTTCAATTAGGTCCAAAACAAGCACATATAAGCATAACTATCTCAAACAACATCCAAATTGGACAAACTTGAAACATAAGCCTATCACATGTCATTAAAGCACAACATGAGGTTAGATTAAGGTTTTAAGCATCTAATTATGCTAAGCAAGCAAGATCAACCAAAAAGCTAGATCGGAGTCATACACCTAGGGTCAACTCAAAGCTTTCAATGGTTGACTTCTTAAAGATCAAGCATGGCTCGTATTATGGGGAGGAAAAGATGGATGTGGTGGGAAAAGTTGAGAGTTGGTTGTAGAACATGGAACATTGTTTTTGTGATATAGACTACCATATCTGCTCTAAGGTTCATTTTGGGACTCACATGCTCAAAGATGTAGCTAGGACTTGGTTAGAGAACCTACTTGGATCTTGGGAAGTCAATGCCCCTCCACTCACATGGGAGGAACTCACATGCTTTTCAAGATCATTACATATCTGAGTCAATGGTCAAGAAGAAAGAGGAGTTCCTCAAGATCCAATAGCGTGGTAATATGGCGGTGGTCATGGTTATGTTGAACGACACAAGGAGAAGAAGTTCATTAGGGGTCTCAAGTCAGACCTTAGATTCACACTGTATGGACAAGGACAAACTCCCTGAAAGGTGCTCTATATGCTTGTTTGGAGTTACAAGATCACCCAAGAAGGACCTTTAAGAAAGAAGTTTCTTAGAAGAACCACAATGGTAATCATCATCATCACCCTCCTTTCCACAATCAGGACCATAGAAGAAGAAAGCTTCAGAAGAACTACCTATTAGGGAACCTTGTGCAACTTATGGTAGACTTTGTGGTGGATCCTACAAGAAAGTGTTGGGACTTGCTATTATTGAGGAGACCCAAATCATGAGAATTCAAAATGTCCCAAGCACAAAGAAAAGAGTGATGCAAGGTAAAACCCCAACACAGAGAAATGAGAAAAGAAACCCAAATCATAAGAATTCAAAATGTCCCAAGCACAAATAAAAGAATGATGCAAGGAAAAATAGAGAAATGACAAAAGAAACAAAGAGAAAAGAAACAAGCCAAAATCTTTACAATGATTGATGATGAGGAGGAAGGTATGATTTAGTTCAAATCCTAGTTTTAGTAAGATATAGGTATATGAAGTATATTGAAAATTAGGAATAAGTAAAACCCTAAGGTGGGTATTACATGCAAACTACAAAATTTTATAAGGTGGATAGGATCGTATCATCCCAAAAATCTATATTATCAATAATCCCTGGTCAAAACCCTAATTCGTCTATTTCAAAATTTCAACATATCAATTAACCATAACATGCATGTCTTTATGTTTTTTTTAAATACATTAGTGACATTTTGTACATAAATCATCTTAAATATCTTAATACACACTATATTTACCTAATAACATAGATATGACTCAATGTGTAAGTGATCTCATTATTATGTCACACATGACTCATGTGTTCATTAACATAAATAATTATTTATATGTGATGAATTAGTTTATAGAGGTGAATGAACGTGAACAGATGTTTATTTTGGGATCTCATATGATAATGGGATAATAGTTGAACTATCCATTTAAAATTATTGATGTAGTATTTTTTAAGTTAATGTTGATATCAATGGACTTAAGAAAAAGTTGAGTTAATTAATATATCTCATGTAATATAAACCCATGTGACTTTGTTAATGACAATATAATCATAAAAGGACTTCATATCCTAAACAATGAAGACAATTACATGTAGCAATATTTATTAAAATAATTGAAATCATCCCTAGTTGCATAGAACTCATTTAATACAAACTCAAAAGATAAAAATGACTTAAAAAATCATGTTCATTGGGTCCTATTTAGATAAGAAACTAAGTTTCATCATGATTAGATAATGTTCCATATTCAAATTTGAGTAAGAAAAACAAAGTTCAATTAAAAATTCCAATACAAGATGAACTTTATGTCATTTTGATTGTAATCACAGTTTTCCCCTAAAGTCAACTTGTCATGTGGGGAGAGTCTCCCTTGGGTTAGTCTCTCAGAATCTAAGAGCCTATGTTGGTGGGTTAGAGGAATTTATCCCCTCCACCTGACTCCCTCAGCCTCGAGACTATACACTCCATGTTTCTCTCCTTCCCCTGGCACTCTCTTCCTACCCCTCTATTAAATCCCGATCACCGCTAAACCCACCACCACCTTCGATGCATAGAAATGAGGCTAGATACCCAGCCTCCATGGGAATCCATACCCTTCACGCATAGTTCACGTTTCATCCAGACTTAATCTCACTGACACCTAGGCACAACTAGCCTTCTCCCGACCCTCCCTCTATATAAGGCATAAACCCTAAACCCTCATAGAGATCCTGCAAACACAGAGAACCTCTCAATACCTCCCTTTGGTACATGCAACCAAACATTGGCTCCCCATCTTGCTTTCAACCCTATCAGAGGTTTCCAAAGTGTTTCATCCAGCGTGGCCTTAAGAAACAGTGTGCAATACATCTTCATCTGTATGAGAAGATTAAGAAATTGTTAATTCAATCTCTCTTCTTGTGAGTGACGTGTTTCTATTTATTCCTCCATTTTTGGACCTACACCGATTCCATCAAACCACAAGGTTTTTCCTCACAGCCATGGAAGAAGTGTTGGTTTTTGTTTCCAATCACGGCAAGATCTAAGTGGAGGGTCTTTGAGTCTGGAAAGGTGATAGGAAATTTGTTCCCATAGTTTCAATTCATATATTGTTGTGGATTGCCATTTTTTATTCACATGAATCCAATTTTTGCAAATTGTTGAATTCATATAAGGACAAAAAAGGATCTGCAAAACAAGATTCACATCTCTTCCCTCATCCATTTCATTATCTTGTCACACGTCCATGGGCATATGCGTGATTTCCGTCTCTTTGACTTAACACTCTTAGTCCCATGTATTGGATAATTTCCATGCCATGTGGCCGACACTATTTGGGCCATATTAGCATCTTGGGTCATGCCAACAGAGTTTTTTGACTCAAAATAACAGCGTCACATGGATTTTTCTGGATTTTTTATTAGAAAAATATTTAAAAAATCTATAATATATTCACCTTAAGTCAAATAATTACAATCACATATGTTTTGGAAAGGTTTTTAAAACAATCCAATTTTAATATTTTCAAGCCCAGTTATGTTTCCTATCTTGATACTTTCACATGGAACCCTAAACTTATATGTTAAACCCTAATATGATGTAACATATCAATAGTTAGACTATATCATTAAGAAATGGATCAAGTAACCAATTAATTCATTCATAATCAGTAAATAGTCC
The DNA here is from genome assembly GCA_963693085.1 of Alisma plantago-aquatica. Classification (NCBI taxonomy): domain Eukaryota; kingdom Viridiplantae; phylum Streptophyta; class Magnoliopsida; order Alismatales; family Alismataceae; genus Alisma; species Alisma plantago-aquatica. The sequence goes on from OY856409.1 coordinate 1,261,255,971, forward strand.
TCAAAGAAGACCTAAGCGCCAATCGACACTAAATTAATCTGGGAATCAATATAATGCATTTTTTTTGTTTTGGCACATGGATTTAGATTTGGAAACAAGAACTCTGATCTAGGACTCCTCCTATATTAGGTGAGAAGGTCCATGCAATTTAAGTATTATTATTGGTTTTTTATTTCCTTATGCTTTATTATGATGTTCAAGATAAATTGTATGCATACCTACTCCAATTTGAATATTGTTCAATAACTATCTCCTAAGAGTTATTGGATTGTTCTTATGCTCTCAATGTTATTTTAAGAATCCATGTCATGTTCATATTAAATCTAAGTAAAGTAAATTATTCCAAGTAAATGATGAGTCATGTAATAGGTTGTATTATCTTGTCCTCGTCAATCTAATATTGGGCCCTCGGGCCTTATGAGTTCAAATGGAACATAGTGGCACTTATGTTCAATGATGAGCTGAATGGAAGCACCAATAATGGCACTTAGGTGCAAATCATGAGTTCAAATGGAACATCAGTTGATTCTCCAGACCTTATGAGAGAAATTGGTGTATAAGAGTAGAGGACACTATAATAAACTACTAAGATCATAATGTGTGAACCCAAGTTCATTACCCAATTAATTTTGCATTGTTCCCTATTGTCAAGTTATTATTTTGTTATAATGATACTCAATGCCACTTACTCTAAAGTGGTTTTCATTGCATGCATGGTTGGGAACATGATGCATGTGGGAGGAAAATAACAGAGTTTAAACAAGGATCATACATCTCAAGGACAATTTAGGAGTTTAGACTTGGTGGAGTGCCATCTATCATATGGCATTTAGCCCATTACTAGTTTAGATTAGTTTAAAGTTTAAGTTCTATGTTGTGGAACTTGAGACATGAGAATTACATCTTTTATCTTGTTTTAATTTAATAGACTTTGTTTTTATGCAATAATTATCATTTTTGTAAAATCTTGATGAGAACTAAGCTTCATTGAGTAACACTTATGTTTTAGATAATTGGGGTGTTACATTCACAATGTCTTTCAGGTGCCAATGCTAAAAAAGTACCATCTTGGGTACAAGAAAAGTGTTAAAGCAACTGATATACATATCATAAAAGATGATACATAGGAATAAGGGAAAGATCAAACAAAATATCAAAAAGATATGAAAGTTAAGAAGATAAGGCACAAAGATGGTCAACATATTATGGAGGCACTACAAGGTTGTAGATGACACATGGGAGCTAGAGGATGTGCCAAACCCTAAACCCTATTTGACCTTTAATCTACATTTTGGCTTAATAGTGTTCTTTTACTAAATTAGTGTAAAATCATGTGTGTTTTGTTAACTGGTTGATGAACATGTCATATACCAAATATGGTTGACTATTTTGCATTCGGGTAGACAAAACTCTACAGTAGCTGAAAGTGGTGGGTTTTGTCTTGAATTTGTCCTGAAATAAGGTTTAAATGATGGAATTGTGGTCAATAATATTAGAAAACTAATTTTTACTAATATAAGTGAATTTAGGTTACTAATGAACTCTATAGTGAAATTGAAATTTATAGAATTTTACCGATATTGATTTGGAGATGAAATGCTAAGTTATGATATATTGTTTTTTTAAAAAAACTAAATTTAAAGGAAAAAGATATTTGTGAAACTTTTTGCTAAATACCCAAGAACATCAAATTATCTTATAAGTCTATTCTGACCTGAAATAACTCAAAACTCTAAAAGTTCATGGTTGAAGGTAGAGAGGTAATTTTGAGTGTATTTTGGTGGATGTTTGCCTAAAGTTGATCTAGATCAAGTTCTTCCTCAAATTCAAGTTGGATCTAGTAGTTTTGTACTTCTCTTCTTCTTTATTCCAACTTTACTTATATTTATTGATGTGTCCTATTTTTTTGTAATTTTAGAAAAACCTAATATCTCCATTATTTGTCTCTTTTTTTCTTTCATCTAGGAAGGATCTTAAGCTAGGGATTTTCTGGTGACTTTCCCTTTAGAGAAATTTAATGGAACCTTTTGTAAAATTATGGAATTCACCTTCTTGACATAAGGGAGGAGTTATTTCACCTATTTATTATAGCAAGGGTGAGTGCATTAACACTCATTTAGATATCCGAGATGCAATAAACCCAATTTAAGCTATTTGATGCTAATTTTAGTCCTATTCTAGAGGAATTGGTTGATTTTGTTGTAAAAAATATAATTATATAATGAAGTTTGGAATTCATACTTATTTTAGAAAATTTTATTTATGTCAAACTTGTTTGAACATAACTTTTGTGTTATGGAATCATTTTTTATGAAACCTAATGTTTTTGTCAATTTTTCTCTAATTTGGCGGTTTGACCAATTAGGGTGAAAATAGCTCAAAACCTCCTATTATGGGATAAAATTATCTAACTAGTCCAGCGACCTATATGACTGGAATGGAATTCTGGCTATTCTAATTAATATTTATAAATTTTAAATCACCAGGATTACAACCAATTCTTTAGGATATTTTTTCCAAGTTTTTTGTGTTATGAACTCAAAGTGAGTGGAAATTTACCTTTAATCCATGATTTAATATATCTAAATCTAAAATGTGAAGAATGTGATTTTCTATTTTTCAATTTTATCAACTTTGGTCTCAATGAGCCCCAATTCATATTTTTAATGTATAAACACTCCAAATAGCTAGAAAATTTGGTTCAAGGTGAATGATTTCAATTCTAGAATATGTGCACATGATTTTTACATGTTTCAAACATTTAATTTTTAAAAATATCGATGTATCTAGGTTTTCTTTTAAGATCAATAGTGAAACACATGCTAGAGTTTGTTGTTATATGGATTGATTCCTTTCAGTTATGAAACTAGAATCATAAATGCATAGCCCATTCTAGTGTTATTTATTTTATAATCAGTTCAGCTAGTTCAAACTATTCAAAGTTTTAGTAACTAGTATTTTAATACAATTTTGTTAGATCAGGTCACCAACATTCAGTGTGAAACTTTACTAGTATGATTATAACTCAAATCATTTTAGTATATTCATAGATATTCGTATTATTAAGTTCAATGAAAGACAATGTTAAAATTTGCAGTATTCTTTTTTAGAGTATCTAAAATATATAGAATTGTTTGATGTTTTTTCACAAAATATAGTGTAGACTACAAAAAGAAAAGATAAGGATTTCATTACATGTTAAAGATATAAAAAACTTAGTAGTTCATTTGTTATAGAAACTAAAGATTCAATTAGAGTTTTAGATGACATGAACGTCGTAGGTGTCTTGTGAAGGAATGCACAACAATTCCCAGAGGAAATAGCTTACCCACTGGCAGAGTCCAAGAGAGGAACCTGGACCATGCTGATAGCATAGGAGGGGTGTCACATCCCCATTTTCCTTAGGTGTGTAATGTCATGTGGTACATAATTTCACCCTTAAATGTCAAATATGTTATTTATACTTTGTCAGGGTAAAATAAGAGATGAAACAAATTTTATGTTAAAGTGTATGATGCTATAAGCTCCATGACCAATTTTTACAAGATTATGATGTTCCTACTTTTAATTAGGAATTATGAAAATTTAAACCTATTCTTTTTTTTAGGGGTTTCGGTTGTGAAATTGAGGATCTAAGCCTACAAATATGGTCTACATGTTAATAGGAGGATATGGTTAAGTTTTGAGAGATTTTTGACCTAGTTTGGCCCCTCAAATGATTTTTTGAAGTTTCTATATAGTTAAGGAGATCATATGACCCTGATATTGGATGTATTAGGGGAGATTTCATATAGTTGAGGATTTACTTGATGTCACACAGACATTATTCATGTTTTACTATTCCTCAGACAAAGTTCAACTAATTTTAGGATGTCACGTGCCCTTTAGGGTGTTTAATGATCGTGGGACTTGTCTTTCCATTAGATGGGGCTTTGGGGAGGACGTGCTTGATCTGAGCCATTTAGAGGTTGACTTCAACCTCTGGACTCTGCATAGTCCAGCCCCCTCCTAATTTTGGTGATTTTTTCTCGCATGTCCATCCTTACACAATCCCAATCGGTGAGAACTAATGATCTTAATTGCTTCAAGATATAAAATCGAACCTACTATACCTAGATTTAACCCTAACTTTCTCCCGGTGTGTAACGCCCAAAACTACCAAGCTCCCCCATCTTCGGCGCATGTTGTTGGTGGGGATTTTGGCCCTCACAGAGTGTACTTCCAAACTTTAGAGCTTCGTCACGTCATAAAAGACTCTCCTAGTTCATCAATTTTGGATTTAACCCTCCAGTTTCTCACTGCAAATCTAGTATACATCTTCGATGGTAGTGGTAGTGTATGTCCAACTCTAATCATCCCGTTTCAAATTGGGATCGTGGTGAGTCTCTCTAACCCCTATTCTTTGTTTCTAAACTTTTAGTTAATCACCCGCTTTGCCCATGCACTGGGTCGACAAACCCAGTTGAACAGCAGTTGTGATGTGTGTTGTGAGGTCGTATCACATGACATTTCCATTCATTTTCTTATTTACACAATTTCTCCATATTACAACGAAGTTATGTCCGCCTTCAGTTCTGAGTTCCCCTTATTGATACCTCATTGTTCATAAACCGAGCTATGTGCTCAGTTTTCCAGCCATGGTAGGTTTGCAGTTGAGGTTTTGGGCACTCGTCATCGCCCCATTTTGATGTGTTGACTTCGGTCTGAAAACTCAAAGATAATGTAGGCATCTCCATCACCCAAGGCTCCAAGCTCCAACTGGCACCATGGCTCGACAAGGGAGATGTCAGGTTGTGAGATGACCCGCATACCCTCGCATCAGATCTAGATATGTCATGCTTATATGGACCTTATCGAGATTTAATTTCATTTTAGTATTAGCTACGTTTCAGAGGTTTTGATAATAGTAGCCCTTGTTACACTCTAAGTTGGTGATATAATTGAAGAGTATTTCAATCTTTTGAGTTTTGTTTTATCTAAATCTATAATTTTACAAAAATGATTTATCTAAACCATGATTGGACAATAAAAGATAATTGATATCTTTCGATTGGTATGTCCTATGGGGTCAGGTAATATATGGTTTTTGATCAGTTTTTCAAGATCTACCCATTGAGCTAGGTTATAAATCATGATTCTGACCTTGGTTTCTTAGATTTATAAACTTGACATAATTAGGGTTTATGCTACAATAATTAGTGTTAAGAGTGATACTCAAGGTGATAATTATTATAAAATCATGTATTTCAGGGACTTAGGATTGACTCAAGGACAGGGAGGCTAAGTTAGGATCTACCTTGCTCTAGGTAAACTAATTCATGCACTTTGAGTATTTAGTATTGGTTTTCATTGCCTTATAATTACTATGATGATAAAGATGAGTTATATGCATAGTTATATGTCTCAAATTAAATCTAAACTGCATGAAAGTTCCCCAAAAGTTATTAGTTACATGTTATGCTTAAATGTTATTTCAAGAATTCATGCCATGTTCAAGTAGAATTAGTTCGAATGATTATTCCAAGATAACGATGAATCGTGTCATGGGTTGTAATCTTCGTCATGTTAATGTTGAACCTACGGGCCTTATGAGCACCATTGGTGCATAAGTATCGAGGATACTTTAATCAACCATCAATATTAAGTTATGTGAATCTAAATTTTCTATTCAATTAGTTTCATTCTTTTCTTTATTGCCAAGTTATTATGTTGTTATAATAATACTCAATGTCACTTACTCTAACATGGTTTTTATTGCATGCATGGCTAGGGGCACGATGCCCGCATGTACAAAGGAACTTCCAGGAAAGAGCCATATGAGGGTCAACTTTATGAATAGATCAGGGTTTCCAAAAGACATATATAGTGGGGTGCCATCTACAAAAGAAGATCCTAATGTTTATAGTTACCTTTATGTATAAATAATGTTTGGTAGTTAGCTTCAATTTAAGAACTCAACTATAAACAATGTATGAATCAAGTTCAATATTAATGCATGGTGAATCATTTATATTTTTGCCATGAATATCATATTTTGTAATGTTCCTATGAGCCAAGTGATCCATGTTATGGACAACATAGGGTTTTCTTCTGCTGACATATATATGTGCTTGGAGGGGCATTACAAAATGGTATCAGAGCAACGAGTAGATGGCCACTAAGATAAAGATTCACATGATCTAATCCCTAGGTATAGAAGATTAAGTTCAAGAGATGGGAAATTAAAGTAGGGGTCTATTCGAAAGACATAAGTTAGACAAGGGTTAGGGTTATGTGCCTAGATGTTTTGGGATTTTTGTGTTAACTCTAGAATTACACATAGCATGTTGTCTCTTCTTACCATGTGTTTGTGGTATGGGACGTAGGCTCATGGTTTTTTGTAGAGAGAATGTTATGTGCATCATCATACTTGTCCAGTCCTTTCAAGTGCATGTGGTATGGGACATGTGCATGAGGGAGGTGCTAAGATAAGCGTGATAAAATATGTCACCTCTGAATTTATGAGCGGCTGGCATGTATCCAAAGATGACAATAATATAAGATTTGTCATTAGATTTTGAGACATATAGTCACCTAAACCTAATTAGATAGATACTAAGACTGAGAATGCATACAAAGGGTAGAAAATTTGACATGATTACGAAAAAAATCATGCACATGCTACTAAACAATGTCCTCTACTGTTTTAGGATTATGTATTCAAATTGAACATCATGTATTATTGTTATGCTTATGAATTATGAAATTATGAAAATCATGTTTAAGTATAAGAAATCATGTTATGTTGATATGGTCCTCTCCATCATATTGTGTGAGCCTTCACCATCCTTATGTGAGCCTTAATTGGCCTTATGAGCTCTGTGGGAGCATTATGTGAGCCTTCACCAACCTTATATGAGCCTTAATTGGCATTATGAGCATTGTGGGAGCATTATGTGAGCCTTCACTACCGTTATGGGAGCCCTAATCGTCCTTATGATCACTATTGGTGCAATCAGGAGAGTGACAATATCAACTCAAGTAAATATCCAATCTAATATGAAATCATGTCAAGTAATCAAGTTCACATGTAATTGTGTTATTCATTATTAAGTCATATCTTAAGTATGATAATGAGGCTTTAAGATAGTATTAGAAGGTTTGCATGAATATAATATGTAAAACCCAAAGGTAAGTAGTATCATGAAATTTTGCGGACAAAATTTTTATAAGGTGGGTAGAATTGTCACATGCCCATTTTCCTTAGGTATGTAATGTAATGTGGTACTTAATTTCACCCTTTATGAGATCATAATGTCAAATATGTTATTTATACTTTGTTAGTGTAAAATAAGAGATGAAACAAATTTCATGTTAAAGTGTGTGATGATATAAGCTCCATGACCAAATTTGACAAGATTATGATGTTCCTATTTTTAGTTAGAAATCATGAAAGTGTAAACCTATTATTTTCTTTAGGGGTTCCTGTTGTGACAATTGAGAATCTAATCCTACAATTATGATCTACATGTTAGTAGTAGGATATGGTTAAATTTTGAGAGATTTTTGACCTAGTTTGACCTCTCAAATGATTTTTGGAATTTCTATATAGTTAAGGATCGTATAACCCTGATATTGGATGCATTAGGGGTGATTTCATATAGTTAAGGATTTACTTGATGTCACATAGACATTATTCATGTTTTACTATTCCTCACACAAAGTTTAACTAATTTTAGGATGCCACGCGCCCTTTAGTGTGTTTAATGATCGTAGGACTTTTCTTGGTCGTTGGATGGGGCTTTGGGGAGGGCATGCTTGACCTGATCCATTCAGAGGTTGCCTTCAACCTGTGGACTCTGTGCAGTGTAGTCCCCTCCCGATTTTGGTGATCTTTCTCATTTGTCCATCCTTACACAGCCCCAATCGGTGAGAACTAATGATATTAATCGCTTCAGGATATAAAATCTAACCTATCTATACCTAGATTTAACCCTAACTCTCTCTCTCGGTGTGTAATGCCCAAAACTGCCAAGCTCCCCCATCTCGAGCGCATGTTTCGAGAGGGGTTTTTGGCCCTCGCAGAGTCTATTTCCAATATTTATAGCTTCGTCACACCGTAACAGACCCTCCTAGTTCATCAATTTTGGATTTAACCCTCCAGTTTCTCACTGCAAATCTAGTATGCATCTCCGGCAGCGGCGGTGGTGTATGTCCAACTCCAGTCATGTTGTTTCAAATTTGGATCATGGTGAGTTTCTCTAACACCTATTCTTCTTTTTTGAACTTTTAGTTAATCACCTGATTTGCCCATGCACCAGGTCGACAAGTCCAATTGAACAACAACTGTGGCGTGTGTTGTCAGGCCATATCACAAAGTGTTTCCATTAATTTTCTTCTTTACACAATTTCTCCATATCACAACGAAGTTATGTCTGCCTTCAGTTCTAAGTTACCCTCATTGAAACCTCATTTTATTCATAAACCAAGCTATGTGGTCTGTTCTCCGGCCATGGCAGGTTCACGGTCGAGGTTTTGGGCACTCGTTATTGCCCCATTTTGATGCAGTGACTTCGGTCTGAAAACCCAAAGATAATGTAGGCATCTCCTACAACCAAAGATCCAGGCTCGAGTAGGGTTAGATTTGGATTGAAGCTTGTTGCTCTAGCAGACCTTTGGCGCCATGGCTCAATGAGGGAGATGCTAGGTTATGAAATGACATGCATACCCTCGCATCAGATCCAGATATGTCACGCTTGTATGGACCTTATTGAGATTTAATTTCATTTTAGTATCAAGTGTGTTTTAGAGGTTTTGATGATAGTAGCCCTTGTTACACTCTTAGTCGGTGATATAATTGAAGAGCATTTCAATATTTTGAGTTTTATTTTATTTGAATATCTGATTTTAGATAAATGATTTATCTAAACCATGATTAGCCAATACAATATAATTGATATCTTTCTATTGGTATGTCCTACGGGGTCGAGTAATATATGGTTTTTGATCAGTTTTTGAGATCTAACCATTGAGCTAGGTTATAAATCATGATTCTAACCTTGGTTTCTAGGATTTATAGTCAACATAATTAGGGTTTATGGTACAATAATTAGTGTTAAGAGTGATACTAAAGGTGATAATTAATATAAAATCATGTATTTTAGGTACTTAGGATTGACTCAAGGACAGGGAGACTAAGTTAGGATCTACCTTGCTCCAGTTTAGCAAGTTCATGCACTTTGAGTATTTAGTATTGATTTTCATTGCCTTATAATTACTATGATGATCAATATGAATTATATGCATAGTTATATGTCTCAAATTAAATATAAACTGCATTAAAGTTCCCCAAAAGTTATTAATTAGATGTTATTCTTCAATGTTATTTCAAGAATTCATGTCATTCTCATGTAGAATCAGTTCGAGTAATTATTCCAAGATAATGATGAATCATGTTAAGGGTTGTATTATTTTATCATCATCATGTTAATGTTGAGCCTACGGGCATTATGAGCACCATTGGTGCATAAGCATCGAGGATACTTTACTCAACCATCAAGATTAAGTTATGTGAATCCAAATTTGTTGTTCAATTCGTTTCATACTTTTCCTTATTCCCAAGTTATTATGTTGTTATAATAATACTCAATGTCGCTTACTCTAATGTGGTTTTTATTACATGCATGGCTAAGGGAGTGATGCCCACATGTACAAAGCAACTTCTACGAAAGAGCCATATGAGGTTTAGCTTAATGAATAGATCAAGGTTTCCAAAAGACATATATAGTGGGGTGCCATCTACAAAATAAGATCATAATGTTTGTAATTAACTTCATGTATAAATAATGTTTGGTAGTTAGATTCAATTCAAGAACTCAACTGTAAAAAATCTCTAAATCAAGTTTAATATTAATGCATGGTGAATCATTTATCTTTTTTGCTATGAATATCATGTTTTGTAATGTTCCTTTGAGCCAAGTGACCCATGTTATGGACAACATCAGGTTTGCTTCCTCTGACATATATATGTTCTTAAAGGGGCGTTACAAGGGGTTAAGCCCACTGTGTACATCCTCTTAATTTATAGTAGGAGTATCCAACATTATATGGAAATTCTGGATGCCAGTTTGGTCACTACTCATTGAGTCAATCCTTGAGTAACCATTGATGTAGGTAGTTTAATGTAGAGTTCCTTGACTCTCCACTTGAGTCCCTAGGTTAAAATGAGGAGTCTAGTTTTGATTATTAGCTATGATGTTGAGTCCAGAGGTGGCAAGGCTCGTTACCGACCAGGCCACTAGTTCACACACTTAGAATCTAAGGTCAACTCTAAGTCATGTATGATGAGATTGTAGCTTGTTGTGATTCTCTTACATGTTTTTTTACAATTCATATGGAGTCAGGGCATTAATAAGGCAACTAAGAGATTGAGAAGTTAGATTTAGGATTTATTATTTGATTACTCAGATTAAGAAATCAAATTCAAAATTGTATTGTTTACTTATCCTCAATGTTTTAAAATGATGATGAATTTTGTAACATTTCTCATTTACTTTAGTTTTTGATAACTTGCTTATTTATGTTTATATTGCAATCCATGTATTATCTTGTCTATTTGGATGAATTTCCATTCACTAATTTAGTAGCTTACACACTTTACTGAACTAATTTTAGGTAGAAATTCCGATATGGTGATAGCAATATATGTTAAAGAGTCATGTCACAGTAGGAAATTAATAGTTTTCTAAGGTAGAAATAGTTAATATCGAATTTATCTATGTATCTCCTTCGGTGTGGAGAGAAAAAGTTTTTCTAGTCAAGTGAATGAGCAATTTAATTTCTTTTCTTATCAAATAATTGTAAATATATGCTTTGTGTATTGAGCATGTGGAACTGGCACGTGATCAACAATAGTAGTTTTTATGAGTTGTATATGTGAAAAGAAATTCATTTGTGTGTATTACCATGTAAATAATAAAAAAGGGGTTTGGGTGAGTTTTTTTTAGACAACTTGGTCTCATACCCAAATCTTGTGGTCTTAGAGAAGGATTTAGACCCTGACATGAAGAAACACAATGAGTTCACCTTGAGAATTTTTCTTATTTCAAGGAAGAAACTCTTAAGTGGGATAAGATTTGTAGTGACCAATTCTCATGTTATACCTAACCTCAAACATTAGTCTACATAATCATCTCATAAAGTTTTATCTTCTACATAATTTCTAATTTAATGAATATATTATAACAAGAAACCCTATTTTGATGAAACCTTGTAGCAATTAGCAATTGTTATGATTGAAATCCATTCATATGTTTCTCTATGGATAATGATGTGCAAGAAAATAAGAATTAAGTAGTATATATTCTTATTGATTAATCTTAATCATGAATACATAATGAAATGTGAGAATTTGATTTCATATGATAAGTAAAGACAAAATGTGAATGAGAATCACATCCAACCTAGTAAAGGATAGAAATATGATAAATTTGAATATTAAGGATAAGTGTACATGAATTGAGAACCACATTAGGTTACACATACCGTTAGAGGGTGATTTGAAGGTCTACATTTGACTAGTGCATAGATATGTCAATATTCGATTGACCATTGAAATCATCAAATTGACTTGTGGGGTTTCTAGGGAGATCATTGGACATGAATTAAATGATTCATCAACCCAAGAAATTAAAGGACCATTCAAAATGTCAGAATGACTTCTTAGTAGTGACTTGATATTTTTGAACATTGGTTATGTTAGCAACCAATTTTGATCACATCAACTAGGATGCTCAACCAAATACCCTAAAATTTAGCTGACTATTTATTTAGATGGAAATAAAATGAAAATTATAATTTTGAATGATATAGGAGGTATATATAAACCATTATTGTGACACCCCGCCATCACACAGACAATGAGATGACACGCGAAAATGTGCGGAAACACCATAAACCACATATTACTGAAAACATGGGTTAATTAAAACCGATTGCGACAAGCATAAATGAGAGAACTATTGCATTCAGATCCTGCAGAGAAACATGTTATATAAACGTTCACAAGTCTTGATACGTGTTCACAACTTAGAAGAGCAGTTGTCTTATCATCACATGAGTTCATCACATGTTTATACATACATAACGGGCCACATCCGGCCAGCAGCAAGATATACAAAGCTTCATCAGCTATACATCATAAAACAACGTCAAAATGCCTCTGAGGACATGAGAGTACACGGATGACTCTAGGACTCTACTACAAAACAAACAAAATAGCAGCGTATCCATCTCTTGCCTTCTACTTCTCTTCTTGCTGCTCGGCCGCAACCCCGCGACCACCACCACGTCTAGCACGATCACCTAAAAAGGTTGTAAACCAACGGGGTGAGACACACAGTCCCAGCGAGAAACATAACTCCCCGCTGAAACTATAAAACCTCAGAAAGGTTAAAGCAACAACAGCAGATAACTGATAAAACGTACAATAAGAGTAGTCTATAGAGCAAGGTTGTTCTTACCATCGAGCTTACCAAGATGTACGGAAGGCATATAACCAAGTATTTCTTTATGGAACATGATTGACAAGATAAGATTAATAAGATCTTACCACGTAACATAAGGAACGTATAAATAACTACAAGGTACAACAAGATCAACTACACAAGCAGGGCCTCAACCAATGTTCCATGTTTTGCCTTAAGCAATAAATACTATTCGGCTGGATTACGTATTATTATGCCCTGAGGAAGTGAGCCGCACCACTCAGATCCAACCGACGGCTGCGAAACCCAAAGTCGGTTCCATACAAGGTCAATGGAAGAGTAAGACTCCACGACCTCACCACCTCATAGTCAGTGCACGAGAATCAAAACAGGACCATAGTCTCATGTTGAAGTGGCCTCAGCCATAGGGTCAGCTCCCGTAGGCTACCCTTTCTCTAGCCCACCTTGGTACAGGTCTCGACGCTAGTATATCTGAGCCACGGGCTAGTTCACCATGCTCCCTGAGCCATGAACGCATTCATGCTCTATCACACTGAGCCATGGGCCTCTTCACCATGCTCTTATACACATCTTGAGTCTACAACCGAAGTTGCACTCGAATCCTCTCTATTTTAGGCTAGGAGAAACCTCGCATATTCAAAAATATGCACTCCGGGATAACCCGCAGGAGAACCCATTTCACCATCACTAGCTATTGACGATGATGGATCTATGGCCAGGGCAAACTACATAATATGTTCCACTATAATTAGTTAGCATATTTAAAGTGAATTGTTGAGGCAACCATGTTGTAACACATACATAACGTTAAGTTACCTTGTTATTACCACCATCATATTATCTCGGGACCTCGATCCCTCATCTCAAGAAACCACTGCCTCTTAAGGCATTTTCATCATCTATCATCATCACATGGGATCACAATCCCAGATCTCATCATTAGAGGATTAACACCTCAACTTAGGCACTTTAGCCAACTCAGGTCCTTAGACCTAAACACATCAGACTAGTGATGCAGGTTATCTCATCAACAAGAGTGGTTGTCATAATGCAGTGTTATTCAAACATATATACCTCATAGCCCTTTACCTGGCTATGCATCTACATGAAACACCTGCATGGTTAGTATACTCATTCATAGAGATAACTGAAGCTATTAAGGAATTAATAGAACGATCATGCTATCAAGCATAGGGCAACATTGATAATTATACACTTTATCATTCATGCTTCAAAAATGTGACCATAGACATGGGTCATATCATCATATGAAGCAACTCATATGCTTCCAAGCTTATCATTTACTCATCATTATATATTCAGGATTCAAGGAGATCATAAACTCATGTAATATCATTATTAACATGGAACCATCATCTACATGCAACTCGGGTTATCAGAACCCTTACTAAAACTCTCACAATCCTCACAAAAGAGGTGGTGGGTAGTGTGTCCCTCACCACAACTTGTAACGGGTAAGGTGGAATCCCTTACCAAAAGCATATCAGCCCATACACATATCGTCCAACCACGGCAGGTAACGACCATCACCCAAGGGTTTCGTGCAGCTAAAGGTCAAGGCATATCATGCACAAGGTATAACGTGCAGCTAGGTTGGAGGAGTGTATCGTGTACGAGGCCAAGCACGACACAGCTATCTATCCTTGTCGACTGAACCCTATCACCCATCTAGGGTGAAGGTACCTATCGGGCAGCCATACCACTCACACGCCCAAGGCTCTCACTGCCAACACATAATGCCCCAACGCAGTAGGGTATCACCCAACACTAAGGTAGCTCCTTGAGCTCTTAAACGTCCAAGGTACATCGGGCACCAAGCCACTACCTTAGCTAGGTGTATCGGGCAGGGCACTCAACAAGGCATATCGCCCAACACAAAAGAGTATCGTCCATCCACCATACTCCATCTAGGCACAACGTCCAAGGGTACAACTCAAACGGGTAGCAAAAACCCAACATCATATCGTGCAAGATACAACCCAACCAGATCGTCATCAACCTCAAGCACAAGGGTACCAAACCCTAATTGATCAACAAGATCAGATCACCTCTCAACAACCAAGAGAGAGGGGTCTTGCACAACCTCTATCACAAATCGGCCAACCACAAGGATCACCCTTAACATAGATCTACATCTACCAAAAAGCTCATCTCTCGAATCCCTGGTGAGAGGAGGGTGTTGCTCAAGCAACTAGAACACAAGCTCACCTCTCAACTTAAATGAGAGAGGGGTATTGCTCATATTACTAGAGCTCAAGCTCACTTCTCTAGACTAAGGAGGGAAAGGAATGTTGCTCAACAAGGAAACCCTAAACCATGGTTTGGCCAACTAGGGTACAAAGGTACAAAACCTCAACCATAACAACAAGATCACTATAACCACAAGATTAAAGGTGCAACTAAGCAAGAACCATATCTAGCAACATACATGGCCGATTATGATCATATGAAAACATACATGAATATAGAAGAAGGTAATATGGTTAGGGTTAGGAGTTATGTAACCCGCCTTAAGCAAGCTCCAAGCTCCTAGCACCAAGCTACACCTTTGGCCACCTCAAGAGGAAGAAGAAGAAGACTCCAAAGAGAAGGATCAGCCACTAAGCTTTGCAAAGGAAGAGGTTTCGTCCACCAAGGAAGAGAGAAACCAAGGAACTAAAGAGATCCTTAGTAAGAGAAAGAAGGTACATATATAGGAGAGGGTGGAGGAGAAACCAAGGTAAGACAAGGCAAGGTGTCGCCCACCTAGGGACACTTGTCCATGGGCAATGCCACCTCTCTATCTTGCCTTAAACACATGTCCAAGGCCATTGCCACATGCAAGCATCATGCACCAAGTGTCCACTAGTGGGGACACAAATGAGGTCAAAGGGTCAAAGGGGTCCATGGATGATACACCCCATCTCCATGCCCGACACATCTCCCTGGGCAACACACCCATGGCCGCCACAACCATGGTCGGCACACCTATGGCCGACACAAGGTCCATAAGGTTAGGCAAGGCTCAAGTAAGGCATAACATGGCCCAACAGGGCTCATCCAAGCCCAAAGCAACTCAAGCAACGAGTCGAACCATTCCTCTCAACACTAGAGGAAGCAAGGAGAGAGAGGAACACCTCTCAAGGTGACAAATTGCCCATCAACCCTAGACTTAGGTAAATTGCAAGTAGCACCTCCAACACTCAACGAGCACAAACAAACCCTAATCACCACTTAAAGGTGATTAGCAAGCAACTAAAAACCAGGGTTAGTCAAAGCAAATAGGATAAGCCCAAAATGGAGGTCAGGGTCCTTACAAGCTATAACCATCTACAAAGGGATTTCGTCCTCGAAATCTGAAGAGAAAAGCGAGGGATACTTTCTCCTCATCTCTTCCTCAAGCTCTCATGTGGCTTCCTAGATGCCACGATGATGCCAAAGAACATTTACTAGAACCAGGTCCTTCCTCTTTAGCTTCTTTACTCTTCTGTCAAGGATCATCACGGGACCTTCCTCGTAGGTCACATCTTCATCAAGCTCAACTTCGACTGGTTGTATCACTGTCCCTGTATCTGGATGACTTTTCTTCAGCATGCTGACATGGAATAGTGGATGTAACCTACGCAACTCTGGCGGCAGCTCTAACTTGTAAGCTACCTTGCCAACATGTGCTATTACCGGGTATGGCCCCATATACTTGGGTGCCAGTTTGCCCTTCTGGCCAAACCTTAGCATGCCTTTCCAAGGTGAGACCTTGAGATACACTTTGTCTCCCACTTGGAACTCTATAGGTCATCGACGATTGTCTGCATAAGACTTCTATCTGTCCTATGTTGTTTTCAACTTTTGTTGTATCATTCAGATCTTTTCTGTTGTCTGTTGTACCAACTCAGGACCCAAAAGTTGATACTCACCAGACTCATACCAACATAGGGGAGATCTGCACTTCCTTCCATATAGAGCCTCATAAGGAGCCATGCCAATGCTCTGCTGGTAACTGTTGTTATACGCAAACTCTATCAAACTGAGATGCACATCCCAGCTTCCTAGGAACTACAACACACAAGCTCAGAGAAGATCCTCCAAAGTTTGAATAGTCCTTTCAGACTGTCCATCTGTTTGCGGGTGGAAAGCGGTGTTGAACCTCAACTGCATTCCTAACGCTTTATGCAACTGTTCCCAGAAATGACTCATGAATAGAGGACCTCTGTCAGAAACTATCGTTGCTGGTAGACCATGCAAATGTACTATCTCATCTACATATACCTGAGCGAGCTTCTCGGCTATATATGTCGTCTTCACATGTATGAAATGGGCAGACTTCGTCAATCTGTCTACTATCACCGAAATGGAATCATGATTCCTAGTTGTCCTGGGCAGACCAACTACGAAATCCATGGTTATGTGATCCCATTTCCACTACAGTATCGGCATGGGTTGTAACGTACCTTCCAGCTTTTGATGCTCAGTCTTGACTTGCTGGCATACCGCACACCTAGCCACAAACTCGGCTACATCTCTCTTCATGCCAGGCCACCAATATAGGTCCTTCAGATTGTGATACATCTTGGTGACTCCGGATGCATAGCATACATCGATGTGTGTGCTTCCTCGAGTAATAGCTTCCTTAGATTATCAATATCGGGGACCACCATCCTGTCATGATAGCAAACAAGTCCATCTTCAGACTCATGGAACCCATCACATTTTTCGCTACCGAGCTCTGACCTGATCAACTGCACTGTATCATTCATTCACTGTGTGTCTTTGATTTGCTGTCTCAGTGTGGGCTTTACTTGCATATGTGCCAAAAGTCTTGCTAACAGGGAAACTTCCATCTTCACATTCATCTGCCGCAAGGAGACAAACATATCCCGTATATGGCATACTAACGAACTCAATTGTGCCTTCTTTGTGGAGAGAGAAGAAGACTTTCTGCTAAGCACATCAGCTACCACATTTGCTTTACCAGAGTGATACTCAATGGTGCAGTCATAATCATCGATTAGCTCCATCCAACGGCGTTGTCGCATGTTTAGTTCATTCTGCGAAAAGATGTACTTCAGATTCTTATGATCTATAAAGATTTGACACACTTCCCCATAAAGATAGTGTCTCCAAATCTTTAGCGCATGGAGCACCGCTGCCAACTCCAAATCATGTGTTGGATAGTTCTCCTCATGTTTCTTAAGTTGTCGCGAAGCAAGAGAAACCACATGATCTTCCTGCATCAGTACACAACCTAAGCCTTTCTTGGAAGCATCACAGAAAACAACATAGCCCTTCCCAGGTTCTGGCAGCACTAGAACTGGAGCACTTGTCAACTTCTCCTTCAATCTTTGGAAAGCCTATTGACAACGATCATCCCAGACAAAAGGCACATTCTTCTTGATTAGCTTTGTCATCGGCAACGCGATTGCACTGAAGTCCTTTATAAACCTCCGGTAGTATCCTGCTAATCCTAGGAAACTACGAACTTCATTTGACGTCTTCGGCTGCTCCCATTCTGTAACTGACTCCACCTTCCTGTGGTCCACTTTGACTCCTTCTGTAGATATCACATGACCCAAGAAAGTTACTTCTTTTAACCAGAACTCACACTTACTAAACTTGGCATACAACCGGTGTTGGCGAAGAAGAGTCAACGCTTGTCAAAGATGTTGTTCATGTTTTTTACTGTCTTGACTATAGATTAATATGTCATCTATAAAGACTACAACAAACTGATCTAGAAATGAACGGAACACCATGTTCATCAAATCCATGAAAGCAGCAGGCGCATTGGTTAGCCCGAACGGCATAACCACAAACTCGAAGTGACCATACCTCGTCCTAAAAGCTGACTACAGTATGTCATCTACCTTAATCCTCAACTGATGATATCCAGACCGTAGATCAATCTTTGAAAACACTATAGCACCATGCAACTGATCGAACAGATCGTCTATCCTCGGCAATGGGTACTTGTTCTTGATCGTGACTTTGTTCAGCTGCTGGTAGTCTATGCATAGCCGCATCGATCCGTCCTTTTTCTTAACGAACAACATTGGAGCACCCCAAGGCGACGTGCTCAATCGGATGAAACCTTTCTCCAACAGTTCATGTAACTGCTTCTTAAGCTCTACCATCTCTGTTGGAGCCATCCTATACGGCATCTGTGCAACTGGTTGTGTTCTTGGGACCATATTGATCTCAAAGTCAATCTCTCAAGGTGAGGGAACATCGGGAAACTCATCAGGAAACACATCCATGAATTCTCCGACAACTGTCACCTCCTCAAGGCTAGGACCCTTCGCCTTAGTATCCACAATGTGAGCCAAAAATGCCTTACATCCTTGTCGTAACAGCTTCTCTGCCACCATCGCTGATACTAGACTCGTTGGAAGAATCTTCCTATCTCCTTGGAAGATCCACTTTTTCCTACCGTCATCAAACACTGCCTGCTTGGAACCACAGTCCAACACAACCTTATACTTCTCTAAGGTATCCATCCCAAGGATCACATCGAATCCATGCATATCAAGTGGTATAAGGTCCACTTGTATCTTGTGTCCTGAAAAAGATAGAACACAGGATGGACACACTTCCCGAAGCATCGATGAACCGTTAAGAGGGGTTTCCAACAACAAGCTACCTTTCTTACAGCTAACAGGTAACAGACAATTATCAAGCATAGAACGTGCGATAAAAGAGTGTGTAGCACCCGGGTCAACTAGAACAAATACAAAGAAAGAAGAAGACAAATTAGAATGAAATAACTCCATCTGACCTGCCACCACTCGCGGGTTGACTATTTCCTCTAGCTGATTCATGGCGTAGAATCGAGCCATTACTTGTTGTCCACGTCCTCTGCTTCCTTGAGCAGACGATCCTACTTGTGACGCTTGACCGCGTCCTCACCCTCTGCTACTATTGGGTTGTTGTCTATCTTCCCCTTGCTGATTTTGCCTTGGTTGTTGTGTCACTTCAACATCTTTCCTTGGGCAGTTTGACTTGAAATGCCCTGTCAGTCTGCAGATATAGCATGCCCTATCCTCAAACTGTGGCCTAGATGGCCCTGTCACTGCCATTGAAGTTGTACTATGCGCCTTTGATGGTGAAGAAACATAACCTCTTCCCTTACTTGGAGGCCACTGTGACGGTACACTAGAACCTCTTAACCCAGAAGGTACTGAAAACCTTGGCTTCTTGAAGCCATCGAACCTCTATCTCTGGAACTGAGCAGACCTCTTCTTAGACATGGACTCTCTTTTCTCCCTGATTGACTGTTCAATCCTTTAGACATACTCCACAAACATGGCAAACCGCTCTCGGTTCTCCAACACAGTAGTAGGAGTTGTCAACTCAGCACTCAGGCCTTTCTCAAAATGTCTGATCCTCTCATCATCTGTCGCTGCCATGTGAGGACAAAACCTCAACAGGTCCATGAACTTGGCTTCATACTCGGTGATGTTCAATGTGCCTTGGCACAGACGCTCGAACTGATTGATCTTTTCATCCAGATACATCTTTAGAAAGTATCTGCTGATGAACTCATACCAGAAGACCTCCCAACTGATCACCTCACCGGGTCGCTTCTCATCCTCGATGGCCCACCAGTGGCCAGCACTACCCTTCAAAAGGTAGACAGTGTGCTTTACCTTGTCTGCTTCGGGGATGTCGAGGATCCAGAAGGCCTTCTCAAGACATGTCAGCCACATATTTTCATCCAGTGGATCAGCCGTCCCAGCATAGTCTGAAGCTCTGACTCGACGAAGCCGCTCAAAGGTCTTCCCAATACCTGATGTTTCACCATGGGGAGCCTAAGCTCTCGGCGGAGGCACTGGCAATCTCTCTACCATGAGATTCATCGTAGCCATCATCTGCCCCATAAGCTGTTGGTAGGCAGGGTTTTTTAGAATGGCTGGGTCAAGTTGGGGAACCTCAGGCACCCAATCTTCATGTGTCTGCCCTTCAGCTCCATCAACTGATGCAGCCTCGCTGCTCTCGGCAGCATGTTCTTCATGGTTTCTAGACATCTTTAAGCTTTATCTTCCGCTGAGGGCAGAAGGTTATTGTAAGAAAATCTGGAAAACTCATAAGAACAGACACAACCTAGTCCTAGATCCATGTAGACTCAACGAACAACCAAAAAAGCAACGTATCCATCTCTTGCCTTCTACTGCTCTTCTTGCTGCTCAGCTGCAACCCCGCGACCACCACCACATCTAGAGTGATCACCTAAAAAGGTTGTAAACCAATGGGGTGAGACACACAGTCCCAGTGAGAAACATAAATTCCCGTCAAAACCATAAAACCTCAGAAAAGTTAAAGCAACAACAGTAGATAACTGATAAAACGTACAATAAGAGTAGTCTATAGAATAAGGTTGTTCTTACCATCGAGCTTACCAAGATGTACGGAAGGCATATAACCAAGTATCTCTTTATGGAACATGATTGACAAGATAATATTTATAAGATCTTACCATATAACATAAGGAACGTATAAGTAACTGCAAGGTACAACAAGATCAACTACACAAGTAAGGCCTCAACCAATGTTCTGTGTTTTGCCTTAAGAAATAAATACTATTCAGCTGGATTACATATTATTATGCCCTGAGGAAGTGAGCCACACCACTCAGATCCAACCGACGGCTACAAAACTCGGATCTGGTGCCATACAAGGTCAATGGAAGAGACGGACTCCATGACCTCACCACCTCATGGTTAATGTACGAGAATCAAAGCAGGACCGCAGTCTCATGCTGAAGTGACCTCATCCGCAGGGTCATCTCCCGTAGGCTACCCTTTCTCTAGCCCGCCTTGGTACAGGTCTCGGCGATAGTATATCTGAGCCACGGGCCAGTTCACCGTGCTCCCTGAGCCATGAACGCATTCATGCTCTATCACACTGAGCCATGGGCCTCTTCACCATGCTCTTATACACCTCTTGAGTCTACAACCGAAGTTGCACTCGAGTCCTGTCAATTTTAGGCTAGGAGAAACCTCGCATATTCAACAATATGCGCTCCAGGTTAACCCGCAGGAGAACCCGTTTCACCATCACCAGCTACTGACGATGATGGATCTATGGCCAGGACAATCTACATAATATGTTCCACTGTAATTAGTTAGCATATTTAAAGTGAATTGTTGAGGCAACCAGGTTGTAACACATACATAACGTTAAGTTACCTTGTTATTACCACCATCATATTATCTCGGGACCTTGATCCCTCATCTCAA
The DNA here is from genome assembly GCA_963693085.1 of Alisma plantago-aquatica. Classification (NCBI taxonomy): domain Eukaryota; kingdom Viridiplantae; phylum Streptophyta; class Magnoliopsida; order Alismatales; family Alismataceae; genus Alisma; species Alisma plantago-aquatica. Next base: position 1,261,277,686 of record OY856409.1, read on the forward strand.
GAAACCACTGCCTCTTAAGGCATTTTCATCATCTATCATCATCACATGGGATCACAATCCCAGATCTCATCATCAGTGGATTAACACCTCAACATAGGCACTTTAGCCAACTCAGGTCCTCAGACCTAAACACATCAGACTAGTGATGTAGGTTATCTCATCAACAAGAGTGATTGTCATAATGCAGTGTTATTCAAACATATATACCTCATAGCCCTTTACCTGGCTATGCATCCGCATGAAACACCTGCATGGTTAGTATACTCATTCATAGAGATAACTGAAGCTATTAAGGAATTAATAGAATGATCATGCTATCAAGAATAGGGCAACATTGATAATTATACGCTTTATCATTCATGCCTCAAACATGTGACCATAGACATGGTTCATATCATCAAAGCAACTCATATGCTTCCAAGCTTATCATTTACTCATCATTGTATATATAGGATTCAAGGAGATCATAAATACATGTAATATCATTATTAACATGGAACCATCATCTACATGCAACTCGGGTTATCAGAACCCTTACTAAAACTCTCACAGTCCTCACAAAAGAGGTGGCGAGTAGCGTGTCCCTCACCACAACTTGTAACGGGTAAGGCGGCATCCCTTACCAAAAGCATATCAGCCACTACACATATCGGCCAACCACAGCAGGCAACGACCATCACCCAAGGGTGTCGTGCAGCTAAAGGTCAAGGCATATCGTGCACAAGGTATAACGTGCAGCTAGGTTGGAGGAGTGTATCGTGCAAGGGGCCAAGCACGACACAGCTATCTATCCTTGTCGACTGAACCCTATCGCCCATCTAGGGTGAAGGTACCTATCGGGCAGCCACACCACTCACACACCCAAGGCTCTCACTGCCAACACATAATGCCCCAACGCAGCAGGGTATCACCCAACAGTAAGGTAGCTCCTTGAGCTCTAAAACGTCCAAGGTACATCGGGCACCAAGCCACTACCTTAGCTAGGTGTATCGGGCATGGCACTCAACAAGGTATATCGCCCAACACACAAGAGTATTGTCCATCCACCATACTCCATCTAGGCACAACGGCCAAGGGTACAATTCAAACGGGCAGCAAAAACCCAACATCATATCGTGCAAGATACAACCCAACCAGATCGCCATCAACCTCAAGCACAAGGGTACCAAACCCTAATTGATCAAGAAGATCGGCTCACCTCTCAACAACTAAGAGATAGGGGTCTTGCACAACCTCTATCATAAATCGGCCAACCACTAGGATCACCTTTAACATAGGTCTACATCTACCAAAAAGCTCACCTCTCGAATCCATGGTGAGAGGAGGGTGTTGCTCAAGAAACTAGAACACAAGCTCACCTCTCAACTTAAATGAGAGAGGGGTATTGCTCATATTACTAGAGCTCAAGCTCACTTCTTCAGACCAAGGAGGGAAAGGAGTGTTGCTCAATAAGGAAACCCTAAACCATGGTTCGGCCAACTAGGGTACAAAGGTACAAAACCTCAACCATAACAACAAGATCACTATAACCACAAGATTAAAGGTGCAACTAAGCAAGAACCATATCTAGCAACATACATGGCTGATTATGATCATATGAAAACATACATGAATATAGAAGAAGGTAATATTGTTAGGGTTAGGAGTTATGTAACCTACCTTAAGCAAGCTCCATGCTCCTAGCACCAAGCTACACCTTCGGCCACCTCAAGACCACCTCAAGAGTGGTCCAAATTTGAAGTCATTTGGGCTTCGTTTGACCCCTCAATCATTTTTGGGAAGTTTCACTATAGTTTAAACCCTAAAATCTAATGATTTTGATTTAATCTTGTCGATTTCATATGGTTTTGCTTTCATTTAAATGTCACATGGACATTTCACAATTTTCACCTATGTTTAAGTGTCACGCGCTATCTCTTGTTTTCGGTTTTTATCTGGGCCGTTGGATGCCCATCGGACGCCGCTGGACCTGTCTCCTACCTTGGGTAGGAGACCATGCACAGGCAGGTCTCAGGCGCAACTTCTCAGGCTCGGTTATCCCCCCACATACCATGGTTTTCGATGATTCCTTCACCATCACGACTGGGAGCGAACCACAAACCCAATGGTCCATGGTTCGAGGGGTTTTGGTGCCCTATTGAGAAACGCCCAATTAGACTTGGACTCCTCCGCCCTTGCTTCACAGAGGTCTCTCCAGTGCACGAAACCTATATAAAGTTGGTCATAAACATCTGCTAGCCCTAGAACAGCCCTCCTCTTCTCTCAATTTGATCCCTCGTGCCCTAGGCTAGTGCCGCCTAGTCAACCTTTGTTTCTGACGATTCAGACCTCACCCCGTCCTTCTCCGGCCGTCCTGGACGAATTAGCTCACATGTGAGCATCTTGGACCGTGGTTCTTCATTTTTGCAATGTTTATTTGCCGTGGATCCTTCCCAATCACTGGGACTTGTAGCTACCACTGATGTTCCCACCGGCTCTCACCGTCTGGGCCAACTTGTGGCTCGTTGACCACAGAAGAAGTGGCTTTGACTTTGCCTTCCTCTCGTAGTTGCTTTCTCGGCTTTGGTTGGCGTTGTATTGCCATGTTTCTTGGTGGTTTTGAAACCGAAATTCGATGCTCTATTCTCGCAATCTGAAGCTGGCGCCATGGAGTTTGTGGTGCCGCAGGTTGTGAATCTTGGCTTGCCAGGTTTGGTGAAGCCTAAGGAATCTCAGGGGTAGGTTGATAGTGTGAGATCTATCTCTGGTCGTGTGTTGGGATGGCGATCTGGTGCTTTAGATAGCTTGGTCACGCCATGACCAAGGATCGAAGAAGCAATGTGCAACTTTCCTTTTCTGCCCTCTGGACTTCATTTTCTATGTTACACATACTTAGGGCATTTTGGGATTTTTGCTTTTATTTAATCGAGCGGCTGGACCTTTGTTTGAGAAAAAATATTGACAACTTTGCCTCGTATGTTTAATCAGATGTAACGCTTGCTATGGATTTCTCGATCATCTTAGTTTCATTTAAATCGATTTTGTTTTCATTTCACTTATATATTTCCTAGATTTCCAATTGGTCGATCTATGAAAAATCATAACTTTTAATTGGTAGATCATATGGGGACAATTTATATATGAATTTTGCTCAATTTTTTGAGATCTATCCAATGGTTAGGGTTTTGAGATGTGTTTTGGTTTTGTTTTCACAAAGTGTTAGGTTTTAGGCAATTAGGGTTTAGGATATAATTAAGATGATAATTAATATAAACTATGATTAATTTCAGGAACCTAGGATTCAACTCGGGATCAGGGATACTAAAATTAGGTTTTTCTCCAATAAGGTAAGCGGGTCATGTCATTATGCATATATACTTTGGAAGAATTTCTTGATATGTATGATTTAAGATTATGCTTTAGAATTTCTTATTAATGAATGAAACCAAGATAATGATTATGCCTTTGATTATATGCTTGTTGTTATGTCCATAAAGTCATATGCTTATCACTGATGTTAATTAGTTTAATGCTATGCTTATGAAATGATTAAGAAATTGAATAAAGAATCATGGAAATCATGTAATGTTAATGTCAAGATTAAGAGGGAGAAATCCCATGATGATTAAGATAATGCACTTAAGTTGTAAATTGTTCCTCTTTATGTTATTTTGTCTTTATGACATTGATGAGCACTTTGGTGCAACTAAGGTGAGCCTTAACCGGCCTCATGAGCACTTTGGTGTAATGATTAGATGAGGACAATTTACATTGATGGCAAGATAAGAACAATGATGTTAATGTTAAGTTAAGAGAATTAAGTAACTTATTATATGTTTCTCAAAATGATGGACCTTTATGGTTGTTATGGGCTTCCTAGCAATGATGGGCTTTCCTAGCATGATGTGCCCTATGGGGCAGTGAGGAGAGAATGCATATAGTAAGGTACTTAATTCATTGATGTAATGAAGGTTAATGTGTAATGAGAATTCGTAATGTCAAGTTATGTCAAGTTTATTTCAGTTCAAGTATATGTTTATTTTTAGTTCTTATAACATGCATAATGTCTCTTATTGATGTTGATGCTTTCTTTCGCATGGTTGTGGGACGAGATGTCCCTAGATCAAGGAGAAAGAGGGAAATGACGTGAGCAATCAAGGGTAGCTGACTCAAGAAAGACTTTAGCTTGGTGGGTGCCATCTACCACCCAGTAGATCCTCTAGTCTAGTCTATCTTTCCATATTTTAGATTTGCTTAGTTTATACGTTTTAGACTTGAGATCAAGATGAGACAATTTATGCTTTAGTATTGATTAGCCTACATGTAATAGGTTTTGATATCAGATGATATAGTTATGTTTTTTCCTTCCATGAACAATGTATGAATCTATATTTTGAGTTGATTGCATGGTGTTTCATTTACCTTATTGCAATGTATATCATGTTTTGTGACGTTCCTCTGAGCTGAGCTACCCATGTTATGGACAACATCGGACTTATATATGTTCTTGGAGGGGCGTTACAATATGGTATCAGAGCAATGAGTAGATGGCCACTAAGCTAAAGATTCACATGTTCTAACCCTAGGTATACCTTGTTTTCTAGATGGCTCCTAAGAAGTCTGACAAGGGAAAGGATAGAGAAGATGGTGCTAGCTCTTCAAGTGAGGGAAGTGGATCGAGAAGGAATCCTAAGGCAACCTTGGAGGAATTAGTCCAACTACTCACCAATGACCTAGGACAAGGACAACGTCAACCCAGACACCACGAACTGACCTTGGTGGATTTCTTAAAGATCAGGCCTGAATCCTTTGCTAGAGAAGGAGAGGATGATGTCATCACCAAGGGGGAAGAGTGGATTATGAGCATGGAGCATTATTTTCATGACCTGGACTTCCCTCAATAGTCTAGGGTTTGCTTTGCCACCCACATGTTGAAGGGAGCAGCTTGTACATGGTGGGAGAACTTCCTCAACTCCAGAGTTGTTGATGCACCTGCATTCACATGGGAATGTTTTGTGGAAGCCTTCCAGGAGAACTACATGTCTGAAGCCATGATAGAGAAGAAGGAGATGGAGTTTGCCAAACTAGCTCAAGTTGGTGACATGACGGTGACCCAGTATGCTATGAAGTTCAGGGTTCTGTAGAAGTACAGATTTGATTACGATGAGCGACGTAGGACAAAGAAGTTCATCTGAGGACTAAAGTCAGACTTAAGCTTTGCCCTATCAGGAAGAGGCCACAAGACCCTTCAAGCTACATTAGATGCTTCCCTAGAGCTAGAAGACCACCCCAGGAGGTCCTACAAGAAGGAGGCTATTCAGAAGAACTATCAGCATCAACCTCCCAACAACAAGAGGAAGGCTCATGAGGTTGAAGCCCCTGCTTCCCCAGAGAAAGCACAGTGCCCGACTTGCAAGAGGGTCCATGGAGGGCTGTGTAGGTTTGGTACTAGTTTATGCTACTACTATGGAGAACCTAGACACATAAAGCCTGACTGACCTAAGATACAGAGGAAGGAAGCAAGAAACTAGAACCCAACCCCTAAGGGACAGGACAGAGTGTTTACTATGGACATGGAGGAGGAAAGTGATCAAGGTATGGTTTAGATTGTGACTTTATCCTTAGACCATATATGTGGTTAGTCTTGAGCTTTGAATGATAAGTTATGTTGTTATGAGAATATGGAAAACCCTAATGTGGGTAGTAGTATAAGAAATTTCGAGGACGAAATTTATTTAAGGTGGGTAGAATTGTAACATCCTCAAAACCCTAGATCTATTAATATACCTTAATGTGAAACCCTAGTTTTCAAGTTTAAGCTTTTATCTAACAAGATGGAATTCAATGGGACCTCTTAGTCCAATATATGATGAAATAATCTCATAAAACTAGCTTTGGCTTAAATAGATCATTTAGTAAACGATAATTCTATTAATGTCACATTTTTCATAATGCATGTATCCAATTAGCAACCTACATGAAATTGATGAACAAAAGAGAAAAAAAATGCAAATCCAATTGGATTGAGAGATTCTATACCCTCTAATTATCTTGTGGTCCAAATTTGAAGTCATTTGGGCTTCGTTTGACCCCTCAATCATTTTTGGGAAGTTTCACTATAGTTTAAACCCTAAAATCTAATGATTTTGATTTAATCTCATCGATTTCATATGGTTTTTCTTTCATTTAAATGTCACGCGGACATTTCAAAATTTTCACCTATGTTTAAGTGTCACGCACTCTCTATTGTTTCCGGTTTTGATCTGGGTCGTTGGATGTCCATCGTACGCCGCTAGACCCGTCTCCTACCTCGGGTAGGAGACCAGGCATAGGCAGGTCTCAGGCGCAACTTCTCCAGCTCGGTTCTCCCACCACAAACCATGGTTTTCGATGATTCCTTTTCCATTGTGACCGGGAGTGAACCACAAACCCAATGGTCCCTTGTTCGAGGGGTTTTGGTGCCCTATTGAGAAACGCCCAATCAGGCTTGGACTCCTTCGTCGCCCTTGCTTCACAAAGGTCTCGCCAGTGCACGAAACCTATATAAAGTTGGTCCTAAATGTCCGCTATCCCTAGAACATCCCTCCTCTTCTCTCAATTCTATCCCTCGTGTCCTAGGCCAGCACCGCCTAGTCAACCTTTGTTTCTGGTGTTTCAGGCCTCGCCCCGTCCTTCTCAGGTCGTCCTGGATGAATTGGCTCACAGGTGAGCATCTTGGACCCTTGTTCTTTGTTTTCACAATGTTTGTTTGTCGTGGATCCTTCCCAATCACCGGGACTTATAGCCACCACCAATGTTCCCACCGGCGCTCACCGTCTGGGCCAACCTGTGGCTCGTTGGCCACGGAAGAAGTGGCTTTGACTTTGCCTTCCTCCCATAGTTGCTTTCTCAGCTTTGGTTGGCATTGTATTACCCTATTTCTTGGTGGTTTTGAAACCGAAATTCGTTGCTATGTTCTCGTGATCTGAAGTTGGCACCATGAAGTTCGTGGCGCCGCAGGTTGTGAATCTTGGCTTGCCAAGTTTGGTGAAGCCTAAGGAATCTCAGGGGTAGGTTGATAGTGTGAGATCTATCTCTGGTCATGTGTTGGGATGGCGATCTAGTGCTTCAGGGAGCCTGGTCATGCCATGACCAAGGATCGAAGATGCAATGTGCAACTTTTCCTTTTCTGCCCTCTGGACTTCGTTTGCTATGTTACACATACTTAGTGCATTTTGGGATTTTTGCTTTTATTTAATCGAGCGGCTGGACCTTTGCTTGAGAAACAATATTGACAACTTTGCCCCCGTATGTTTAATCATATATAAAGCTTTCTATGGATTTCTCGTTCATCTTAGTTTCATTTGAATCAATTTTGTTTTCATTTCACGTATATATTTCCTAGATTTTCGATTGGCCGATCTATGAAAAATCATAACTTTTAATTGGTAGATCATATGGGGACAATTTATATATGAATTTTGCTCAATTTTTTGAGATCTATCCAATGGTTAGGGTTTTGAGATGTGTTTTGGTTTTGTTTTCACGAAGTGTCAAGTTTGAGGCAATTAGGGTTTAGGATATAATTAAGATGATAATTAATATAAACTATGATTAATTTCAGGAACCTAGGACTCGACTCAGGATCAGGGAGACTAAAATTAGGTTTTGCTTCAATAAGGTAAGCGGGCCATGTCATTATGCATATATACTTTGGATGAATTGCTTGCTATGTATGATTTAAGATTATGCTTTAGAATTTCATGTTAATGAATGAAATCAAGATAATGATTATGCCTTTGATTATATGCTTGTTGTTGTGTCCATAAATTCATATGCTTATCACTGATGTTAATTAGTTTAATGCTATGCTTATGCAATGATTAAGAAATTGAATAAAGAATCATGGAAATCATGTAATGTTAATGTCAAGATTAAGAGGGAGAAATCCCATGATGATTAAGATAATGCACTTAAGTTGTAAATTGTTCCTCTTTATGTTATTTTGTCTTTATGACATTGATGAACACTTTGGTGCAACTAAGGTGAGCCTTAACCGGCCTCATGAGCACTTTGGTGCAATTATTGGATGAAGACAATTTACATTGATGGCAAGATAAGAATAATGATGTTAATGTTAAGTTAAGAGAATTAAGTAACTTATTATATGTTTCTCAAAATGATGGACCTTTATGGTCGTTATGGGCTTCCTAGAAATGATGGGCTTTCCTAGCATGATGTGCCCTATGGGGCAGTGAGGAGAGAATGCATATAGTAAGGTACTTTATTCATTGATGTAATGAAGGTTAATGTGTAATGAGAATTCGTAATGTCAAGTTATGTCAAGTTTATTTCAGTTCAAGTATATGTTTATTTTCAGTTCTTATAACATGCATAATGTCGCTTACTGATGTTGACGCTTTCTTTCGCATGGTCGTGGGACGAGATGTCCCTAGATCAAGGAGCAAGAGGGAACTGACGTGAGCAATCAAGGGTAGCTGACTCAAGAAAGGCTTTATCTTGGTGGGGTGCCATCTACCACCCAGTAGATCCTCTAGTCTAGTTTATCTTTCCATGTTTTAGATTTGCTTAGTTTATACATTTTAGACTTGAGATCAAGATGAGACAGTTTATGATTTAATATTTCTTAGCCTACATGTAATATGTTTTGATATCAGATGATATAGTATGTTTTTCCCTTCCTTGAACAATGTATGAGTCTATATTTTGAGTTGAATGCATGGTGTTTCATTTACCTTATTGCAATGTATATCATGTCTTGTAATGTTCCTCCGAGATGAGCTACCCATGTTACGGACAACATCGGGTTTGCTTCTGCTGACTTATATATGTGCTTGGAGGGGCGTTACAGGGAATTAAAAAGTACATATGGCATTGACTCATACATAGCCATGTGACAAACCTAGGTTGAGTTAATTGCATTAGGGTCTATGGATAATCCTTGAGGCATGGCGTGTGGGTTGTTCCTTTGAGCATATAGTGATAGCATCTCCTTGGTTAGGTACAAGCCAAGTAGTTTCAAGACAACAATAAAAATTGATTATTAAAAAGTTATAATCAATGATTGGTATTCATATTTTTTTTTGCTTTACATTGTAGCTTCAATATTTCCAATGAAATTCCTATAAGTGAGTGTTGATTCTACTTAGTTAGTACATTGAATCTGCTTTATATTGTAGCTTCAATATTGCCAATTAAATTCCTATAAGTGTGTACTGGTTCTACTTAGTTATTACATTGGGTCTGCTTGTCTATACAAAATGAAATAAACATGAACTTTATTATTTGTTCTTATGTAAGATCTTCTCACTTATGCAATGACTAATAAACCATCGAATACCATTTTAGGCTCAAGGTTGAGGCGTCTGCTCGATGACTTAGTGTACGGCCTAAGTGACTTCATAGCTAGGTGAAGTCAGTGTTTCTTAATGTGTTTGTATAGAATTTTCTTGTATTGGGTTATGGAACATTATGGGGTAGATTTTGAATAAGGATTTATATGGAACACAATGTGATTTTCTATATATTTTAAGTTTAGATCATATCAAACAGTTTTAGACTGAAATATGATACATGAATCTGAACTTTATTTGCATATACAAATATGGTTTTCGCTGTCTCTTGAATTTGTTTAAGAATTTGGGTTAATAGTTGGGTTGGATCCTTAACGCCTTTGGATGCCACTAAGAGTCAAGTTTAGGTTGCTTATTAGTAATGGCGCCTAAAACTAGGGGAAGTCCTCATCCCCCTCTAGAAATCCAAGCAATAAGAGGTGTGTATGAGCAGCCAAAGTGGCCCCAATAGAGGCTCAACCTATTCTGGGAAATACAATCTCAATAGCAACACAACAGCAACCCACGACACATAAGCATATGCTACATATGAATGCACAATAGTTCCAACTACAAATGACTAGTATGATGCTACAATATTAATATATTATGAACTATGTTTATGTGTATATGTCACCATTGTTCCAACCACCACTGATGTCACACACAAAGATAATGCCACCATCACATGTCAAATAACTCGTCCATGTGGTAGCATAGGAAGGGCAAGCATATCAAGATCATAAGAGGAATTTCACTCCTCTTGGCACATCACTAAGTGCCATCTTGCCAACTATCCTATTCTTGATGAAATTCCCATGCATTAATAAGCCTCCAAACCATGGACAAAGAGTTACAACCTCAGTGCTCATTGTGACTTCCATCGGGAAAAAGGTTACAAAATAGATGGTTCCATCTCCCTCGGGCATGTCGTTGAGGATCTAAACTAAGAAGGTCAAGTCATTATAGGGCATGTACAAGGTATGCCTTCGACTTCAATTATTGTATCAACTATTGTTAAAGTCAAACACATCATGGTTGGTTTGATCCATCCTCTTCAAGTGTCCTTCCCCAATTGGGAATTCCATAGGAGCATCATTGGGGCCATCCATGAAGGCACAAGGCTCACAGTTAGGTCAGTGATAGCGGCACTATTCATTGACACATCATGTTGTTTACTGAAGCAGGCACCAACACAGGCCATCATGTGATATTGCAACGGCCATGATCAAGCGCCACAGAAAAATCTGTGTCATGACTAGTGTAGCACTAGGCGACCATATTTGTTAAACAACTAAAGATGGACGTGAAGGGCAAAGATCTCGAACCTCTAGCATATGCATTGTCCTTGCTTTTAACACCTACTTTTAACAAGAACACAATAAAGACTCCATTCCCAATGTATATCAAGAAAGGAAAAGTTACAACCTACGATGGGATTCTAATTGATGCTCCTAAAGCATCAACCAAAGTAGCGGCAAAAGAAGTGGTTGATTCGTTATTTCCACCATAATTGTAGAAGAAGTAGCCAACACACCCAAGCTATGCACAAAAACATATTCTAAAGCTCTATAGGTCATCCAATTCAACGAAGAGTCCGATGAAGAGACGTCACTTTCAAATCTAATGCAAAATTTTCCGAAACATAGTGGTGTAGTCAATATTGCATAAAGCACCTATGTAGCCAAGGACGTGACCCATTACCTCATACTCTAAAGGATGATATTTCATTGGAACTGCATTAGGTCACTACTCAAAACTACTAAAGAGGCATTATGGTGAGCATGTCTCAATGTGTACAAGATATTTGAGAAAGATTAGATTTAAGATAGAAGACATCCAATACCATATAAAGATGGTAGATAATAGATCCCAAGGATTCATTATGTTATATAAATACCTTTGCATATAATAAGTTCTCTACCAAATAGAGTGGTATGCAATTTTGGTTATATATTCAAACCACATTATATATATATATATATATTACAAGTGGATTTTGTTTTCCCATTTATAATTTCTTAAAATGCTAATATTCTGAAAAAATAGATAAGAAATACTTCTAGATAATTGTTTGTTTATTGTCAACATGTTCTCTTCCATGTGTTACGGAGCAAACAAATAAATTCAAATTTTAACTCCCAAGAGTTTCTAGCATATCAAGAATAGATTTAGATAGTCATGAAATCTATTTCCGCTTACTTTTCACAATGAAAACGAAGTACGGAATGAGAGGAGGCCAAGGTTGTTGATTGGGGTGGGACAGGTGCTGCTACTTAGTTAAACCTGGTAGAGGACAATCTATCTAAAAAATGAATAAAGACAAAACTTATATGAGAAGGGTAATGCTAGAAGAGAAAGTCAGTATGTTTTTCTATATGCTATAATAGTTTCTCCTGATTTAAATTGGACTTAACTTGTATATAATTGTGTGCTATAGCGACTTTGGATTTTCAAATATATACGTTTTTTCATATACTAATATAATGGTTATATTTCCAACTACTAATGCGTACGTTCACGTGCTCAATGAGCGAGAAGAAAATATTTAGGCATTTATATTTCAGTTTGTATCAAATAAGAAGACAAGCACCACTCCAACAACAATATCATTGTAGGTCAACGATCCTTGGAATGTTACTTCTTTGGCATATCACTTCTATAGACAGTACTATAGAACCATTCAAGATTCTTCAGAACAAGCAAACAATTTTATCCAATGTATGAAGAAAGATTACTGGATCGATCAGTAAACGGAGATAAATAATTTTCAAGGTTAATGATCAAGTTAGGCACGGTGTTTTCGTGAACATAACATCTAGCCTAACATATAGCATTACAATAGGAGCTTGGACATGTGAGGTACAAATGACGAGGCTTCATTTACAACAGTAACCTTGCTATCATTTCTACATTAGCAAACTTCATTACTGTGACAGAATATTTAGGTTCACATGGAGAGGCTTTGCTTTTTTACCACCACAACTGCATCAGCTTGCATTTCAATGTACTTTCTCAACTGTAACCAATACCAAAACTAGATCAAATTGATTCACAAAAATGTATCAGTAAATGTGGTTTAAAAAGTTGAACCAAATTGGATGTGAACATGTAAAGAAGCTATTGCATTCAGTTCATTCGGTTTTGTCAAGCCGATAAAAGAGCAAAGTAAGAGGCAACAAAGGAGTATACTAGAATGCTATAGTTCCACAAGAACAGAAAAGTCATTTTTCCTTGGAAGAAATTACAGAACTGTACGAAGTAGGAAAGCACGAGCATGCTAAATCCTTGGAAAGCCAGAAATGTAGTGCCCATAGATTTTCACCAAAGTCAAGCCAAAAAAAGCTAACTCTCTCCCTCCCATCAATGATAGATAGACACCAAACGCTAGCAGAACCCCTATACCACCGTCTGTTCCACCCCTTCCTACGCCCTCTCCCCGCGGATCCTGCGAGCAAGTTGAATATCCTTTGGCATGATGGTCACCCTCTTGGCGTGAATAGCGCAAAGATTGGTGTCCTCAAAAACGCCGACGAGGTATGACTCCGCGGCCTCCTGGAGGGCGGACACGGCAGAGCTCTGGAACCGCAGGTCGGTCTTGAAGTCCTGCGCGATCTCCCTAACAAGACGCTGGAAGGGAAGCTTGCGGATCAGCAGCTCCGTGCTCTTCTGGTACTTGCGGATCTCACGCAGAGCAACTGTCCCGGGTCTGAACCTGTGGGGCTTCTTCACGCCACCAGTAGCCGGGGCCGACTTGCGGGCGGCCTTCGTTGCCAGCTGCTTCCTCGGGGCCTTGCCGCCGGTGGATTTGCGGGCAGTCTGCTTTGTGCGAGCCATGGGAGCGTGATGGTATGCGGAAGCGAGGGAGAAGTTGAAACAGGAATTTGAATGGTGTAGAGCGTGAACCGAACTTTGTGCGGAGTGAAATTGGAATAGGAGTCGTGAGATTTATATAAGGCTGGTGCTGGGAAGCGATTTTGGCGGGGAGCTGCTTTGGAATTCTTTTTGAACTTTTTAAGCTTGCCTCGAAATTTTGGTGGCGGCAGAAAAAGTAGGGACCAAAACCGCGCCGGCGGGACAGCTGAAAAAATTTATATTGGGTTGAGGAAAACCGCGCGAAACAGGGATCCGCTTAATGTGAAAGATTCCGGGTAGGACTGCAACTAGGATGTAAGATGAAAAAGGGAGATGTTCGATGAGCCAATGTGGGTGGGTTCTGCAACTAGGATATGGGAAGGTGTTGGATCGTGAGTTCTTATTCAAAGATGAAGAATTGTCTTCATCTAAAGAGGGCCATCAACAACCAAACAGGTTGTTAGCACGGAATGAAGCTCACATAACAAGCATGTTGCACATTTATGATCAAAACCAAACTATTCATTACGACTTATTTGGTTGGTTATATTAAGGTGTATGACTACATTTCTAAAACCACAAGGATTTACTTGGCTTGGTTGAGTGTATAAAACTGTTGGATATACTTTTATTCTCTTTTTTTGGATTGTTCATAAGTTTTTATATGTTTGATGTGGTAACAAAATCATGATCATATTCAACATTATCATCATAATCTAAACCAACACAACTCTGTTGGGTTCGACAACATTGTAGCAACATGTCGCTCGATTTTCCGTTGGTTCTAGGTTTAGAGAAAACCCTGATTTATAAGTACCGCCTTAACAAGTGATTTTTATCTGATTTCATTAGGAGTAATTTGATGTAGAGTATATATGATGAAATAATAAATTGCATACTCATGTTCTAGTTTAAGTAATCATGGGAATTTAGAATGTTAGAACACATGCAAGTGGAAATTTGGTTTAGTTGAATAAAAAGTTCAAATATTTTGCTATATTATAGGAGATATAGATGAAGAAAACCCCACTTCAAAGTGTAAATACAAAAGTTGATTTTAAATGTTCATGATTTGTGGAGAGATGAAAAATGGTCTAAGTATTTGGTTGGTGTTTGATATAGGTTTTAGTACTCATAATAGTGCTTGAATCATTTTTACTCAAGCTAACTTGGTTAGACGGTCGACTATTGGTTTCGTAGACCACCTAAACAAGAAAGTGAGGTTGTTGTGGTCTGTAAATAAAGTGTTCTAAGATAGTCAAATTGAATTGTGTTTAGTTGGCCAATTCGGCCTAGATAAATGGTCCCACTAGTAGCAGCCATGAACTTGGAATGCTTTAGTTAGGCTTTCTATTGTAGATTGTCAAGTTGACCAACTAGTTAATCGGATGACTAAGGCGAGCAGTGATGAAAAATACAAAATGGGGAAAGTTCAAAAATATCCATCATTAATATGACATTAGTGGTCCCTATAAAAACTCGATCTTTTGGATCATTTTTTTTCAACATGAATAAATCAGAATACATATAAACAACTCATGTGTACATTCATGCTATACATCACAGTCACAAAAGCTTATACATTGGGACCACACAAGAAATAACATAATAGGCATGAGACCACCAGAGGACTAACCATGCACATATCTTTCACATATTACACCTATCGCATGTCCTTGAATTCCCAGAGAAAATGAAACCAGGCATGGATCCCAAGAATGGAAACATAGGTTAGCAAAGTGGTACTATATTCTATTATTGAGCTATTTTAAAAAAGCACATGTTCAAAATATGATTCAGATATAAGATCAATTCATAGGAGGGAACTATTTGGTGGACTTAATTCAACAAAAGTAGAACAACTAGTATCAATGTTTTAGTGTATAGAATTCAAGATGGTAATCCCACAAGGCTAACAACAATACAAAATTGTCCAGGTTCAAGATATCAATATATTAAGACTATATTTTTCAACATTTCACATGACTAGGGCTTCCTCTGCGAGCGCGGGGGCGACCCCGATGACGACGACGGAGGTGCAGGTCGCTCTGTGACCTCCATCCCGCTAGGCAACTCCGGATTGTGCTTCACCTACGCTAGCCGTGGTGGAAACGAACAACCCTCTCCGTCCGTCCCAGCGTGCATGGATGTTGATACAGGGATCACCGACACCGCCTTCCCACCGCTCCAACCTTCTGGTCAAGAATGCCCTGGCTCCTCGACCGCTGATGGGATGTCCTATCGTGATTCTTTGGGGAAAGGTCCTTCTGATAATCCACATAACTTCATCAAAATTGATGTCGAGACTAATGGAGTAAACCTGCAACCGACAGATATCGAGACTTCTACCGAGCAAGGCTTCCCTGCGTTCCGTATCCGGAACGAAGCCATGGAGGATCTCCTCCGTCCGTGGAAATACATTGTTATTGTGAAACTGATTTCCAGAAACATAGGTTATCTGACGCTTCGGGAAAGAATCTCTAAGCTATGGAAGCTGCTCGGGGGCTTCCATTTGATCGACGTGGCAAACAACTTTTTTCTCGTCCAACTTCAATCGAAGGAGGACTACATAACAGCCCTCGTCGGGGGACCCTGGCCCATCTTCGGATCATACCTCACCGTCCAACGCTGGTCTCCATGTTTCTTGCCGGACAAGACCATGCCACCACGGCTTGTAGCGTGGATCAGAATCCCAAATATACCCATCCATCTCTATCAAGAAACCCTACTTCGACAGATTGGCAACACCTTAGGGACGACAGTTAAAGTTGATTTGAACACAACTCAACAGCGACGCGGCCGTTTTGCGCGGCTCACAGTGGAACTTGATATGCACTCCCCCTGACCCCTGCCATATGGATCGAAGGCATCAAGTACAATGTAGAATACAAGAATATTCCCTTCATCTGTCTCCATTACGGACGCGCTGGACACCTTGAGAAAGAATGCCCGAAAAGAATTGAGGAGGAAAATGCTTTGCGCCGTGCTAGCGTGGAAGCCGGCCAAATTGTACCGCCAAACCTAACACGTCGGGAGGGGTTCTCTGAAGCTATCCATGCACAACCCACCCCTCGTAGGCAGAAGAAACCTCCTCCAGGTGACGCTGCCCGGAAACCTACCCAAGACAGCAATAGGTTTCGGGGACTACAAGACGCTGAGGAAGACGATGACATTACTGAAGTTCTGGATGTCGACAAGGTCGCCGAACGTGTCTCTTGTATTGATTGGAGCACGCGAAAGAAATAGCATAAACGAACCAACACTGTCAACTCCCTGGAGACGGACTCGCAGGCAAAGGACAAGTCTCACCCGGTTAACCCCCAGCCGACCACCCAGACAGACGTGGACCACACAGTCACAAAACCTGTTGGAGACGAAGTCCTTCAAGGAAGGGGCATCCAAGAGCACCCTTTCGTCACAACCACCTTCAATGTCGGGACCGGGAGCAACCCCCCAGCAAACTATACCAAATATTGAAGCCTTGCCAAGGGCTCCCCGGGCATTCACTTGAGGAACCGGAAGGTCACGCATGCTGGAGATCCGGGAAGAGCGTCGACTCGCAAATGAGGGAAGACCTCGCTGCTGCCAGACCTGGAAAAGGAGGCGTAGGCTATGGGTAGCTCCACCTTAATTGAAGGTGATAAATGAACCTCATAAGCTGGAACACGCAAGGTATCTGCGAAGACGATACCCAGAACTCCATCAAAGAAATTGTTCGGAAGTACAAGGTCTCAATCCTTGGTCTGTATGAGACCCGGTGTAGCGGCGCTAAGGCTACCTTGGTTATCAAGAAATTGGGATTTCCCCACTCCCATCGTGTTGAAGCAGTTGGGTTCGTGGGCGGTATTTGGGTCCTCTGGAAGGTCGGCGTTGAAGTGGAAATCCTTGCGTCCCACAAGCAATTCATCCACTATAGAATTGAGCGTCGACTCCTTTGTACGTTTGTATATGCAGGCACCACAAAGAGTAGTAGGCGCTTCCTGTGGCATCATCTCTCTGGTATGTCATCCATTATATCTGAACCATGGGTGGTGATCGGAGATTTCAACACTGTCATGTATCAATCTGAGAAATTTGGCAGCCCTTTCTTTGACAAATCTAGCAGCAAGGAGTTCATCGACACGATGACCCATTGCAAGCTCTCTGACCTTGGCTTTGTTGGTGCGCACACCACTTTCCGCAGGGGACTGCTCCACGAAAGGTTAGACCGGGCGCTGGGCAATGAGCTATGGCTTGAAGATCCTCAATGTTTCCCGATTCAGGTGCTTGAACGCAATAACTCTGACCATGCCCCTCTCCTTCTTTCTTGTGCCTCCCACAAACGGCGCAGCCCGATTCACTTAAAAACCCGAGCAAGATGGGAGGAGATGTAAGGGTTTAAGCAATTCCTCTCAGCGCAGTGGAATTCTCATGTCCCACTTCATGAAGATTGTACATCGTTTCTTGCTAAGGCTGCAGCCTGGGATCAGCAAGAAACTCGAAAGCGCCATTGCAGGAAGGAGCAGCTTGGCAATAAGATCAGGTGGAACCAGCTCCAAATGGATTTGGGCCACAATCTGCATCTAGCTACTAAGACAGTCTCCCTCCAAGTCGAGCTTGATCATATTCTAAGGCAGGAAGAAATTGATTGGCAGCAGAAAGCACATTGTAATTGGATCAAGCTAGGTGATCTCAACACCCGATACTTCCAATCCCTTATCAAATCTAAATGACACCAAAGCAAGATTATCAAGCTGAAAGACTCCTCTGGCTGTTGGATTGAGAATGAAGCCCAACTACAGCATATGATTCTGTCCTTCTTCTCGAACGTGTATAACGAATCCGATCCCCTGGCTCGACAAAGCGCTAGTGTGCGCTTCACTGGCTCATTTCCTTCGCTTGCCGCACCCTTTACTGCACAGATCGGCGAAGCACCCTCTACTGAGGAGATCTGGTCGAACCTCCAGGCCATGGCACCGCTTAAGGCCCCTGGCCCCGATGGCATCGACGTGTCATTCCTCCAAAGAAATTGGCCCCTTATAAAGAACCAAATGTGTAATTTTATCACTGACGCCTTTGCAGGCCTTCCTCTTGTGCAGGGTTCTACTGATTCTACACTCATCCTCATCCCTAAGGTGGCGGCTCCGGAATCGTGCTCTCAACTCAGGCCGATTTTTCTTAACAATGTATGCACTAAATTAATTTCGAAGATCATTGCTTCTAGAATCAAGCCGTATATGAAGGATTGGGTTTCCCCTTTCCAATCAAGTTTTGTTCCTGGACGTCGAATTGGTGATAATATAGTTCTTGTTCAAGAACTCGTGCATTCCATGGAGTCCAGGAAGACTAGAACACACACGATGGCAATCAAGCTCGATCTCATGAAAGCCTTTGACAAGCTAAGTTGGTCCTTCATCGAGGACACCCTCCACCGAACTGCAATTCCTGCAAATATCGTCAGTTATATAATGATACTTATCATATCGGGCACTACCATTGTCCTTTGGAATGGCGAGTCAGCTGGCTCCTTCAAACCTTCCTGTGGTGTTAAGCAAGGTGATCCATTATCGCCATACATCTTTGTGCTTTGTCTTGAAAGATTTAGCCAACTTATTTCGGAGGAAATCCATAGAGGTTCATGGAAACCTTTACACTTAACCAGGAAGAAGATATCTATCTCTCATGTGTGTTTCACAGATGACATTGTCCTCTTCGGGGAGGCTTCGATGACGCAGGCCTCGACCATCAACCGTTGCCTCAAGCAATTCAGTATTGCCTCTGGTCAATTTCTATCTCATGAGAAATCGTCAGTTTTCTTTTCACATAATACCCCACGAAGTCTTCGCTCTCAGATCTGCCGCCGCTTGAAAATCAAGGCCACTGATAATCTGGGTCGCCATCTAGGCGTTCCCATCTTGCACAAGAGAAAGAGCAAATCTCATTACCAGTATCTTTGCGATAAACTCCATCAGCAAATCTCAGCTTGGGAGAACAGGTTCCTCTCATTAGCTGGAAGAACCACACTTACAAAGTCGGTCCTTCTGTCTCAATCCTGTTATATAATGCAGATGGTTCAACTTCCTTGCTCCATCACTGACCGAATTGATCAGCTGACGTGGAATTTTTTATGGACGGGTTCCTCCAAGTCAACAGGCTCGCATCTGGTTGCTTGGAAGCACGTCACAAAGCCCCTATCTCTGGGGGGTCTGGGGATCAAGAAAGCTAAAGATTTCAATCTCTCCCTCATCATGAAATTAGCATGGGATTTTGTGAAACATAGACAGGTCCCTTGGGTACAACTGATGGAGGCAAAATACTGAAGGTCTCAATGGCGGACTGTCTCCAGCTCCCATATCTGGAGATGCATCAATGCTGCTTTGCCCTTCATTCAATCTAATTCTCGTATGGCTCTATCCTCCGAGCTTCAAACCTCTGTATGGTCTGATGCTTGGGTTGGAGAGGGTTCCACTCCATCCCTAAAACCGGGTATGCACGTTCCGGATGAGATACGCGATTTGTCGGTGGCCACCTTGGTGATGGATAATGGCTCCTGGGATGAGGACTTCTTGAATGCTTGGTTCACCTCTGAATCCGTTTAGGATATCATCTGCATGCCTATGCCTCAACCTGACTATGGGGATGATGGGCGGGTCTGGCTGCACTCCATGAGTGGTGAATACACTTCCAGTTCTGCCTATGACTGCATCTCAAACCACCCTAGCAGTGATCACTCTAAAGTTTTTACAAAGTTATGGAGCATGAAAATTCAGCAACGCATGAAACTCAATCTTTGGCTGGTCTTTCATGACCGGCTCCTAACCAACTCTATGCGATTCAAGCGCAAGCTCACTAATGACCCACGCTGCTCCCGCTGCCACATGGCTGAGGAGACAGTTCTACATGCCTTACGGGACTGTCCAGAGGTAAAGCAAGTCTTGTTACACATCACCCCCGCCACAGCTTCGGCCTTCTTTCTTCATGATTGCATCAAGGACTGGCTTGACTATAATCTTCTCAACATGCGTCAAATTGAGGATTGGGCGCTGATGTTTACAATCACCTGCTGGTGGATGTGGAAGAATCAAAATCTCTCGATTTTCGAAGGACGCAGTTATACGCCCACGGTCCTGATATCCAATGCCCGGACAAGCTTGGCCTCCGCGAGCATTGCTTTCAACAAGACGACCATCACAAACCAAAGGAGTCCTTGCACTCTCTCTCTGACACTTTCGTCTCAAATCCCACCTGCTATTCTGCATGTCGACGCGGTTGTAAATGCTTCCATGAATCTCAAAGCTACGGGTATAGTTCTTCAGGACAATACAGGCCGGTGGATCGAGGGCCGCACCTGCAAGCATTCTGGAAAGGGCCCTATGGATGGGGAATTGAAGGCCATTCTTGATGGCCTACAAACTACTTCCGCACACAACCTGCCCACATTCTTGCTTTTTAGTGACTCCAGCAATGCGGTGGATTGGATTCACAGAAAGAGCCCAACTCCTGCCAAATATTGACTTCTAGTTCTATCCATCCAACGTTTGCTCTGTCAGGCATCATCGGAGATTAGCTACCTGCATCGCGAGCAGAACAAGCTTGCAGATTTGCTGGCAAAGAGACACCTTAAACAGTCGGATCATGAAGCTCACTGGAACAGCTGCCCTAGTTTTCTAGAACACTTGTATCTCCAGGAGTTAGAGTCCTGCCCTTTCCCTTTTAATCGTACTCATCCCATGTAATTCCGGGTTTCCTTGTAGTATTTTCTCCAAATATATATATATATATATATATATATATATATATATATATATATATATATATATATATATATATATTAAGACTATTTGCAATGATCAATGTTAAATGTTAGGATTGAGTACTATCATATCATTTCTATGTGTTCAATCATTTATGAAAGAATGACATAATAGCCTGCTATTTTAACCAATATACTGAGGGACCACTATTCTACTACAACCTATGAGCAGGGCGGGGGCGTACTGACCGGCCTAAATCGCACGTCCAAAAGGAGTGGATTCAGAGTAGTCAGATTGTTAAAGAGATAACCTGACTCTCAGGCCCCCGCAATGATAAAGGGGGTCCAATGTAGCGATTGGGGTCGAACACAGGGACAAGGTTGGTAGTGTCAAGCATGCAGAATCTAACACTCGTATACTCCAGCCGAAGAGGGTATATAAAAGGTGCTCCCTAAGGAACAGTAGCATGCAAACTAAAGTAGTTCAAAAGAAATAAGAATAACAAGAATGAAAGAAACAAAAGAAATAAGATGAAACAAGTATATGGGAAGAAACTCGGGATGGGGTTCACCTACTAAAGCATCTCACCAACATGCAACATCATCTCTCTCTCTTGCATACTCTTACCAAGATTACAAATAACTACCAAAAGCATCCATTCCACTCTCTCCCAAGATGAGGAAAGACCTTAGTCTAAGGGTAGCCTCTCTCTCGAGATGACCACATGTAAACTTCACAACATATGGTTTTAAAGCCTTAGCATTCCAACACTCTCGTGCATTCATACTAATTCATGACACATGATAAAATCGATATTACTCTCTCGAGATATCAACAACCAAACATCACAAGATGGTAGGTAAGCATACAAGTGAAGCATTAAAATAGGTACATGGAGATAATCTTGATAAGAATATGTATATTCAACAGAAAGAGACAATATACATGTTAGGAGAGCCTTAGTGGATACTCCCAACCCAAGTTAAGGTGTTTAGCCACTCATGCTTGCGGACAGCATAACAACGTTACAGAAAGATAGATCCATGAAACACCCACGAAGAGAGGAGGGAAGTACAGTAAGATGGAATGATAGATCTAGAAAGGAAGAGATGTGATACAACACAATACTTCTTCAGATCCAGATCTATCACGTGGATGGTGTGGACAGTCTTCTTCCCTCGAAGAAGGGTCTTCAATCTTCTCTCTCCTTAGCTTTTGGCTTTGGAGATCCAAGATTGATGGATGGGATGGTTTGGGATGAATCTGGAACGTAGCAGCACTTCGTGGTCCTCAGGATCTGATCTCTCATCTGATTATTGACAAAATAGGTGGGTGTGCTATTTATAGGCACATTCCACTGACTTAAGCCTGGACCGCGGTCGCGGTCTTGGTTAAGTGAGGGTGAGACTGCGGTTGCATTCTGTGCTTTATTCATCTTTCACCACAATAGAGCTTGGTCGCATCCTGGTGGTAACCGCGGTCGAGGTCTGCTTGTGGGTTGCATCTGGGCGGTTGAGGTTGAGGTCTTCCCGCTCGGTCGTGGTTTGCAAGAGCTCATCAGTGACCATGGTTTCCAAGATGACCGCGGTCCTTCTTGATCGTGGCTTGTAACCACACTGTGACCACTGTCTATCCTTGAGGCGCATGTTTTGATCGCGACCATCCATGAGGTCGCAATTGAGCAATGACCGCGGTCTATAAACTAGTCACGATCCCTCCTTGTCATCTGATGATCACGATCTCTAGGGAACTCTGGAACCGCGATCGCGGTTGAGGTATAAGTGGACCACGATTGCGGTCTTGATCCGCGATCTGGATTGTGAATATACTTGAAACCATGTAAGTGAGGCTTTAGTCAAAAAGATAGAAAAATTATGTGAAAAGCTAACAAAAGATATACTAAAAGTGGTGTAGTACAGAAAATAGAGTGTTATCAACTCCCCCAAACTTAGAATCAAGCATGTCATCAGGCTAAGTGTAGGTTCGAGAACTCAGAGAGAGAATGAACAATCTTAGAAGACAAAATTATAACATGACTGAAATATATCATTCGTGCATCAAGTCTATTGTTGCATGTTTTCAAACCCTTAGGTCTCATTCTTTTTTTTTGGGAAAGATGTAATTTCAATTATTATGATGCATCAGAGATGCAATTAACATATGGATTATAAAAATCAATCGCATAAGGCTGAGAGTGGGACTCAATATAATATAAGTTGGGAATGACTAGAGAAAAATTACTTGGAGGTGCTTCGTAAATGCTTGTGCAAATGTCTGCATTATGTAGCTTTGCCAACATGTCAACCTCTGCATTTTAAATCCTTGGTATTTTCCGTATAACAATGGACCAGCTGTTTTGAAGTGATGCGACAATAGAGGAAGTACATCTATACAATGCAGGCTGATGAATACCTTGATCATTAATTGCTACCACAACAGTGGTTGAAACTGTCTCTATGACAATAGATGTCCATTGTAGTTGACGAACTGATGATAATGCGAACTCAATAGCAGCACACTCAGTTCATAAAACAGATGAAGTGTAAATCCGTTTTGATCCTCCATAAAGCCAACGCCCTTGCTGAGTTCATGTAATAAAAGCAACAACAGATCTTAATGGAGATACTGAATCATCAACATTTATTTTGATCCACCCAAATGGAGGATGAAGCCAGTTCTTCCCCCTCAACTGGAGTTGCATAACTTCATTTTTCTGTCATTACCTTCAATTATAAAAGGCTCCTCCTTCTCAACTTATCACCCCTTCCCTTAGGTAATGACTATACTAATGCAATATCTTTTTCGAGGGGTAGCTTTCACACCAATTCTTTATTTTTCAGTTGGCCCTATGCTTATGTGTTCGGGTAGGATTAAGACTTTAGATGTTTTCTTCTTCTCATGAACTCCTCACCCACAACTGTC
Source organism: Alisma plantago-aquatica (assembly GCA_963693085.1). Lineage (NCBI taxonomy): Eukaryota > Viridiplantae > Streptophyta > Magnoliopsida > Alismatales > Alismataceae > Alisma > Alisma plantago-aquatica. Next base: position 1,261,301,507 of record OY856409.1, read on the forward strand.
ATGAGAACAATGTTGCCCTTTTTGGGCTTCTGACTTTAAGTCAGGTGGTTTTGTGAGTTTTCATTCAGGATTGGAGGTGTGTAAGCTTGGATTTAAGATTCCACTTATGAGTACGACATATCTGCATTCACGAGTGTAACTATGACACCTCATCACGCTAAATGAGATTACTCAAAACACAAAACACGATCAACTACTAATTAATCACATAGTCAAAAATGTGAAACAATTAAAACTGATTCCAACAATGTAAATAAACTCTAGAACATTTACAAAAGGTCCATCATTCCATTCTCATATATTTTAACAAGCATTTGCATATGGGTCCAAAGACCTCAGTCACATCCTGCATAGAAAATATATTTCACATGTCCGTGCCATATATTTACAAACATTGGCATAATACCAAAATCTCATGTCAATACAAATATATCATCTAGAAAACACATCCCATACTAGGACCTGAGAGTACAGAGACGACACTAGGGCTCTACTACTAACATCTATAACTAACATCTACAACTAACCAACCTTCTGAATCTATTGATCACCAGGTTGGTTCTCTTCCACAGCACGACCTCGACCTCGTTGCCTGCGACAACCTAAAAAAATGTGGTGACCCACGGGTGAGACCCAGTCCCAGCGAGAGATATAACTTTCTCCAACATATATTGATTATAACATTAATTAACAGTAAATACATTGAGCAGTTAGGATATTGAATAAACAATATGAACAGATTGAACAGTTTAAGCATACTAAGCAGTTAAGCAAATAAGTTGTAACATCAAGCAGAATTGTACAATTGTCATAAGTCTGCATCATGTAAGAACTATGTAGTGTAAAGACAAGACAAGGGTTAATCAACCAATGTGATACGTATTAAACCCTAGCAATTATACTACACGGCTGGTATTATATCTTTTATTATTATGCCCTGGGGAGTTTGAGTCGTACCACTCAAAGTCCAACTGACCACTGCGGAGTGCTATTCAGTTCCGTATAAGATCTAGGAGTGCCGGTATCCTAAGATCTCTTCCCCTCAGTCAGTACGAGTAAAATACAGTGACATACCAGTCAAACTGCCAACAGTGACATATAGTCAACTGATAACAACTAGTTCGTACTTGGTACAAGTTACGACACTAGAAAACAGGGTATACAAAACCCTCTAATCCAAGGTACAACCACATCTGTCCTCAATCACATCAAATATCTGAGGCATGACCATAACCATCCTCCATAACCTGCAATTGTGGATGACAAGTATATATCCTCAACTTGCCATACCCGCATACTCAACAGTATGCACTCTGAGTTTCCCTTGGGAATACTCGTTTCACCATCTAGTAAGTTCTGACACTGAAGATGGCTCTACGGCACAGGGCTCTACATGATTAAGGTTACACTTGATTAATTACTGCCAATTGAATGCATTAAGGCTTTATCATACAAGTGGACATTCAAACCCTAATTCTTTTCTAACAAGAGTATATGTATAACAACTTCAAAAGATATAAAACATTTGAGATATAATTCTTAATCACATTACCACATCTATCATTCATTCCAAATTAACAGACCACACTTATCATCATACTATTGCAAGATACCAATATCTTATCACAAGTTCTAGGGTTTTAACCCTTATTGGAACATGAAGAGGATTTCACCTCAATCATGGCTTAAAACATGCCCAAAGATCTTTAAGACCATCACATTATTCATAGTAAGGTTATCATCATCATTCCATGCCTTAAACAAGGCTGAAAAGATCATTAGCACATGTATGTCCATAGATTTTAACATGGCAAGGCACTATGATATTCAAATAATACTACATTGTGATTTCAACATAAGAAGAGTGTAATTCATTATCACATTAATCATTCAAGAGGTCTGATTATAACCAATCAACATCATATAATTACATTAAGGTTAGGTATAATAGGCTAGATCACATGGGAGTTACACATCCACTCATTACATTGATTTATCAAATATAACTATATAATGGCAAAGGTAAGACTACCAATTAATGGTATTGAACCATTGAATTATCTTCACTATGACCCACATATAATAACATGTGATTTATTCTAATCCATTGGATGTTAAAGCATCCAATATTATTCATTGGATTAGGTTCATTTTTCAAGGTTACCAATTGAAGTATAGGTCTAACCATTAGATCAATTGAAGCAAGGAACCATTGGTTCAAGGTATAGTCAAATATAAAATTACATTCCTAATTCATCATATATGATGATGACCTGATTCACCATTAATTATGATCATTAGGTCACCATTGGTTGCTAGATCAGTAATACATTCAGTTAACATCATCAAATAATAAGCCCATATCATCATCGATTGGTAACATCATTAGAATACTTAGTGGATGATAATTAAATGTCTAATTGAGTCAAAACCTGACCTAAGGTGGTGACCATAGGTTGTCACCATAAATTGGACACCCTTGATCATGAACATCAGTTGCCAAGATAGCAACATTATTGGTTGTTGAATGGTATGACAATCATTATGTGATAGGGAAGGAAATAGCTTGAAAACCCTAATTTGAACCATCATTTGTTTTGTACATAGCACCATAGGTTGTTGCTATCAACCTGTCCCAGATCATGTTACACCTTATAAAGGATGTACACATGTTTATAGGTTCATATAGAACTCGAATAAAACAGGAAACACCACAAAATTCGTAATTCTAAACAAGCATAATTTCTCTATGCTTAGATCATCACATTCAAGCATAATCATGAACCAACAAGCTTATAGTAAGCAATATAAGTGAAGAATGTTATATAACTTGCCTCTATAGAGTAGGTCAAATATCCAACAGAAAAATTCTCGAGCAAATAGGGCAAGGAAACCTTGGATTCAGATCTGAACTTGGCAAACTATGCAATTCTCTCCACAAATAAGCTAAACCCTAGAAAAGAAACAAGAAGGAAGGAGTTTTGAGTTGTAGGGGAACTTTCACCATGGAAAACCATGGTTCCAACATGTATAGATGTAGGAAGAAGAGGAACAAAAAATTATATGGAGGAAATAAGGAAAAACTTACACTTTCAGGTCAATATCACTAGGGGGAAGCTTCATACACCCAAAAAGAGAATCAATTTCAACCCTAGAATTTTTTTCCAAGAGAAACCCCACTTTCTTCTTCCTTGGGCAGCAAAAATTGCAGCTGAACAGAGGGAGTACGAATCTGGGAGAAGTATATAGATAATGGAGAGGAAATGGCTCGTTTGGGGGCTTTTGGATAAGTATATGACACTTTAATATTAAGAAAAAAAGAAAAAGTTGCAATTCTAGTATATATCCAAGTGTCCATGGCTTTAAATTACTAAAATACATAAGCACACACACAAGAATCTCTCCCACCGTCCCTCTAGACCTTATTGTCTTTCCTTTGGCGAAATTCCCAGCCAATCACATAATTCCTTAGTTGATAGCTACTAAAGGTAGCTCATCCATGAAGGGAAAAACCCCAAAATACCCTTGATAAAAACACCTTCAAACCATGGCTCAAATAGGAGCCCCATGGATCAAAAATCTCAAGAATGATAATATAACAACTAAGGAACATAATTTATGTGACAAATTGCAAGGAAAACCCCTCAATTGGGTAAATTGCAGAAAAGTCCAAAATGTACAGAAAATTGCATAACTTGCTCAAACAGTGTCCAAATTGGACCAAATTTGAAAATTAAGCTTGTCTTATGATTTCAAAACATATCAAAAGGTTATATTAGGGTTCTAAGCATTCAATTATGGTAATTAAGCTCATTCAACTCATTAAGTAAGTTCAAGGGCCTTACAGTAACAATATACCGGCCGTGTGGAAACTTTTACATCTTTTTCGGCACAACTCTCATATATATATTTTATTTCTTTTTGGCTTTTTACCTCTCCTTTCAAGCTTGGGTTCGAGGAATTTCACTTGGTCTTCTGGACAGCCAAGCCTCTTTTAGATATGCTTTGAAGAGGGCAGTTGTTTCCCTTTCTACAGAGATAAGGATTTTCTGGTCAAAAGCGTCAAGTGAGGGTGGTTGGTCAGGAGTATGGCTAGGTAAAGTTCTATAGTCTTTGAGGGTTTCATGAGTTAAGGTTGTTACATTTACAACGCCTTATTGTAAGAATGAGGTAGAGCAGTATTGTTATGACTGTTGTTTTACTCGTATATACATGTATATGTTGCTCATGTATTTCTCTCTAAGAGGGTTGAAACACTATAATCAGAAAATTTAGCAAGAGAGGAGGCGAGCTTTTAAATTTAAGAGGTAGTTTAATTCAAAATTTTGAAAATTTCAGCAAAATTTTTAGAGGTAAAAAGATGGTAAATGTACCTCTGTAGCCCATTTGTGACTCCTCCCCCAAACTTATCCTACACCACGTCTCGGGGTGTCAAAATTTGAGCAAGATGTATAAACGGCCTTTCTTTATTTGTTTTTGTTGTTGGTGGTGGAGGTCCACTTGGACTCGAGGAGCATGCTTGCATATATTCCTCTTAGTGTGTGGTATTGTTCATATTGCATGTTTTCCACCTTGAAGCCAATAGTGTCTATGGCCACCATCCAGGATAGATAGAAGAAGCCACAATTGTTTGATAGGGGCACATGTTGGGGGATCCTATGGCATAATTACGTCTTCTTGAAGTCTTTTCTTGTTGAATGGTCGTACCTTCTACAGTGACTTCATATCATGTTGACGATAGCCTCAGTGCATGTGTTTTCCTTTCTTCTGTCCGCATCTTTGTTGTTGTCATATTAGTCTTCTTATTAAGTGTGAAGGTTGCGTCAGAGCTGTTGTAGAGTACTGCAGTCCTCATGAGGATGTTAACGTGCAATAAAGTCCAATATTTATCGTGAAGAATAGGCAGGAAGATGTGATCTGGTGGGGATGTCGCCAGGCGTTGTTGCAGCCGCTCCTTCTCTCCTGAACTTTTGTCCTTTAGGATGTCATCTACCAGTAAGAAGTATGCCAGTGGGCATTTGGCATGGTGTCGCCTAGTATTGCCCGGTAAGCTGACATTGTACTTACATAAAGGTATCCTCCTATTTTCAGCATTTCTCGAAGGTCATCTTTTAGCACGCAGATGCCATCTCTCTCAAATATGACATCTCCCGGCGAATCGTCTTCTTTCAAAGAAGTCATAATTATAGTTAGTTCTTTCAGGGACAGACTAAAGCAGCTCCATATGTCAAAATTCTTGAAAGAAGGTGTGATTTCTCTTACCGATCCGTCTGGTCTATCATCGCCTAGATCTTCTTCTTCAACCTCTCCTTCCTCAAGCTATTCTCTTCGAGGATGATTTTCAGGGACTTCTGCTACTGGAGATTGCTTTGTTTCATAGTCTGATGTCTATTGTGTAGCTTCTCCATATCTTTCATGCCAACCTTCTTTCCATGTTGCAGCTCTGGCTGGCTCAGTTGGATCAACCCACATGGTTTTTAACTGCTCCCTCCAGGTGACCTTTTCTGGTAGAGGGATATCCATGTGAAGCCTCCAGGGTACAACTTCTGTAGGCATCATCACGTCGTTGAAGAACTGACGATCATAGATGACCTCCATAGCATACATACCCTACAGTCCATGCAGTCTTCATTGTCTAAATCCTCCAGGGGGGTGCCCTTGTTGATGGCCTCCATCATTCGTAGTACTATGAAGGCGCAATCCCCCAAACTAGCCTCTTCTTGGGGGACTTTCTTATTAATGGAAAAGAGATTCCAAGACCCTTGAAACTTGTTGTATGCATCCTTGATTGCTTGTTGTAGGTGCGGTGGTATCTTTAAGGCGTCTCTTCATGTTCCTTCTCGAGCTTCTGACGGTCCTCTTCTAGTCATTGACAGTCTTCTTCGAGGTTAGCCATAGTCGTGTCATAGCCCCGATGCATGTGCTCATTATCGACTCAGATGGCATGCCTCTCCTTCTGTAGGTCTTCCATTTCATCTTTCAATTTCTTTAGCATTCCCATCATCATCCATTGGTAGTTTACAACTTCTTAGAGGAAGTCAGGAAGTGCTTTCATCCTTTCATCAAGGACTTGTACCTGCGTCGTTAATGCAGACAGAGAAAAAGAAATGGTGGTATTTATTGTATTGTTTTGATGCATGTGTTCCCACATTGCATCAACCTTTGTACCTAAGCCACCTCTGAAGGAAGGTGCTTGTTGGTGCTGATGTTACAGCTGATGCTCCATGCGCGTTGTTGACGAGCTTGGCACCTTAGGTTATGGAGGCAGTGGTGGTGGACCTTGTTCTTTCTCCTTTGGCTCATCTAGTGGGTCCACCTCTGCTCTACTTATTTCCATATTCGATATGGCCTGAGAGCCTTGTCCTTCTAGCTCTTCCTCCGGTTTGTTGTCGGGTTATGGTTAAGCTGTTGTGGCCTTCTCTTTCTCCACCTCTAGATCCACAGTAGTCGCTTATTTGTGTGGCTTGAGAGGTGTGGGTTCTGGAATTCCCACTAGTACTTTTGGAGGTGGAGCTGTGGGGGTGGGTTACTCTACGATTTTCTCCATCGTGGTTGGCAGAGCAGTTATTTCTGTTGTCTTCTTTTTCTCTACTGCCAATTTCTTTTGCGGATCCGTGCTTTTGTTCTTTTCTAACTCAGCTATGGCACTACTTTCTCTAGATGTAATCACTGGGTTTGTATTTGTGCCGGCTTGTAGTGCCCCAGAGTACATCTTTTCGATGTCATCTTATGTTGGTCGGAGCTTGTGGGTGTCGTAGAATGCCATTTCTGGAAGGGGAGTAGTTTTTGACCCTCTTTGTTTGAAGTACATGTTCTCCCCCTTCTATGCCAAAATATTAGTGCTGATAAGGGACTTTATGTCTATTCTTTGTTGTCCCTCCATTTCTTTATATCTCTGGACTTCTCCTTCGCCCATGAAGTATTCGGTGATCTTTGTTATCTGGCCACCCATGCGGTACGCAAAATTCCTCTTTACGTCCCCACCTAATGTCGTTGATAAACGGTCGATTAGTATCTTCCCGATATTAATCAACTTTCTATTTATCATTGACCAGATCAGGAACAAATCTCCCTTGCTAACTGTTCCTATTTTTGACCTCGCATGAATCATGTGGGCGGTGATTTTCTGCATTGTGCGGATAAATCATGATGTAATTAGTGAGGCCTTTGAGTTCTTTGAATTATTCCTGTCCTCCCTAGTTAGCTCTTCCCACATTTCATCACTTTCATAGGTGACGACTTATTTCTCATTTGGGGCAGAGGAGCAGGCATGGGCTTCTTCCTCTGTCTCTGTAAATATTTTTTTCAGCATTACTTATGTGATTATGTGAGGCTCACCTCCTAACCTCACATGTAGTTTATAGTCTCCTCTTCCTGCCCTTCTTATTTCACTAATGGTAGAGACCTTCTTAAGTGAAGACATGAATTATGTGGTTAGCTTCTTATAGGATTTCACCTCTGGTGTGCATAAGGTGTGTAAGTTTGCACCTTCTAGGAATTTCACCGTCATGTCGTAGATTCCCATCTTTTTGAAATCTTCTACGTCCAGGTAATGGGTAGGGCAAAACTCCTTGTTTTGGTACATGCAGTCATAGGTAGACTAGTGCACGGAGTTCTTGGGCACGAATGGGGGTTCTTCGGATTATACAGATGTCTCCTCTATGACTTCCTTAGCTTTGCTTGTCTTTTGTTCCCTTGGCTTCTCAGCACCCATTGGTTTTATCTTTTTGCTGCTCTAGGACCCCTTTGGTGCGAACTTTCTCTTCTTCCCCTGGATTCGGCTTTCTGACTCCCCAGGTTGATACTCAGAGGTCTTTTTCTGCTCAGTTGGTTCTGTTTTGTGAGTAGAGTCCTCCGTTGTCATGTTCCTCAGTATTCTTTGGTACTATTATAACCTTAGCTGCACCTCAACTCGTTTGGCCTATGGGAGGGAAGTATTCCTCTTGAGTGTCATTGTTAAACTCTCCACTATCTTATCCACCTCCTTTAGGGATGTTGCCTTCTTGAAGATGGATTCACTATTCTCTGAAGAAGACATTCTGCATGGTTTCAATAATGCATAAGTTTATAATCTTATTGCAATTATCTGGGTCTGTATTCAGCAATTTTATTATTATTAAGTTTATTAATATATAGGGACTGTGACACATGATCTTGTTAGTAACTCAGATGAAATTGTGGTCGCGGTCTCTGAAGGAGATCACGATCGTGATTTACTGAGAAGGGATCACAGTCGCGGTTTCCTGAGTAAGGTCCGTGGTCGTGGTTTACTGATTAGGGACTGCGGTCGCAGTCTTGGGTGCGGTCGTGGTCTTCTTTCTTATTATGGTCAGGTCGTGGTTTAGGGGACCGCAACCTTGCGTAGCATTCTTCTACACCGTGACCCACAGCGGAAATGGTAGTTGAAGTGAACATTGCGGCTGGTGTTAGGGTTTACAAGCACACCACGGTCGCGGTTGTAGAGGTGATGACTGTGAGCCACAAACTTTTTTCTTCCGACTGTTCTGATTCTTCTCTCTGTCTGATGATTTGTTCTTCATTTTTGCCGGCAGTAGTTGTCCCATTATTAATGTTTTTAGGGTTTTTAATTGTTATTTGTAGACACCGCCATAAGGCGGTTAGGGTAATAGGGAAACCTGGGAAACCATCGATGGGGTGACTTACGACCATTGAGAAATAAAAGGGCAAGAATCGGTTCAGGCGAGGGGTTAAATCGGAGGCGACAAGGTGATTCGGCGATTAGAAGCACAAAAAGGGTTTTTTAGTTACCTTAACAATGGTTGTGACGGTAGAATTGAATGCGGTTTAGTGCGGCAATCAGCTTCGCTGCGGCGGCAGGTCATCGGCCATGGTCAAAGCAGAGAGTAGGTTTTTCTTAGACTTGGCGGAAACTATGAGCAAAAAGAGTCTAAGATGCGAGGGTTTAAGGATATATATACTAACGTAACCGCGACCAAACAATCAAAGGGGGGGACTACAGTCGCGGTGATCATAAGAAACAATTACAGTCGCGGCATGCTGTGAAGCACAACTGTGGTCACAGTTCTCTGCTGAATCAAAGATGACCTCAGGTCGCGGTCGAGGTACCCAGTGGGCTATTCCACGGGTCGCGGTCTTCTTTATGCAAGTGCTATACCGCGACCACAGTCCAGACCGTGATCAGATCAAAACAAAGGTCTTTTTCTTAGGTAAATCATGAAATACTCAAAAGAAGATGGATATGTACATCACTTAAAAGAGAAGAAAACTAAATAAAGTGAAAAAGAAGAGAAAACAAAGCTTAAGAAAAAGGGTAAAAACTTGGGTTTCCTCCCAAGAAGTGCTTGTTTTATGTCTCTTAGCTAGACTGCATAAATATTTACTCCTTGGGCCCTGCAATTGGATGTGGCAACTCTTGATTCCTTTCCTCATTTGGCTGAGTTGGTTCCTCCAAATTGATCTTGGATCTTCTCACAAAGGCTTCATCTTCTTAAAATCTTTTTACCCTGTGGCCATTAACCTTGAAAATTCCAGTTTTCTCTCCTTAGATTTTCATCATTCCTGATGGGTAGATCTTCACCACAGAGAAAGGTCATGACCATCTTGTTCTAAGCTTTCTGGGGAAGAGCCTAATGCTAGAATTAAAGAGAAGTACTTTATCTCCTTCACGAACATCCTTGTTCTTTAGGTGGGTGTGATGCCACACCTTAGTCCTTTGTTTATAGATCCTTGCATTTTCGTAGGCATGTAACCTCAGCTCCTAGAGCTCTTATAGCTACATAAATCTTTTCTGTCCCGCATTTCTAGGTCCATATTCAGAAACTTGATCGCCCAAAAGGCCTTATGTTTGAGCTCCAAAGGTAAATGGCAGGACTTGCCATAGATTAATATGTATATTGTCGTTCCTATAGGTGTCTTAAAAGCTATCCTATAGGCCCAGAGAGCATCATTAAGCTTCATGGACCAGTCCTTTTGAGTGCGGCTAACAATTTTTTCTAGAATCTACTTAATCTGCCTATTAGATACCTCTACTTGTCCAGAGGTTTGAGGGTGATAGGGTGTAGCAACTTTGTGCTTTACCCCATACTTCTTTAGTAGTGCCTCAAACTACTTCTCTCCAAAATGTGATCCCCCATCACTTATCACAATGCAAGGCACTCCAAAGCATAGAAAAATGGTTTTCTCAAATAGCTTAATCACAGATTTAGAGTTACAGGTTTGGGTAGCTACAACCTCTACCCATTTCGACACGTAGTCAACAACCACTAAAATGTACTGATAACCTTTTGATGAGGGGATAGGACCCATGTAGTCTATCCCCCAAAGATTTCTACTTCTACCCAGTTGGCCACAGGCATCTCGCTCCTCTTACTGATATTTCTGATTATTTGACATTCCTTGCAAGCTTTTACAAAATATGTTGCGTCTTTGAACATGGAGGGCTAGTAAAATCCTAACTGAAGCACTTTTGCAACTGTTCTTTCCCCACTATGATGCCCTCCATACTGTGAAGAATGGCATTCTCTCAAGATCAGTGGGACTTCCTCCTCTGGTATACATCTTCTATACAAACTATCAGAACATCTCTTAAATAACAGTGGGTCATCCCAATAATAGTTTTTGACATCCGAGAAGAGCTCTTTTTTCTGGTTGTATGTTATATTTGGCGGCAGCTAACCATAAGCCAGATAGTTACAAATATCTACAAACCACGACAGACTTGGCTCATCGGACTGAACCATTAACAAAGCTTCATCAACATAGTTGTCATTTATGGGAAACTAATTTTCCTCATCGCAAACTATTCTGGACAGGTGATCTACGACCACATTTTCTTTTCCTTTCTTATCAACTATCTCATGGTCAAACTCTTGTAGTAGTAGGGCCCACCTCAGTAGTCTTGGCTTTGTGTCCTTCTTTTACATCAGATAGCGTATGGCCCCATGGTCAATATAGACCTTTATCTTGGCCCCTATAAGATATGATCTGAATTTGTCAAATGAGAAAACAATTGTCAACGTCTCTTTTTCTGTGGTGGTGTAATTCAATTGGACTTCGTCTAACATGCGGCTGGCGTAACATATGACGTGGTGCTTTCAGTCTTTCTTTTGCCCTAGGACTGCACCTATGGCATAGTCACTTGTGTCGCACATTATTTCAAAAGGTAGCTCCCAGTTTGGATCTTGCAAGATCGGTGCAGAGGTTAAGGCCTCTTTTAGGGTTTGAAATCTTATAAACACTTATCATCGAACTCGAACATTGCATCCTTAATTAGCAAATTTGAAAGGGGCTTTGATATCTTCGAGAAGTTCTTAATGAACCTCTTGTAATATCCAACATGACCCAGAAAACTCCTTACTCCTGTCACTGACATTGGTGGCGGGAGTTTGGAGATGGTCTCAATCTTGCTAACATCCACCTCAATACCTTTCTTAGAGATCTTATGTCCTAGGACGATGCCACTTCGAACCATAAAGTGGCATTTTCCCAGTTCAGGACCAAATGTTTCTCTTCACATCTTTGTAGAACCAGGGACAAATTTCTTAGGCAAGCATCAAAATATTTTCCATAAACAGAGAAGTCATCCATAAACACTTCAACTATATCTTCTAAGAAGTCAGAAAACATAGAGATCATGCAACGCTGGAAGGTTGCAGGAGCATTACATAAGCCAAAGGGCATTTTTTTGAAGGTGTACATGCCATAGATGCATGCAAACGTCATTTTCTCATGATCGTATGGGTGTATCGGGACTTGGTAGAATCTAGAATATCCATCTAAGAAGCAGAAGTAATCATGGTGGGCAAAGTCTTTCAAGAACTTGATCAATAAATAGTAAGGGAAAATGGTCTTTCTTCGTGGCTGAATTTAGCTTTCTATAATCAATACACATTCTCCATCCTGTGACCGTTCTGGTGGTGACTTCATCACCATTATCTCCCTTCACCACCATCATTCCACCCTTTTTAGGTACTACGTGGATGGGGCTCACCCAATTGCTGTCGCTTATTGGGTATATGATTCCCGCATCACGTAGTTTCAATATCTGCTTCTTGACAAATTCCTTTAGCATTTGGTTCAATTTCCTTTGGGGCTGCACCAATGGTCTTGCTGACTCTTCTAAGTTTATCCTGTGCATGCATAGAGTTGGGTTCAGTCCCTTGATATCTTCAACCAAATATCCTACAAGTCTTTTATGCTCCTTCAATTCTTCCAGCAGTCTTTCCTATTATTCTTTGGTGAGGTTATTGTTGATGATGATTGGGTTCCTCCCTTCCTCATCTAGGAACTCATACTTCAACCCTTTTGATAATGGCTTTAGTTCTGGCTTTGGCTTCGGAGTTTATGACTCTTTGGTTGATGGTTCCAAAGAAGCATACATTACTGTTTCTATTATCTCTTCATTATCACTAAGACTATCTTCACCTTGGTTAAGGAAGTCTAGAATTTTGACCACTTCAGGGTCTTTTGTCAAAGGATTCGGGTTATTCAGGGCTCTCATGAGCGGGTCCACAATGGCTTTCTCTTCTTGAATTTCTTCACAATACTAGTTGTAGCTATCCATGAAGTAGACTGACTCAGAAAGAGCTGGCCCTTTCATAACATTCTTTACCTTAAAGTCGATGTGGTCACTCCGGACCCAGAGGGTTATAATGCCTTCTGTGACGTCTATCGGGGCTCTTCCAGTGGCTAGAAAAGGTCATCCAAAGATTATCGGACACTTAGGGTCCTCTACAGTATCTATTATGACAATATCACAAGGTATGAAGAACCGTCCCACACAGACTGAAACGTCTTCCACTACACCCACTGGTCTCTAGAAAGTGTGATCAACTAGTTCAATTCTCATACTTGTCTTGACCATATCGGTCAATCCTAGTCTATGTGCAAGGCTTAGGAACATCAGACTTATGCTGGCTCCCAAATCTACCGGTCCCTTTCTTTCGACATTGTCTCCAACACAAAAGGGGATGTTAAAGGGCCATGGGTCTTTCTTCTTTGTAGGTAGTTCAGCTTGAACAAACACATTGTACATGTTCGCTAGGTGTACAATTTCGACTTGACTTCCTCTCCTTCTCCTTGTGATAAGGTCTTTGAAAAACTTAGCGTAAGTTGGCATCTCCTCCAGAGCATCCAGAAATGGGACATCTACATGGAGTTTCATTACGACTTTCATAAACTTTTCATATCTCTTCTTCAGGTGGGCCTTGATAAGCTTGTATGGAAATGAGATTCTCGGTGCATATGGGCTTTTCTTCATAAAGATTTCTTCTATAGGATCAGGATCCCTAGTTTCTCCACTTTTCTCACAACTTCCTTCAGTAGGCCCCTCCTTGTCAACAAACTTCTTCGAAGAAACTTCCTTTATTATTGTGGTTCTTCAACTCTTTGTTCTTCTTTGTCGTTTCCTATTCCAGAATTGATCAAAGTTCTCCCTGATTGGAGGATTGCCATTTTTGCAGTCTTGGTGTTTGATGGGATCTTTCCTGAGGGGGTCTTTACTAGCTCAGCCAACTGTGTGAGTTGTTGGTCTATCTGGCATTGATGCGTTTGTATATCTGCCATTTGGACTTGCATCGTAGTCAGGACACTAGAGTTGGCTATGGTACTTTGTGCTAGCTGATCATTCACGGTAGCCTGCCACTTGGCAAAATTGAACAGTTGAGTCACCAAGTCATGTTGGTTGTTATCTTTCACCTGACCCTGTCCTTGACCTTGGCCTTGACTCGGCCCTTGATTTGGTCCTGCTCCTTGACGAGATTGGTTCCTGCCTTTCACTAAGTAGTTAATCTTATTTGTTTGGTAATTAGTTGTTCGAGTATACGACGCTTGTCCGCTCCTCTTCTCAAATCCTGGTAGTGGCTTTTACAAATTTCCCAGCTGGTGTGAATTCTCGATCGCATCCTTGTTATATAGCTAAAACTAGGGTGATCAGGCCTCTTGAAGTTTGCATATGAAACATTTTGCATCAACTCCTCTTCGCTTTCACTATCTTCACTTTCTTCAAGTCTAGTGTAAATGCAATTATCAACTCTGTGTCCTCCTTCACCACAGGTGACCCACTTCATCACCTTCTCAGTGTGTTTCTTTCCTTTTCCTCCAATGTCCTTCAGTTGTTTAACATTAGTCGCTATCTTCTAGATTTGGGTTGTTATAGTTTCTAAGGCTTTCGCCTCCAATGATGTTCCTTCATAACCAATCTTCTTTGATGTGCCTCTATCATTCCTTTCATAGTAAACTCCTGCTTGGAGTGCAACCACGTTCTCTATAATCTTCATAGTTCTATTTGGCTTTTCCCCCAAGAAGTCACTCCATGTGGCAACATTCAGAGAAGTCCCCTCTGTGTGGGTCAGCCCATTATAGAATATGGTTACAAGGAACCCCTTACGATAGTTGTGGTTTGGGTAGTCTCCCAGGTATTCTTGATAACGTTCCCATGCCTCGTGCATGTTCTCCCATGGCTTTTGTGCAAAAGAGGTGATCTTTTGCAAGTTATGGATGGTCCTCTCAGTAGGATAAAACTTGGTGACAAAGGCATCCGCAAGGGGTCTCCACCCATCTATAGACTGGTGGGGGAGATTTAGATACCAAGAGAGAGCCTTGTCTTCCAAAGAGAAATTAAAACCCTTGTAGTAGATCACTTCTTGTGGGACACCCCTCATCTTAATGGTATCACATATGTTCTTGAAAGCATCAAGATGGTGGTATGAGTTTTCCCTTAGGTTCCCACGAAAAGGCTTATTCTGGATCATTAATATAACAGCTAGCTTTAGCTCAAAATTTACTGCGTTGAAGTTTGGTACAATTATCAAGCATCTTGACCCATTGGCCCTTGTTGCTACCAACTCACGAAGGGTCTTCCCTTCCTCATCGTCCTCACTATCGTTGTTTCTGCAGTTGTGCTCATGGTTGTTATGATTTTTTCTATGCCTGCGGTGATGACAACGTTCCTCGTAGTGACGGTCTTCATCATGACGATCATCTTCATGTCACTCTTCTCCTCGTTCTTCATACTGATGACCGTCATCGTAACAGCCATCTCTATCTTCATCCATTCCTGGTGGAGGTGGGTGGTGCTCATTCCTCACGTTTCGCTCGTCTCCTGAGAGGGTAACGTCCACACAAGGCAGCATGACATAAAGGAGTAAAGTTGAACGAGTTGGTTCTGCCTGGGTGCTTGAATAGATCGTATAATCAAGTTAGAAAACTGAACTGATCCAAACAAACTATTCTACACAAACTCAGGTTAGCAAACTTAAAGTAACTGTGTTGTCAAGCTTATTGCTAAGCTTGAGGCACGGGAGTATAGTAAGCGGACTCAGGTTCTTAACAGTGCCATTTTTGCCTTGTCCCTGACAATGGCGCCAAAAAGTTGACTGGCCTAAATCGCACGTATAAAAGGAGTGGATTCAGAGTAGTCAGACTTTTAAAGAGATAACCCGACTCTCAGGTCCCCACAACGATAAATGAGGTCCGATGTAGCGATCGAGATCGAATACAGGGACAAAGTTGGCAGTGTCAAGCACGCAGAATCTAACACTCGTATACTCCTGCCAAAGAGGGTATATAAAAGGTGTTCCCTAAGGAATGGTAGCACACAAACTAAAGTAGTTCAAAAGAAACAAGAACAACAAGAACGAAAGAAACAAAAGAAATAAGATGAAACAAGTATATGGGAGGAAACCCATTTTGGGGTTCACCTACTAAAGCATCTCACCAACATGCAACATCATCTCTCTCTCTTGCATACTCTTACCAAGATTACAAGCAACCACCAAAAGCATCCATTCCACTCTCTCTCAAGATGAAGAAATACCTTAGTATAAGGGTAGCCTCTCTCTCGAGATGACCACATGTAAACTTCACAACATAACATATGATTTTAAAGCCTTAGCATTCCAACACTCTTGTGCATTCATACTACTCCATGACACATGATAAAATTGATATTACTCTCTCGAGATATCAACAATCAAACATCACAAGATGGTAGCTAAGCATACAAGTGAAGCATTAAAACAAGTGCATGGAGATAATCTTGATAAGAATATGTATATTCAACAGAAAGAGATAGTATACATGTTGGGAGAGCCTTAGTGGCTACTCCCAACCCAAGTTAAGGTGTTTAGTCGTTCATGCTTGCAGACAGCATAACAGTGTTACAGAAAGATAGATCCATGAGATGCCCATGAAGAGAAGAGGGAAGTACAACAGGATGGAATGATATATCTAGAAAGGAAGAGACATGATACGACACAATACTTCTTCATATCTGAATCTATCAAGTGGATGGCGTGGATGGTCTTCTTCTCTTGAAGAAGGGGTCTTCAATCTTCTCTCTCCTCAGATTCCACCTTTGGAGATCTAAGATTGATGGATGGAATGGTCTGGGATGAATCTAGAACGTAGCAGCACTTCATGGTCCTCGAGATTTGATCTCTCATATGATTATTGACAAGACAGGTGGGTGTGCTATTTATAGGCACATTCCACTGACTTAAGCCTGGACCACAGTCACGGTCTCGGTTAAGTGAGGGTGAGACCGCGGTTGCGGTCAATGCTTTATTCATCTTTCACCACGGTAGAACTTGGTCGCGGCTTGGTGGTAACTGCGGTCGAGGTCTGCTTGTGGGTTGCATCTGAGTAGTCGAGGTCGAGGTCTTCCCACTCAGTCGTAGCTTGCAAGAGCTCATCAGTGACCATAGTTTCCAAGCTGACCACAGTCCTTCTTGATCACGGTTTGTAACCACACTGCGACCACTGGTCTATCTTTGAGGCGCATGTTCTGATCGTAACCATCCATGAGGTCGCGGTTGAGCGATGACCACGGTCTATAAACTAGCCGCGATCCCTCCTTGTCATTTGATGATCACGATCTCTAGGGAACTCTGGAACCGCGATCGCGGTCTTGATCTGTGATCTGGATTATGAATATACTTGAAACCATGTAAGTGAGGCTTTAGTCAAAAAGATAGAAAAATTATGTGAAAAGCTAACAAAAGATATACTAAAAGTGGTGTAAAATATATACATAAAGTACATAAAATAGAGTGTTATCACACATCCAACCTCTAGGAGCCAAAGCTCTAAAGGGACCAAAGTCCATGGACTCAAAACTCCAAGATCCATTTTAGTGCCATCATGATATTTACAATATATAAAAATGATGAATTTGGAGTGGCGAACTTATAAAAGGTAGGAATGGCTTATAAAAAGTTTATGGTTTACCACCAAAAATATGCATCGAACTCAAGAGGGGTACGAAATAACACAATAAGAAAATTAGAGAAGCTAGTACCTTAATTTATCCAAGACTCCACAGATTGCACAATCACAAAGTGGATCTAAGAGGAGATAACAACATATCAGAACAATCTTAATACTAATTGGCTTGGAATCATGTGTTGTTTACTTGTCTTAGTATTGGGGTTTTTTATCTTCAGTTGTTATTTGAATCTCTTATTAACTTCATTTCTAGGGTTTATTTTTTTATCAAGCTAACATGTGAATAATCATATACTTACTAGTGTCCATATGTGCTAATATTACATATATTTCTTTTTACTAAGGTATTGAATACTATATGGTTACACATTGTCCATTTATTCAATTACTAATATGTCGACGGGCTAGGTGTTTCATAGACTTATTTTCCTAATTGAAGACATTATATATTGATATTCAAACTATTCCTTTCAATGTAGGGTTTCTTGTTATATATTCTTTCTCCATTAACTATATCTAGCAACGAATATCCACATCTTCCTTTTAAAAATTCTTTACACCAATATAACTCCATGTATTTCAAAGTCAATCATACATATAGCATAATATACATTTTCCTCAAATTAGGTCTCAAACTAGATCATAATCCAATTATGCACTTATTGTGGTAGAAATATAATCCAAGATTATAACTCAACATATGAATTTATGTATAATCAAATACATACATTTATATTCCTTATTCATAATCTTTCTCCTAGTGTCCATTTTAGTTATTTATAATTATTGTCTAAAATTAGTATAACATAGGCTTATCTGGAGTAAGGTACTTTATTGATTCACTTCTCAAACATTCATAGTAATTACATCTAGATTTCTAGTTCCCCCACATAGTGAAATACAAATATTTATCAATTTCTACAATTTCATCTGAGGGATTTGCTTCTTATATGTTGTCATACATATACCATTATATGTACATCCACCCACATATCTACCATATGGTTAAATGGTCAACAACCCTCAATATATACTAAGTTATTATTTATTTCATTACTTGATTTTAATAGATTGAAATTAGACCATGGCATATAACTATAGAGTTTTACTTATCTTATTACTTGGATTCTCATATGCTATGACTGGATTATAAATATAAAATATAGGATCAAGGAAACTCATTCTGTGACACACTTTCCACACATAAGCGAGGTTACTCAAAACAAAGTGTGGAACTAATACTAAACATCCATATTACCACGAAACATGGTAAATTAAAACCAATTTCGAATAACCACAAAAGTGAAAACATATTATATTTGAGTCCACATATCATGCCACATGAATCATATATCATGCCAAAAGATGATTACATATCACTGTTCAGTTGTTGACTCGTCACAAACCTAATACATTTAATAACAAATTCACATATACGAGCCATATTGTACAACCATGGGATACTGCCAAAAATCTTGTATCGATGCACAACGTCTACAAAACACCCCCAAGGACCTGAGAGTATAGGTATGACACACATGACACTATTACAAACATTAGCATCATCTCCAACCTTTAACATCTATTGCCCTTCTTATTGTTCAGCCTCCACCGCACGATCTCTACCTCATCGTGCACGACCACCTAAAAGGTTTGGAAACCACCAAGATGAGACCAACGTCCCAGTGAGAGATATAATTCTCTGCCAACAACTATTATTAACACATATATGATAAAGCGGGAAGATATCATTGTTATCAGAATGAGTAGATTCAACTAAAAGATATGATTAAGGCAAGTAACACATATTAAGCAGTTTAAGTAGAATCAGATGATAAGTAGATCAAGTTATGGAATTAGTAGAAATATGAAAAATGTGCATAATTGTTATCAACTAGACAATAAAGAAACAAAGCAAGGGGTCATCCAATGTGAATCATGTTTGACCCTAAGAAAATGCACTACGCGGTTGTGGTAAGTCTTTTATTTGCCCTGAGGATTTGAGTCATACCACTCAAATCCAACTGACCACAATGAAGTCAAAAATAGTGCCATAGAATATTTATGGAAGAGCCAGACTCCATGATCTTCCCATGCTATTTGGTCAATTCAAGACTGCATTGTAGTGATAAATCATTCAAACTGCAAAATAGCAACTTATAGTCAAAGCTATAGTTCTGTAAATATCTAGCCCGCCTTGGAACAAGTCGCGGCGCTAGAAACCAGGGTATATAACCCAATCACTGAGGTACAACTGCATTTGTCCTCTATCCCATCATATCACATTCTCATCATCACTAAGATCCGACGTGGTCATTCTCAAAACACTTGAGATCAAGATGTCAAGGACACACAATGACTTGCACCTTGCATACTCAATAGTATGCACTCTGGGTTTCCCTTAGGAGTACCCATTTTACCATCCAACAAAGTTATGAATCTGGAATGGATCTATGATGCATGACACTACGTGATTAGGGTTTCACTTGATTAGTTATGCCAATTGGGTATCTTTTAGTGCATCAATCAAGTCACATTGTACATACCCTAAACAAATTTTACAAAACAAGGGTAAAGGTACAACTCCATGAGAAACAAAATGTATGAGGTACAAACTTGTAACATCATCACTTGATATCATTGCCATATAGGGCCATCAACACTATCATATTATCTTGGGATAATCATCCCTCATCACATCACTGGAGGATATCACCTCATATTAGGCATTGAGCCTCTTCCAGGTCATAAGACCCAATCACATAATTCATGCACATCATCATTATCTCATCATGCCTCATAAAGGCTCATAATCATCACCTTAAATCATATCAAACACACAATATGCATTCATTATGTATGATATTCATTCCACCTACATTGTTATGGCTGCACAAGTAGGAGAGAGAAAATATCATGTCATGCTTATTCATTCAAGCAAGATTAGCAAGTACATCATGCACTTGAAATTAGGGTTAGGTTTTCTTGTATAGCCGATTAGGGTTTCCATTTCAATACTTATCAATAAACCCTAGGCATATTACTTCCCATATTCTTGGAATACATGAGGGTTTAACATTATAATCACATTCAACCGATTATTCCACCATCAACATGTAATGACCAAAACAAAGTGTAGCGACCAACACCATCACATGTGTAGCGACCACTATGTGTTAACATGTGTAGCGACCACTATGTGTCAACATGTGTAGCGACCACTAGGGTTAAGGACCGTGTTGTGACCAAACCCAACTAAAGTATGTGTTGTGACCACAAGAAACCACATGTAGCAATTCATAAAGCTCAAGCATTTGTAGTGACCACCCACTTAGGGTTAGGATTTGTTGCACCCGCAACACATCAACAAACATGTAGCGACTACTAAACCAAGGTGAGTGTATCTATTGACACCTCATTTTTTGGACCCCATAAAATCCTTGCTATTTGGGTTATTTATACAATTTCAGTCATGTTAGACTACAATAGGTAAAGATCCCAATTGCTGATAAAGGAATCAAACATGGGCCCATCGAATACATTTTGGAGTGTAAAATAGATTTGCACAAGGTTCAGCCAAGATGTGGACCCACATCAAAATTAGTAAAATCTTATTGATCCCATTGTGGTCCCAAACCCTAATGGACAAAATTTACATATTATTTAGGTTAAGGCAAGACCTACAAAAAATCTCTATCCAACCTTATTAATTATGGGTGTAAATCAAATTTGCACCCAAATTAGATAAAATTTGAACCATACCCTTTCGGAATTTTCTAAAGAAGAAAAAAAGAATCTCATTTTGATGTCAAAGGGTCTTGCACTCAAATGTGTCAAATCAGACCGCACACATTTTGGGTCCCCTCTTACATATCATAATGAGCATGAAAGGGTTTGACATTAAAATGTGTAAAACCAATATACACGCATTTCGTTAATTCTAAAAAAAAGGACATTTGGGTGCTGAAGGGTTTCACACCTAGATGTGTTGAACCAGACCACACACATATGGGGTTCCCGTTCAGTAGGCCAGGTAGGGTGCCAAAGGGTTTGACACAAAAATGTGTCAAACCAATTTGCACAATTTTTTTTTCTTTTCAGATAACGAGCACTTGGGTGTCAAACCCTTTTGTGCCAGAAAGTGGCAACCGGATCTGTGCCCATCCATACCAAGATGGTCTTGGGAAATGAGAGTGGTGGCCACTTGGCATCCCATGGACCACCCTGAGAGAGAGTGGGTCATCAATTGTGAGAAGAGGAAAAACCACCTCGACAACTCTGTCGACTCTTAGAAAAGGAGAGAGAGACCATAGAGAAAAGCCCCCAAGCTTCCCCAACTTCCCCTGCTTCTGGAGACCCTGAGTGATTGAGATGGAAAGAGCAAGAGAGAAAGATAACCATAACTTGGCATAAAAGGGGTCGACACTTAAGAGTCAGGAGTGTGAAACCCATTTGCGCTTAGGAGTGGTGAAACCCATCCATGCTCAGGAGCTTGAAACCCATTTGTGCCCGGAGGTATGGATAGAGGTGGCGCTGGGAAGTACAGATCAAACTGACGTCTTCCTCTTTAACCAGAGACTCCCCACAGTGCAAATCTGACCCGCGCTCAAAAGTGTGAAACCCTTTGACACACTAAATCAAAAGCAAGGTGAGAGCACATTTATTAATTTTCTTCCTTGTTTTTTATTTTTATGAAACCCCCACAATACTGTTTCGATAGACAAATTTGGGTACCAGTTTTTGACCCTTTCTCGATTCATAAATGAGTGTGCTGAGTCTATATTTTTGTACGTCGTCCTTCCTTATCTGCACAAGTCACTTTTTATGGTTTTTGCGGGGTTTTTTCCCGACGAAAACTCAGTGGCGACTCCAACCTTTTTCCCATTTTCAATTTTTAATGAAAATAAAATGGTGACTCCACTAGGGATCATCACACTCAAGTTGCATTTTTTTAGATCTGCTAGTGCAAATCCATTTGGCACTCACCAACACAGTTCAGTTTCACAATAGGATTTTTTTTTCTCTTCTTCTTCTCTTCTTCTCTAAGTTAGAAGAAATAGGGCACAAATTTCATTCATGTATAGGTCGCTTTCATTATAACATGAAATTGATGTTCATTTTGATGTGACTTCAATTTTTTTAGTCTGAAAATATTATTACAGATCGGGGTTGCACTCATTTTTTTGACACGAATCTAGTGCAAAACTGATTGGTACTTGAAATGTTTCTTTATGTCAGATCTAATGAGGCACGAATTATATTCACCTCTTACTGCATATGATGAGAGTTAATTATAGATAATTTGTATCCATTAAAACATACCCTAATTGTTGAGTACAAAAGGGTTTGACAGATGCATTTTTTCCAAAAAAAAATCTTGATCAGGCACGAATTTTATTCTTGTCTAAAATCTTCATAAATTTGATGATAGTTATCCTATAGATTCAGGTTATAAAAAAGTAGACCCTAATTTTTTAGTGCAAAAGGGTTTGACACATGCATTTTTTTTCAAAAAAATAATCTTGATCAGGCATGAATTTTTTTTCAAAAGAGTTTGATGATAGTTATCATGTAGATTTAGATTCAGAAAAAGGTAGACCCTAATTTTTGAGTGTAAAAGGGTTTGGCACATGTTTATTCTATAAAAATAACTATCTCAGATTCAATTAGGCATGATTTTCATTCATGTCTGGATTTTTTTTACAAGTTGGATGTTGTTATCCTGTGGATTCATGTTCATAAAAAAGACCTTAACTTTTGAGTGTCAAAGGGTTCGACACATGATAAAAAAATATATTTGATTAGGCACAAATTTCATTCACGTCTATGATCTTCACAATTTAGATGACAGTAAAGTCTGTAATTATTCTTTTATTTCAGACTTCAAGTTTTGAGTCTCAAAGGGTTTGACCCCTAGAAATATTATTTACATACAATTTCGCACATTTTATTAAGACTGGATCTTATTAAAGCATGTGATACAATTTATTTTTAAAATTCTCAAATGATCACTTGATGAGTACAAAAGAGTTTGACACTTCAAATGCTATATAGGTTCATCTTCGCACGTTTAAATAGGACTAGATTTTTTTTCAGATCTTGAGAAAGCACATGTCAAGTATTTGAAATATTTCTATCAAAATTTATAAAATCAAATTGTTGATTGCAAAAGGGTTTGGCACTTCAAATTATATCATTTTTAATTTTGCACATTTCAATCAAATATGGACTAATTTGAGTCTAGTTTTTTATAAAGCATGCAACATAATTTTTAAGTGCTTATGTAGATTTCTAATATGGTAGATATTTAGTGCAGATTGGTTTGGCACTTTTTAGTGTGAATCTGTTTCACACATGTACTCATATATAGCTTGAATAACTCAACAAATGCACGATTATGGAAATCCATTTGAATGGTATGATTGTTGTGATAGTTTTGGGGAGGGAAATAATTGTTTGATGGGAATTTTTTGATGAAATTTGAGTTTGCTTTTTCTTCCCCGAGTTTAGATAGCTGAAAGGCTGGTCGGTATTTTTGATCTAGTACCCAGTCCCTTCCCCTCTCTCTATTTTATTTTTCTCTTTAGTTGAATATAATTTCTTATATATTTATTTACCATTTTGTTGGGATATTAAACATGTAAAATCACCATGTTGAACATGCACATGTCCCATTTTCCTATTGTCCATGAGTAGGAGACTATTGGCACTCACACTAACACTCTCAAAAGGCCCTGGGGTTGACTTGTATGGGTACTGCCTCCATATTTGTGGGTACGTGCGAAGGCCCAGAACGCTTCCCCCTCTCCTAGTACCAAAGATCGGTCGCGGTCGCCATAACCACGAGGTATATTTGGAGTAGTATCGAAACTAGAAGATGATGTTACATTGTGAGTATAGATATCATAGACACCACTAGAGAATTTAAGGATCACCTATTTCATGTATATAGCTACCTTCCTAAGTGAGGACGCAAAAATAAAAAGTGAAAATGGGGCTAATATAAGGTATTTATCCCGTTATCTTACATGTTTGTTTGAGATCTGATTCATGTAGTTTAATAAGGTTCTGAGCATTATTCAAAAAAAAAATTGGACTGAGTGTGGATCCCTTTCACACAATTTAGTGCAGAACCTTTTTGCACAATTTAGTGCAAAACCTATTTGCACATTTGAGTGTAGATCAGGTTTGTATAAAACTCGACATGCGTCAAATCTACTATGATCCAAACATTTATCACACAAACCAAAATTACATTGAATCTCTACACGAGTTTCAATCTAGTAAATATGGTATCATATAAACCTAGACGAAGTCAAGTTTTTTGACCTGGTAAACCATTATCATTCGAGTGCGACTCCCTTTCACACAATTCAGTGAGGATCCTTGCTGCACATTTTAGTGCAAAACTTGTTTGCACACTGAAGCACAGATTAGTTTTACACCTAACTTGACATGCGTCAGATCTAAACTCTGATCCAAACATTTATCACACAAACCCATATTACATTGAATCTCTACACGAGTTTCAATCTAGTAAATATGGTATCATATAAACCCAGACTAAGTCAAGTTTTTTGACCTAGTAAACCATTATCATTCAAGTACATAACCTTTATGCACAATTTAATGCAGAAAATTTTTACATAGTTTAGTGCAAAACTTGTTTGCACATTTGAGTGTGGATTTTGCACCAAACATGACATGTGTCAGATCTACTCTGATCCAAACATTTATCATACAAACCCATATTACATTGAAATTTTGCATGAGTTTCAACCTAGTAAATATGGTATCATACAAAACCCAGATCAAGTCAAAAATTTGACCTAGTAAACCATTATATTTAATGTGCAGATCCCTTTTGCACAATTCTAGGTAGACCCCCTTTGTAGAATTCAAGACTTTGCACAATTCAGTGCAGATCCCTTTTGCACTATTGAGTGCAAAACTATTTTACACATTTGGGTGCAGGTCAGGCATGTAGTAAACTGGACTTTTTTCAGATCTATTTTGACAAAATATATACCATACAAACCCAAATTACAATGAATCTCTTCCCAAGCTTCAAACTGGTAAAGCCAACGTCATACAAAATTTCGATTAAGTCTAAATTTTGACCGGTTAAGCTCTCATCCTTCAACCTTTTGGCTACATCAAAATGCTTCTCAAACTCCAAAGTATGTGGCAATTCATCTCCATGAATGGTCACATGCTATATCGATTTGACTCATCATGCCTGACACTCGATCAAGATTCATACAAAGCAATAACCCTAACACCCAACATTGAGATGTTCCCCTTCTCTCACATTTCTCAAGCATATCCACATCACTTTCATCCACCTCACTTCTAACCACTGTCTCCTATTAGTCACCACCATGCAATATGATTGATTGTCCCTATATTAAGAGTGTTAGTTTCCCTTCTAGTCACCACAAATGACTAGCGATCAGACAAACTTAAACCCTAACAAAGGAACATCCTCCTCAATAAGCTCATTACAAGAAGAGTATACCTTTTCTATCCAATAACAATTTCTAGACTAGGGAAATGAGGAATGCCCTTTAGCCCGCGTAAGGGCTAGTGATCATACATTTTTTAAATCCTTGGGGAGATATGATAGTTGAATGATCGATATCCTCTACATGATAATGAGTTTTCCACCTTATTCTTATAAAGGAAACAATGTTAGACATTTCCTACCTTCCATGATCACCCGTCCATCTTGTCCCAATTGCCCTTGCTATGCAAGGGGCGATTTATTCATTCTATATCCCCCATCATTATCATGGGAACATCCCAAACCTTATTAAAACATAGATCTTATGTCTACGCAAGACCTTAGCTCTCCTAATGAAGATATATTCCAGTCTATGTGCTTGGATCCTTGCTATGCAAGGGGAAAATACTATTTTTTCTTTTCATTCAATGTTCACTATCACATTTACCCCTTGCCACACAAGGGGAAAATTCTCATTCCTTAATGGCCATATGAAAAACAATGCTCAAGAACCTTATTAGAACTACATGAAGAGTGTCACATATATGCTTGTTTGTGTATATAATTCTTAATATTTATATGCAGGTGTTTCAAGTTCATTCATCACGGGGCCTACCAATGACAACTCGCCCTATCGGCGTAGTTCTTGTCTTTTGTGATCCAGAATGCGATTAATTTTAGAAATTTTTGACATGTCTACAACTCAGCCCGACGTCGATGAGTCGATCATTCAGTTCCCTTATCCTAGATATCAGCACCAAGAAGACTTGGGAATGCAAGTCAACCATGGGCCTCAATGTGACCAAATGATTATGCAATCTCAGCCATCGTCATCAAATGCAGTGCTGGGATGAACATTCTGACTAATATCGAGAATAAAAAATAGAAGGAACCTACTCTAGCTATGACAGTTGATAGTAAAAGCTCTGATGATGAAGATGAAGATGAACAAGCCGACAACCTAGCCACAAATAAACAACTACCTTACATCACAAGTTGACCATATCAACCACCACCATTCTTTCCTAAAGCCTTCCCGTACATGATGCCTTTCATGAACCCTATGTGGTAGGGAAATCCTCATGTCCAAGGTACCATCAATCCTTTGTTCATGGCCACACCTAACTTGATAGGAGACACAACAGTGATACCTCCAACAAATGGCTTGACTAAGATATTAGTACCTTCTAGACATCTGTCCTTAGGGAATATGGCATACATAGATATTGAACAGAACAAGAAGAAGAAACAAAAGCATTAATCCATGGCAATTCCACATGCTCCACATTTGATACCATATGCATCATTTGGATTCAATTTGTATGCTCTTTTTTGGCCCTATCATAATTTCTATAATCAACCAGGAGTTATGCAAGGAGGACAACATGGTCCACATGTTCTTCCCACTATTTCTCTAAATCCATCCAGTGGGACAGGGGCTAAAGCGACAAAGATTACACTAGAAGCTCTAGCCAAATAGCTGAAAGAAATGCAAGGTCAAAAGGTAGGTCTGAAGAACTTTGGAGATTTTTGCTATTTTCCTGAGGCCCAATTACCTAAGAAGTTTGAAGTGCTAGAGTTTTTTAAATATAAAGGAAGAGGTGATCTCAATCTCCATATTCACACATACTATTTTGATGTGATAGAAGTTCAAGACAATGACAAACTACTCATCCAACTATTCCAACATTCTCTGGAAGGATCGACCCTGGCCCGATACAATCAACGACAATCTGAGACACTCACGTCATGGGCAGAACTTGCCAGTCATTTCACTGAGAAATATGCATGGAATGTTGATCAGCTACCCACTCGAGATGATTTAGAGGCTCTCACTCAAAAGACAGAAGAAACATTCACACAATTCATCGGCAAATGGAAGGAACTAGAAACACAGATTGAAAACCAACCTAAAGAAGGAATTCACACGATCATCAAAGCATCATCCCTTGCACTATCTGTAATGTTAACTTTTCAATCATACAAGACCTTTGCAGATTTAATTCAAGGCAGAACGAACATAGAGTCAACAATCGAAAAGGGAGTGTATAAGAACATTGGACTTAATCTCAACCCAATAGTAGCAACCAAATACAAACTATGGGTCAAGGGTTCCTCATCACTTGTAAATGCAATCTCTATACCATGTGCAACCGTAAGGGCTAATCAAAATAAGATTTAACAACCCACTAAAGTTGAAAATGGCACAAATGTACCACCTCCTCCTGTTCAACCACCGCCACTTGCTCCACCAGTACCACAACCACAAGGATATTATGCTCCATAAACCTATCATCCTTATTCAAAGTATACACCATATTCCTCTTCCCCTAGATATCTTCCACATTTCCAACAAATAAATCAGCCATCTACAACGACACAACCTACAACCCCTCAAAGAACTCAACCTGTGAGTTGATTTGTCACAGTCCAACCTCAAAATATTAAAAAGACTGCTTCTTGGAAGCCCCCAAGAAATTTACTCCATTAGGTTGCACCTATGTTGATATATTCCAAAAGATAGAAGCGGTTCTAAAATTCCCTACACATAGGCCACCTCTGATTTCCCTTCCCAAAAATTATGATGCAACAACTTATTGTTAGTTTCATTGATATCATGGTCACCTTATTGACACATGTCGAGCATTCATGCATGCAATACAATATCTAATAGAAAATGACACTCTTGAAGTCACAAATGAACAAAATTTTACAAAAACAATAGCAATCATCTTGGAAGAAATTATAGAACCAGAACCAATCACTAGAATGGTGACACCATTTGTTAATTGGAAGATACAAGAGAAACCATACATATGGGAAGATGATGTTTATTCCATATCTTCAGATGACTCAGTCTCATTAGATCCAGGTTCTTCTAATCTCGATTCATCTAATGCAATGTTGAAGGCAATAATCTCTATGGTTGACAAATCAGATGTGGATGCACTTACTCACACTATGGAACATATACATGAGCAGTTAGAAATTCTACACCTAGGGAGATGAAAAAAAAGAGACTCATGTTAAAGATTCACACGAACCATTCTTATCAAGCCATCCAGAAGTTACTTCTAACCAACATCCAACAATGTCACATAATCAACCTCATCAAAGACAATGGAGGTCAAAGCGTAAGAAATTGAATCTAGAACTAGAAGAAATCAAACTCCCTCTATGTGATCTATTGCATGAGCTGTGGCAACATCTAAATTATCTAGATATAAAAACAACACCAACAAGATCTTCTAAGAATCATGATCCACACAAGTTTTGTGACTTTCATCATGTTGTTGGACATGACGCCAATGATCGTAAAACACTGTGAAAGGAGATCATCTGATTTCAAAAGAACAACCCGTATGCATACAATTGGGATGAATAGTCCCTATTATCTCGTCACCCCACTTTTGTTGGTGCGATCGAAGTTCCAGGTAAGAAAGCCATGTCGTCAGCCCCCCGGTCAAACAAACCATCAAGATTCTTGGATTACCAAAGTCATCTAGTTTAGTGAATTTGGCTACATCACATATTCATGTGCCTACAATGCAATCACCTCCATTCATACCACGTCAAGTTTTGATAGGACCCACGCCTAGAAGACCTCACAGTACACCTCGAATTTGCATACATGGATTGAATAATACACATAAAAATATGGATGCACCTTCTCCTTCTTCCATTTGGGTTAATGAAGATATTCAAACTATAAAATCTTCTATTGACAATGCTAAAGATTCTCTTTATGATCCCACTTCTGATAGGATCGACAAAGGAAAAACCAAAGTTACTATATACATGGGAAAATGTTCTACTTCGGATGACACAACAAATGAAACAATCCCTACAACAACAATTGAGAGCCCTGCCAAACCAATCAAGATACCTGGTCTATTCAAGTTAAGCAAAGTACCGCCCACACTGGAGCTTCTTTGTTTGCACATCACTAAACATGGTCGCATTCTTGTCCCTTCACTAAATAGTGAGATGAGAAAGCCTACAACCTCGTTTGACTTACTTGAACAGATGAAGAAAACTCATGCTGACATATCCATGTGGGACTTAATCCAAAGTTCATTAGCTCACAAATCTGCAATCTTGAAGGTTCTACAAGGTGCATTCATTCCCAAGGATGTTGACCCAGAGAATCTATCTAATATAATAGCCTTGATCACCAAATCGACATTGATAACATTCTTAGATGATGAAATCATAAGTGGCATAGATTTCAATCCTGCATTAGTATTCATTGTACGACATGAGGACATGAAGATTCCATTAGTATTCATTGTTAATGGAGCATGACTCAACGTTTGCCCCTTAAAACATTTTTCACATTGGGAATTGAAGCTAGCAACATACAATCAACATCGACAAAGGTTGCAGCTTTTGTTGGATCTCAAAAGAAGTCATGGGTGAAATTACTTTGACTATTCAGGTGGGCCCTAGGATGTGTAGGGAAACTTGCATCATAATGGAAATAAATGCATCTTTTAATTTTCTCTTGGGAAGACCATGGATTCATAAGAATAAAGTTGTACCATCCACATTGCATCAATGTCTAAAATCTTGACATGGTTAAGACATAGTCATTGTTCAAGGTGATCCCATACCAAAAACAATAGCGACTATGGAAGCTAAAGAAGTGGACCTATGATTTCACACATGCACTACAGAAACCATCAACTATATTCATGAGAAATTTCGAGTTTTTCCTCAAATACTTCATGATCACCATGTGTATACAAAGTTCCTAGATAGAATGGGAATCCATATCAGTCTAGGACTTGGGTGTCATCGATAAGGAATTCTAACTTATATCTCTATTCCAACAAATCATGATCTAAGGGGGCTTGGTTACCATGGTCCCAGTGGACCAAAGGGTAATCATATGACAAAATGGATCCCTTATTGGCACCCGACTATTGTATGGCCAACAAAAGAATATTTGAATGGACAAAAGCAATGCAAACCATGGAGTTTCTCAAATATGTCTTTTGAATGTCATAATGAGAAGGAATATACTCGGCGGGGACATGAAATCAACAAACCTACTAGGAACATTTCAGCCATTTCGCACAAGACATATGGAGATTCCAACAAGTTGAGTAACTCAAGTGATGATGAAGACACCACACATGAACCTGGAGTGGCAATGCTTTCCTTGAGTAATGACACTTCTTCATTTCACTAGACAATCTAACCATTTCTTCCAAATTAGGTACTCACCAATTACAGGTTTGAGATAAGGACATTTCTTAAGTTAGACGGGTCCTTGTCAAAAGATGTCAGTAATTGATGAGGAGATGTCATCCTGACTCTTTCACCAATCTCCTCATTAGGTTCCCAAAAGTAAACACCTTACAA
Source organism: Alisma plantago-aquatica (assembly GCA_963693085.1). Classification (NCBI taxonomy): domain Eukaryota; kingdom Viridiplantae; phylum Streptophyta; class Magnoliopsida; order Alismatales; family Alismataceae; genus Alisma; species Alisma plantago-aquatica. Next base: position 1,261,332,582 of record OY856409.1, read on the forward strand.
GTAGAATAAAAAGAATCATCAATCCCAACATCGGTTGGCATCATTCCATCACAGACGACAACGAAAGAAGAATCTTATCAAAGAAGTGGTTGAATTGCTTGTAGATCCTTCTCCTAATTATGAAGACATTCCAATACATGAATATATGATAAAGGAACATCAACCATTTCACATTGTAGATGTAACAAAATTACTAAATATTGGTGTTGGACCTGCAATACGCCAAGTAAAGATCAGAGCAACATTGTCTTCATATGTCAAACTCAGATTGATGGACATTCTCTGCCGATATGATGATGTTTTCACTTGGAGCTATGCTGACATACCAGGTCTTGATGAATCCATTACAGTCCATCATCTTCCTACAATACCTGGGATATGCCCTATTAAATAGAAAGCCCATCGTGTTCGGCCATAATGGGGACTTAAATTGGAGAAGAGGTACAAAGCAATATGATGATGGACTAATACGCCTTGTGTCATTTCCAACGTGGTTAACCAATGTCATACCAGTTCTAATGAAAGATGGATGTGTCTGGATGTGTGTTGATTATAGAGACCTAAATAAAGCAAGTCCTAAGGATGATATCCCACTTCCTCATATTGATGTTTTAGTTGATAATATAGTAGGACATGGTCTTCTAAGCTTCATGGATGAATTCTCAAGATATAATCAGATTATGTTGGCACCTTGTGACATGGAAAAGGCAAGATTTACCATAGAATGAGGAGTCTACTGTTATTAGATTATGCCATTTGGTTTGAAAAATGCAGGCACTACATAACAATGTGGTAGCTTTATTTCATGACCTCATGCATAAGGAAGTTCAAATATATGTTGTGACATGATTGCTAAGTCAAAGTGGGAAGATGAACATGCAAATTGTCCTCTATTTGATGTCGATTCATCCACACTTCTTAGGTAAGATTTTTGAAAGGCTTAGATGGTTTTGTCTTCATCTTAATCCAACAAAGTGTACCTTTGGGGTCAGCTCTGGCAATCTATTAGGTTACATAGTCAGTCAACGGGGCATCAAAGTGGATCCAGGGAAAGCTCAGACCATTATTGATCTACCTCCTCCCAAAACTAAAAAGGAAATTTGTGGTTTGCTTTGTAGGCTTCAAGACATTAGTCGATTTATTACAAAGTTGACACTGGTATGTGAACCCATTTGTAAACTTCTAAATAAGAACTCAAATACAGGATGGAATGATCAATGTCATGTTGTGATCGAAAAGATCAAGGCATACTTGTACAATCCACCAGTACTAAAAACGCATGTGTCAAGATACCCCTTGACGCTGCATTTATATGTGATGGAAGGGTCTACGGGTGGTGTATTAACCCAAAAGGTCGAAACTGGCGACCATGCAATCTATTATATCTCAAAAAAGTTGTCAGATAATAAAAGTAAGTATACCATGTTGGAAAAACATTGTCTATCCTTGGTGTGTGCTACTCACAAGCTGCGTCACTACCTCATGTCATATCCAGTACAACTTATGGCTCGTCATGATCCCTTAAGATATTTATATGATCGACCGTCGTTGATAGGTCATTGTGCCAAATGACATGTATTGTTATTAAAATTTGACATTACTTGTGTACCAATGAAGGTCATAAAGTCACAAGCTCTTGCTGATTAGTTAGCTGAGAGCCCAAACCCACATACATACGAATGGGATTTCTTATTTCCAAATGAAGATATAAACATGGTTGAAGCTTATGTGATAGATGATCATAATAATCAAAACACTTGGACAATCTTCTTAGATGGAGCAACCAATCAACACAGAAAGGGGATCAGTGTCATTGTTATTGATCCTAGAGGTGAACACATACATGTTGCTCGACGATTGGAGTTTGATGCTACAAACAATGTAAGTGAATATGAAGTGTGCATTCTAGGCATACAAGTTGCAAAGCATATGAGAGCTCATTACCTTCAGGTCATTGGGGATTCTATACTTATAGTTTCTCAAATAAACCAAGAATGGAAGACTAAGCAAGGACATCTCATTCCTTATCATGAACATCTCACTACCCTAACTAAGGATTTTGAAGAAGTCAAGTTCAACCAATTAAAGCGAGAAAGAAACACTTACGTTGATGCATTTGCCTCATGGGTGAAAATTCAAGGCCCAAAGAGTTTCTCTGTTGAAGTAAAGACATTAGCTAAACCAACCTATTACATGCAAATAGAGAAAATAGACATGAGTGATGGACACCCCTGGTTTTATGATATCCAAAGATTCTTAGAAGGGAAACCTTTCCCCGAAGGCTTTTCCAAAAGTGATCAATAAATGATTGGGCGTATGGCTTCTCAATACACGCTAGGAGATGGACAACTCTTTCTTTGCTCTCATAGTCAAACTCTACATAGATGTTTGAGCCATAAAGAAGAAGATGTTACCACAGAGGTTCATGCAGGCATTTTTGGTTCCCATGTACGAGGAGTGATGCTAGCCAAGAAATTCAGCTATTAGGGTATTTTTAGAACACAATGGAGGTAGTTTGTTCTCAATATGTTCGTAAATGTCGAATATGCCAACTTCATGCCGACCGAATTCATTCCCCCACCTAATCACCTTTACAACATGGCCATGCCTTGGCCGTTTTCTATTTGGGGAATAGATATGATTAGTAAAATCCATCCTAAAGCATCTAGTGGTCATTTCTTCATCCTGGTAGCAATTGATTATTTCACTAAATGGGTGGAGTCCATATTTATATCAATAGCTTTAGCTTTTCAGCTTATCAAATTCCTCAAGAACAACATTATCACTCATTATGGGTATTCAAGTGAGATAATTTTTGACAATGGAACCAACTTTGTCTCCGCAACTGTACGAGAATATTTGGATTCATTTGGAATCAAGCATCATCGCACATCACCATATCTCCCATAGATGAATGGTGCACTAGAATCCACAAATAAAAATCTTCTAAAAATATTGAAAAAGACCATCCATTCATCTACAAATGGGCATGAACAACTACCACTAACATTATGGGCTTATCACACATTAAACTGGACATCAACGGGAGCCACCCCTTATTCTTTGGTCTATGGGATGGAAGTTGTTTTACCGATTGAGATTGAAATCCCTTCATTAAGATCATTCAAGAAGATAATATTCCAGAGGCATACTGGGTACACGATCTTATTTATTCCATGAATACCATCCAAGAGAAATGACTACGAGCACTGCATCATGCCCAATGTTACCAGGCTAGAATGTATCGTGCCTTTGCTAAGAAAGTGCGTCCAATATAATTTTAAAAAGGTGATATTATTTTCACATGCTTATCAACACCGATACTCGTGGTAAGTTTAATCCAAAGTGGGAAGGTCCCTATGTTGTTCATGACATATATTTCGGTGGAACCCTACATCTACTAGATATGGATGGAGACATACATTTGTTGCACATCAACGCAAGTCAGGTGAAGCTATACTATTGTTGATAAGTTCTAGTGGAGGTAAAGCCCTATAAAGACATTTAAAACACATAATACCCTTTTCCAAAAAAGGTGTCAAACCCATCTATGCTAAAAAACAAAAAAGGGAGTCAAACTCATATGCGCAAAAAAATGGCACAAACCCCTTTGGCGCCTAAGCAGTAAAAGTAAAAAAAAAGTCTAAAAGAAAAATGGTGCCAACCCCTTTGGCGCCCAAGTAGTAAATGTAAAAAAAAATCTCAACAAGAAAGAAAAAAGGCATCGAACCTATTGGCGCCCAACAAAAGAAACTCTAAAACAAAATGTCACAAAAATAAAATGAAAAAAATGTGCGTCAAACCCAATGCCGCCCACAAAAAGAATTTTTTTTGAGAAAAAAGGAGTAAAATCCATTGACGCTCAGAAAAATAATAATAAATAAAAAAATTGTCGACAACCCATTTGGTGCCAAAAAAGTGTCAAACCCTTTGGTGCCCCCCCCACAAAAAAATTTTCAAACCCTCTGCCAATGAAATGAGGAAAATTCAAATCCCTCACAAAGGTATAGGTCAAAATTCAAAGCATTAGAAATCTGATTTACAATATCCTGATCGTAATATACTACCCTTGTTCACCTTTTTCTCATATAAAAAATATACTTAATTTCCATATTGTAGTGTAGATCAAGGCAAGGACACATGACAACCTACGACTCAGTCAAAATCTGGCAATAATGGGCAATGATGATATTCACCCATTCATTCATATTTATTATGAATACTTACGTGTGTTGAATGACTTCATCTGAATATTTACACACTTGAAAAGGTCAATTGCTGCAACACTAATCACTATGGTACTTCCCTAGTCACTCTACCATTAGGACATTTAGGATAGGTGGTTATGATCTTGACTAGTCAACATCTCTTATTGTGCTGTGTAACCTCACTCAATGAATGTAGGTGTCATTACCCATGGATACTCAAAAGAGGGTACAACTTGCTTAACGAAAACCCAATCATTGATTGAGTCAATAAGCATGTTCCCCCATCCTAAGGTTCTAATCATCGATGCCCCGCAATCCCAAAACCGTATCAAAAGGGATATGTGCTGGTGATAAATTATTTGAGTTCAATGACTGACTAGACCCAATGTCAAAGACTATTGGGCATAAAAACTTCCATCCTAAGGTCTTGAGCACCACTGTCCCAAGGTATATTTGTAATTGAAATAAGGGGATATGTGATTGTGACAAGGTTCCCACAATTATAAAATGACCAAACATGTTATCAAAGGCCAGCAAGGCACAAACGCCTTCATCCTAAGGTCTTGAACACCAATATCACATGGTTCTTTTAAAATTGGACCAAATAGATATGTGTTTGAGACAAATTCTCTATATGAAAAATAAAAGAAAATATTTACTTTGTTATCTAAAAACTCACGTTAACCAGAACCAGTGGGGCATCAGGTTTCTCTTATATCTTTAACTAAGCGATCCCCATAGGAAAATCATTTGAGAAATAACTACCTATCCGTAATTCAAAGAGGTTATAACATTGCTTAAATACGCTTGACATGTCGACTGGATCACTATTATGTAAGGAAAGGGAGTCCTTAATGTGTAGAGCGCCCATCCACTTCCATTTGACAAACAATTATTTTTTCTACCATAAGTTCATCTCATCTACAATCTTTCCATTCATTTGACAGGACTAAGTGAACATATTCGGAAAAGGAACTAAAATGATGGTTAACCTCTGAAAAATTAGATCCTTGAGCCATGATGTTTTAGAGAAAAGAATGATTCTTGAATTGTCTTGAAATGTCTCAAAACCTAAAATCTAAATTACTACAATTGGATAATAAAAAATAATAATCCAAAACTCAGTACATGATTTGTAATGATAAAAAAAATCTAACATGCAAATGAAAACTACAATCTCTTTAAATCTACCACTTTTACCCTAAATCAACCAACTTAAAAAACAAAATAAAAGTTTATGATAAGGCTATATCTAATCTTCAACATCTCCTCTACTAGTTTCTTTGTCTGTAAAATCACCATCTGGCTTGCAAGTCACTTGTACACGCTCAAACACTTCACATTGATGTAGATAATCTAGTGTGCAACTCCAACCAACAGGGAATTCTTTCAAGACCATCATTTTGTGGTTATTCTGCATATCTGCTAACTTGGTTGACAAATGATGATCACCTTCATCAATATCTTAGGCATAGTAGTGTGGCATTTGATCTAGCTAGTATGTGACTTGGTTCCTCCCAAATTGGTGTAATACTATAATGGGGAAATACGCCTGACAAATCCCAAAGCCCAGAAGTATAACGAGATTATCAAAACCCGACAAAATAACACTGTACGAGGATGTGTCAATCCCTCGTGGCATCCATCTCCGTCTAACAACATCATCTTCAAGATTTTCCAACTAGACTGATATCTCACCTCTCTTCCGAAAGGGCATATTCAGAATATCTCGACTTGTAAGTTTTTTTTTTGCAAGGCTAGTCATCAAATTACAATCGACACCAAAGACATCAAAACCCAGTCGCATCCCAGAGTAAAATTGCAACACTTGGAATGGACCCACCATTCACCCAGAATCTTTTGCAACATCAAGATAGTGATAAATCTCACTCAGGATCCACAGGATGACAGTCTCTCACTTCTCTATGGAAGTGACCATGGCAACCACATTAGCACTAACCTTTCCATTTTGAATCCCAAAGAATAACGTGCAAATAAAACTATTAAGACGGCATGAAAATGACCTTTTTCTCGCTTTGGCTTCTTGTAAGTTGTTACTTTATTGAAACTACCACACAATGTACTAATTTTTATACAATGTTGCTCTACATCCATGAATTTATCTACAACTTTCTTCTTCACATCAAGTAGTCGGCTAAGTTCTGTACGCCAATGTTGTCTCTTTGCGATCTGAGGCCATCTATCGTTCAACTTCAACTGGGTGATAAACTCTATGTCATGCAACGTTGGCGTCAAGATCACATTGACAAATTGAAAGAAACACTTACGCTGAAGCACTTGCTATTTTTGCCCCATGGGTGAAAATTCAAGGCTCAGAGAGTTTCTATGTTGGAAGTAAATACATTAGCTAAACCAGCCTATTGCATGCAAGTAGAGAAAATAGATATGAGTGATGCACACCCCCAGTTTTATGATATCTAAAGATTCTTAGAAGGAAAACCTTTCCCTAAAGGCTCTTACAAAAATAATCAATAAACAATTAGGCGTATGGCTTCTCAATACACGCTAGGAGTTGGACAATATTTTTGTAGCTCTCATAATCAAACTCTACTTCGATATTTGACCCATAAAGAAGTAGAAGATTCTATCACAGAGGTTCATGCATGCATTTATGGTTCCCACATCGGAGGAATGTTGCTAGCCAAGAAAATTCAGTTGTTAGGATATTTTTAGAACACAATGGAGGCAGATTGTTCTCAATATGTTCGTAAATGTCAAATATGCCAACTTCATGCCGACCGTATTCATTCCCTCACCTAATCACCTTTACAACATGGCCATGCCTTGGCCATTTTCTATTTGGGGAATATATATGATTGGTAAAATCTATCCTAAAGCATCTAATGGTCTTTGCTTCATCCTGGTAATAATTGATTATTTCACGAAATGGGTGGAGGACATATCTATATCAATAGCTTCAACTTCTCAGGCTATCAAATTCCTCAAGAACAACATTATCGCTCGTTATGGGTATCCAAGTAAGATAATTATTGATAATGGAACCAACTTTGTCACCGCAACTGTATGAGAATACTTGGATTCATTTGGAATCAAGCATCATCACACATCACCATATCTCCCATAGATGAATGGTGCAGTGGAAGCCACAAATAAAAATCTTTTAAAAGACAATCCATTCATCTAAAAATTGGCACAAACAACTGCCACTAGCATTATGGGCTTATCGCACATCAAACTGAAAATCAACCGAGCCACCCCTTATTTTTGGTCTATGGGATGGAAGTTGTTTTACCTGTTGAGATTGAAATCCCTTCATTAAGATCATTCAAGAAGCCAACATTCCAAAGACAGTCTGGGTATAAGATCGTACTTATTCCCTAAATACCATCAAAGAGAAATGACTACGAGAGTTGCATCATGCCCAATGTTACCAGTCCAGAATGTATTGTGCCTTTTCTAAGAAAGTGCGTCCAAGACAATATAAAAAAGGTGATCTTGTTCTTCTCATGTTATCAACTTCGATACTCATGGTAAGTTTAATACAAAGTGGGAAGGTCCCTATGTTGTTCATGACATATATTCTGGTGGAGCCCTACGTCTATAAGATATGGATGGAGACATACACTTATCGCACATCAACGCAAGTCAGGTGAATCTATACTATTACGCCAGTTAGGTGAAGCTATACTATTGTTGACAAGTTCCATTGGAGGTAAAGCCCTAAAGACATTTGAAACACATAGTACCCTTTTCTATAAAAAAAAGTGTCAAACCCATCTGTGCTAAAAAAAAGGGGTGTCAAACCCATCTGCACAAAAAAGGCACCAACCCCTTTGGTGCCCAAGCAGTAAAAGTAAAAAAAAAACTAAAAAAAATGGTGCCAACCCCTTTGGCGCCCAAGCAGTAAAAGTTAAAAAATTCTCAAAAAGAAAGAAAAAAATAGGCGTCGAACTTATTGGCACCCAACAAAAAAAACTCTAAAATAAAATGTCACAAAAATAAAATGAAAAGAAATGCACATCAAACCCAATGGCGCCCACAAAAAGAAAAAAATGTTGAGGAAAAAAAGGCATAAAATTCATCGACACCCAGAAAAAATAATAAATAAATAAATAGTCGGAAAACCATTTGGTGCCAAAAAAAGTGTCAAACCCTTTGGTGCCCCCCAAAAAAACTGCAAACCCTTTGCCAATGCAATGAGGAAAATTCAAATCCCTCACAAAGGCATAGGTCAAAATTTAAAGCATTAGAAATTTGATTTATGATATCTTGATCGTAATATACTACCCTTGTTCACCTTTTTCTCATCTTAAAAGATATTTATTTTCTAGCTTGTAGTTTAGATTGAGGCAAGGACACAAGTTAACCTACGACTCAGTCAAAATCTACCAACAATGGGCAATGATGATATTCACCCATTCATTCATATTTATTATGAACGACTTACGTGTGTTGAATGACTTCATCCGAACATGTACACACTTGCCAAGGTCAATTACCACAACACTCATCACTATGGTACTTCCCTAGTCACTCTACTATTAGGAAATGCATGAAAGGTGGTTATGATCGTGACCAGTCAACATCTCTTATTGTGATGTGTATACCTCACTCAATGAACATAGGTGTCATTCCCCATGGATACTCAAAAGAGGGTATAGCTTGCTTAACGAAAACCCAATCATTGATTGAGTCAATATGCTTGTGCCTCCATCCTAAGGTTCTAATCATCGATGTCTCGCAGTCCCAAAATTGAATCATAATGGATATGTGTTTGTGATAAATTTCTTGAGTTCAATGACTGATTAGACTCGATGTCAAAGACTAGTGAGCGCAAAAGCTTTCGTCCTAAGGTATTGAGCACCACTCTCCCAAGGTTTATTTGTAATTGAAACAAGGGGATATGTGCTTGTGACAAGGTTCCCATAATTATATAATGATCAGACATGTTGTCAAAGACCAACAAGGCACAAACGCCTTCATCATAACGTATTGAACACCAATATTGCATGGTTCTTTTAAAATTGGACCAAATAGATATGTGTTTGTGACAAATTATCTATATGAAAAATAAAAGAAAATATTTAGTCTTTGTTAACTAACAAGTCACGTTATCCAGAACTAGTACGGCATCAAGTTTCTCTTATATATTTAACTAAGCGATCCCCATAAGAAAATCCTTTGAGTAATAACTACCTATTAGTAATTCAAATAGGTTATAACATTTCTTAAATATGCTTGACATGTTGACTGGATCACTATTATGTAAGGAAAGGGAGTCCTTAATGCGTAGAGTGACCATCTGCTTTAATTTGTCAGACATTTATTTTTTTGACCTTAAGTTCATCGCATTTACAATCTTTCCATTCATTTGACTGGACCAAGTGAACATATTTGGAAAAGGAACTAAAATGATGGTTAACCTCTAAAAAATTGGGACCCTGAGCCCTCATTTTCTAGAGAAAAGAATGATTCTTGAATTGTCTTGAAATGACTCAAAACCTAAATTCCATATTACTATAGTTGGATAATAAAAAATAATAATCTAAAACTCAGTACATGATTTGTAATGATAAACAAAACCTAACATGCAAATGAAAACTACAATCTCTTTACATCAGCCACATTTACCCTTAATCCACCAACTTAAAAAACAAAATAAAAGATTATGATAAGGCTATATCTAATCTTTAGCATCTCCTCTACTGGTTTCTTTATACAAAATCACCATTTGGCATGCAAGTCACTTATATGTGCTCAAACACTTCACATTGATGTAGATACTCTAGTGTGCAACTCCAACCAACATGGAATTCTTTCAGGACCATCATCTTTTGGTCATTACACATATCTGCTAACTTGGATGATAAATGATGATCACCTTCATCAATATTTTGGGCATAGTAGTGCGACATTTGATCTCCTAGTACATGACTTGGTTCCTCCTGAATTGGCGTAATACTGTAATGGGGAAATATGCCTGACAGCTCCCAAAGCCCAGAAGTATAATGAAATTATCAAAACCTGGCATAACAATACTGCATGAGAATGTGTAAATCCCTACTGGCATCCATCTCCATATAACAACCTCATCTTCAAGATTTTCCAACCAGACGTCTGTCTCACCTCTCTTCTGGAAGGGCATATTCAACATATCTCATCTAGTAAGATAATTTTTTGCAAGGCTAGTCATCAGATTATAATTGACAACAAATTCTCTAGAACCCAGTCACATCCCAGAGTACAATTACAACACTTGGAATGGACCCACCATTTGCCCAAAATCTTTTGCAACATCGAGACACCGATAAAGCTCACTCAGGATCCACGGGATGATAGTCTGTCGCCTCTCTATGGAAGTGACCATGGCAACCACATTAGCACTAACATTTCCATTTTGAATCCCAAAGAATAGTGTACCAAATAAAACTGTAAAGAAGGCATGAAAATGACCTTTCTCGCTTTGGCTTCTTATAAGTTGTTGCTTTACTGAAACTACCCCACAACGTACTAATTTTTGTACAATGTTGCTTACATCCATGAATTTATCTGTAACTTTCTTCTTCACATTAAGTAGTCAGCTAAGTTTTGTACACCAATGTTGTCTCTGCGCGATCTGAGACCATATATCGTTCAACTTCAACTTGGTGATCAACTCTATTTCTTGCATGTCAGATTCAAGATCATGTTGCAAAATTGAAATGTGTGTGAATTTTTATCCCCAAATTGCATTGTAGCTGCCATCCATTCTCAAGATATAGGAAGATATACTAGATCCATCGGAGACTTCTCGATGTTTTAACTATGCATGTTCACCCTTTTAGTAATCTCCATATTAACTATCCACTCACGCACAATTCCAAACTTGTCACAACCCTTCTACAATTTTGGAACTTCACAGAGGATTTTCATTGTCAACAATAAACTGGCACAGATATATTTGACATAGACTGGTGCAGATCCCTTTCACACAGATTGGCACATACATGTTTCACATAGATTGGCAAGGATGGTTGATACTGACTAGCACATACCTATTTGACACTCACTAACACATATGATTGAGATAGACTGGTGCAAATCATGTTTGATAATGGTTGATACAGAATGGCACATACCTATTTGACACACACATGCATAGATGGTTGAGATAGACTGGCACAGATACTATTTGACACACATTGACACAAATGGTTTAAACAGACTGGCACATATCTTTGACACAAACTAGTATAGATCGCTTTGACACAGATTGATGCATATTGCTTTGACATAGGCCAGTATGGAGTGACTTGACACGATAGGAGACGTTCCAGATGTCACGAAACTGGAAACCCAGTCCCATGAACCAAACGTATACCAAAGGCGAAATGCGGAAGCGTAAAGCTTAGCACACATGAACAGATAACAAGATAAATGCACCAACATAAACTCAACAATCAACAAGATATATTAAGAAACATCATTATATTATATGATTTGAATTACATGTTCAAGAGTCACTTTGTACAAGTCTGCTCATGTATACTATATCTGGATCTTACAACAAGTACACCTAGCATAGCTCACCAAGCCCATCAACCTTCTAGCCATCTCTGAACCTAAAAACAACATACGAGAAATGGGTCAACACACGAGGTGTTGAGTATGGGGCCGAAAGATACACATATATATAAGCTTTGCATAATTTTGAAAAAGATTTCAAGACTAAACGAACAAGAATAAGCATGTTAATTTTTTAACAAATGCGAAACCATATTTTATGTCATTTCACTCCATTATACCAACAATATCAAACATATTTAAGGCCTTTGACCATCTTCCCGTCGGAAGGGTCCGTAAGGGTGCTCAAGCTTAGCCAACCCTTTTATACAAGAGGGACCTCAAGGTCGTAACCAAGATCCCTTTATCAACAATATTATAATGGAGTTCCATATATATATATATATGTTCCAGTTATATAACAGACGAAGCAAACATCGAGTATGACATAGCAATACTACATGGCAATATTTGAGAAAATAGACAAACAAGCATACATTCTATGTCTTTTCAAGCAAGAAAGCGGTAGTCATATAACTAGATAAGGCCCATACCTGATTCTGAGATTTCATAACCTAACATATCCTTCACCATCTAGCCATATGCCAAACCTGATTGACAATAAGATTGCATATACACATTAGATTCTTATCATTAACCCTAATTAGATGCATTTTAGGGTTTTGGCCAAGATGGGTTCCAAGTTGCTTATTGGTTCATTATATGATATTGTACTGATCTAGAAGTCATCATGATGGTGTGGTTCTAGTTTCATATCATTTTCGAGGTTTCATGTGGACATGCCAATGTTTAGGATATTTATACTCAGATTAGGTCACTAGACTCATAATAGAGTAAAGTTCAACATTATAGTCTAAAGGAGGCACATAAGTACAATTGAGGTCATTCATGAACAAAGGGTTGATCAAGACCCTCATTAGAGCCACAAGAGAAAAAGATTTACTAATTCAATGCTTAGGAGGCTATAAGTATATCAAAGATTCAAACTTCATCATAATCATGCATTAAAGTCCATGAATAAGCTACAACATGCATTAGGGACAACCATGGATCAAAAGGGGAGCTTAGGAGTTCAACTTGGTTCAAGGTGGATAAATATTACTGATTTCATGATTATGAGAGTGAATAGTCATTAAAGGTGCAAGATTGATCATAACAATGAATAAATGTTCTCAAACATGACCAATGTTAGTATTTTCAAGAAATCAGGGAACAAATATTTGACTTAGGGTTTGGGACTAGGCCCAAAGTGTAGGTCTCGCCGAGTTGATCGATTTGATATATTGGTTTGCATATTTTGGATAAAAGAACTAGGAGATACGCATTTTTCAAGTTCATATTAAAACTATATGAAAATCAAGCATTTGGAACTTAGGCGTGTCACCTCATCCAGATAGCACTAGATCTGGGCCGTTGATCGTCGATCTGATGGCTAGATAGGGGCATGCTTGTCCTTGGGGCATGGCCCGCTGGTTCAGGGTGGTTCACTACTGCACTGGTTGAACCGGGTCTGGGTCGATGAGATGACTGCCCGCTCGCCCCGCCCCCCTCCTTCGTCGTTCTCTCTGTTCCAAATAGGGGAGGAACAGGGGCGACGCTTACAGCACCCTACACCTGCTGGCGGAGAGGGTAAAAAGAGCACAAGGCTTGGGGTGGCTTCCGGGGGCGCCGCCTGTTCTCAACTTGGTCCGCGGCCTCGTTGGCGCCTCAGGTTGCTGCCCACAGCCGGAGGACTACCTCCACAACCTTGCAACCGAACGGAAAAGAAGAGGTGAGGGGAGAGGCTGCTCAGGGAAGGAGGAGCTCTGGCTGCCGGCCTGAGCACGGAGACAAGGGCAAGTCATGTGGAGTGGACGACTAGGGCTGACGGCGCCCTGGAGGTGCGAGTAGCAGCCGTTCATTGGCTGCGGCAGCACTCTGGGTAGAGCGTCTGGCCGTGAGCAGTGAGGGGAGAAGGAAAGTGGCGACACGAGAATACTAGGGACAAAGGGAGAAGGGCAAACAAGGGAAGAGGGGGCTTAAGCGCGAGGGTTTTTATAGGACTTGGGCCTAGGTTTAGGGTTTGCATTCAAAGGTAGCTTCGTCTTCAATGCTTTCCAGATATGGCTGGAGGAGAGGGATGACTCTCTAGTCGATCGCTTATTTCCCTTTTGGGAAGAAGGAACAAATAGTATATGGGCCGCACGTCTATGATATTGGGCCCGATAAGGGTTGCAACTCAACAAGGAAAATTAAAACATGTACAAAATGAGTCAAAATTTCAAATACCCATATCTTGGGCTAGGATGGTCCAAATGATGTATTTTTTGTACCGTTGGGAAGATAAATGAACACTCTATATTTTGAAACATATTATAGAGCAAGGTGATCATACTAATGAGGTTCAAGATTATTTACAAACTAGTGAATCATTAAATAGTGAAAATTAGATCAAGAGAGCAAATCAAATGTACACATTGTGAACTTGATCATTATAGTGGCCAAATTAGAAATGCTCAACCCTACAATTATGAAATTGACATCCAATTCAGTAATGGGCCACTTTATGAGAGAGGAACCTATCATTTGAGGAGAGAGAAAAGGTCAGGTTATCACATCCTTCCCTCTTTAAAAGAAATTTCATCCTCGAAATTTATCCAGGATAATAAACAAGAGTCAGGGTGAAAACCATCAGGTCTAGGTATTCCACCATGATTTTCAAGGTATTGCACACAATGGGATGCACACTAGGCAGTCATCATCAAGGGTGCACTCATATAGATCATATATGTGTTACTTCATGTTTTATCACATAATGACATCATTATGGCATTAGATTTTTCCATCACCTAGTATCCATACCGTAGGATTTTTGGTTCATATCTTCATGCATGATTTTGCTTTCCCCAAAATTTCTACCAAATATATTCATTTATATTTTTTTTGAATATAAAATTAGACAGTTTATCATCATGTTTATTCAAGATGAGATCTCTAGACATTATCATATCAAGTTCATGATTCCCACTCTACATATTTTACGTATGGTATGATTTCGTGTTAGGTCTAGCTTATGTGAGAGACTCATCTAGCATATATCAGTTTTTTTTAAAACATAAGTGAGATATTCCATGTATCAAGCATCATTCGAGGAACAACATTATCATCAATATCGAGGTTTTGTAACTTTCTCACTTGTATCTAGAAAGAGCTTCACAATCTCAAGCCACTCAATCTAAGACATATATGTGTCCAACAAGACATGTTAACCACAAACTTCTACCTGTAATAAAATTACTACCCATCTTTTGAGAAAAAAGGATAACCACTAGACTCCTTTACATACAATTACTAACCCGAGTATGAGGCTCATCATGGATATCACACATCATATACATCATCTTGGGTCTTGGTACATCTCCCTCACCTATATATCAAGCATAAAATATTCAATTGCCTCTTTCTCTAGGGTTATATATTTTCATAGGACATCTAGGGTTCAACATTTTCAAGGAAACCGTCCACTAGGTCACTCAACTCATATACTTAGAAATATTCTAGCTAGGGGCTCGTCATCAAGTATTTCATCATTCATATTATTCAACATTTCAAATATTTTGGAGTTTAGGTACTCTAACCTTTTCCCGATACGGGTCAACTCATATCAACATGTCACCCTATTCATATGTCCCATGCTAGAGGTCTTCCTTTGTAAAGAGATTGAGGCCCGTGTTGGTCTCAAACTAAATATCACATATCATATCCCCACATGTACAGGACTAGGTACAAGCAAGCATGTCCACCCACTAGCTATGTTTAGCACATCAACCAAGTGGTATTTATCATACAAGGTGCTAGGTTTAGCTAGGGTTGCATGGTCAAACTCATCTCATATCGTCAAACATACTTAACCTTCCTCAAACATCTTGGGTCCTATAAAACATCAACATCATCATCAATATCATTATCATCATCTTAGGTTTCTAGGCTACTTACTTGCCTAACTTATATCATGGCTCTAGACAACTCTAGAGACTATAACTATCATCTAACTCTCTCATCTAGACTTGATGTTACATCTCTTTCTCCTAGGTTGCATGGAAACTCACTACCTTTCTGCATGTGGTAACATTTTTCATATGTACATATAATAATACTTGAAATATGTTTTCTCCAACGTTTAAACAGGCGATAAAAACCACCATACTTCATTCGAATAAAACCAAAACCAAAATGAGTTACCACACTCATTAGGCAGTCTAGTATCATGACACCTAGAGAACTAGCAAGAACATGGTGCACACTTGTGTAGACATCCTAAGCACATGTCGCGAATCATGTCTAGGGAGGTAACTTACACAAGTCTACAACTAGTTCTAGAACATCTAGGTTCTAACCTAGAGGCTAAGTCAACATAATCCACAAGCATATCTTATCAAGTTTCTAGGGTTGAGATGTAAGGTGAGTTTGGTTTGTGTTTCATGTGAGCAATGTTTGGTGTAGTTATTGTTCATGCTCTGATACCATCTGTCACGGAACCGGAAACCCAGTCCCATGAACCAAATGTATACCAAAGGCGAAATGCGGAAGCGTAAAGCTTAGCACACATGAACAGATAACAAGATAAATGCACCAACATAAACTCAACAATCAATAAGATATATTAAGAAACATCATTATATTACATGATTTGAATTACATGTTCAAGAGTCACTTTGTACAAGTCTGCTCATGTATACTATATCTCGATCTTACAACAAGTACACCTAGCATAGCTCACCAAGCCCATCAACCTTCTAGCCATCTCTAAACCTAAAAACAACATACGAGAAATGGGTCAACACACAAGGTGTTGAGTATGGGGCCGAAAGATACACATATATATAAGCTTTGCATAATTTTGAAAAAGATTTCAAGACTAAACGAACAAGAATAAGCATGTTAATTGTTTAACAAATGCGAAACCATATTTTATGTCATTTCACTCCATTATACCAACAATATCAAACATATTTAAGGCCTTTGACCATCTTCCCGTCGGAAGGGTCCGTAAGGGTGCTCAAGCTTAGCTAACCCTTTTATATGAGAGGGACCTCAAGGTCGTAACCAAGAGCCCTTTATCAACAATATTATAATGGAGTTCCACATATATATATATGTTCAAGTTATAAAACAGACGAAGCAAACATCGAGTATGACATAGCAATACTACATGGCAATATTTGAGAAAATAGACAAACAAGCATATATTATATGTCTTTTCAAGCAAGAAAGCGGTAGTCATATAACTAGATAAGGCCCATACCTGATTCTGAGATTTCATAACCTAACATATCCTTCACCATCTAGCCATATGCCAAACCTGATTGACAACAAGATTTCATATACACATTAGATTCTTATCATTAACCCTAATTAGATGCATTTTAGGGTTTTGGCCAAGATGGGTTCCAAGTTGCTTATTGGTTCATTATATGATATTGTACTGATCTAGAAGTCATCATGATGGTGTGGTTCTAGTTTCATATCATTTTCGAGGTTTCATGTGGCAATGCCAATGTTTAGGATATTTATACTCAGATTAGGTCACTAGACTCATAATAGAGTAAAGTTCAACATTATAGTCTAAAGGAGGCACATAAGTACAATTGAGGTCATTCATGAACAAAGGGTTGATCAAGACCCTCATTAGATCCACAAGAGAAAAAGATTTACTAATTCAATGCTTAGGAGGCTATAAGTATATCAAAGATTCAAACTTCATCATAATCATGCATTAAAGTCCATGAATAAGCTACAACATGCATTAGGGACAACCATGGATCAAAAGGGGAGCTTAGGAGTTCAAATTGGTTCAAGGTGGATAAATATTACTGATTTCATGATTATGAGAGTGAATAGTCATTAAAGGTGCAAGATTGATCATAACAATGAATAAATGTTCTCAAACATGACCAATGTTAGTATTTTCAAGAAATCAGGGAAAAAATATTTGACTTAGGGTTTGGGACTAGGCCCAAAGTGTAGGTCTCACCAAGTTGATCGATTTGATATATTGGTTTGCATATTTTGGATAAAAGAACTAGGAGATATGCATTTTTCAAGTTCATATTAAAACTATATGAAAATCAAGCATTTGGAACTTAGGCGTGTCACCTCATCCGGATAGCAGTAGATCTGGGCCGTTGATCGTCGATCTGATGGCTAGATAGGGGCACGCTTGTCCTTGGGGCATGGCCCACTGGTTCAGGGCGGTTCACTACTGCATTGGTTGAACTGGGTCTGGGTCGATGAGATGACTGCCCGCTCGCCCCGCCCCCTCCTTTGTCGTTCTCTCTGTTCCAAACAGGGGAGGAACAGGGGCGACGCTTACAACACCCTGCACCTACTGGCAGAGAGGGGAAAAAGAGCACAAGGCTTGGGGTGGCTTCCGGGGGCGCCACCTGTTCTCAACTTGGTCCGCGGCCTCGTTGGCGCCTCAGGTTGCTGCCCACAGCCGGAGGACTACCTCCACAACCTTGCAACCGAACAGAAAAGAAGAGGTGAGGGGAGAGGCTGCTCAGGGAAGGAGGAGCTCTGGCGGCCGGCCTGAGCACGGAGACAAGGGCAAGTCGTGTGGAGTGGACACTAGGGCTGACGGCGCCCTGGAGGTGCGAGTAGCAGCCGCTCATTGGCTGCGGCAGCACTCTGGGTAGGGCGTCTGGCCGTGAGCAGTGAGGGGAGAAGGAAAGTGGCGGCACGAGAATACTAGGGACAAAGGGAGAAGGGCAAACAAGGGAGGAGGGGGCTTAAGCGTGAGGGTTTTTATAGGACTTGGGGCTAGGTTTAGGGTTTGCGTTCAAAGGTAGCTGCGTCTTCAATGCTTTCCAGATATGGCTGGAGGAGAGGGATGACGCTCCAGTCGATCGCTTATTTCCCTTTTGGGAAGAAGGAACAACTAGTAGATGGGCCGCACGTCTATGATATTGGGCCCGATAAGGGTTGCAACTCAACAAGGAAAATTAAAACATGTACAAAATGAGTCAAAATTTCAAATACCCATATCTTGGGCTAGGATGGTCCAAATGATGTATTTTTTGTACCGTTGGGAAGATAAATGAACACTCTATATTTTGAAACATATTATAAAGCAAGGTGATCATACTAATGAGGTTCAAGATTATTTACAAACTAGTGAATCATTAAATAGTGAAAATTAGATCAAGAGAGCAAATCAAATGTACACATTGTGAACTTGATCATTATAGTGGCCAAATTATAAATGCTCAACCCTCCAATTATGAAATTGACATCCAATTCAGTAATGGGCCACTTTATGAGAGAGGAACCTATCATTTGAGGAGAGAGAAAAGGTCAGGTTATCATGATTTAGTTCTTCTTCTATGAACTTACAGTCAGTGACATGATTTGAAGTGGCAAAACCTTTTGCACTTTCAAGTGTCAAACTCTTTCACACTTTTGAGTGCCAAACCCTTTCACACTCAGGTTTTTGTTGTTGCTCGAGTGGTAACAAATCTAACCCTATAATCCTTCATTTATAGTGTTTTGTTAGGGTTTTTGTTTTATAAAGACCCCTTGTCTAATTAGACTATAAATCTTAAAAAAAACACAAAAACCTCCCCCCAGTGGGAGACCTTTTGTGCTCATAAATCTATAAAAAAATAGTGTAATCCCTTTCTATGTCCCAAAAAAAACAACGCCAATCCCTTTGCTTCTATTTAAAAAACATAATGATAATACAAAATATCGACCAAAACATTGGTGCTCTTTAAAAAAACAACGTGAAACCCCTTGGTATTAAAAAGAAAACTAAAAAAATGCATCACTATAATTGAAGGATAACACACTTTGATAAGCTCACACTAAGCCACATACTAGTTCATACAGTTGATATCATAAAATTTATTTGTACATTCAGATCATTTCCACAAATGCAATAAAAATCCATAAATTGGACTACCCTTGGACCCATTGATCTTCTACTTCTTGCTTCCAAAAATCCTTGCTATTATACCCTTCTCTTGTGAATTGGTTGAGATGTAGCAGTTGATGTTTCAGCTTCATTGGTCTCGTCACATTCTTCTTCACAAATGATGGGAGTTGACACCTCATTTTTGGGACCCCATCAAATCCTTGCTATTTGTGTTTTTCATACAATTTCAGTCGCGTTAGACTACTATAGGTAAAATCCCATTTTTTGATAAAGGAA
Source organism: Alisma plantago-aquatica (assembly GCA_963693085.1). NCBI lineage: Eukaryota > Viridiplantae > Streptophyta > Magnoliopsida > Alismatales > Alismataceae > Alisma > Alisma plantago-aquatica. The sequence goes on from OY856409.1 coordinate 1,261,352,523, forward strand.
TCAAACATGGGCCCGCCAAATACATTTTAGAGTGCAAAATTGATTTGCACAACAAACTTACTAAAATCTTAAGTTTTGATACCAATGGGTCCTGAACCCTAATGGGAAAAATTTACATATTATCTAGGTTAAGGTGATACCTACAAAAAATTCCAATCCAACCTTATTAATTATTGGCACAAATCTAGTTTTCATCCAAATTAGATAAAGTTCAAACCCTACCCTTTCTAGAATTTTCTGAAAAAAAGAATCTCATTTTGATGTCAAAGGTTTTGTCAAACTAGACCGCACATATTTTGGACCCCCTTTTACATATCACAATGAGCACGAAAGGGTTTGACTACAAAATGTGTCAAATCAATTCATACACACTTCGTTGATTCTAAAAAAGGACACCTGGGCACGGAAGGGTTTCACACCCAGATGTGTTGAACTATACCACACAAATCTGGGGTTCCCGTCCAGCAGACCAGGTAGGGCGCAGAAGGGTTTGACACAAAAATGAGTCAAACCAATTTGCATGATTGATGTTTTCAAAAAATGAGCACTTGGGCGCCAAACCCTCTCGTGCCAGAAAGTGGCAAACAGATTTGCACCCATCCAAACCATGATGGTCTTGGGAAACAAGAGTATCGACCACTTGGCATCCCTTAGACCACCCTGAGAGAGAGTGGGTTATAATTCATGAGAAGAGGAAAAATCACCTCAACAACTCCCTCGACTCTTAGAAAAGGAGAGAGAGACCGCAGAGAAAAGGCCCCCGGCTTCCCCGACTTCTCGCGCTTCCAAAGACCCTGAATTACCAAGATAGCGAGAGATAGAGAGAAAAATAACCAAAACTTGGCATAAAATGGACCGACACTCAGGAGTGCAAAAGTAATCAGCGCTCAGGAGTGTGAAACCCATTTGTGCTCAAGAGTGTGAAAGCCATGCGTGCTCAGGAGTGTGACATCCATTTGTGCCCGGAGGTACGGACGGAGGTGGCGCTAGGAAGTACATATTAGATCGAAATCTTCCTCTTTGACCATAGACTCCCCAAAGAACAAATACGACCTGAGCTAAAAAGTGTGAAACCATTTCACACACAAAATCCAAAGCAAGGTGAGAGCACAATTAATCATTTTCTTCCTCATTTTTCCATTTTATGAAACCCCTCGCAATACTATTTCGACAAGCAAATCAGGGTACTGATTTTGGACTATTTCCCGATTTGTAAATGAGTGTGTCGAGTCTAGATTTTGTACATTGTCCTTCCTTATCTGCATGAGTCACTTTTTATGGTTTTTTAGGTTTTTTTCTGACAAAAACTCAGTGGCGACTCCAACCTTTTTCCCAATTTTGTTTTTCAACGAAAATAGTAGCGACCCCAAGTTAAGCCACTCCAAACAACACATAAACGACCTCAAAATAGAGTAGCACCGTGGTCAAAATAGATGATAAACATCAAGAAAACTAAGCATCACTATGAGAAAATTTATGAAGATGAAGGATACCAAACCCTAGAAAATCTGATTATCAACATGGGTTAGAACTGAACCAAAACTCCAAGAAGAGGGAGAAACTCATACCATCACCAAGGCATCCAAAAATATTCATTAATAAGAGGGGAATCTAAACCATAAACATGAGAAGAAATCATCCATTTAGTATACACATACAAGAGTCGTCATATTCACAATCACCACAAATCTCGGTACAAGAATTAGGGTTTAGGAGAAAGAGTAATCCTATGCAAGAATACTTCAAAATATTATAACCTAGATCATGATAACATCATCTAGCATCTTAGGATCACGTTTTAGCGATGAAAATAGCAACATTAAAGCAAATTAGTGGTGCAATAATAGAAGAGGGTAAAGTTATATAACCTGCCTTAAGATGAAGATCAAGCTCCAAAGCCACAAACTCCAAGAGAGAAAAAGAAGCTCCAACTAGGATCAAATCCATTGCCAACAAGGTCACCTCAAGAATGAGAAAACATACCAAGGTCAAAGGAAAGCTCAAACCCTAGGCCGAACAAAAGAGAAGAAAGAAGAAAGAAGAAAGAGGGAAACTTCATCTCACTTAGGTACTACCATGGAAAACCATGGATCTCGACCTCTATGGAGAGAAGTTCCTCAAGATAGCCACCATGGTAGAACCATAATTTAATGGCTAATAGGGGAACAATAAGGTAGGGTTTAAAATAAATGAGATCAAGGAAGATAATAACTTACGAAGAAGGAAGATCACCAAGAACCACCACAAAGAAGATGATCAACCTAAAGATCACCACATGCAAAGGTGATCAGCCACTAAAGATCCAAGATCAACACCTTCTCTAGCTCCACCAAGCTCAAGTTCAAACACAAGAGATAAGGGAGAAAGAAGAGCTAAAGGGAATACTTGCATGTGAAAGAGAGGGTTCATATACTCAAGGGTAGGAGAGAGGTAAAGACCATGAGGTGTCAAGATATGAGAGCACCAAAAGGATACATGTCCCACAAATCCACGACCATGCAACCATTCTAGACATGCATGCATCAAAGGGTGATACAAATAAGGTAGTGTAGAGACCACTTAGGTCCACTAAACCCCTAGGTCAAAACAAAACCAAGGGAATCACCATGTAGCAACCGCTACAAGATGCCTCTCAACAAAATAGGTCACAACACCTCTCAACTCAAGCAAACCCTAGTGAACAGAACCAAGGGCAAGACACCTAGGTCACAAAAAACACAAAATAGGAGAGTCTTGCAGTTGCAACACTTCAAAAACCAACATATAAGGTCGAAACATCCATCAACCCAAGCATGTAAGCAAAACCATGCAAACCCTAACTCAACATACATAATGCCACCTCATCATCCAAGGTCAAACAAGGTGTCCATAATCATCTCTCTCTCTCTCTCTCTTAATGCTAAGGCAGAAAAGGTAGAACCTACTTGTGACAAATTGCAAGATAGACCCTCAACATGGTTAACTTGCAACTTGGTACAAAACAAGCATAACTAGCTCAAACATCTACCAAATAGGACCAAACTGGAAACATAAACTTGTCACATGTTATTAAGGTGTATTATATGATCATATTAAGGTTTAAGCATCTTATTAAGAAAAACAAACACAATCAAGCACAAAGCTATGTTAGGGGTCTTACAACCATAAATCCCTAACAAGGATTTTGCCCTCAAAATTCTACACAAAAAGAGGTTGATACTTCCTACGCATCTCTTCCTCAAGCTCCTACGTGGTTTCTTCCATGCCATGGTGATGCCACAAAACCTTAACCAAAATGATATCCTTCTTCTTCAACTTCTTCACCCTCCTGTCAAGGATCAAAATCGAACCCTCCATGTACGGCACGTCCTCATCCAACTCAACCTCCATTGGCTGCAAAACCAACTCAATGTCAGGGTGAAACTTCCTCAACATAGAAACATGAAAAATTGGGCACAACCTATGCAACTTAGGTGGCAGCTTCAACTTGTAAGCCACCTTCCCAACACGGTCCACCACAGAGTAAGGTCCCATAAACTTGGGAACTAACTTACCCTTCTTCCCAAACCTCACCACTCATTTCTAAGGAGAGACCTTGAGATACACCTTGTCTCCCACTTGGAACTCTAAGGGCCTTTGAAAATTATCAACATAAGATTTTTGCCTATCATGGGCTGCCTTCAATTGTTGTTGTATCATCTTAATCTTCTATGTGGTTTGCTGTACAAGATCAGGACCTAGAAGCTGATATTCCCCAGTCTCATACCAACTCAATAAAGACCTACAACGTCTCCCATACAAATCCTCGTACGGTGCCATGTCAATACTACTCTGATAATTGTTAGTGTAGGAGAACTCTATCAAACTGAGAAGCACATCCCAACTATCCAAAAATTGTAAGACACAAGCTCTCAATAGATCTTCTAAAGTCTGTATAGTCCTCTTAGACCGTCCATCTGTCTGTGGGTGAAACATTGTATTGAACCTCAACTACATACCCATGGTTATATCCAGATTCTTTTGAAAGCGACTAGTAAACTGAGGACCTCTATCTAAAATGATGGCAACTGGAACACCATGCAAACACACTATCTCATCCATATAAACTTATTATGTTGTCTTCACGAGAAGAAAGTGTGTTGACTTGGTAAACCTGTCAATGATCATCCAAATGGAATCATGGCCTTTAGCTCTCCAAGGAAGTCCAACCACAAAGTCCATCATGATATTGATCCCATTTCCACTACGGTTTAGGCACAGTTGCAAAATCTGTGTAGGTTTATGATGCTCTACCTGAACCTGCTGACACGCTACACACTTAGACACAAACTCAACCATGTCTCGCCTCAAACCAGGTCACCAATACAAGTCTTTTAGGTTGTGATACATCTTGGTGCTACCTAGATGCATGGCGTACATTGAAGAGTGAGCGTCTTCAAGAACCAACTTCCTTAGGTCATCAACATTAGGTACCACTGCTCTACCATAGTAACATATTGTCCCATCCTTTGACTAGTCAAAACCCTCACACTTCTCACTGCCAAAATCTACTCGGATCTACTGAATCACAGTATCATCATGATGTCCATCTCTAATATGCTACCTTAACATAGGTTTCACCTGTAACTGGGCCAACAATCCTGCTAACAAGGACACCTCTAATTTTACATTCATCTGATGCAAGGAGATCAACATGTCTCTCTTATGGCACACCAAAGAGCATAATTGTGCCTTATCCATAGATGATGATGAAGAAAAATTCCTGCTCAAAGCCTATGCCACCATGTTCACCTTCCCTGGGTAGTCTATGGTGCAATCATAGTCTTTGATTAACTCTATCCATCATCTTTGTCTCATATTCAGCTCCTGACGTGAGAAAATGTATTGTAGATTCTTGTGGTCGGTGAAGATCTGACACTTCTCACCATAAATGTAGTGTCTCCATATCTTCAAGGCATGGACCACCACTGCAAGCTCTAGATCATGTGTTGGGTATCTCTCCTAATGTTTCTTAAGTTGTTGCTCAACACTGAAATCACATTTTTGTCTTACATTAGCACACAACCCAAACCATTTTCCGACTCATCATAGAAAATGATGTATCCTTTCCCTTGTTCTGGCAGAACCAACATTGGTGCACTAGTCAACTTCTCCTTCAAAAGCTAGAAAGAAAGCCAACACTTTTCATCCCATAAAAATGACATGTCTTTCCTTGTCAACTCGATTATGGGTAACGCCACTACACTGAAGTTCTTGATAAACCTCATGTAATAGCCTGCCAAGCCAAGGAAACTACAAACCTTTGTCGGTGTCTTCGGCTTCTCCCACTCTAACATAGACTAAAGCTTCTTGGGATCCACACATACACCCTTAGAAGATATCACTTATCAAAGCAACGCCACCTTCAACAAAAAATAACACTTGATGAACTTTTCATACAACTTATGTTGTCTCAACAAGGTCAACGCCTGTCGTAAATGCTCCTCATGTTGTTGGATGTCTCTGGAGTAGATCAAGATGTCATCTACGAACACAACTACAAACTGATCAAGATAAGGTCTGAATACCCCATTCATCAGGTCCATGAACGATGTCAGTGCATTGGTCAGCCCAAACAGCATAACCACAAACTCAAAGTGAGCATACCTAGTCCTAAAAGTTGACTTGGGTATGTCATATGTCTTGATCCGCAATTGATGATATATCAACCTCAGATCTATCTTTGAGAACAATGCAACACCTGGAAACTAGTCAAGCAGATCATATATCCATGACAAAGGATACTTGTTCTTGATTGTCACTTTGTTCAACTATTGGTAGTTGATGCACAACCTCATGGATCATCTTTCTTCTTGACAAACAACACTAGAGCACCCCAAGAGGACGTGCTTAGTCTAATGAAGCCCTTCTCAAGCAACTCATGCAACTGCTTCTTCATCTCTTGCATCTTAGTTGGTGCCATTCTGTATAGTGTTTGTTCTATTGGCCGTGTTCTAGGTACTAGATTGATCTCAAAATCAATTTCTCTATGAGAGGGAACACCTAAGAACTCATTGAAAAACACATCCTCAAACTCACAAACAACTGGCACTTCCTGGATACTAGGACTCCTCACCTTGGTATCTATCACATGTGCCAAAAATGCTTCAAAGCCTTGCCTCATCAGCCTCTTTTCCATCATAGCTGACACCAGATACGTCGAGAGAATCTTCCTATCTCCTTGGAAGATCCATGAAACATCACCATCACAAAATATCTCCACGTTGTTACTACATTCCAATACCACCATATACTTTTCTAAAGTATCCATTCCAAGGATCACATGGAATCCATGCATATCAAGTGGTATAAGATCCACTTGAACGTTGCGTCCTGAGAAAGAAAGAACATAGGATGGACACACCTCCTACAACTTGGAGGAACCAACCAAAGGGGTTTCTAAGTGAAGGCTATCACATCTATTACTAACTGGCAAAGAACAACTAGCTATCACTTCTCTAGTGATAAAAGAGTGTGTTGTACCCAGGTCAACCAAAACAGATATAAAGTAGGAAGAAGACAAATCAGAATGAAACAACTCCATCTAACCTATCATGGCCCAAGGGTTGACTACTCCTTCTGGCTGACTCATAGCAGAGAATCGAGTCATTGATTGTTGTTGCCCTCATCCTCTGTTGACTTGCTCAGACAAACTCGCATGTGATGCCTAACCGTGTCCTCTGCTACCACCACTGTTCAACTGTCACTGTTGTGATCCTTGACAACTCTGTATCAGTTGTTGTGTCACCTCTTCACCCTTTACAGGATAGAACCACTTTGTATGCCCAACCTACCCACACTTATAGCATGTCTTGCTTTTGTACCATGGCCTAGATGGCCCTATCACTGACACTGATGCAACACTGTGAACTCTTACCGGTATAAAAGTATGACCCCTGCCCTTACTTAGGGACTACTGAGAGTGAACTGCCAACCTCTATTGTGACTGAGGTGATGAGAACCTAGGCTTCTTGAAGCCTCTATATGAATGTCCTTGATACTGTGTTGATCTCTTCTTAGAGTTCACCTCACGCTTCTCCACAGCTAATCTCTCTATCCTCCTTACCGATTCCACAAATGTGGCAAACTACTTGCTGTTATCTAAAGCTAGCACCGTAGTCATCAACTCTGAGCTCAAACCCTTCTCAAAATGTTGTACTCTCTCCTTATCTATTGCATCCATGTGCCAAAAAAACCTTAGAAGTTCCACAAACCTCACCTCGTACTCATTGATTGTCATAGATACCTGCCAGATCTTCTAAAACAAAATGATATTCTCATCTAGATAGGTCTTTGGGAAGTATCGGCTCACAAACTCTTGTTGAAAATCTTCCCAACTAATCACAACACCAGACCTTTTCTCCTCCTCGATGGCCCACCAATGGCCAACACTCCCTTTCAACAGGTACACTATGTGCTTCACCTTATCATCTTCAGGGATATTGAGGATCTTGAAGGCCTTTTCCAACTCAGTCAACCACATGTCAGCATCTGGAGGATCTGTCGTACCACCATACTCAATCACCCCCACACACCTTAACCCCTCAAAGGTCTTCCCTAAACCCTAGGATTCCACATTGGGAACAACTACCCTAGCTTGGGGTATGAGCATTCTATCCACCATATGCGTCATTGTGGTCATGAATTGTCCAAACATGGACTGAAAAGTGGGGTTTTCCATGACTGCATGGTCAAACTAGGGCATTTTAGACACTCCATCATCTCTAGGTTGCCTCCTTGCACCACCTCTTAATGCATCAACATTGTTCTCAGCATGTTCTTCGTGTTCTCTAGACATATCTTTTCCCTCTTCTTCTTATTATTCTTCTACATAAGCAGAAGTTACCATTACATATGTTGGATGACACTAAAATAGACACAAACCCTACTCCTATATCTCTGTAGATTCAGTGAACCTAAAACTCAGATACCATCAGTTGTGACACACTTGCCACAAAAAAGCAAAATTACTCTAAACAAAGTGTGGAACTAACACCAAACATCTAGATCACCACAAAATAGGGTAAATTAAAACTGATTTCATATAAGCAAAAGCGGAAACATATTACATTTGAATACACATATTGTTCCACATGTGTCATATATCATGCCAAAAGATGATTACATATCATTTTCCAGTGACTGACTTGCCACAAACTTATTATATATAATAACATGTTCATAAATATGAGCCATATTATACAACCATGGCATACTGCCAAAAATCTCGTATCGATGTACAACATCTACGAAACACCCCAAGGACTTTAGAGTACATGGATGACACATAGGACTCTACTACAAACACTAGCAACATCTCCAACCTTTAACAACTATTGCTCCTCTTTTTTCTCATCCTCAATCGCACAATCTCTACCTCGTCATGCACGACAACCTAAAAGATGTGGAAACCCATGGGGTGAGACCAACATCCCAGAGAGAGATATAACTCTCTGCCAATAACTATTATTAACATAGGCATGCTAAAGAAAGAAGATAACATTATTATTAGAATGACCAAATTCAACTAAAAGATATGATTAAGGCAAGTAACACAGATTAAGTAGTGCAATAGCATCAATTGATATGTAGATCAAGTTATGCATTTAGAAGAAATATGAAGAACATGTATAACTTTTATCAACTAAACAATATAAGAAATAAGGAAAGGGGTCATCAAATGTGAATCGTGTTTGACCCTAAGAAAATATACTACAGTAATGTGTTATGTCTTTTATTTACCCTAAGGATTTTAGTTGTACTACCCAAATCCAACTGACCACTACTAAGTAGAAATCAATGCCATACAAGATCTATGGAAGAGCCAGAATCCATGATCTTCCCATACTACTCGGTCAGTTCGAGTCTGCTCTGCAGTGACAAATCAGTCAAACTATAAAATAACAACTTATAGTCAAAGCTATAGTGCTGTAAACACCTAACCCACCTTGGTACATGTAACAATGCTAGAAACTAGGGTATATAACCCAATCATTGAGATACAACCACAACTATCTTCTATCACATCATATCACATTCTCATCATCACCGAGACCCAACCACAGTCATTTTCAAAGCACTTGAGATCAAGTTGTCAAGGACACACATTCATTGCACCTTGCATACTCAATAGTATGCGCTCCAGGTTTCCCTTAGGGGTACCCATTTCACCATCCAACAAAGTTTTGACTTTAGAATGGATCTATGGCATAGGGCACTATGTTATTAGGGTTTTACTTGATTTGTTATGCCAATTACGTATCTTTTAATGCATCAATCAAGTTACAACATACATACCCTAAACACATTCTAAAAAAAATAGGGGTGAAGGTACAACTCCATAAGATACAAAATGTATGAGGTACATACTTGTCACATCATTACGTGATATCACTGCCATGCAAGGCCATCAACATTATCACATCGTCATGGGATAACCATACCTCATCATATCACGAGAGGATGCCACCTCATATTAGACATTAAGCCTCTGACATGTCATAAAACACCATCACATAATTCATGCACATCATCATTATCTCATCATGCCTCATAAAGGTTCATAATCATCACCTTAAATCATATCAAACACTCCATATCATTCACTAGCTATGATATTCATTCCACCTGCAATGTTAGGGTTACACAAGTAGGAGAGAGAAAATATCATCTAATGCTTATTCATTCAAGCACGCCCAACAAGTACATCATTCACTTAAAATTAGGGTCAGGGTTTCTCACATAGCCGATTAGGGTTTCCATTTTAGTACTTATCATTAAACCCTAGGCACATTACTTCCCATATTCTTAGAGTAGATGAGGGTTTAGCATTATAATCATGGTCAACCAATTATCCCATCATCAACATGTAATGACAAAAATGACCAACACCATCACATGTGTAGCGACCACTATGTGTCAACATGTGTAGCGACCACTATGTGTCATCATGTGTAGTGACCACTATGTTTCAACATGTGTAGTGATCACTGTGTGTCAACATGTGTAGCGACCACTATGTGTCAACATGTGTAGCAACCACTATGGCTAAGGACCCAGTTGCGACCAAACCAGATATGTGTAGCGACCAACCAACTAAAGCATGTGTTGCGGCCATAAGAAGACCACATGTAGCGACCAAACAATCTCAAGCATTTGTAGCGACCATCCACTTAGTGTTAGGATTTGTTGTGCCCACAACACATCAAAAAACATGTAGCGACCACTAAACTAAGGTGAATGTAATGACCCCTAGTTAAGACACTCCAAATAGCACATAACTGACCTCAAAATAGAGTAGAAACATGGTCAAAATAGATGATAAACATCAAGGAAACTAATCATTACTATGAGAAAACTCATGAAGATGAAGGACACCAAACCCTAGAAAATCCGATTATCAACATGGGATAGAACCAAACCAAAACTCTAAGAAGAGGGAGAAATTCATACCATCACCAAAGCATCCAAATACTTTCATTAATAAGAGGGAAATAAGAACCATAAACATGAGAAGAAATCATTCATTTAGTATACACATACAAGAGCCATCACCTTCACCATCACCAAAAATTCAGGTATAAGATATAAGGTTCAGGAGAAAGACTAATCCTATGCAAGAATACCTTAAATTCTTAAATCCTAGATCATGATAACATCATCTAGCATCTTAGGATCACATTTTAGAGATGAAAACAACAACATGCAAGCAAATTAATGGTGCAATAATAGAAGAGGGAAAATTTATATAACTCACCTTAAGATGAAGATCAAGATCCAAAGCCACAAGCTTCAAGAGATAAAAATAAGCTCCAACTAGGATCAACTTACAACCAACTTTTGACTTGAGAGTTATACACTATCCATATTTTAATAATGACTTAATCATTCCATTCATATGTATCTAATATGTTTGTTTAAGATTGATTTCAGGCCTTAGGTACATCAAAACAAATTACACAAGCCCTAGCTTGTTCAAGTTCAAGTCAAAAGCAATGCAAATGCACATTTTGGGAAATCACTCCAAACCACCTTATAATATTTTTGTAATCATCCGTATAGATGATATGACTTGTAACTAAGATGAGAAAAAATTAGGGACACTTAATTCCAATGTTTGATCACTCAAAAATCATTTTGAAAAATTTGTCACATCAACTTTGTCGGTCGAGTTTGGATCTCAACCAACCAACGATGGATTTTAGAAATGAATCAATCGGTAGAGTTGAACACTCATAGAACTCGACCGATTGACTCACTGGCCAAAACTGATTTTGACTAATCGATTGAGTTTTCCTAGGACAAACTTGACTGATAGTTTAACAATTGGCTTTTTTAATTAGTGGATTGGTCGAGTTATCTTTATTGAAACTCGGCTAAATGTACTGTACGAAAAATGTAGAAAAAGTAATTCCAATCGTTGGAGAGTTGTTAGAAATGAAAATAGATATGTTTCAAGTTGTAAAACAACTTTTTTCATTCTAAAGTGATCCCACACTCAAAGGAACACCCCCACCTATAAATAGGACCTCTTGGAGTTCATTCTAAGGTTGCTCATTCATGCTATCCTTGGTCCTTGAAATAGTTGAGTGTGCTACAGTCCTTTGAGCCCCTTTCTCTCTCTCATATACAAAGCATTCCATGATTATGAGTGAGTTAGGCATGTTGTAAGAGAGCTACCTCAATGATATCTTGTAAAGCTATCCATCCTTCCATCTTCCCAATCCCCTTTCTCAAAGAGTAAAGGCTGAAGTGATCTTCTCTGAGTGAAGGAGGAGTTGTTGTTCTTCTTCAAGGTTGAAGAAGGTGTGAAGATATTCTCCATGTGAAAGAGAAGGACAAGGCGGAAGATTCAAGAAGAGTGGGTAATTCCTTCAAGGCCAAATACTTGATGCAAGTGTGGGTAAGTCATTGGTGAAGGCTAAAGACATCTTGATCAAGTGGGTAAGTCCTTGTGTAGGTGAAAGACTCTTGTCTTGAATAGGTAAGTCCTTGGATGTATGGTGGTCTTCTTGTATCTCTTATAATGGAATATAAGTATACATGGGTTGCAAAATCCTAGAGGTTGACATCTCTAGGTAGTGGATTGACGGTCCCCTAGTTTGGAGATTGGAACCATTCTAACCACCTTGTTCAAGTGTTTGTTTCAATATCTCTCATCCTTGCTATGCTTGTTTAAATAGAACTTCAAATTGAGTTTTAGCATTTGATTTTAATTGATATAATTTGAAGTTATAACTATTCTTGTGAGAATTTAAAGCTCTATTCACACCCTCTAGAGCCCTAGATTCAACAAGTGGTATATGTTGGAGTTTTAAAAGAAGTGTCTCTACTCACTTGCCACCTGTAAGTGTATGGGGTCAATTGTAGTTGAGTGTCGAACTCAAGGAGCTAGGTTAGTCAGGTGTTGAATCATTAACTTTCATTAATCTAGGTGGATTTTCAAAAGTTGAGTTGATTTCAAATAGCTAAAAAGCAAGTAGAAAAAAGAGCTCGATTTAGTTCAAATCAGAAATTGGAAAATCCTAGGTATGGAATTTCACTACCACACCATTACATCATGCATAACAATGAAATTAAAATATGCAGTCAATTTTGCAAGGAGATTGTCATCATCATGCACCTCCTGGTGACATGGGATGGTTCTCTTCATAGCATAACACTCCCATGTTTATGCTAGATTTGAACACAATCTAAAACCCTCAACATACTCTAGCCATTCCCATGGTCAAGAGAATATTGCCATGAATCCTACTCCCTACTTCCCCATATATTCTCCCGAATAGCACAAGAAAGCATAAAACATGTATAAAAGGTGGCCAACCAATCATACAAGCAACAATCATTGTAGGCATCCATGGAGAAGCAAATTAATTAATATTAGATATAAATTTCGTGTTCACATGAGTAATGGCATGTGAGCTACTCTCCCATACCCAAGAAAAGAGTTCTACTCATCCATAATGGAGATGTACAAACATATTGTAGAATTTTTAGAGTTTTGCATGATTAAGAGAAGAAAAAGCTAAATGAACCAAAAGTGTAGCCAATGGGAAGTAGAACTCCGGCTAGAGGACGAGATTCCACCCTTGGAGATGCTCCAAGTCAGAAAATCCTCCCTCACGAGAAGCTTGTGTGAGGAGAAAATATTTGCTACACCTTTGGAGAAGAAATGGAGAAGAAATGAAGTAGAATGGCGGCTCTTTCCCAAGAAAACCTCTTCTTCCACCCCAAAATCACCTTCCTCTGCTCTAGAACTTCTCTTAGATGAAAAGTGCTTACAAATGATGAGTGATAACTACCCAAAAGGTTGCATTCCTCTTTTAAAATGAGGGGCGATTGCTATTAATTTCTATAGAAACTGATAACGACTCGACATGTCTTTGAGGAGACACGTTGTGTCTCTTCATATAACTTGTCGACTAACTGATTCTGGCAAGAAATACACGACGTGTTTTGTGAGTGACATGTCATGTGCTTGTCATTGGAGTCGATCTGAGCATAAGGTACACAACGTGTTCAATTAAATACATACCCGTGTACATAGGCAGAATGTCGTGGTCTGCCCCTGGATCGTGAGGACACACCGTGTCTTAAACAAGACACAATGTGTAGTTGCTATGTACTTCGGTCATTGAGGTTACTATAATCTTACACACCCGTATCCTAAATAAGACACATCATGTTCTTTGTTCTGTGAGCTCTTCTGGAAAGTCACACATCGTGTCTTAGATAAGACATGTTGTGTTCAATGTTATTTCTTCAAGAATGAACTCAGAATCAATTGCAAATCAAGGGGAGGTCCCATTAAGGTCGGATTTGAGTTGGGATATCTCCAATTTGGAATTTTGAATGTTTCTGAAATCAACATCATGCAACATGTGAGAACCCGATACAAAAAATGAGATTATTCAAAACATAAAGCACAATCAATCACCAAGTAACCACATTCCCAAAAATATGGATAAATTAAAATCAATTTCAACGTCAGCACCTACTCAGAAACATTTGCATAAGAGCCCAACATCTTTCTTTTATCCATACTATGCCAAGAATTTGATACAAGATGATCTATCACCTTAGTCACAACATATATGCACAGGAGAACAATATTCATATATGCCACACAAACAAGCATTAATATTCTAACAAAAGTTCGATTCATTTGAAACACCATATACAAATTTTTATTACCTAGACCTGAGAGTACATGGACGACTCTAGGACACACTAGAAATCTAATCAACTTTCTCAAATATTCATTACTATAGCTCCTCTTTGCTACCACAAGTTTGTTTTTGTCACTTCTGATTACCTAAAAAAATGTGGTGAACCACAAGGGTGAGACCCATGTCCCAGCAAGAGATATAACCTCCAACAACGCTTATTGATTACAACATTTTAAATAGTAGATAACTGAGCAGTTGGAGTATTTAATAATCAATTGAACATATTGAACAGTTCAAGTATGCTAAAAGAATTAAGCAATTAATCTTAGCAACAAGTATGATTATCAATATATATAGGTAACAAATAAATCCATTTCTCTAGATATATATCTACTCAAATTTCATCACAATGCATCTAATAATAGTCATCATCATTAATCTGACTATCATCATATTCCTTGCTAACAACACAAACAATATAGTAGCATAAGCATCCCTGATATCATGAATATATCTAGTAACATAACATGGCTATCAATATTGGCATCTCAAATAAAGGGAACAAATCTATATCATAAGTAGAACTAACATCATAACACAATGAACTACATAGGCATGATTAGTAGTTTAAGCATTTCTAATTGTATAGGCATGGCTAGAAATATTAAACATAGCTAGCAGCAAAATCTTAACTATCAATGTTAGTATATTTGACAACATAAGTATGCTTACAACATGAGCATAACTAAAACATAAGCATATCTATTATCTCTTATTGTACTATACATAATATCAATGAAAACAAAGCAAACAAGGGTTATCATCCAATATGAAGCATTGTGTATAAACCTAAATAGATATGCTACAGGACTGTCTTGCATCTTTTATTATGCCCTGAGGAAATTGAGGATACCACTCAAAATCCAACTGACCACTGCTAAGTTGAAATCAGTGCCATACAAGATCTAAGAAGAGATGGATTCCTAAGATATTCTCTTCCCCCGGTCAGTACGGGTCTACCACAACGACACATAAGGTCAAGCTACTAACAATGTAGTCCGTCCTTGGTACATGTCACGATACTAGTGAAAGGAGGTGGGTACGCATACCCTACCATCCGAGGTACAACCACAGTTGTCCTCCAATCTTGTCACATATATAATCACCAAGACATGACCGTAGCTGTTCTCAATCACATCAGATGTATGAGGCATGACCTAGCCATCCTCCACAACCTGCATTGTGGATGACAAGGATATATCATCAACTTGCCACTCCCACATACTCAACAGTATGCGCTCCAAGTTTCCCTTAGGAATACTCGTTTCACCATCTAGAAATTTCTGACACTGAGATGGATCTATGGCACATGGCACTACATGATTAGAGTTTCACTTGATTAGTTATGCCAATTGGGTGAATTAAGGATGCATCAAACAAGTGGACATAAAACCCTAATTCACTTATAGCAAGCATATAAAAACCAAAACTTGAAAACATATAAAACGTATGAAACATAATTTCTCATCTCATCATCACATGGTACTATTAACTTGCCATTCATGAGACTATACTAGTCATCATACTATCATAAGATATAAATCCTTTTCACAATATCACAGGGTATCAACCCTTATCAACACAAGAGGATTACACCTCATTTAGGGCTCAACCATGCCCAAAGGTCATTAAGACCATCATACTATCACATGATATAAATCCTTTTCACAATATCACAGGGTATCAACCCTTGTCAATACAAGAGGATTACACCTCATTCAGGGTTCAACCATTCCCAAAGGTCATTAAGACCATCATACTATTCCCTGCAAGATCATCATTATATGTGCATGCCTTATAACAAGGCTCAACAACATTACTTACATATAATACATTGGATCAACACAATATTGCATCAATGAGCACTACGACAAATATGTGCATTAGTGGTATTTTCAATAGTGGTTTTTTCTAAAAATGACATTTATATTATTTTAAACTGGCATTTTTCTGTAAAATGCCTCTAAATATGCTACCTTTAGCGTTGCAGAAACAATATACTAATACTGGCTTTTATAGACATGTATACTGGCACCTATAAATTTTGATCACGTAACCTTTTTTGGACTATTTCAGTTTTATCTCCAAATATTCTATGTATGGTTGCCACCTTTTCGGTTCCTTTCAATTTTATTTGACTGCAAATAAAAAATAGGGAACTAGCTCGCAAGAATTCATGAATTGAAAACTCGGTGCCCTATTCCTTTGTGGCCGATTCAAAAAATCTATGTTAGGTTGTGCATCTGGCCAACGACAGACAACCAACACTGAGCGAGTTCAGGTAGAGAGCCCCTACTATGCTTCCTTCTATAGAAAAGTCATAGGTCTTGTTTCTCTTGATCATATGGCAGACAACAACACTGGAGTTGTTGAAACTAAGGGAAAGTAGGAAATCTCGTAGGTCCTTACCCAAGATAAGCCACATGAGAAGAATAAGCTATGTGTCGAGGAGAATAATCTATGGGAGAGGAGGAGACAAATGATTCCAAGCCTTCCACCGTTAGCTTCTGGATATAACACCATCGTGAAGAAGGATTATCTCATAGCCGAAGACTATGGGGATTACTTGTTCAATAAACCAGAGCATTCTAGCATATCTATATGGACTCCACATTGCTGCGTTTCATACTTTTTCAAATGTTGCCTGATGACAATTTATCCATGTACATTTTACAAACTACTAATACAATAGAGCCAGTACTAGTTTCTTTTTTCCCTTCTCTAGATGATTGACTCATATATTTTCTGGATCAATCTATGACTGCATTTCTCTTACTTTAGCGCAACTTAATCTTCAGAATCATTGAATCCTATATGGCTTTAGAAATCCCTAAGCGTTCATTACATGGTGAATCATGAAGAAGGGAATGCTTGTGAAGCAAAAAATTGTTGTTTGTTTTCCATGGTGATAAGGAATCATGGTGGACCCATGGTGAATCTATGGAGAAATTTAGTATGTTTTTGTCCCTATAAAAAGCATGGTAAATCATAGTGAAAGAAGTTTCTTTTAAGACTCTCCTACTTATTTAGACACATATGCAAACAATATTTGATTCTTACTTATGTACCATGTTTTTAAAAAGAATTTTTCTCTAATTTTCTCTATGACCATGTAACAAATAATATTTTTATGTTGTTAACCAACTCTATCCCTATCATCATGCATATGTTACCAAACAATATATTTTAATAATTTTCCCATCACCATCACTGTCCCCTTTCCTGTCACCATCATTGTCCCCTTCCCTGTCACCATCAATTTTTTCACCACATTCAAATATAGCCTAAGATTCTAAATTGATTCCTAGTGTTACAATATAGCATATGAGATATCACTTCAAGCATAATAAATGTTTACTGAATTTTCAGACCATGTTGACAAGATGTTAGATTTGTAATCAACTGAATTGACAATAATAAATGTTTTCATTGTGTACTACAATTACGTGCAAATATCAACTAAAAAATTATACCTATAAAAGATGAAAATGTTTTTTTTCTTCTGGTAAAGCTGATTATATGCTTGCTAAGCCATCAATGTCTATCCTACTTCTCTTTTAGAATCTGGGAGCCACCTTAGGGAAGGAAATACTTCGGTGACTCCACCTCAGTAGTATAATGACAAAGTTTATATGTATTTCACTCAATCTTTTGATAGCAAAACACACTTAATAATTCTAGACTTTTTGTTCAAGGAGTGTGAAAGTCAAATTTAAGTTCCTTAATTGGGGATTGCCGAGTTGCACTTCTCAAGAAACTGCTTATTAACCTCTGTTGGTATATCTTTCTTTGTGTATTGGCCTTCTTTGTGTATTGGTATATTCACTAGATTGTTAGGAAATTATTTCTATATAAATATGCTTTTATATTCTATGAATTTTTCTCATTTTGATTATGTTACTTCTTTTATTAGTGTTATAAATAGGTAGGATAAAGTGTAAGTACAAAGATGCCTATAATACCAAACATGGGTGCTACGTAGGAAGTTAGTCATAGCTATTTTCTTGTTACTAGTTTTTTCACTATACTATGATCATAGTGTAGTAATAGGACTTGGTCGGTTTTGCCATCCAATAGTTGTAATATGCTAATCTTATTATAATAAAAAATTGCCCATTAGCATGTTTTATTGTGGGTAAAATTGGTAATAGCATATATCGCTTGTGATAGATGGTATTGTATATGCTTCTTTCACTATGATACATAATTTAGACCAACAGAAGATTTTGTTTCAAATGATTTCTTTACAAGTGGACAATTAGTTGCCACATACTCTTTATCCTAGAACAATATCCTTCAACCATGAGAATCTTTGAAATTATGTACACCATTTGACGAGAGGAGCTAATTCAACGTTCCTGGATGATGACATTGTAAACTGTGATAAGGCATATCCCATGCTTTATTTTTATGCCGCAATATGGAGAAAAAGGGACTCACTATTCCTCTTGTTTGAGCATTTTTCTATAAGGTATGATAAATTCTCATATATCTAGTGATTGGAATGTTATGTTCTCTCTTTATACCTTGGGGTGCATGCCTTAGTAATTCATCCAAGGTTTTTGATTTTATTTATTAGCAAGGTTCCTATCCAAGTCCTAAAGAGCAGGGCTTCCTTGTACTCTATTTTTGCCACTTTACTATGTATTTGTTGACCTTTCTTCTCCAATCTATTTTTAAACTTCTGTTTCAATCAAGAACAAGTATAGAATGAAATGTTTAACATTAAGACAATTTAAGAATTAAATATATGGATGTTTCAATGCCAAAAGTGAAAGACGAAGCATACATGCATTCTAGACATATATATATCTATATTTAAGTAATACTTTGCATGCATTGTTATTAACCAAAGGGGACTTTATTTAATTGAAGGATTGCCATAATTTGTGAAGACACACTACCATAAATCAAAGTTAGTAGTATGAAAATTATACTATCCTAGAAAGTAGATAAAAATTCTGGAGGAAAGTTTGGATACTACTTTTACCTCTTTATATGACTTAAATAAAAAATTTGAGTTTTATAATATCCAATTTGAAGCAAGTATGGGAATTTTTAGTTTGGGTATCTAAATTAAACTTCTAGCTTATAATATGTCAAAATCCATATTTTTACACTCCATGCACACAACTTTTTAAATGTCCATCCAATTAGATCACAACCCAAATCATGAACCCTTTACTTACATTCAGTAAATCAATAGCTGCCAACAATAGCTCTATAGTGATCATTGTAGTTCCTCTTTGTCCAACACGTCCTCCATCAAATATAATGGTTATGGAAAGTTCCACTCTAGGACCTTCTATGTATGTTGAACAAAAGCTACACTTTAAAAAGCCTTCATATTTATGCATGAATATGAGAAAATACAAATATGTTTTGCTTCAATGTTATTTCTCTTGTGTAGAGCCATGCCTCAATTTTTAAGTCTATTTATGCAGTTACTTTGTAGTGATTTCCTTCTAATGATCTCACCCTTGTTATTACTTGGGCTCCAGACCACAATATTGAGGGTATAAGTTTGTTTTTTCAAAATGTTGATTAATCGTTACATTGCCACCTAATTCACTTCACCATGAAGAGGAGGTCATTATCTTAGATCATGGACACCTGTCATACTTTTAGTGTTAGCCTTATGGTGGCTTTCCACCAACTCTTACAATGATAACCTTACAAATAAATAACATGTATTTGACCAGTTGAACATTCAACTTCAAAATATGATTTTATCTCTTCAGGAGATATCTGATAATAAAATATTCAAGATAGGATTTTCCACACGAGCAAATTTTTGTTTACTTGTTATGCATATCTAACCTAATTGTCATATTTTTTTACTAATTGGATATGAACATCTTCTTGTGCTTTTAGTTTACTCCTTTAAATGCAATCCTTACTAGATGGCTCCTAAGGTAACTTATAATTCTTATATTACTCTACTATTCTTTCTTTGACTATTGTCATTACTTACATCTAATCACATAAAAGTTACAAGTCATATTGAATTCCCTTTGATACAGTTTTTCTATGGACATATAGAGCCATGGATGTACTATCATTGAAATGGTTACCTTTAAACCACCATGGAGTCAACGTACATGGGTAATCACCATAGGATTTATAAGGAACATGACAAATCTCTCAAATAAATATTTCATGTGTTCTTAAAATATTTGATTGATGTTGAACTACCATCTATAAGCAATACTTAAGATCAGATTTAGCAAAAACGTTCCAACCATACCTTTGCACCTATTAGATGAAGGGAATAACTTCCTACAACTGTTCTTGCAATGAGATCCATCTATTTGTCCACCATGAGTACAACTCACTCATCTTTTTCTTCATAACTGTACAAAATTGGTAGTCCCGGGGATTTATGTATTAAGAGACCCTTTCCTAGAAGTCCTTCTCTGGTATGACCCCAATGCAACACTTATGACTTGTAATAATCTTGGTAGGTTGATCTAATTACTTAATGTTATTTGTCTTCCTTAGCTAACATGTGCTTAGCAGGCCCCAGAAAGCATTCACCGAATAAATGGCTCGACCTTAAATGACAAAGACCATGCAAGGAGGTTTGGAAACTCACCATCATTATTCACTCCATGATATTCTATTATTGTCTTGGCTGATTTGTTGTTGTTGTTGTTGGTAATTTATATTTTTTTGTTATTTGTAGAGATTGTGAATGCCTTGACTAATACTTTAATTTTCATTAAGAGTAGGGTCATCCCAAAGAGGAACTTGTCACTTCTTGTTTTCCCAACTTCCAATCCTTTAAGGATACATAGAGTGGAATACAAAACCTACATCCCATCTCCTACTCATCAATCATGAAGAAAGGGGATCGTGAATGTGAGTTTCAGACATAACCATCCAATATAAACAGTTAGTCCAATGAGCCAGTACGTAGACTATAATTAGGTATTATTTAATGTTTACTCCCATGATGCTCTCTATTTCAAGATCTTAACTTGGTTGTTTTAATGAGTTGGTTGTCGTGCTAGTGCATGGAAATCCACTTTTGGTATGTCTTACCTAATGAAATATCAAGTTCTCATCTCTTGGATCAATATCTAGATGTGCTCTATTTGACTGAATACAACGATCTTGACATATGCTCATTATTTTGCCCTCCATCGCGAAAGCTTCCAACCTACCCTCTAGGTAGCACTAGCACCAGACTGATAGGCTATTTTGGGGAGTAGATCCTCAACCACCTATCACTCACCAGATAGGGTGAAGAGGGAGTAGGGGCGGGAGTTTGTACATGATAAGTATCTATTGCACTCTTATTTTTCTCAAGTTTAACTATTCACCTATTGTTCCTTTGTGCCTCACCTGATTGCTAGATTTTAAGATTAAAGCTGGGTATTGTCCTCCAAACAAGATGTTGCCTTGCAAAATGAAAGTTCTACAAATTTTTAGATTTTTTTTAGTGAAGTTTTAGTATGTGATACTCCATGCCTCCTAATAAAACTAGCTAATACATAGTTTTACATAAGATATTTGATATAATCTATTGTACTTACCATACAAGTTATCCTAGAAACTTATAAACAGTGTCTTGGTTAAATTTGATATTTTTTGTATGATTTATGTTTTAACATATATTTATGAATTTGTGTACATATCTAAGACATGAGTCCCCCCTCACCATGAAAAGAATCTAGAGTTGCTGAGGTTGAATTTGCTCGAAGTTGTACCTTGCTAGTTATCAAGAATATATTATGTAAGCTTAAATAAGACTTTTATGTATTTCTCATAGTGTATAAACAACATTACATTTTTTATGTTGTCTACATATTAATCAAGCGGTTCATTTTGTTTCATTGCAGAATAAAATATTTGAAAGGTGTTACACATAAGAAATATTCCAGTTAAATGATGAATGTATGAGATGTTGTGAAGAAATAGATCATGCTCTGGTCATATCCCATTTTTCTCGAGAAGGAGCCCAAGTTTTTGAAGAATGATGATGTAGGATTTATTAATATTATGCCCACCAAGCACAAGTTCTTGCTATCAAATCAACAATATACAATAAGAAAATTCGAGAATATCTAGTTCACATGTGTATATATTTTCATTATCAAGCAAAAGATGGTAAAAAGATGTAGAAAATATTGTATTAATTAGGAAATATTGTATGAAAGAGTGTCTCATGGGTGTTGTATTTCATAAAAGGGGAAAGGTAAATGTCCTTCCCATGTAATTTTCATTTGATAATAAATAAAAAAGATTGATATTCAAATTTATAGTTGTAGAAATGTGAGGTCAAATTGCAATTGGAGTTCATTTAAAAATCATCATATTGAACTCAAAACTAAATAGTTAAAAGCCATGAAAATGGCATAATACACAACAACTATGGCTTTAGTGGCATTTTTATTTGCTATTATACTCAATAAGAACAATTTCCTACAACATCCTAATATACTACAATGGCATTTTTATAAAAGCCAATTGATGTAATAGTGGCATTTTCATAAAAGCCAAATGATTTTTAGTGGCATTTATTGAAAGACATTAAAACCAGACATTTTGTGGTATTTATGACTTATGCCACTATCTCTCTAGTGGCACTGGTACTAGAGGCATTTATTTAAATGTCAACAAATGCCACTAAATAATTTTCCTGGCATTTATATTTTTTAGCGACATTTGTGAAATGCCACTAATGAGTATGTTTGTTGTAGTGGATCTAGGAGATATTCATAAACAATCATAGCAGGGTTATATTAACATTAAGAACATTCCTTTATTACATCAACATGCAAGGAATCTAGACATGATTAACCCTCATCATGTTCATAATGCATATGTTTAGCATAAGAAAGTATCAACCATGTGGCTATGATAACCAATAATTAACATATTAAGGTTATGATCATATTAAGGAGGTTATTCCACCATAATTCCATCATATAAGAATGTTAAACATGAATACTCATCTTTATCTATTTGCATTAGAGTTAGGTTCAACAAGATAAATCATATTGATGTTACTAATTAACACTTGTACCCCAAACCCTAACTCACGACATCCCTATTGGATCATGGATGCATAAGGTGAATCATCACCATCACATTCCATACCATTCTCAAGTATGAACCCATACATAAATCAAGGTGTAACCATCGGGTTATAGCATACTAGGGTTTCAACAATAGTAACAAAGTACTCCATGATTGTATTAGTCATTCAAGGACTATTCATACCCAATTACCATCATTTAGTTATATTAAATCTAAGTATAACAAGCTATACCTCATTAGGGTTACATATCAACACAATATGATTACCATTCCTTATATTCATATTAGTGAATGGGTAAGAATACCTTATTAAAGGTAACCCTCCATTTATTCCATCATCTTTCAACCCATATCTCCATACCACTATGTCACCCAGAATGATTGGATGTTTAAAAGGTAAGACCATTGGTTGTTTACATAAGTAAACACCTTGGATAAACCACCAATGAAGCCCTTGATTTGTTCTCTAGAAAGAGTCACCATCTAACCCTAGACATCCCTTGATTAACAACACAAAAAGTTTAATTGAGAGTAGGGTAAAACCCACAATCGACTGTTCAATTAAAACAAGCCATCCATTTTGTCAACAAGTATGCTCCTTAAGTTGACCATATAAAGGAAACCCTATAAATCACATTATTAGGATCAACATATTAAATTATCCATCATTCCACTTTATTGTAGGAATAAACATTAGATCTTGACCATTGGGTCAAGTTCATATGTTAAAACCATCAATTTTAGTATAGGTCTGACCATTGCATCAAGTGACCCAAGAAACCATTGGTCTAAGACTTAATTGATGCTAAAACTATATGATTAACTCACCATAGGTTGTGGAGACTTGATCCAATATCATTAGTGACCATTAAGTCACCATAGGTTGTTATATTCACACTATATTCATTAATCAACATCAAATATTAAGCTAATGCCATCATTGATTGATAACATAATTAGGGTACTTAATGGTTGATCATTAAACTTCTAATTGATCCAAAATCTGACCTGATGGGGTGACCATAGGTTGTCACTATCATGTTACACCTTTGATCTCGACCATCAGTTATCATGAAGACAACACCATAGGGTTGTTGCAATGGTACCATCATCAGGTCATGGGTTTATAGAAGAAATCAGCATTAAACCCTAAAATTGACCATTCGTTGTTAGGTGCTTAGCACCATAGGTTGTCAAAACAACCTGATACAAGTCATATTATACCTTAGGAATAATGTACACACATGATCTCAGGTTCATCAAGAACTAAAATAAGAATAGGGAACATTATAAAAATCGAAATCCAAGTCAAGCATAGCTTTTTAGTGCATGAATCATCATTTTCAAGCAAGAACATGAGCTAGCAAGTTTATGGTAAGAAATAAACGTAGAGCAAGTTATAAAAATTTCCTCTAATGAGAAGATGAAATCCCAAACAGAAGAAAACTCAAGCAGGTAGGGTAGAGAATCCAATCATAAGCTATGAACTCGTTCATCTAGCACCTTTCTTCATCAAATGAACAAACCCTAAGCATAAGGAGCAAGAAAGGTAGGGTTTTAGAGCTTTAGAGCAATTTATACCATGGAACAACAAGGTTACGACCTAGATAAAGATAGGATAAAGGTTAACAAAGAAATAAATGGAGGAAATAAGGGGATTCTTACTCTCTTAGGTCAAAATCACCAGAAGGAAGTTTTTCAAACCCTAAATGGAAGTCAATTGCAACCCTAGATTCTTTTTCCAAAAAGCTCCCCTATTTCTTCTTCCTTGGATAGGAAATTTGGATCAGCACAGATCAAGGACGAGGTTTGTATAAGGAGTTAAGTATTGGAGAGAAAATGGCTCGTTTTGGTGCTTAGGGATAAGTATATGAAACTTTAAGATAAAGAAAAAGAAAAAGTTGAAGTTCTAGTATCTTTCCAAGTGTCCATGGCCTTAAACTATTAAGAATATACAAGCACACACACAAGAATCTCCCCCACCATCCATAGATACATGCTTATCCATCGTTTCTTGAATTTCCAAGAAAAACAAATAACTCACTAGTTGACAGCTACTAAATGTAGCTCATCCATGAAGGGGTAAACCCTAAAATACCCTTGGAGAAAACACCTTCAAACCAAGGTTTAAATAGGCGCCCCATGGCTTAACAAGATCAAGAATGATGATAGAATATCTAAGAAACATAATTCAAGTGATAAATTGCAAAGAAAACCTCTCAATTGGGTAAATTATAGAAAAGTCCAAATATGCATAAAATTGCATAACTTGCTCAAACAGAGTCCAAATTGGACCAAATTTGAAACTTAAGCTTGTCTTGTGATTTCAAAGCATATCACAAGGTTAGATTAGGGTTTTAGGAATTAAATTATGATAATTAAGCTTATTCAACTTATTAAGCAAGTTTATGGGCCTTACACAACAAGTAAAATAACTAAAAGATGGCAAGTTAAGAATAATTAGAGGCTAAATGGAAGGAAAAATGAATTGAATTTTTGTGAGGATGTGTGCAAAAAGTAGATATGAAATGCACACATCAAACCACCCTAAGCTTGAACTATTGCTTGTCCTCGAGCAAAAAAAGAGGCATAGAACACAAATGAAGGAAATGTAAAGCTCATGTATAGATCAAATGAAATGGAAGATATAAAAGGGGTCAAGCCAACCATAATTATTAGATTTGTACTTATATCCTTGGTTTCAGCTTAAACATACAAGAAAGAAAATTAAATTTAGCAAGGATGGTAACACATTAAATGAAGCGGTCAACTAGGCAACACTAGAAGGAACTTGGATGACTAGTCCTAACAATCAGTGAGTGTGCAACAAAACTTTCAACTATTACTGGTGAAAATGATGGAATCTTAGTTAATGTTTACAAACTTTAGCTCTCTCTTCTTGCTTTCCCAAATGATGTGATATGTGATTGCTTTTTTCGGCACTCGACTACTAATGTAGGCTTATGCACACAAGGAGTCCCGGTTGGGGCATTTTACCCTCTTTTAGGACATATCACCTAATCGTCGTGGCCAAATCGGACTTACACTAGGTTAGTATGACATGTGGGAGATTTTAGCCATATTTTATGGGGTAATTAAGGTGAAGTTGAATTGGTGGAGGGCTTCACTTATTTTTCTCCGAATAGAAGAGAGTTAATCAAATTGTAACATGACTTGGATTCCATTCATTTGTTTGAATTTTTTTCATTGTAAACTCACTGAGAGTTTGGCAAAATTATCCCGTGTTCTAAATAGTGTTGCAAAGTTGACATATTCATAAAAATTGTTACCAATTACATGTATCAGGCAACTCCAAGATGAAAAGGTGAAATTTCAGGTCACAAACATAAATCTGACATTTAAACATGTGTTGGTGACCATAAGGTTTCATTTGATTCATGCATGCTCTTACAATTTCTTTAATTGAAAATTCTAACAAGGGAGGAACAAGATAGTTCAAACTTGTGAGGCAAGCTAGTTCATTATACAAAATGAGCCTCACATCATACTAAACTTTCCAAGAGAGAAGCAAAAAATAAAAATAGAAATAGAAAATAGAGACAAAAACTAAAGAACTAGAAAGTGAAAAACAACAAAATGACTAAACAACTACATTATCGACCAGTTGCACCCCCCTGAGCTTGAAATTTGTAGTGTCCTCACTACATCAATCAAACCCAAAGAAGATGCAGTCAGGTACCTATCATGGATGGCATCAGTAGGAAGGACCAACTCCCCCGTGACCAGTAGGGAAAAATTGGCTGACAAGACCATCATTATATGAAATGTCGACTGGCATGGGATGTGATGCAGGCTCAGACTATGGTGGCAGAGGTGCAGGGTGGTGCGGCTGAGGCATTAAATAGTGGTTCTTGGATATGTGCCGCATATCCATGCATTGGACCATGTCATGCATCACAGAATATTGTTGCCCCATTAGATCGAGGAAGTTTCTAGATGGTCAAATCGTTGCTGAACATAGCCATGAAGATACCCAACATCATGCATCACCCATGTGTACTCTGCCTGAGTGTTGGTGGAGGGTTGCAGTGTTGTGTGCGGCTAGAGTAGCTTGATCTTCAGGTGCAGTGGCTTCATCATCTTGGCCACTAAGATAAATATTCCAATTGTCTTTATTGCTCAAGGTGGTGTTTTCCCAATCAGGCGGGTCTATGTACTGATCATTGTCATATTATTGTCTGAACTTGGAATCATTGTTGGGGACTCTACAAATCAGCCATGCCGAGATCATGTACTGAATGTCAACCAGGTTCCTACCTTGTGCAACTTCTAGGCTTGTCAGGTCCACTTCAAGCTTGGTGGCTAGAAGGGTAATTAACCCTCCACACATGATGTCCCCAAATTCTCTCTTCTTGATTTTCTTGATGTCCAAAAACCAAGTGAGAATGAAGTAACCTGCATTGATTTGGAAATCATAGACCATACCCATAAGAAGAATAAATCCTATCTCCTGCATATGCCTTGTGTTTCTTTTTTGGAAAAGACGCATGTGCTGAGCAGATGATGGAGGTAACAGAAAATGGGGTTGTTGATGGCAGAAGCTCTGGCCTAGTGGCTTCATGTCTCTCTTCATATGTTATTTCATTCCATAAAACATTGCTTTCAAAGGCGGGAGGGAATGATATAGCACCCTTCTATTTTCACTCTAAAAGTTCACAGAAATCTTGGAATGTGATTATGTAACTTTGGCCCAACAAATAGAAATTGATGAAGGCATAGGGCTTGAGCATATGCTTCAGGTCCTCCTTGACCTTAAGAGTAGTAAAGAATTCACAGACAAGTCAAGGTAAGTTTTCATTACCGAAAAGCATATGAACTCGAGGATGATGTCTTTGAGGTTGTCCTAGATGTCATTCTTGAACCCCAGACCTTTGATCGTATATTCATAGGCAAAATAGGTGGGGAGGACCCTACATGAGATGAGAACTAATAGGTGGGGTCTTCGTATGTCGTCACCCTAAAATGGGTCGAGGGGATTTAGTTAGAGGCGGAGGAAGAGGCCACTTCATGCTTGTAGTTGAAGGTTTGCTTCAAGGGCGCCATTGCTGTTGAGAATGCTACTTAAGCGACCTAGAACATGGTGTGTATGAAAGAGGACATGAAGTCTTTCTGGGCAGAAGGACCTTGCGAATAGGGAGTATTACACAACATGTATTTAGTGAAACATGGTGTGTACTTGGGGATTTTCCGCTTTCGGATGTTAAAGATGATGACATTGTAACATACTCAATTCTAGACACATAGGCTAATCCTCCATTCTTCTAGGCCCCTACTCGTCTGTGTGATATCCAACCTCCTTCTTTCTCTTTATTTGACCTTCTTTTGGAATGCATACCTTTTGTATGCGTAATTCACTAATTGATGATAGATTAAACATTTTTGGGGACTTTATAATCCTAACTGACTCATTAAGAACTCAAAGTCATGGAATCTTAGGATGTATTAACTCCAATAATATAATTAAGGGAAATTTATGAATTAATCACAAATATGTCAATTGTTGAACTTATTCCTAATTTGAACCTATATATGCTTCCTTATGATTAATTGAGTAAAATTGAGAAATATAGATTTCAATGATTCAATTGGGGGAAGGAAAATAATGATACACTAAATAAATAACCAACAAACATCTAATTATATTGAACCCTCAATGACCACCAAAGGCAAATTTTATTTATTAATCATGTTCCTCACACCTTTTATAGCTTCCATACAAAATTTTAAATTAATCAGAATGCGTTTGCACCCTCGATTAAACTAGAAAGGCAAAGTTTCTAAATAACCTAAATTTAATTAATTTAGCCCATTATTACATTTAATTGCCTTTTCTGTTTCCCTTACTCCCTGAAACTCGGCGCATCTTCCCCTTGACGCACTCAACGCGACGCTGGTGCATATCACTGGCTCCATGACCGCGTCATCTTCTTCCCTCCCTCTTCTTCTTTCTTCCCTATTCATCGTGGTCTCCATAAATACCCTGTATGCTGATTTCCTTCTTCGGTCTTTTGCTCGATCACCATGGTAGGAAGATCTGCTGCCGCCTAATGTAGATGGTCAGCGACCGGCCCACTGTCCACTTACTTTCATGGAATCACCAGTACTTCTCCCTCCATCGACCAGCCTCCAACCACAGTCGCGGTCCTCATCTCCATCCCACCATCACTGCAGCCTGCCCTAACCACAACTCATCTTCATCTCCTCCGCGATCCAACCTCCTCACCGCGATCATCTTCTTCATTCCTGATCATCCTTCCATCATCGCGGCCTGCAATATCCCCTTCACCGCGACCCCCTTCAACCGCGGTCGCGGTCCGCCCTTCCTAATCCTCCCGCGATTCTCCCCCTTCACTGCGACATGGATCCTCCTGCATCGCGACCTGCGCCCTACGCCTCGACATCCACCAAACCGCGGCC
Source organism: Alisma plantago-aquatica (assembly GCA_963693085.1). Lineage (NCBI taxonomy): Eukaryota > Viridiplantae > Streptophyta > Magnoliopsida > Alismatales > Alismataceae > Alisma > Alisma plantago-aquatica. The sequence continues at coordinate 1,261,382,252 of OY856409.1, forward strand.
TCGCCTTCCACTTGCTCGCGGTCTGCACGACCTCACCAAACCCACCGCGACCTCCACTCCAGTTTGCATCCCGTCCCGCTCACCAGCAGCCACCGTCAAACTCAAGCACTCAACCGCGGTCCAGCAACCCTACACCGCGCCCGTGGTGCCACCAGTCATGCCCCTCAACAACCCCCGCTCTATCGCCTTGCTTCCACCACGACCAGAGGATCATGGCCGCGCCCGAGACTTCACCTCACACCAATCTGCGACCAACAGAACTGCCAACAATCGCGACCTGCTCCTCCCTCACGTAGGACCACAACCTCTGCCCATCCACTCAACCCCAGCAGGCCTATAAATACCACCGTCCGCTCCACATCAAAGGCATCTCGCCCAAGCGCCGCCAGGCTGTTGAAGTGGAGATATCCCACTCCACCGCCATCCACCACAGGAGCCCTTACGCCGCCAGCAACCACACCACGCCACAAGGAGGACTCCAGCACTCTACCATCACATCCCATCAACCACACTAATAACTCCATGTCTACTGTCGGGCCTGACGATGACTGGAAAATAGTCAGATCGGGCCCTGACAACTTGCTCTCATCTCACATCCTCTGATGAGCCTCTATAGCCATTGAGTAACGACTCTTCCTCCTTCTGATCTACAAACAAATGTGGTCTACATATGTTCCAGCCTCGAGTCATCCACTTGGGATCAACTTTGGTTTGAAGGCAGAAAACACCAAGACATGTCCAAATTCATGACAAGGTATGATCAATACTTACACTACTGTAGTTTCATTTATTAAACAAAGAGCCTCTGAAGGCTAAGATTGAGCTTTGAATATGTATTTGACAATTTAACCTGGGCTATTTATACACATGTTACTAAACATCATAGCAAATAGCAGGGTCTAGAAGTAAGTAATTGTTAACGAACATGTCCAATGTGCCAACAATATTATCCTTACACATTAAAACCCTAAGTGTATATACATATATTTAATGATGATTAACAACATGATAAGAATGTAAGAGTGTATCTACCCAGAAATGTCCTACATGGAATTCAATGGTATAAAAGAGACAAATCACACAAAAGAAAGTGTTGTCATAAACATGTGCATTCAAATGGATGAGAATAGGGTACATGTTAGTTTAGACTAACAAATAATCTACTTCCATATAATCATTTGGAACAAACTTGTAGTCCTCTGCATATTTGAGATCTAAGCTAAGTGTGTAACTTCTATATTGAGTTATGTTGGAGTTATACCCTAGATGTCCCTATTAGGGTACTCCATTATTTAATACATATCTTACAATACACATCTTCAATCCTACTGACTAAATGGAACTATATTACGTTATTTGGGGATCTAATCCATAGGAAAATAATCATATAGATGGATATACAACATTGATCATACATGACCTAGTTGGAAATCTAAGAGACTATAATGATAAGAAAAATATAGAATAATAAACCTAGATGGAAAACCTAATCCGAAATAACATAAATCAAAGAAGTTTTGATTTCAAGCCAAATAGTAACAAATATTATTCCACTTTGTAGCTCATTCATCATCAACCTTTGGAGGCAGTTGAATGGTGAATTTACCCCCTAGAAATAGGGTTAAGTCAGTTGTATCAGGTATGTACATCCTCTATTTTAATTTGGGCATTATTTGACTGAACCTATATTTCTTTAATGAGGCATCTCTTGAACTATTAATTTTATGTAAAATCCAATTGTTGGACATTCATACTTTCTACTTTTGATTCATACAAATTCTTGTGATTGTTGGAATATTCATTATTAATGGGTCTTTGGACCCCTCCTTCTATGATTGCCATTTTATGTGAAATTGACTAAAAAGTTGGTCTTGCCACTCTATTTATGCATGCTACGTGTTTGACTAGAATATCTAGAATAGTGGTACTTATGTACAACCATACTTATATAGGGCGTGTGTATTCCGCCCGGGGTGTGCGTTTCCACCCTTGTTTATTTTTAGGCCATGATCCTATGGTGCTATGGCCCTGTTTTAGGTATATTTAGTCTACATTGTTATGCATGCAAATATTCTTATTTTAAAAAGAATCTGTGGATGAATGTTATGGCAAGACACTCTTTTATTATCATGCTTGTAATCTAAATTTAATATGCCTCATTTCTTTTGTTTCATTTCTTTTGTTACTTTTCTCTTGAACATACCTAATTGCAAATAGCTACCTTTTCTTGAGGGAACATCTCTTTTTGCACTTTTAACCCTATATAATGCCCAAAGCATTTTATAAATGTACATGCTCAACCTTTGCTGACCTCTTGTTGTTTCCTATGTTCTGGGTGATGTTCCCTTCCACCCAGGTTTAGGTACATTGGAAGACATGAACTCAAAAAGATCGCTAACACGACATGAACTTAAGGATAGCTTGGAATGGCTGGGTTACCCTCTGCTATATGGCTTATTTGTAGTTAGTACAAATTGTTGTAATATCACCTTTTATGGTGATGAGCAATTGTATTAATGATTGATGAAGTAACTTTGTAATAGTTTTGTTCCACTGCTTATTCATTATCATGCTCTGTAATTTGTGCCATTTGAGAAATGATTGAAATACCTCCTTTCCTTATTACCTTTTTTGGTACGTTTGGGAGTGGATGGGCTATTTCTTCAATTCAGTGAAGAGTGGATCCCATATCGGGTCTCGCTCTTTACAAAATGGTATCAGAGCCTAAGCAGTCAGTAACTTGACTATTTCAAGTTATCCTAGGATGACCTTAATTAGGTAGGTGACCCTTAGAGGTTATTGGCAAACTGATTACCTAGTAGTAGAATACCAATTAGGGTTTTTAAACCCTAATAATTTTGGGCACTTACACTCCTCAACCCACCTATGTGGATGGGAGTTAACCTCTAGTAACCCTTAACACCCATGCCCTCTTTATCGGGGTGGGATGAAGCCGCACATAACTGACTCTTGCAGTGTTGGTTCACATGTCATAATTTTCTAGGATGTTAGCCTAAGAGCTTGCAATGTCGATTGATTTAAATAGTCTTTTTTAGGCTTTATTCTAGTTCTCACCTTGAACTTCTTTCCCTTTGCTGTTTCTCTAGCATGCCTCGTATTTACCCAGTTTGGGGTACTGAGAACACATAAATTATAGATGTAAAATCTCTACGTGTATCTTAAGATTTAAGATGATTCCCTTGGTACTAAATGATAACGTTGATCTAGCATGCCCAACATATATTTACTTGGTTACTAGGCATGCATGAATGTAAAATACAAAAATCCTAAATTAAGATTAGGGTTAAGATTCCTTTAATGTTATGTTTTGTCCTAAACTATATCAACTTTATCTATAGCATGCCTTGTCCTCAATGTGAGTATATTAGGATAGCTTTGCCTTAATGCCACCCCCTCAAGGGCTAAATTCCACCCTCATTGGGATTGTTATTCTTGTGTATTGGAATTGATTGATGGAGCTAAAAGTTTTAGTAGGCATACTTAAATTATCACCTTTCTTAGAGTACTTGGTTTACCTAGTGATTAAGATGGGTATCTCGACTATATAGGTTACCTTATCATGTGAAGGAACTACGGTTGAGAAAATCCTAAATCACTACCTATCATGTTGGGTAATCTCATGTTTCGATTAGGACTCGAGATGAGGTAGTGGGATTATGATTAAGAATGACGTGGGAAATGGTGGATGTCATGCTTGAGTAGGTTTTGACTGATTATTGGCTATGAGTAATTTACACCCTTCTCTCTCTCATTGCTTGCATATTAGAGAATACTCACATGACTTTTTAAGTGATAGGAGGATCATACCTCTTTTGTAGAAGGAAGTGGTTATAGGATAGTAATGTATGTGTCAGGTTGTGGAAGGTGTCTGACTTGGTTCTCGAATCGATTTTGGTGCCAATTTTGTATCTTCATCGCCAGTCCTTTATTGCTAAAACTTATTTTCGTTATTAAATTATATGTACAAAAGAATTATTTTTCTTTTTATGATCTCATCGATGATTTTCAGAACCAAGTCACCACCACAAGTAAGTTGAGTAGTAGAGAATCTCTTTAGTGAAGTACCATTGGTTGACATGTTCAACCCTAATACCCTAGGCCTAAGACTGACATAGCCAGTTTTTCAATATATATATATATATAAGACCTAGCGGATCCACCCTTTTTCTCCTCTAGGTTATGCCCTAAGTTATAGTTTTAGCCTTTTAAGGGGTGGAGTACCTGTACGATCTAGTTAATAGGCATAATCGGGATTAATAACAACTACAATGAGTAAAACTTGGATAACTCCTAGCAATAATGTTAAACATATGTAGAGGCTACCAAACTGGGAATTCCAGACGCGCCTTGCTAATCATACCATCATAAATGTAACTTCAATAATCAAAACAAATTTTAAAATTTATTTTTGAATTACCCTTAAGGATGTGTTTAAGTCATATGAAGGTAAAAGTAATTACACTTAAAAGCTCAAATTAATATTCTATACCCCAAATCCGCTACTAATTATATGGTAAGGATGACTTTACAGTAGAGGCTAGAGTGATCACCCTAAGTATGATAGGATTTCTGAATATTTTTCCCAGGTGACCATAATAAATAGAAGTGAAAGGGAACTAGCTACACATCAATCAAAACAAGTGTAATGTAATGTCTAAAGTTAACTCGTGAAGGAGAAATTCAAATAGTTGCATACAACACACTATAGTGTTCATATGTGAACAAGAAAATCCATTGGCACACAAAACCCTAAACTTACACCTCAACCCTAATATGTCTACTAAAGTATGTGTTGTCTTAGACAAGTAACACATCATTATTTGACCCCCTTGATATAATTCATAAATAAATTGAAGTTAAGAAATAACCCTAATGCTAGAAGGAAAATAAGACATATATGCACGTCATACATAAAGTGACCATGATAAATAATAATATGTTAATGATGTTTATTATGATGATGATAATGTTGATAAGTAAATTTTCCTTAATAGTAATAATGATAGGAATCATGGTGCTTGAGGATCAACGTTTATATGCAAGAGTAGTTCACCAATTTAGTAGTCACAATCTAAATGGTTCTATTGGGAAATTTGTATATGAAGATTGGTCATTCATGCTTAAGTGATGGAAGATGAGGATCTGTAGAACAAACTAGCACTCATGACTAGCAGTGGATTGATTTCGGGGACGCAATCCTCTTTAAGGGGTGGAGTGTTGTAACATACTCAATTCTAGACACATAGGCTAATCCTCCATTCTTCTAGGACCATACTCGTCTGTGTGATATCCAACCTCCTTCTTTCTCTTTATTTGACCTTCTTTTGGAATACATACCTTTTGTATGCGTAATTCACTAATTGATGATAGATTAAACATTTTTGGGGACTTTATAATCCTAACTGACTCATTAAGAACTCAAAGTCATGGAATCTTAGGATGTATTAACTCCAATAATATAATTAAGGGAAATTTATGAATTAATCACAAATATGTCAATTGTTGAACTTATTCCTAATTTGAACCTATATATGCTTCCTTATGATTAATTGAGTAAAATTGAGAAATATAGATTTCAATGATTCAATTGGGGGAAGGAAAATAATGATACACTAAATAAATAACCAAAAAACATCTAATTATATTGAACCCTCAATGACCACCAAAGGCAAATTTTATTTATTAATCATGTTCCTCACACCTTTTATAGCTTCCATACAAAATTTCAAATTAATCAGACTGCGTTTGCACCCTCGATTAAACTAGAAAGGCAAAGTTTCTAAATAACCTAAGTTTAATTAATTTAGCCCATTATTACATTTAATTGCCTTTTCTGTTTCCCTTACTCCCTGAAACCCGGCGCATCTTCCCCTTGACGCACTCAAAGCGACGCTCGTGCATATCACCGGCGCCATGACCGCGTCATCTTCTTCCCTCCCTCTTCTTCTTTCTTCCCTATTCATCGTGGTCTCCATAAATACCCTGTCTGCTGATTTCCTTCTTCGGTCTTTTGCTCGATCACCATGGCAGGAAGATCTGCTACCGCCTAATGTAGATGGTTAGCAACCGGCCCACTGTCCACTTACTTTCACAGAATCACCAGCACTTCTCCCTCCATCGCGACCAGCCTCCAACCACAGTCGCGGTCCTCATCTCCATCCCACCATCACTACAGCCTGCCCTAACCACGACTCATCTTCATCTCCTCCGTGATCCAACCTCCTCACCGCGATCATCTTCTTCATTCGTGATCATCCTTCCATCATCGCAACCTGCAATATCCCCTTCACCGCGACCCCCTTCAACCACGGTCACGATCCGCCCTTCCTAATCCGCCCGCGATTCTCCCCCTTCACCGCGACATGGATCCTCCTGCATCGCGACCTGCGCCCTACGCCTCGACCTCCACCAAACCGCGGCCTCACCTTCCACTTGCTCGCGGTCTGCACGACCTCACCAAACCCACCGCAACCTCCACTCCAGTTTGCATCCCGTCCCGCTCACCAGCAGCCACCGTCAAACTCAAGCACTCAACTGCGGTCCAGCAACCCTACACCGCGCCCGCGGTGCCGCCAGTCACGCCCCTCAGCAACCCCCGCTCTATCGCCTTTCTTCCACCACGACCAGAGGATCAGGGCCGTGCCCGAGACTTCACCTCAAAATAAACTACGACCAGCAGAACTGCCAACAACTGCGACCTGCTCCTCCGTCACGTAGGACCACAACCTCTGCCCATCCACTCAACCCCAGCAGACCTATAAATACCACCGTCCGCTCCACAACAAAGGCATCTCACCCAAGGACCGCCAGGCTGTTGAAGTGGAGATATCCCACTCCGCCGTCATCCACCACAGGATCCCTTCCGCCGCCAGCAACCACACCACGCCACAAGGAGGACTCCAGCACTCTGCCATCACATCCCAGCAGCCACACTAATAACTCCATGTCTACTGCCGGGCCTGACGATGACTGGAAAATAGTCAGATCGGGCCCTGAGAACTTGCTCTCATCTCACATCCTCTGATGAGCCTCTATAGCCATTGAGTAACGACTCTTCCTCCTTCTGATCTACAAACAAAGGTGGTCTACATATGTTCCAGCCTCGAGTCATCCACTTTGGATCAACTTTGGTTTGAAGGCAGAAAACACCAAGACATGTCCAAATTCATGACAAGGTATGATCAATACTTACACTACTGTAGTTTCATTTATTAAACAAATTAAGAGCCTCCGAAGGCTAAGATTGAGCTTTGAATATGTATTTGACAATTTAACCTGGGCTATTTATACACATGTTACTAAACATCATAGCAAATAGCAGGGTCTAGAAGTAAGTAATTGTTAACGAACATGTCCAATGTGCCAACAATATTATCCTTACGCATTAAAACCCTAAGTGTATATACATATATTTAATGATGATTAACAACATGATAAGAATGTAAGAGTGTATCTACCCAGAAATGTCCTACATGGAATTCAATGGTATAAAAGAGACAAATCACACAAAAGAAAGTGTTGTCATAAACATGTGCATTCAAATGGATGAGAATAGGGTACATGTTAGTTTAGACTAACAAATAATCTACTTCCATATAATCATTTGGAACAAACTTGTAGTCCTGTGCATATTTGAGATCTAAGCTAAGTGTGTAACTTCTATATTGAGTTATGTTGGAGTTATACCCTAGATGTCCCTATTAGGGTACTCCGTTATTTAATACATATCTTACAATACACATATTCAATCCTACTGACTAAATGGAATTATTTTACGTTATTTGGGGATCTAATCCATAGGAAAATAATCATATAGATGGATATACAACATTGATCATACATGACCTAGTTGGAAATATAAGAGACTATGATGATAAGAAAAATACAGAATAATAAACCTAGATGGAAAACCTAATCCGAAATAACATAAATCAAACAAGTTTTGATTTCAAGCCAAATAGTAACAAATATTATTCCACTTTGTAGCTCATTCATCACCAACCTTTGGAGGCAGTTGAATGGTGAATTTACCCCTGGAAATAGGGTTAAGTCAGTTGTATCAGGTATGTACATCCTCTATTTTAATTTGGGCATTATTTGACTGAACCTATATTTCTTTAATGAGGCATCTCTTGAACTATTAATTTTATGTAAAATCCAATTGTTGGACATTCATACTTTCTGCTTTTGATTCATAGAAATTCTTGTGATTGTTGGAATATTCAATATTAATGGGTCTTTGGACCCCTCCTTCTATGATTGCCATTTTATGTGAAATTGACTAAAAAGTTGGTCTTGCCACTCTATTTATGCATGCTACGTGTTTGACTAGAATATCTAGAATAGTGGTACTTATGTACAACCATACTTATATAGGGCGTGTGTATTCCGCCCGGGGTGTGCGTTTCCACCCTTGTTTATTTTTAGGCCATGATCCTATGGTGTTATAGCCCTGTTTTAGGTATATTTAGTCTACATTGTTATGCATGCAAATATTCTTATTTTAAAAAGAATCTGTGGATGAATGTTATGGCAAGACACTCTTTTATTATCATGCTTGTAATCTGAATTTAATATGCCTCATTTCTTTTGTTTCATTTCTTTTGTTACTTTTCTCTTGAACATACCTAATTGCAAATAGCCCCTTTTCTTGAGGGAACATCTCTTTTTGTACTTTTAACCCTATATAATGCCCAAAGTGTTTTATAAATGTACATGCTCAGCCTTTGCTGACCTCTTGTTGTTTCCTATGTTCTGGGTGATGTTCCCTTCCACCCAGGTTTAGGTACATTGGAAGACATGAGCTCAAAAAGATCGCTAACACGACATGAACTTAAGGATAGCTTGGAATGGCTGGGTTACCCTCTGCTATATGGCTTATTTGTAGTTAGTTCAAATTGTTGTAATATCACCTTTTATGGTGATGAGCAATTGTATTAATGATTGATGAAGTAACTTTGTAATAGTTTTGTTCCGCTGCTTATTCATTATCATGCTCTGTAATTTGTGCCATTTGAGAAATGATTGAAATACCTCCTTTCCTTATTACCTTTTTGGTACGTTTGGGAGTGGATGGGCTATTTCTTCAATTCAGTGAAGAGTGGATCCCATATCGGGTCTCACTCTTTACAGACATCTTCACACAGTGGCTACTTAGTTGCTTCCAGTGTGTCTTCAAAGGTAGATGGATAAGAAGGAGAGGACGACGATGGAGGCGTTACTCTTTCCTTGCTTGTTAGGAGGGGTGAAGAAGGAGGGGGTTGGTGGCTCCTTCTATGGTTGATGACTCGATGGCCCTGCTATTGGTACTGCCTCACACAATAGCTTGGAATGAGGAAGAAGAGGGTGAGGTGTCATGGAAGTCACTGGTGGAGCACCAACATTGCAACTACAACAGATGGTCATTGATGGAAGCTTCATAGTGGCACAGCTGCTTGAGCTTGGTTGGGGAGAATGACGGTGGAGGAGCTTGATCTAGAGGTGGTGGAGGAGCACACGATCGCTGGATCGTACATGGTTGGTTCACACGACTGCTTGAGAGTGGGTGTGAGAGTGAAAACTTGGAATTTGGGTTAAAACCCCCCTTTCTCATCATTGTACACGATGTGTCTTTCTAAGGAGATGGTGTGTGCTTCTATAAATGTCCCCTTCTTGTTTTTGAACGAGCTTTTTCTACAAGCGACACAGTGTGTACAAATTAGAACATGTTGTGTAAGATTCCAGAAGTCAAGGTTGAAGTCACCTTTGCTGCTACTAACACGCAGTGTGCAAATAAAGACACTACGTGTTATTTTCCAAAAAGATAGATTGATTTGAATGAACAGAAGACACACTGTGTTTCCATATAAAACACGTTGTATGATTTTTCCAGATATATACTCACAATCTTAAACCTGATATTGACACTGTGTGCAATTGAAAACACATAGTATGGTGTTCCATTTGGAATCTGTCACTCTTTTACTTGATATCTACATGTTGTGTCAATTAAGGACATGTTGTGTGTTTTTCCAGAAAAACATTAATATTGTGGGAGATCGATAAGACACGTCATCTTTGATTAAAAGCAAGTCGTGCTTGATTCCAACGAGCGTGGCCTATGATCTTACACACCGTGTTGGAAATAGTACACATTGTGTATCTTTCAGAATCCTCCTAGTCGATCCTTCTGTGTTGAAAACACGTCATGTAACAATTAAGACACAGTGTGTCTTGTTAGATTTCTATAGAAATATGTCTTCTTTGTTTTGTACCTACAAAGATGATGATACATATCTACGAGGGTCTACATTATTACATTCATCCATGACAAGTTTATTTGGGGAATTGAAAAATGTTCTTGACTGGTACTAATAAATGAAATCTATCCTAATGTGGGGTCAACTCCCACAAGTTCCTCCATTTAAAGTCTAGAGTAAGACTCTTCAGCTGGTTGATCAAGCATCTTGGAGGGAGCAAGAGGCTCCCTTGTCAATCTCCTCTCATGTGGTGTATAGCTTGTACCTTTGTCCATTAATTTTGAATGTCGATTGCTTCCCTTACAACTCCACTATCCCGTACAGAAAGACTTTCAAGACTAAGAATAGTCCAAACCACTTAGATCTCAATTTTCCTACAAAAGAACTTGAGTTTAGATTTGAAAAATAGAACTTGGTCTCCTTCTTTGAAATCTTTAACCTTGATTCTTTTATCATGCCATCTTTTTGTCTTTTCTTTTTAGATCTTAGCATTCTCATATGCATCCATTTTGAGTTCTTTGAGCTCCTGGAGTTGTAGTAATCTTTTCTCTCCTACTTTCTTTAGGTTGTAGTTAAGGAATTTGATCACCCAAAATGCTTTGTGCTCTAATTCTACAAATAAGTGACATGATTTTCTATAGATAAGCTTGAAAGGAGTAGTACCAATTGGAGTTTTAAATGTTGTCTTGTACGCCCATAGTGCATTGTATAGCTTCAGTTCCCAATCTTTCCTCGAGATGGAGACAATCTTTTCTAGGATAGCTTTTAATTGTCTATTTGATATCTCCACCTGGCCTGATGTTTGAGGATGGTAAGGTGTGGACAACTTATGCTTTACTCCATACTTGCTAAGTAGATTGTTAAAGTTTTTCATTGAAATGGCTGCCACCGTCATATATTATTGCTCTTGGAACTCCAAACCTGGGAAAAATAATCTTCTGGAAAAGTTTTATCGCTGACTTTGCATCTGGTGCTGGAGTAGGGATTGCCTCCACCCATTTAGATACATAATCACAAGCTATTAAGATGAACTTGTAGCTGCATGAGGATGGAAAAGGGCCCATATAATCTATGCCCCACACGTCGAAGACTTCTATTTTTAGGATTGAGTTCAATGGAATTTCATCCTTCTTTGAGATTCCCCCATCTCTTTGGAAATTATCACAAGCTTTGAAAAATGCATGCACGTCACAAAATAGACTTGGCCAATAGAAACCTGATTGAACAATCTTGGTTGCAGTCTTGTTCGCTCTAAAGTGTCCCCTGTGAGAGAGGAATGAAAATCTGAAATCATACTAGCAATATCTTCATTGGGAATGCATCTCTTGATAATTCTGTCTATGTATTTCTTAAACAATAGAGGATCATCCAAATAATAGAATTTGACATCATGAAGGAACTTTTTCTTTTGCTAGTATGTAAAATTAGGTGGAAGACATCTGATGGAAAGATAATTTGCAAAATCAATGAACCATGGCACAACAAGAGAACATACCACATAGAGCTTCTCAATAGACAATTTGTCATCAATTGGAACCTTGTCTTAAGCACTAGTAGAGAAACGTGAGAGATAGTTGGCTACATTGTTCTCAGTCCCTTTCTTATCCTTGATTTCCAAGTCAAACTCCTGCAATGGAAATATCCAGCGGACGAGGTGACGTTTGGCATCTTTCTTGCTCATAACGTACCTTAGTGTAGCATGATCTGTATATACTATGACCTTGGAACCCACTAGATACTGCCTGAATTTATCAAAGGCATAAACGATGGCAATCATCTCCTTCTTAGTAGTAGAATAGTTGATTTGTGCATCATCACGGGTTTTACTCACATAGTGTATGGCATAGAGTTTGTTGTCTCTTCTTTGTCCCAAGACTACTCCTATGGTGTAGTCTCTTGCATCACACATGACTTCAAAAGGAGCACTCCAATCTGGTGGCCAGATGATGGGAGCTAAAACTAGGGCATCTTTCAACTTTCAGAAAGCAAATTGACAATCATCATCAAACACGAAATCGATATCTTTTGCTAGCAGGGAGCATAAAGGCTTTGCAATCTTTGAGAAGTCCATTATAAATCTTCCATAGAAACCCATATGGCCTAAAAAGCTGTGAATTTCTTTCACATTGGTTAAGGTTGACATATTTTCAATGGCATCCACTTTAGCTTTATCCACTTCAATTCCTCTACTTGAGATAACATGGCCTAGAACAACCCCCATCAGCACCATAACATGGGACTTTTACCAATTAAGCACGAGGTTGACATGTTGGCATCTCTACAAAACTTCAGTTAGATTTAACAAACAATCATTAAAGGAATTGCCATATGCCCATACACACTAAAGTCATCCATGAATATTTCAATTATCTTTTCAATGTAGTTAGAGAAAGTATCCATCATACACCTTTAAAAAGTGGTGGGGGCATTACAAAGCCCAAGGGACATCTTCCTATAAGTATACATTCCATAGGTGCATGTGAAAGTGGTCTGTTCCTGACCGAGTGGGTAGATGGGAATATGAAAGAACCCGCTACACCCATCAAGATAACAAAAATAGGAGTGATGAGCAAGCCTTTCTAGCATCAAGTCAGTAAAAGGTAATGGGAAATGATCCTTCCTGGTGGCTTTATTTAGCTTTCTATAGTCAATGCACATTCGCCACCCAGTGACGATTCTTGTTTGTATTAATTCATCATTTTCCCCTTTAATTATAGTTGTTCCTCCTTTCTTAGGCACAACATGTATATGACTCACCCAGGGACTATCACTTATTGGATAAATAATTTTGACATCTTTAAGTTTGAGAATTTCCTTTTTTACAAGTTCCATCATATTTTGGTTTAGTCTCCTTGGGAGGTCTATGCATGGTTTGGAATTTTCTTCCAAAGCTATTCTATGCATACAGATAGATGGGTTAATTCCGTTGAGGTCATCAATGGAGTAACCTATCACATCTTTATAGCTTCTAAGTTCATTTTAGAGTTTTTCTTCTTGATTACTGTTCAATTCAGCATTTATAATAATTTTAAAAGTGGAGTTTGCACCTAAGGAAGCGTACCTTAACCCCAGTGGGAGGGGTTTTAATTATACCTATTTGTTTGGATACGTGGTATTGCTTTCCTCACTCTTCTTAGAATCTTCATCACTCGGTGGGGTCTTCAAGGTTTCATGAATTTCTTCATTGGAAATGACATTTGCATCTCTTCTTCAAGATCATCAAGGGTGGTCTCAACAGAATTCTTTTCTTCCTCAAGAAGTGTGTCAATAGTATCAATAAGATAGAGGTACTCCTTGGAGCTGGGCGCCTTTATGGCATCATAAACAAATAATACAAATTCTTCATCTCCAACTATGATGATGAGTTTTCCTTGTCTTACATCAACTAAGCAACTTGCAGTGCATAGGAAGGGTCTTCCGAATAGGACTGGATTGGTTGGGTCCTCATGCATGTCCAAAACTACAAAGTCACATGGAATGAAGAACTTCCCTATCTATACGGGGACATCTTCAATCACTCCTCTAGGATGCTTGATCGAGAGATTACCTAGCTGGATTGTGATAGAGGTCAGCTTCAAATCTCACAACTCTAGCTTTTCCCACAAGGAGACAAGGATCAAGCTGGTGCTAGCTCCAAGATTAATTAGGCCTTTATCAAAAGTACAATCTCCTATCTTGCAAGGGAGAGTAAAGGCACCTTGGTCGTCTAGCTTTTCAGGCATACAAATATGGATGATGGAGCTTATTCTTTCAGACAACATGACAGTCTCAACTTGACCAGATCTTCTTTTTTTTGTTAGGATGTCCTTCAAGAACTTGGCGTAGGAGGGCATTTCAGCTATGACTTCAACTAGAGGCAGATTCACATACAACTTATTCAGAATGTTCATGAACTTGTTGAACTTCACATCATCTTTTATGTAAGCAAACCTGTGAGGGAAAGGGGCATTGGGCTTGCTAGAAGAATCACCTTGGTGCAAATTTCCAACATATTTCTTTCTATGATTTTCAATAGTTTCCTCAACAGTAGTGTCAACAACCTCTTCAGATTTCCTCTTAGAAGGTGGTGTAGACCCTCCTGTGACTGCTCCACTCCTCAAGGTTATAGATTTACAAGTTTCCTTGGGATTCATAACCGACTGACTGGGAAAAGAACCTAAGGATGTTTCTTGGTTGGATAAAGCTTGTTGAGCTATCTGGTTCTCTAAAATCTTGGTGTGGGTAACAATCCTACCAACCTTATAAGACAACTATGTGTTGGCTAAATTAGACATTATTATAATCCATTTGTTTTGATGAGGACAAACATTTCTTTCTTGTGGTTTTAACTTACTATTTGAGTGTTTCAGGGACAAGCATATAAGGTGGTGGATAGCGAAGATTTGGAAGATCTATATGCTCAAAATGCTTTAATTTCATGATTGTAATCAAATGTAAAAACTTGTACAAGTATATAATGTACAAGTACTTAGATATCATGTAAATCAAGCATTTAGATCTTCCCTAGCCATTCACAACACTCAGATAGGTCATCCCCTATAAGAGTGTCACAACTGCACACTCATACACACACTTAGTATTTATCTAGAACCACCAAAATAGCGACATTCTCAGTCGAACTAATTGTCGACCGAGACACACTCGGTCGAACATCTTCTCGACCGAGAGTCTCCCGGGTTAACTCTTCTAATAGGTTCTATAGCCGTTAGACACAGCAGACAAGATAGTTGGGAGTTGGAATCAAACGTTATATACACTTGCTCCAGACTTTCCTTCGGTCAACAAAGAGTTCAACCGAGAGTCTCTCGGTCGACAAAGACTTCGACCGAGAAGGTGTTTGTTTGCACTTTTCAGAATTAATTAACTAGTCGTTGCTAAAGCAATTAATGGATACCTAACAACTAGTTGAGCACTTATAACCCCCAAAAAGTGTCTAGAACATCCTTAAGCATTCATAGGCCATTCCTATAAATAGGACATACCTTAGGGCACCCAAAATACACTTGTGCAACACTTGAGCATACATACTTGCAATTGGCAATCTTTCTTGTGAGCAATTGAGCAACTCTAGCATTTGCTAATCCTTTCTATTGCTACAAATTCGTGTCCTATAGGCTAGAATTTCCTACCCATTGCACTTCCACTTCCATACACATTGGTTAGGAGATCAAAACGCTTGATATAGGAAATCAAGCTTTGTGCTACAACGGTAATTGTAATTTCCATTTTCCCTTCTTGTTCTTTCTTATTGCTTGTACTCTCCTTGCTACTCCTAGGGTTGGAGGCTGTGGATTGGAGAGGGTTTGATCTTCTCGGCAGAGAAGGAGGGCTTTGGACTGCTTCAAGAAGGTTGTCTCAATGGGAAGCTACTTTAAGAGGAAGGCTACTTTAAGGTGGAGCTTGAAGTTACTTCAAGGAAGGCTGCTTCGAGGTTGGTGGGACTATTTCTAGGTGAAGGCTATCCAAAGGGTGGTGAAAGTATTTGTAATTTTATGTAACATCCTTGTGAGGTAATACAATTTAAATACTTTCAAAATTCCAATTGGAAACAAGTAGGTAGTGGACTGACTCCCTTAAGTTTTTGCTAAGGGTGGAACCACTCTAAACACCTTTCCTCTTTCTTCTTATCTCAATTGTGGTTGCTTGAGTTGAATTATTGTTAAAATAATTACAAAACCCTATTCACCCCCCTCTAGTAGTTTTTCAGTTGGTATCAGAGCAGGCTTCAAGGAGCTCTAATCGAGTCTTGAAGAATGAAGGGTGGTGGTGTCCACAACCATAAGTAAAGGCTAAGTTTTGACCAATCTCCAACAAGCTGTAATTGGTGCTTATGAACAAGACCCACAACACCTAGCTGTCCATTGAGGTTAAAGAAGGAAGATGTGCATAAAGAATGCCTTATTGCTACAATAAGTGAAGAAGAAGAGGTAAGCCTTTTTTATTTATCTAAAGAAGAGTTAATTGCTATCCTTCAAGAGACACATGATAAGTATATTGAGTGCAAGAAGAAATTAAAGAAATCTAATAAAAGCAAATGATGAGTTACATGCTAAAATTCTTGCTCTCACATCTAAAAATGAAAATATGTATGCTAAATTAAATGACCTTGGAGTTGAAAAGGATAGTGTTATTTCTGAAAATAGTACTTTGAAATCATCTCTAAGGGATTGTAAGGTGAAGATTTTTACTCTAGAAACAAATTATGATATTCTTTCTCAAGAAAAAGTTGGACTGCTTGCAAAGTTAAATGATTTTCAAACTCAACCAATCCCATGCACTCATCTAGATTATGATACTATTGTAAAAGAAAGAGATTCTTTATTATATAATCTAGATCAAGCAAAGTTAGATATCAAAAAGAGAATGGATGAGATTGCCAAGTTACAATAAGAAGTTAGTAGCTTAAGAAACAATGATGTTCTTGATAAGATCTTAAATGATTCTCATGGTCAAATTGGAAGGAGAGGACTAGGTTACAAGCCTAAAAAAAAATCCTATCAAAAACCTAGTGGGGGAAGGACACAAGTTCCAACGACTCAATCTATGTATGTACCTAAAAGCAAGTATACATATGTACCCAAGAACAATCTAGATCAAACTCATAAAAAGAGAAATGAGATTGATTCTATATGTTGCCATTATTGTTTGCATCTTGTACATTATTCCTTCTCATGTCCTTACAAGAAAAAGGATGTTGAGTTGGTATGGGTTCCAAAACCCCCAAACTAAATAAATTAAATTAAGTTGAGATATGACCAAAGACTCTAAATTGTATATCTTTATGTCTATCTCAACTCAACATAATGAGATAACACATTGATTCAAGTAATTAAAATTTCTAACTTGAAAATACACATTTTAAAATAAACCTGCAGAGACACATCTTTAATAACTTGTTTTAGTTTGGGTTCCTAAAACCTAGAGATTTGAATATGATTAGTTGAGATTTGACTTATATATTACTTTGATACTTAAATGTTTCATCTCAACTAAACTGAGTTTTAAATTGCATAATTGAATTGGAAGTGATCTATGTTTTACTTGGAAATAACTACTGAAAATAGTACAGAAACAATCTCGGTCGACAGAATCTTCGACCGAGACAATGTCGGTCAAGAAATTGGTCGACCGATGGGGTTTCTGCCTTAAATATGTATTTTTCTGGAGAAACAGTAACATTTTTGGTCGAGAAAGTTGTCGACCGAGACAATGTCGGTCGAGAACTTTGTCAATCGAGTGAAACTGTGACAGAACTGTTTAATAAAAACAAGACACTTCAAATTAGAATCAACTTAAGTATGTAATGAACTTTACATATTTGTGTGCTTTAAATATTTGAATGATCCTAATCAAAAGGAAGAATATATGAGCATCAAAACTTAATACTTTTTAAATTGTATCTATCAAATATACAAGAGAAATAGATTGGCTTTACTAAAATTGCTGCAAAAACGTTGCTTACAAAGAAAAATGATGCTGATCTATACTCTTACTACAAGTAGACATGCTCTATTGCAAAAATAAGTCATATATCTTGGAGACAAATCTCAAATCACATATTGATAATTTGCATCATGATCTATATGATATCTTTATCATGCTATAAATTTACTAATTATATGATCAAAACTATACACAAATAGAAACCGGAAATGCTCTCTTAAAATCAATCCACACATTAAAAAGCCCTAAATTGCTACTAAAATGATTAAGCATGTACATGGTTTGGCTTAAAACTGAAAATTATGACCATGTTGATTTAATCAAGGAAATTACTGTTTTATTATAATCCACATGATTTGTCCTAAGTATTCCTTGGTCTATCTATATAAAAATCATGTGTCTTGAAATATGCTTTTAAATGATCATAATCATTGTATTTCATGAAATTATGGATATCCTTCTATTGTTCTATCATGATCATTGTGTTATGGATATGCCTTTACTGTTTTATCATGATCATTGTGTTCCATCTTTTAATTGGGTTGCCTAAAATAATCTTTGATCTATATATACAAACCATGAATAGATATTCAAAATGATCATTGTGATTCAGCTCACTACATATAGAGATGATGTTATCATTGAAAATGCCATTTTGCATAACAATAAAACTCTATGGCACAAATGCATCTTGACATGATAGATAAGTGAATGATTTTTGCTAGATGACACTATGGAAAGCTAAATAGTTTGTTTCTTAGAACAAGAATATTAATGTCTTATCTAGTTGTTTGTTCTAAGTAATCAAAAGTAAAATCTTAATTTTAAGAACTTGAGTTCTATGCGATATAAAACTTGTTCTTAATTTATACTCACGGATGACTAATTCTAAAGAGTTAATCTAAAAATAAGTTTAAAATAAGAGACTTGTTTAGAATAAAGAGCTACTTCAATGTTACATTTAAAATCTATTATAACCAAATCAAGAGCAAGGTACAAAATTAATATATTGCTTAAAATTCTACACAAGATTGCTCTTAGGATATAATTTTGCATCATGGTGACAAAAATGACTTAGGGAAATTTCTATTGATGCAAATAATCTTGCTTATAAATAAATGATTGAAAGCTACATTCTTGCTATGATTGAACATGTTGTAGATGTAGTTCAATTGCCTTTTTGCAAGAAGAACAATCTCTGTGGATATCAAAATGAAGAACACACATTTTGAAAATTTGCTTATGATATAACTTGCTCTAAGAAAATCAAGAACAAAGACTTCATTATGATGCATATATTAAGTTTTCAATTGATAAAACTTCTTCAAAATAGGTATCACTCAAAGTGCTTCAAATTGATATACATTTGATCATATTACATATTAATGTGTAACTCAATGAGAGTGGTTAAATAGTAAATCTGCAGAAAATGCCTCTCGGTCGAAATAAAGTTTGACCGAGGGGTGCCCAGATCGAAGTCAAGGTTGACATAAAATAAGCTTGACCAAATGCTTATTTGTAAATCATTTTTCTTGCAATCAATCTTAGTATATTGAAAACAAGACTTTAGTGCATAACTCTCATAAAAGGTTAACTTATTATGATCTAATGCTTATTATGACCTTAGAATCCTTAAATTATCTTGATTATAAGATTAAGGGGGAGTTCACAAAAACTTTGTAAACATCTTAAAGGAAATTTGAAACAAGTTATGACCTTAGTATTTTTAAGGTAATCTTGGCTATGAAAAGGAGCCTACAATATCCATGAATGTGATATATATCTTGTTCTTAATGGAGTTCTCTAAACAAATTTGGGCTTAACATCCCATGCATTTGGATAGAGATACATTCATTGATTCTACTATAAGCTTAAAGAATCTCATATCATTTTAGGGCTTACCATCCCTTGTAAATGGTTGAGAAATTATTAAACATACTCATAAGCTTAAAGGATTCTCATGTCATTTCAAGGCTTAACATCCTTTGCAAATGATTGAGAAATAAATTGTGGCTAAATTTTACATAAGTGATTTGCTTTGAGTATCAAATTATCAAATTAAGGGGGAGTAATAAAAGTCATACTTAATGATTATCTTGGTTATCTTTTTGAAATGACAAAGGGGGAGAAATAATATAAAATCAAAAATATAAAATAAAATGAGTTTCATAATATCTCAGCCAGCACATACTTGCAAACAAGAGAATGGCTACAAAAGGTAAACTTTAGGTATGAAACTCATATGATTTATATTTCCTTATTTTATATTTTGGAAATGTTTTGTCATCTTCAAAAAGGGTGAGATTGTTGGCTAAATTGGACATTATTATTATCCCTTTGTTTTGATGATGACAAACATTTCATTCTTGTGGTTTTAACTTGCTATTTGAGTGTTTCAGGGACAAGCATATAAGGTGGTGGATAGCGAAGATTTGGAAGATCTATATGCTCAAAATGCTTTAATTTCATGATTGTAATCAAATGTAAAAAAAATGTACAAGTATATAATGTACAAGTACTTAGATATCATGTAATAAAGCATTTAGATCTTCCCTAGCCATTCACAACACTTAGATAGGTCATCCCCTATAATAGTGTCACAACTGCACACTCATACACACACTTAGTATTTATCTAGAACCACCAAAATAGAGACATTCTCGGTCGAACTAATTGTCGACCGAGACACACTCGGTCGAACATCTTCTCGACCGAGATTCTCCCGGGTTAACTCTTCTAATAGGTTCTATAACCGTTAGATACAACATACAAGGTAGTTGGGAGTTGGAATCGAACGTTATATATACTTGCTCCAAATTGTCCTTTGGTCGACAAAGAGTTCGACCGAGAGTCTCTCAGTCGACAAAGACTTCGACTGAGAAGGTGTATGTCTGCACTTTTCAGAATTAATTAACTAGTCGTTGCTAAAGCAATTAGTGGATACCTAACGGCTAGTTGAGCACTTAGAACCCCCTAGAAAGTGTCTAGAACATCCTTAAGAATTCATAGGCCATTCCTATAAATAGGACATACCTTAGGACACCCAAAATACACTTGTGCAACACTTGAGCATACATACTTGCAATTGGCAATCTTTCTTGTGAGAAATTGAGCAACTCTAGCATTTTCTAATCCTTTCCATTGCTAAAAATTCATGTCCTATAGGCTAGCATCTCCTACCCACTGCACTTCCACTTCCATACACATTGGTTAGGAGATCAAAATGCTTGATATAAGAAATCAAGCCTTGTGCTACAACGGTAATTGTAATTTCCATTTTCCCTTCTTGTTCTTTCTTATTGATTGTATTCTCCTTGCTACTCCTAGGGTTGGAGGTTGTGGATTGGAGAGGGTTTGATCTTCTCAGCGGAGAAGGAGGACTTTGGACTACTTCAAGAAGGTTGTCTCAATGGGAAGCTACTTCAAGAGGAAGGCTACTTCAAGGTGGAGCTTGAAGTTACTTCAAGGAAGGCTGCTTCGAGGTTGGTGGGACTACTTCTAGGTGAAGGCTATCCAAAGGGTGATGAAAGTATTTGTAATTTTATGTAACATCCTTGTGAGGTAATAAAATTTAAATACTTTCAAAATCCCAATTGGAAACAATTGGGTAGTGGACTGACTCCCTTAGTTTTTGCTAAGGGTGGAACCACTCTAAACACCTTGCCTCTTCCTTCTTATCTCAATTGTGGTTGCAATTGTTAAAATAATTACAAAACCCTATTCACCCCCCTCTAGTAGTTTTTCACTATGTGATAAAATTGTTCAAAAGATTCCCATGTTCTCGGAACTCATTGTTCTGTTGGATCTGTGTGGTGACAAAAGTCTCAAGGAGGCTTTCCAGTCTAGATTTTTGTGGTGGAGGAGTCACTTGTTGAAATTGATTGAACTTCCTATTATTGTTGTAACTCGATGGCTGTTGACGGTTGGCATTCATTGGATGATGGTTTCTCATTGGTTGTTGACCTTGCTACTGGTTCTACAAATTGTTGTTCATGTAAGAAAAGTTTGGATGGTCTCTCCACCCTGGGTTATAGGTCTCAGAAAAAGGATTGTAGGCTTGTCTACTATTAAAATTGCCTACAGTGTTGACTTGTTCTAGTGATTTAGTGACATTCAGTTGTGGTGCAAAATAAGAGGCAGAGTTATGGCCGAACGTTCCACATGCCTCACATACTTGCTCGACTGCTTGGACTGAGTGAGTGGTCAACTTTTCAAATTTTTGGGTTAAGGTGTAAAGTTTGGCTGCAATCAAGTCCACGATGTCCACAGTGTGTTTCCCCCTAGACTTCTCACTGGAGCTGGAGGAAGAGAATGGCTGAATGGTCCTTTCTAAACTCCATTGGCTGTGATTGAGCACCATATCTTTGATAATGACATAGGCTTCACTATATGACTTATTCATCAAGGCTCCATTTGCAGTGACATCAATGGATATACGAGTGTTATAGAATAACCCATTGTATAAAGTTTACAGTAGCAACCAGTTGGTTAAACCACGGTGAGGACATAGGAATTGTAGATCCTTAAATCTCTCCCATGTTTCATAGAGCGTCTCTGTAACATCCCTGACCTGGGTTATGCCTTAACCCTAGAAGTTTTGCTTAAGCAAGCTAATTAAATCCTTGATTTTTATTTGGTGAAAAGTAATTAAGGTTCAAGAGGAACTTATGTTTCAATTTTGGTCATGTTTGAATAATGTTGAAGCAATGTTTGCTTATTTTGGACTAATGTGCAAATTACCCAAGTTAAGGGGTTAACTTGCAAATGTTACATAATAATATGTTCCTCAAGTATTTTGGAATCATGAGAATGAAGATGATGTAGAGGAATAGCTTATGAAAGCTTGAGTACCAAGAAAGAGCTGATAAAACAATGTTTGTGCATTAAAAACCTAGTTTTGGTGTAAAGTGCAATTTACCCAAAATCTAGGGCTCAATATGCAAATTACCACTTCAATAAGGTACATGATATTTATTGGCATCATTTAGAGAAAATAAAATGAGAGGGGTGCCTCATTTGAATTAAGTTATAGGAGAGAGAATCTTGATATTAAAATAATCAAGATTTAAGCCTAATTGAAACCCTAATTCAATTTAATGCAAAAATAAATAAAATAATTGAAGGGCCTTCAACCAAAATTAATATGGTTGGATTCATATGTGTGTGGAAGACCTTTATCTATGCAAGGATCACGAAATATCCCAAGGAGGTGAAACCTCCACTCACCTTATTATAAGAAAAAGAATTTCCACTCAAATATGGAAATTACTATTATAAGGGTCAAGGTGCTTAATTTCTTTTCCCATAATTCTTGGATAATAGAAGGGAGCTCGGTGGGGATAGATATGAATTTGTATGCAAGAAACCAAGGGGGAAGTGGCGGCAACAATTTTGGAATTAAAAGATTTTTATAAAACATTTTCTCTCTCATTGAATTTCTTATAAAAAGACTCTTTCCAAGCAAAAACAAGGACTTTTTCGGAATCCACCTCTTCCCTTTGTTTGGAAAACGACCAAGGAGTTTGGGAGGATCAGGAGGACGATCCCCAACCTATTGGTAAGCTTCTTGACCCCTTTTCACCTTGATTCCATGGTGTAAATCGAAAATAAATCATTGATTTCTTCTTTTCTTCACTCCATCTTCAACCCTAGCCAATCTTTTCAACCAAAAGCTTGAGGACGAGCCTAGGGTGAGTTTAAAAAGCTTCATCCACCATTGTTGGCGTGATATTGGAGCTTTGTAGCTCAATTGGAGGCGGGTTTTATAACTTGAACCCTTGATTTTGTTATTGCATTCAATTCCTTATTAAATAATGATCCTTTCTTCATTCACGATAATTGATTTGGTTGATTGATGCAATCACCATGAAAATCACAGCAGGTTTTGTGAGTTTAGATTTTGATGATGATGACATCATCATAAGCACACACCTCCCCAAATATCAAGTGCAAACAGTTTCAATATGTTGGTCCAAACGGTTTCACCAAACCGTTTGGTGTTTTTAGCCCAAACCGTTTAAGGGGGTTGACCATTTAAGAGGGTTGACCATTTGAGGTCAGAACCATAACACAGGTTGGATGATAATCTAATGGATTCAATTGACTAATTCAATACATAGACACACATTAAGTAGCAAACCCTAATCGGGTTAAGTGCTAATTTTAGAATTGATTGACTTGGAGCTTTGGGTTGATTAGCCCAAACGGTTTCAAAACCATTTGGGGATCACCCAAACGGTCTCAAGACCATTTGGGGGTCACCGAAGACCATTTGGAGGTCTAGGGTTAAGTATGGTTGAGTATTTGAAGGTCTAGAGATATGATATTGAAATGCAAGTAAGTGTTGATTTGAGGATCAATCCAATGACCCAACCCCTAATTGGATGTCATGGATTTTGATGTTGAGATGGGCAAATGGTCTCAAGACCATTTGGAGGTCATCCAAATGACCTCAAGACCGTTTGAGGTCAAGTCATGTACAATTTGGATGGTGGTCTAATGGTTTCAAAGTTAATTAGTTTCGCAATGATTAACATTGAAGGTTCATTGTTTTCAAACACTAATCCAATTGGATTCAAAAACTAATTGGTGATCAATTGAAGGTCAAATCAAGTGATGTATGATTATCAAGTCCAATTGAGGAGTAGATCTTAGGCTCAATCGATAAGTGGTTACAATAATTTAATTGATGAGGGAATTAACCTTGGAAAACCTAAATTAGCTTGAGTGGTCGAGACCATATTTTGTCCATTCGGTTTTGAGGAGGTTTGGACCAAACAGTCTCAAGACCGTTTGAGTCCAAATGGTCTCAAGACCGTTTGGGACCAAATGGTCCCAAACCGGTTGAGATTCAAATGGTTTCAAGAATCACTTTGTTAAACGGTTTCAAGTACCTACTTTACCAAACGGTTTCAATGGTTTGTTCAATACCGTTTGGAGGTAGTTCAAGCAAGACCGTTTGAGGTCTAATTGGTCTAGACCGTTTGGGGTCTAAGTGACCAAGATCATTTGGAAGATAATTAATCAAATTGTATGAACACTTAAAGTGGTCAAAGGTCATTTAGTTAATTGAACAAGTACATGATGTAAACCAAGGATGATTATAATAATTGTACTCTTAATAAGATAGGGTGATTAGTTACCTTTGAATAATTAATCTCTGATGATCATGAAAGTAATGACACAATGGAATTAAGTGTCAATTCTTCATTCAAGTTAAGTTTACTTAGTTTAATCAAGTCTGAAGTAAATATCATCTTATAGAGGATGAGAGAGAGAGAAATTCCTACATGAATGATAAACCATGTAATGGATAAGCTTCAAAACTTTCAACATGAATGTCTAATTAGGGTATGATCCTTAATAAAGAGATCATGAAACCCCAATCAAGGAGGTTGTTGAGCCCTAACCTAAATCTAGGGCAATATCATATGTAACCCAAATCAAGGGTAATGTTGTGATTCTAAACCAGGATGATAATATGGGAAATTCAAATTCAGGGTGAATCCATGAGAAACCCTAATTGAGGGTGATGTTATGAGAAACCCTACTTGGAATGAATAGTAAACCCTAATTGTGGGTTATGGAATGAGAAACCTTAATCTAGAGTAATGGTATGAGAATCCCTAAATTAGAATGATGTTATGTAAAACCTTGAAGAGATGATACGATGAGAGACTCAAACCAAGGGTAATGCCATGTAAGGTTATATGAAACCTAGTGATGGTATGATGGCCAATACACTAAAATAGGGTGTGGCTAATATAACCAAGTAAGATGAGAATGATATACCATGAAGAGTGAAATTGATAAACCATATGAATGGTAATGTTGATACTCTGACGGGTAAGGGTATGAAAGGACACGATAATGCTTAGCTCATTATATATCTAATTCCATGCATGTGTAACAGCCCTATACACCTTACAATGATGAGGATATGAAACTCTTAGGAATGATATATGCAATACTAAATAGTGATGTGGATAACATTCTAAGAGTTTAAATATCTAAAGTGATGGATAGTGGTTTATCCTATATTCAACAATGCCTAACCATTGGATAAATCCATATCATTAAAGATAGTTGGACAATTCTAATGTGTGACCTATGCACCATATGATGAAAGTGACAAGTTAGTGGATAAAGTATTAAGAGGGAAATACCTTAATACAAGGTTAGTTGATTAACTTAAGAAAGATGGAAATGAGAAGAAAGTGATACATTAAGATATGATAGATATCACATTCAACATTTCAGTGGAGACATACCTTGATGAACCTCTAATCCAATATTCTTGGATAAGAAACACATGGAGTGTGTGATATGTAATTGTAACAATAAATATGTAATGAAATCAATGTACATTGATAAATGTTGACTAATATACCTTGAGAATGGGGTTAAGTCAAATCAATGAGTATGATGTAATCATACCATGATAAGGAAGAAAAATGAACTCATACCTTGAATTGATGATCATTAATGATATATGATGAGAGTAAAGATCATAAGTAAATACTTATGATATCAGTGAATGCTCCTAGAGGTGTGGAGCAATATATATTAGGGTTGAACTAATAATGTGAGTATGAAACCCTAATTAATGTAAGATGGAGAAACCTAACCCTAATTTTGAGTAAAGGGAATGAAAAGCTCTATTTGATAGATAACCCTAATCCTGATATAGGATGGCGGTGTTACTATTGTTTCATATAATGTGATAAATGATTTACATGACTGTTATCATGTCTATTAATCATGCAAACATCATGAGATGATGAACATAGCCAGATTTGAGCTATGACATTCTTATAATAAGTATGTTGAATGGCCTTATGTGCCTAATGTTGTTGTTACTAAGTAAAAGTAACAAAATGTGTATGGACCTTATGAGTTCCATGAATAAGTTGTTGCCTAGTAAAAGGTGACAAAACACTTAATAGGCCTTGTGAGCCATGTGAGATACTTGTGTAACAAGTATTATGTATACCTCGGTCTGAGGACCTGGAGGTAATTGTTACCTAACAAGTGGTAACAGTGATAGTGATGAATTGAGGGTATGAATACCCAAAATTGATAAGTATGATAATGATGTTGTTGAGGGATGTGAACTTTCAAAGAAATGAAATGAGGGACTGAGATCCCAATGT
The DNA here is from genome assembly GCA_963693085.1 of Alisma plantago-aquatica. NCBI lineage: Eukaryota > Viridiplantae > Streptophyta > Magnoliopsida > Alismatales > Alismataceae > Alisma > Alisma plantago-aquatica. The sequence continues at coordinate 1,261,409,106 of OY856409.1, forward strand.
CTTATAAAGACTGTGAAGTGATTGATGAAAATAATACATGTTTCTTTATAGCATTTGTCTGAATAAGTTATGTTTGAGAACTTGACTGATGCTAAAAGAATATGCTAATGTACTTAATTAATCAAGTGAAATCATATCATGTAGAGCCCTGACCATAGAAGCATCATCGTCAGCAAATTGGTGATGGTGAAACGGGTGCTCCGCGGCAAAACCCGGATCGCATATTTTGAATATGTGGGGGCAATGGGCGAATGTATCCTGACGTCCTAATGAGGGAATTGGTGGAAGGTAAACATTAAACCTCTCAATCCTTCATTATTTGTACCGGGATAGATGTATCACGAATCTCCCGATGATTGGGTTAGATATTGTACACATCTCCCAATAATGTTTATGCCGGATCGATGGAGATAAACATGAAATCTCACGATCATGAAGAGAGTGCAGCACGCCACTATAACTCTGATAACAAAGTTGCCAGTATACCCTGGAAAGCTATATATATAGTAGAGACACAAGATGTCCTGCATGTAATCTCGCGCTGACCGAGATGTGGGAGGTCTTGGTAGCCAGCTCTGCCATTGACCTTGTATGGTACCGATTTCGACTTTGCAGTGGTCAGTTGGAGTATGAGCGGTATACCTCATCTCCTCAGGGCATAAGTGTGATTGTAAAATATAATCAGCCGTATAGCATGTTTGCTTAAGGACTGAATACAGAAATTCATTGGTTGATGTTACATTTCTTTTATGCATCTCTAGTTGGTAGATGTTATTTGTATCCCTTTATATTCATTGCAAGTAGATGTATGAATTATGAATCTACCATGAGTAGATACAATGTTCTCCTTAGGAAAAGAGATTACTTTACTCTATTCATTCAATGTCTAATACTGTTGTTAATATATAAGAACTCCTGTTCAGTTTTAATTATAATAAACTGCTATAACAATGTTTTGGCGGAGAGTTATATCTCCCGCTGGGACAATTTACAATTGTCTCACCCTCGTGGGATCTAATGTTTTTAGGTGAACGCGGACAAAGAGGCAGAAACCTTATAGCAGAGAAAGAGAAACAACATCATTGGGAACAGTAGTAATATCTCAGGTGGAGATACTGCCTGACTAGTTATATAGTTAGAAAGTCCTATGTGTTGTCTCTGTACTCTCATGTCCTAGGAGTTAGTAGTCAATGTTTTTAATGAATCGATCTAAGATTTTGGCTTGATGCCTAGAGGTTTTTATGCTATATATATATAATGTTGAATAGGACAGCTGATGTTGTAATCCTCGAGAAGAGATAGTACATGTTGTGTACTTATGGATCAGAATGTAGACATTATACTTTGGTTTCTGATGAAAAAGATTTTCTATGTGTGGATCTCTTTGCAAAAAGTTTTAATTTTTAGTGATTTTCAATCATTTGCTGCAAATGATTCGCTTCCGCTTAAGTAAATCTTGTTTTCATAAGTTGGATGCCACAATTTAGTGGTATCATAGCTCTAGGTTCGCTGAGTCTACAGAGACATATGACTAAGGTAATAGAGAATGCTCTAGTGTCATCCAGTATATCTGATAATGTCTTCTACTCATATAGGAGAAGAAGAACTTGAAGATGAATGGGTTACATGAGGAGTTTGCTGCAGAAAGCAACAATGCTACACCAAGAAGAGGTGCATGGGAGAGGCAAGAGAGGGACAATTGCCTGCGAACCCCCTAGCTAATCCAACCATGATAAGAAATCCTTCCTTAGGTATAACTCTTGGGGAACTTAGGGCAACCATGATGTATTTCGTGGATCGAGCATTAGCAATACAACATAGATTACCAGCCCCTAATGATGATGTTTTGGACATCAACATGATATGTAATCTACATTCGTAGGTTGAAGTAATAAGAAATGATGAAGTTCTGGACTTAGATCAAGTCTGTGCTCAACCTCAACCTGTTGAATCAATAAATTGTGATGTAAAGAATAGGTTACAATATGAAATCAGGGTCTGTTACAAGTGTAGGAAACCTGGACATATCAGAAGGTATTGCCCAGAGAAGAAAAACAAGATGACGATTGAGAAAAGGCCTATCCAAATCCAGGGACAGAGGCCTAGTAGTCCCAAAAAGGGAAAGACTTTGGTATCACCAGTACAACCAGGGCCTAGTGCACCAAGGCAATGGTTATCTAGAAAGGGTAAAGAACCCTCTAGACCATACCTGGCACCCAGAATTTGCTACCAATGCAGACAGGTAGGACGTCTGGCAAGAGATTGATTAGCCAGAAATGTTATAGAGAATCAATCTCTGAGGCAGAGTCATCCTGAGGTAGTGAATAATCCACGAATCATGCAGGTTAGTATATGTCTTTTTATGGTTTCCTAAGTTAAATTGAGAAAGTAATTGATTGAGTTTGCCTTGATTAGTCCTATGAGGACTTACTTTTTGCATAGTAAACATCACAAATGTTTTATGTTGGTCTTACCTCTGTGAGAAGAAGATGAGGTATTGAAGAGATGCCTGGATAAAATCTAGTAATGTTAAATTTTATACTTGTAATAATATGAAACAGAAGGAATATGATAGTATAAAAAGTGCATACTACTTAATCTCAGTATTTATATACCCTGGCCAGGTATACAACTATTGATGATAAAGTAAGTATGGAAACTCTTAGATTGTTGTCTTTTTTATTGCTCTGATCAAGTAGTCATTCTGAGACAATCTAATGAGTAGCATGAAATTAGAAATATGGAATGAATAAATGTGTCATATCCTAAACACAAGAAAGAGAATTCTGAGGTAATCTCAGATGAGCATGTACGTATGAGGAAATAAAAAGTATGATCCTCATAAGATGAAAATGGGGACATGGGAGATGATCCATGTCCAATAAAGTTTGTATGTATAATAAAGGTCTTTTCATATAATGAAGAAATGGAGAATGTGATGAGATCATGAGATGATCATGAATATGTTAGATAATAACAAAGAAATGAATAATGTTATCTAATCATCCTTATAAATTCCTATGCTGAAGGCAAGGAACCTAGGATGAGATAAAGAGTAAATGATTCATGAATAGTTGAAAATACATGAATTGATAAGAGGAATACGAATCCTTGTTTTCTTTCCTTTCAGGGACATGACAATCAAGTGGGTCTTAGGACACTTGATGTGCATAAGATAAAAATGTTCATGTGATGAACACTTAGAAAAGTATCAGTTTGTCTTGGGCTTTGGTTCCAAGGTGAAGACATATGTAACAATTAATGTTTCAAGATGAAAGGAAGATAAATATGCAATGTGTTTTCAACACATGTGGTAGATACCAAGGTAAAAGATCCTGGTATCTAAAGAAATATCAGATGGTTTATGTTGATAATCTAGTATGGTTAACCATGAAATCAGATTAATCATGTAAAATAGTATGGACATCATATGTTAGGGGTTTATGCCTTACATAAACATTATGTTAATAAAGAATGTATGATGTTTTTCTGAACAAGAAAAGTGTTACTTGACACAAAATTGATTCCACAGTCAATGATGAAAAACAGTGAAGCATGTGTCTTGTGTGTTGATTCTATGAGAATCTTGTATGAAAACACTTTGTGTTGATCAAAGTTTTATGGTGTCTCCATAATAAGGAGATGTTATGTGAAGACTAGATAGTATGATGATTGAATATTATCTGTCTTCCTTTATCTGGGATTTCGGGGATGAGATCCTTGTCAGCGGTTTATAATTTGTAACATCCCTGACCTGGGTTATGCCTTAAACCTATAAGTTTTGCTTAAGTAAGCTAATTAAATCCTTTATTTTTATTTGGTGAAAAGTAATTAAGGTTCAAGAGGAACTTATGTTTCAATTTTGGTCCTGTTTGAATAATGTTGAAGCAATGTTTGCTTATTTTGGACTAATGTGCAAATTACCCAAGTTAAGGGGTTAACTTGCAAATGTTACATAATAATATGTTCCTCAAGTAGTTTTGCATCATGAGAATGAAGATGATGCAGAGGAATGGCTTATGAAAGCCTTAGTACCAAGAAAGAGATGATAAAACAATGTTTGTGCATTAAAAACCTAGTTTTGGTGTAAAGTGAAATTTACCCAAAACCTAGGGTACAATATGCAAATTACCACTTCAATAAGGTCCCTAATATTTCTTGTCATCATGTAGAGAAAATAAAATGAGATGGGCTCTTCATTTGAATTAAGTTGGAGGAGAGAGAATCTTGATATTAAAATAATCAAGATTTAAGCCTAATTGAAACCCTAATTCAATTTAATGCAAAAATAAATAAAATAATTGAAGGGCCTTCAACCAAAATTAATATGGTTGGATTCATATGTGTGTGGACGACCTTGAGATATGCAAGGATCACAAAATATCCCAAGGAGGTGAAAACTCCACTCACCTTATTATAAGAAAAAGAATTTCTACTCAAATATGGAAATTACTATTATAAGGGTTAAGGTGCTTAATTTCTTTTCCCATAATTCTTGGATAATGGAAGGGATCTCGGTGGGGATAGAGATGACTTTGTATGCAAGAAACCAAGGGTGAAGTGGCGGCAACAATTTTGGAATTAAAAGATTTTTACAAAACATTTTATCTCTCATTGAATTTCTTATAAAAAAGACTCTTTCCAAGCCAAAACAAGGACTTTTTTGGAACCCATCTCTTCCCTTTGTTTGGAAAACGACCAAGGATCTTGGGAGGATCAGGAGGACGATCCCCAACATGTTGGTAAGCTTCTTGACCCCTTTTCACCTTGATTCCATGGTGGAAATCGAAAATAAATAATTGATTTCTTCTTTTCTTCACTCCATCTTCAACCCTAGCCAATCTTTTCAACCAAAAGCTTGAGGAAGAGCCTAGGGGGAGTTGCAAAATATTCATCCACAATTTTTGGCATGATCTTGGAGCTTTATAGCTCAATTGGAGGCGGGTTTTATAACTTGAACCCTTGATTTTGTTATTGCATTCAATTCCTTATTAAATAATGGTCCTTTCTTCATTCACGATAATTGATTTGGTTGATTGATGCAATCACCATGAAAATCACTGAAGGTTTCGTGAGTTTAGATCTTGATGATGATGACATCATCATAAGAACACACCTCCCCAAATATCAAGTGCAAACAGTTTCAATATGTTGGTCCAAACGGTTTCACCAAACCGTTTGGAGACCAAACAGTTTCAAAACCGTTTGGTGTTTTGAGTCCAAACCTTTTAAGGGGTTGACCATTTAAGAGGGTTGACCGTTTTAGGTCAGAACCCTAACACAGGTTGGATGATAATCTAATGGATTCAATTGACTAATTCAATACATAGAAAATCATTAAGTAGCAAACCCTAATCGGGTTAAGTGCTGATTTTGGAATTGATTGACTTGGAACTTTGGGTTGATTAGCCCAAACGATTTCAAAACCATTTGGGGATCACCCAAACGGTCTCAAGACCGTTTAGGGGTCACCCAAGATCGTTTGGAGGTCTAGGGTTAAGTATGGTTGAGTATTTTAAGGTCTAGATATATCAAATTGAAATGCAATTAAGTGCTGATTTGAGGATCAATCCAATGACCCAAACCCTAATTGGATGTCATGGATTTTGATGTTGAGATGGGCAAACGGTCTCAAGACCGTTTGGAGGTCATCCAAATGACCTCAAGACTTTTTGAGGTCAAGTCATGTCCAATTTGGATGGTGGTCTAATGGTTTCAAAGTAATTAGTTTCACAATGATTAACATTGAAGGTTCATTGTTTTCAAACCCTAATCCAATTGGATTCAAAACCTAATTGGTGATCAATTGAAGGTCAAATCAAGTGAATGATGATTATCAAGTCCAATTGAGGAGTGGAGCTTAGGCTCAATTGATAAGTGGTTACAAGAATTTAATCGATGAGGGAATTAACCTTGGAAACCCTAGTCAGCTTGAGTGGTTGAGACCATATTTGGTCCATTCGGTTTTGAGGAGGTTTGGACCAAACAGTCTCAAGACCGTTTGGGACCAAAAAATCCCAAACCGGTTGAGATTCAAACGGTTTCAAGAATCACTTTGTTAAACGGTTTCAAGCACCTACTTTACCAAACAGTTTCAATGGTTTGTTCAAGACCGTTTGGAGGTAGTTCAAGCAAGACCATTTGTGGTCTGATTGGTCTAGACCGTTTGGGGTCTAAGTGACCAAGATCATTTGGAAGATAATTAATCAAATCGTATGAACACTTAAAGTGGTCAAAGGTCATTTAGTTAATTGAACAAGTACATGATGTAAACCAAGGATGATTATAATAATTGTACTCTTAATAAGATAGGGTGATTAGTAACCTTTGAATAATTAATCTCTGATGATCATGAAAGTAATGACACAATGGCATTAAGTGTCAATTCTTCATTCAAGTTAAGTTGACTTAGTTTAATCAAGTCTGAAGTAAATATCATCTTATAGAGGATGAGAGAGAGAGAAATTCCTACATGAATGATAAACCATGTAATGGATAAGCTTCAACACTTTCAACATGAATGTCTAATTAGGGTATGATCCTTAATAAAGAGATCATGAAACCCCAATGAAGGAGGTTGTTGAGCCCTAACCTAAATCTAGGGCAATATCATATGTAACCCAAATCAAGGGTAATGTTGTGATTCTAAACCAGGATGATAATATGGGGAATTCAAATTCAGGGTGAATCCATGAGAAACCCTAATTGAGGGTAATGTTATGAGAAACCCTAGTTGGAATGAATAGTAAACCCTAATTGTGGGTTATGGAATGAGAAACCTTAATCTAGAGTAATGGTATGAGAATCCCTAAATTAGAATGATGTTATGTAAAACCTTGAAGAGATGATATGATGAGAGACTCAAACCAAGGGTAATGCCATGTAAGGTTATATGAAACCTAGTGATGGTATGATGGCCAATACACTAAAATAGGGTGTGGCTAATATAATCAAGTAAGATGATAATGATATACCATGAAGAGTGAAATTGATAAACCATATGAATGGTAATGTTGATACTCTGATGAGTAAGGGTATGAAAGGACAAGATAATGCTTAGATCATTATATATCTAATTCCATGCATGTGTAACAGCCCTATACACCTTACAATGATGAGGATATGAAACTCTTAGGAATGATGTATGCAATACTAAATAGTGATGTGGATAACATTCTAAGAGTTGAAATATCTAAAGTGATGGATAATGGTTTATCCTATATTCAACAATGCCTAACCATTGGATAAGTCCACATCATTAAAGATAGTTGGACAATTCTAATGTGTGACCTATGCACCGTATGATGAAAGTGACAAGTTAGTGGATAAAGTATTAAGAGGGAAATACCTTAATATAGGGTTAGTTGATTAACTTAAGAAAGATGTAAATGAGAAGAAAGTGATACATTAAGACATGATAGATATCACATTCAACATTTCAGTGGAGACATACCTTGATGAACCTCTAATCCAATATTCTTGGATAAGAAACACATGGAGTGTGTGATATGTAATTGTTACAATAAAGATGTAATGAACTCAATGTACTTTGATAAATGTTGACTAATATACCTTGAGAATGGGGTTAAGACAAATCAATGAGTATGATGTAATCATACCATGATAAGGAAGAAAAATGAACTCATACCTTGAATTGATGATCCTTAATGATATATGATGAGAGTAAAGATCATAAGTAAATACTTATGATATCAGTGAATGTTCCTAGAGGTGTGGAGCAGTATATATTAGGGTTGAACTAATAATGTGAGTATGAAACCCTAATTAATGTAAGATGGGAAACCCTAACCCGAATTTTGAGTAAAGGGAATGAAAAGCTCTATTTGATAGATAACCCTAATCCTGATAAAGGATGGTGGTGTTACTATTGTTTCATATAATGTGATAAATGATTTACATGACTGTTATCATGTCTATTAATCATGTAAACATCATGAGATGATGAACATAGCCAGATTTGAGCTATGACATTCTTATAATAAATATGTTGAATGGCCTTATGTGCCTAATGTTGTTGTTTCTTAGTAAAAGAAACAAAATGTGTATGGACCTTATGAGTTCCATGAATAAGTTGTTGCCTAGTAAAACGTGACAAAACACTTAATAGGCCTTGTGAGCCATGTGAGATACTTGTGTAACAAGTATTATGTATACCTCGGTCTGAGGACCTGGAGGTAATTATTACCTAACAAGTGGTAACAGTGATAGTGATGAATTGAGGGTATGAATTCCCAAAATTGATAAGTATGATAATGATGTTGTTGAGGGATGTGAACTTTCAAAGAAATGAAATGAGGGACTGAGATCCCAATGTCTTATAAGACTGAGAAGTGATTGATGAAAATAGTACATGTTTCTTTATAGCATTTGTCTGAATAAGTTATGTTTGAGAACTTGACTGATGCTAAACGAATATGCTAATGTACTTAATTAATCAAGTGAAATCATATCATGTAGAGCCCTGATCATAGAACCATCATCGCCAGCAAATTGGTGATGGTGAAATGGGTACTCCGTGGCAAAACCCGGATCACATATTTTGAATATGTGGGGGCAATGGGTTAATGTATCCTGACGTCCTAATGAGGGAATTGGTGGAAGGTAAACATTAAACCTCTCAATCCTTCATTATTTGTACCGGGATAGATGTATCACAAATCTCCTGATGATTGGGTTAGATTCTGTACACATCTCCTAATAACGTTAATGCCGGATCGATGGAGATAAACATGAAATCTCACGACCGCGAAGAGAGTACAACACGCCACTGTAACTCTGATAGTGAAGTCGCCAGTATACCCTGGAAAGCTATATATATAGCAGAGATACAAGATGTCCTGCATGTAATCTCACGCTGACCGAGATGTGGGAGGTCTTGGTAGCCGGCTCTACCATTGACCTTGTATGGAACCGATTTTGACTTCACAGTGGTCAGTTGGAGTATGAGCGGTATACCTCATCTCCTCAAGGCATAAGTGTGATTGTAAAATATAATTAGCCGTATAGCATGTTTGCTTAAGGACTAAATATGGAAATTCATTTGTTGATGTTATATTTCTTTTATGCATATCTAGTTGGTAGATGTTATTTGTATCCCTTTATATTCATTGCAAGTAGATGTATGAAATATGAATCTACCATGAGTAGATACAATGTTCTCCTTAGTAAAAGAGATTACTTTACTCTGTTCATTCAATGTCTAATACTGCTGTTAATATATAAGAACTCCTGTTCAGTTTTAATTATAATAAACTGCTATAGCAATGTTTTGGCAGAGAGTTATATCTCCTGCTGGGACAATTTACAATTGTCTCACCCCCGTGGGATCCAATGTTTTTAGGTGAACGCGGACGAAGAGGTAGAAACCTTATAGCAGAGAAAGAGCAACAACAGCATCGGGAACAACAGTAATATCTCAGGTGGAGATACTTCCTGACTAGTTATATAGTTAGAAAGTCCTATGTGTCGTCTCGATACTCTCAAGTCCTTGGAGTCAGTAGTCAATGTTTTTAATGAATCGATCTGAGATTTTGGCTTGATGCCTCGAGGTTTTTATGCTGTCTGCATATAATGTTGAATAAGACAGCTGATGTTGTAATCCTCGAGAAGAGATAGTACATGTTATGTACTTATGGATCAGAATGTAGATATTATACTTTGGTTTCTGATGAAAAAGATTTTCTATGTGTGGATCTTTGCAAAAAGTTTTAATTTTTAATGATTTTCAGTAATTCGCTGCAAATGATTCGCTTCCGCTTAAGTAAATCTTGATTTTGTAAGTTGGATGCCACAATCTCTCCTTCTTGTTGCTTGAAGTTTGTGATCTGGTTCCTCAGTTGGGCCATCTAGCTAGGAGGAAAATACTTAGTTGGGAAAGCATTTAACAATTCATCCCAGCTCTTGATGGAACGTTTAGGCAATGACGAGAGCCACGCCTTGGCCCGGTCTCATAAAGTGAATGGAAACAGGAGTAAGTGTACTCCTTCAGGTGGAACACCATTGATATTAAAGGTGTTCATATGTTACATAAACTCTGCTATGTGAAGATTCAGGTCTTCCATAGGAGTTCCGTCGGAGCAATTTTGTTAGATCATCTGCATGATTGTAGGGCTGATTGTTGGCCTCTATTGTAGGATGATCTATGGCCCCACAAATATGAATGGCAACCATAACAATGAAATCTTTAAGTGGATGGTTGTCCTCCATCTCCAGTTCTTGAAGAGAATCATGTGAAGGTGGCGATGAAGGTGAAGATTGCATTATTGAAGGACGTGATTCCTCCAAACTTGAATAGTTCTAACTCTTCCTTGCTCTCATGCGGCTACTAAAGGTTCACTCAATTTTTGGATCTAGAAATATTGATGTATGTAGACCCCTCTTAGAATGATGCATGCAACTTGAAAAGAAAAATTGAGTAAGATTCACAAAAGCTAAGAGATACCATGATATGAAATACGAATATGATGACTCAGTCTCAATTACTAATTAACTCTTCTACTCTGACTAATATTACCGTAGCTCCCCAGCAATGGTGCCAAAAACTTGTTGGATTTTTAAAAGAAGAGTCTCTACTCGCTTGTCACCCACAAGTGTACGGGGTCAATTATAGTCAAGTGTCAAACTCAGGGAGCTAGGTTAGTCAGGTGCAAAATCATTAACTTTCATTAATCTAGGTCAATTTACAAAAGTTGAGTTGATTTCAAATAGAAGTAGCAAAAACGAGCTTGGTTTAGTTCAAATAAAAAATTAGATAATCCTAGGTATGGAATTTCACTACCACACCATCACATCATGCATAATAATGAAATTAAAACATGTAGTCAATTTTGCAAGGAGATTGTCATCATCATGCACCTCCCGGTGACATGGGATGGTTCTCTTCATAGCATAACACTCCCATGTTTATGCTAGATTCAAACACAATCTAAAAACCTCCACATACTCTAGACATTCCCATGGTCAAGAGCATAATGTCGTGACTCCTACTCCCTACTTCCCCCTATATTCTCCTAAATAGCACAAGAAAGCATAAAACATGTATAAAAGGTGGCCAACCAATCATACAAGCAACAAATCACTGTAGGCATCCATGGAGAAGAAAATTAACTAACATAAGATATAGGTTTTTTGTTCACATGTGTAATGGCATGGGATCTACTCTCCCATACCCAAGAAAACAGTTCTACTCATCCATAATGGAGATGTACAAACACATTACATAATTTTCTGAGTTTTACATGATTAAGAGAAGAAAAAGCTAAAGGAACCAAAAGTGTAGCCAAGGGGAAGTAGAACTCTAGCTAGAGGATGAGATTCCACCCTTGGAGATGCTCCAAGTGTGACAAGCCTCCCTCGTGAGAAGTTTGAATGAGGAGAAAAGCTCTATTGCACCTTTGGAGAAGAAATGGAGAAGAAATGAAGTAGAATGGAGGCTCTTTCCCAAGAAAACCTCTTATTCCACCCAAAATCACCTTCCTTTGCTATGGAAATTCTCTTAGACAAAAGTGCTTGCAAATAACAAGTGATAACTTCCCAAAAGGTTGCATTCCTCTTTTAAAATAAGGGGTGGTGGTTGTTAATTTCTACATAATCTATTAACGACACAATGTGTCTTTGAGGAAACACGTTGTGTCTCTTCGTGTAACTTGTCCACTAATTGTTGTTGGCTACATGGTGTGTTCTATGAGAGACACATCATGTGGCTATCACTGGAGTCAATCTGAGCATAAGGTACACAACATGTTCGATTAAATACCTACATGTGTACATTGGTAGAAAGTCGGGGTCGACCTATGGATCGTGAGGACACATTGTGTCTTAAACAAGAGACGATGTGTAGCTGCTATGTTCTTCGATCACTGAGGCTGCTGGAATCTTACACATATGTGTCCTAAATAAGACACATCATGTTCTTTATTCTGTGAGCTCTTCTGGAAAGGCACACATCGTGTCTTAATTAAGACACGTTGTGTTCAATGTTGTTTCTTCAAGAATAAACTCCAAATCAGCTGCAAATCGAGGGGAGGTCCCATTAATGTTAGATTTGAGTTGGGATATCTCCAATTTGACATTTTGAATGTGTGTCTTCAATCAACATCATGCAACAAGGAAAATAACTAAAAGATGGAAAGTTAAGTATACTTAGAGGCTAAATCGAAGGCAAAATGAACGAAATTTGTGTGCGGATGTGTGTAAAAAGTAGATATGAAATGCACACATTAGTATGAGAGCAAGGATCTTATCCAAAAAATCTCCTACAAGACAGGATGAAGGGTGAGAGCCTACTTGGTTCCCTCAACCTAGAGGGAGGCTTCTCCATGCGCCCCGAGTCTTCGACAGTACCAACTTCCACTATTGGAAGTGGCAGATGCAGTTCTACATTCAAGGGATGAACTTTGATATGCGGAAGGTGATGATTACACCCTACAAGGAGCCAACCAAAGTTGTATCAACATGGAATGAAGTAGCCCTAAAGAATTCTCAACTCAATGCCAAAGAAATTAGCATCCTCTATGCAGCCCTCACTCCATCCGAGTTCAACCACATCTCCTCATGGGATACAGCCTATGAGATATGGGACAAGTTGTACATCGATTATTAAGGCACAAAGCAAGTGAAGGAGGCAAAGATCTATATGTTGAACAACCTCCTAGAGAACTTCAATACGGAGAAGAAAGAAGGAGTTGTCGAGATGTACTCAAGGCTCAACATCATCATCAATGGCCCAACTGCTTTGGGATACACTTTGGATAGAGGAGAAATCAACTCAAAGATCTTGTGGTGTATTCCAAAGAGATGGGAGTCAAAGGTGACCTTGATTGAAGAAGTAAGAAGTCTTGGTGACATTCCAACCGAGGAGCTTCTTGGAAATCTACAAGCTCATGAGCCAAAACTTGACAGGCAAGAAGAAAAAGAAGCAAGAAAGATCAAAGATAGTGCCTTCAAGGCTCAAGTGGAGGCCCTTATCCTTCAACAACAACTTGCTTTCCGAACCTCTCCCTCCTCCTCAAGTGAAGATGATGGACCTAGTGAGCATGGAGCCAACTTATCCAAGGGAGAGCACTCCAACGGAAAGAAATCTTCTTCTTCTACTCTAAGGTGCTAAAAGTATGGTAAAAAAGGACAAGAGTGAATGTCCTAAGGCTAGAAAGTCACACCACAAGAGTAGCTCCAAGAAGAAGGAAGAGTACAAGAAATATAGAAAATATAAGAGGAAGTACAAGAAGGAGAGGAGACACAAAACGCAGCTTGGGAAGGATCATCCTCTAGTGTCTCAAGCTCCTATGAAGATTAAAAGTGCCACCTTGCACTCATGGCCTCTACAAGTGAAGAAATTGGTGAGGTAAGTGAGGTAATCTTGCATGAGTTAGCTAAATAAACTCTTATATATCGACATTCTTGTTACTACCCGTTCTTCGTATTCTAAATGTAAATCTAAAAAGAAGAGGCTAGGTAAAATCATTAATAATTTGTATGTCAAACTTGATATTCTTGAGTAAAATGAGAAAATTCATCTTGAGAGCAATGATACCTTGCAAGGCCAATTTCTTAATCTTGGGCTCCAATACAATGGAGTTGAAGTAGAAAATGGTGTCTATCTTAAGAATATTACATCTCTTAAGGAATACAACCAAAAGTGCCTAAATGAGCTTGAGTTACTTAAAACTGAAAATGCTGAACTTAAGATGCTTGTTGATGCTCGTAGAGATGAGAGGGATGTTTATCTTAAAGAAATTCAATTTTTTAAATATAAAAATGCTATGTTTCTTAGTCAAGTTAATGATTTATCTTCTAGACCTATTTTGCCTAGTAATGATGTTGCTTCCATTACTCTTGAAAAGGATTCTTATTTGAATTAAGCCCTATGTTTATAGGCCGACCTTGTTCATGCTAGAGATGATCTTGTTAGTTTGTCTTATACTATTAAATCTCTTACTGATGACAATCATAGACTTAGAGATTCTCCATAGAAATTCCTCAAAGGTAAAAACCTTCTAAATAAAATCCTTGACCATTCTACCAAACAAAGTGGTACTAGTGGTTTGGGATTTGTAGGGGAAGCAACTAAGGGCAAGAATAAGGCCAAAGATAAGAAAAAGAGTAAGGAAACTCCCTTTTTCATTGGAGAGTCTTCTGGTACTAAGAACCCCATGATTTATGATTTACTCTCATTACAAAAGTGATGATCATTATTCTACTTATTGTCCTTACAAGCCTAAAGGGACCAACTCAAAGATGAAATGGGTCCCCAAGCTAACTCAGAATCCCAAAGTTTGAGTTGGGAACCGACACTCTCCTTTCTTGTAGGAAAAAGGAAAATGGATTTTGATAGTGGCTGTACTAAGCACATGACAGATGACATAAGCCATTTCAACAATTTCAAAAAGAAGAAAGGAGGTTCGATTACTTTCGAGGACAACAAGAAAGGTAAGGTAAAAGGTGAGGGTGATGTAGGTGAATCCTTGTGTATCAAGAATGTTCTCTTTATGGATGGCCTACATAACAATTTAATAAGGTATGTAAATTATGTGATAATGGTTATCTTATGCTATTTACTTCTTTTGAATGCTTGCTTCTAGATTCCCTCACTTATCATGTCATATATAATGGAACTAGAAATGGTATTTTTTAATGTAATTGTGCTTGACTCTATAAAGCCTATTGTTGGTAGATGCATTGTAGTCAATTCAAATGATATTTCTCTTTGGCATCGTCGGCTTGGTCATGTAAATATGCATCAATTGAAGAAGTTGAGCAAAAAGGACTTGGTCAAGGGACATCTAAAATTGGATTTTGAAAAGGATGAGGAATGCCAACCTTGTACCCAAGGAAAGTAAACCAATTCCTCCTTCAAATCTAAAGGAGTCCTTAGCACCAAGAGAGATCTTGAACTTCTCCATATTGATCTATTTGGATCTATGAGAACTCAACTGCTTTGTTGTTCCAAGTATTATCTTGTTATTGTGGATGATTTGTCTCGATATACTTATACTTTCATTCTTATTTCCAAGAGTGATACGTTTGATGTTTTCTCTAGTTTTTGGAAACAAGTTGAAAATGAAGTTTCTTGCTGGATTGTTTCCATCCATAGTGATCAAGGGGCAGAATTTGAAAATGATATTTTTGACCATTTTTGTGAAGAATCAGGCTATGCACATAACCTGTCTTCACCTCGAACACCTCAACAAAATGGGGTTGTAGAGAGCAAGAACATGCCACTATAGGAAATGGCTATGACCATGCTTTTAGAGTATGACACTCCAAAGAAGTTTTGGGCTGAAGCCATTAGTATGTCATGTTTTGTGCAAACTTGGTTTTCACGCAACCTTCTTTAAAAAAGAAACCCCTATGAGCTATGGCATGGTAGGAATCCTTCTATTGAGTATTTTCACATTTTTGGGTGTCTTTGTTTTGTTGTGTTTTGAACATGAAATATTCTCTCGACAAGTTTGAACTGAAATCATACAAGGCTTTCTTTCTTAGCTATAGCACTACTACCAAGGCTTATAGAGTGTCTAATGCTGATCTATCTAAAGTAGAAGAATCTATTAATGTAAAATTATAAAGACCAACCCCTCTATTCCCAAATATATTGTTCCAAATGATGATGTTGCAGGTGAGGTGATTCCTATCATAAAAGAACTAGGCAACATCCCTTATAACCAAAATCGTCATAATTTTTTCACAAAAGGGATGACAACCAATTCATTCACATGTATGTATCATAAAACCAATAGTGTAGCAATAGAAGAGAAATATATCCAACTATTACAATTGAGTGTCTATGAAAATTCTTCACCACACAGGGTGTACATAGAAGGACAAAAGGAACCATTAAGCAGAGGGTCGTCCTACTATCTCAAACTACCTCCCAATCTATATAAGGTAACTCCTTGATAGCCTTGGTCAACTTTAGGCAGCTTCTCCTTTCTCGCCATCTAGGGGTTGGAAGCATACCTGAAAAGAAGAAAAAGATGGAAATTTTCAACTATCAAAGCCGGTATGTACATATAATAGGGATTGTGCAATATAAAGGAAACAGGGACAACAAATCTCAAGGTTTCCCACAGAATAAGGAAGAAACATCCAATTGGATATAAAAAAGGAATTCTTCATATAGTAAGATGAAAGAGAATATTTGAAAAAAACAATAAAGCTCACATTAATCAAATCTTGCCTTTACAATCTCAAGAAGAGAATTGTTTTATTAATAAGAACTATGCATGTGGGTAAACTCCACATTATAACATCTTTGTGTTTATGGCATCAACACCATAACCATATACTATGGAATCACCACCATAATCTTTAGGGGAGTGATGGAATCACAACATAATTACCCATGGACAGAAATCACCATCTGCAACCTCTGTTGGTATTACACACAATAGGGATACATCACCCAATGTGCAAATAAACAAGTTACCCAAACCAAACATGCATTATAAGATAAAGTGGCAAGTAGAGATATAGTCACATTACCATAAAGGTGTCCAAATTCCAAAATCATCAAAAAGAAGCATACACATAGCCAAATATACTACCAAGCCAACACATGGCAAATTAGGATTTTCATTAAATATAGATTATCAACACCAACAAGATATAAACTGAATGAAATAGCCACAAGATACAAGGATAGGATCCAATTTGCTAATATCACAGTGAATAAGACCACTTTCAAGAATCATAAGAAATTGGTTCACTATATGTGAACATGTGACATCTGAACTAATGTGTCATCATCAAGACCAAGAGAGAGAGAAGAAATAATTTAAATATCCAATAAGAGTCATAAGAGGATGCAACATACCTCATTGATGTATATTAGGTTAGGACCCACACCCTAGATCCAATCAGAGTTTATCTTCATATAATATCATATTAGATGTAAACCATTAATTAATTAGTACATTGAAACCCTAGAAATATCACATTTTTATTAAATTGGATTTAAAATCTAAAAACATCACCAAATCATTTATTAGATTCTCCTGATCAAGAAAACATATCTTTTTGTCCAATTTGGAGTTTATATGATTAAGTTATGATTTTTAGGTCTTCTTATATTATTTATTTATTAAATTCTCAACAATCCATCATTGAAAACGTGGAAATCATGCATTGAAACAATTTTTACTAGAAATAACACATTTTCCTGATTCCAAAACATATTTTACTTTAATTTTTGGATAAGCAAGTCAATATATATCATTTTTACAAGTTAGATCATTCAGAAAATCAAGAAATGCCAAATAAGTGAGAAAATTGCGAGAAAGAGGGAGAGGGCCTGACTGACTTGGCATAGTAGGATGCAGCCAAGCCACTCAGTCAAAGGTACATTTGACCTCAACCAAAGCTGAGAAAAAAAGGCATGAAATGACCAAAACTCCCTTGACGATGAAGCAGAAAAAAAAAGAACGAGCTAGGGCAATATTGGAAAGTCACTAGGGGTTATCCCCTTCCTCACACTTGCACGCCATGTCTGCGAGGTAGTACGTCTACTACACAAGTCAGAAAAGGAGAAAAACACCACGCTAGACGATTACCGATTGTAAGAACACTGAGGCAAAGAGAATATGTCATGGAATCTTACCCGGCGATCAATTGTTGTACGGTGAAGCAAAGCGTTGACCAATTGGGCCACAAGCTCAGGGGGGAAAACTCATTTGGTTACGAATCAAAATGGCAACGAGAGATGAAATTGGTGCTAGAGGAGGATTTCAATACGCCTAAGGATCATTTGGGTAGGGTTATTTATAGATGGGGGTCAGTGAAACTGAGAAGAAGGAAGTAGTCATGAAACGTGTTGCCCAAGATTTGGGTATTCCCTAAATTCTTGATGAAATCACATGAGTAATCACTTAAAAGATGCAAATTTTGATTTAGAAACTATAGACAAAAAAATCATAGAAAAAGAGCAAGAGAAGAGTGAGTTATTGCGATTTGAAAATTGTGTTTCCTGTTTGGTACTATTCACAAGAGGCTAGAGGTAGGTGATGACCTCTGAGCCACATGATCGATGATCTGAGGGTCCAAATTATGCGTGCATCAGAGATATATATAGAAAAAGAGTGTGACATCTATTATGATTCCTAGATGATTTCGAATAAAGTGACATACATAATTATTTAACCTTTCTCTCTCTTTATTTGAGGGTGCAAACAAACTCCAAATTTAATGAAATTTGTCACCCAACCTATTTTGAACTTGAGGAATCTGAATATGCAATTAGATTTCTATTTTGAGAATTTTTGATGTGCTAAATAAACCAAATCCTATTTTCTCTTTCTTCCATCATTAATGGTTATAAGATTCTCCAAACTTGATGTAGCTTCACCCACAAGTCACATTAAGTGTCTGGGATACAAATTTGTCATTAATTTTACATGAAGTTGTTTGTAAATTTATTTAATATTTTGAAGGTTCTACACACTTGCTTTCTCCTGATTTCACCTTTTAATCAAATATTCTTCAAAATGAGTGAAAATTCACCCAAAGGAATATTTTAATGTGTAGATTACGAAGGTATTAGTTGCCTCTTTTGGAGTCATTAATTATTTTAGTTCCTATTTTGATATATCTCTGACCGGCCTAAATCGCACTTCCAAGATGGAGTAGATCTAGAGTAGTCAGACTCCTGAATTTATAACCCGACACTCAAGTCCCTGCAACTATTATAAGGGGTCCGATGTAGTAAATTGGGGTTGAACCACAGGGACAAGGATGGTAAGTGCTAAGGACATGTAGCCCAACACTCCTACACTCTAGATGTAAAGGTGGAAAAGGTGCTGTTCCCTAAGGAGCGGTGAGGCTCCAAATAAAACAATGAATGGCAAAAGAAAGAAAATGAAACAAGAGAATAAATTCAAGCAAGAAGTAAGAAAAAAAGTATGGAAGGGAATTTGAATTGAGTTTCACCTACTAGGGTCTCCCACCAACATGAAAAACTCACGCCCCTTTGTGTACCTTTATTAAGATTACAAGAAATCATCGATTATATCCATTCCCTCCTCTTTTGAGATTAGGATAGATCTAGATTATAAGGTGACCTCTCTCTGGAGATGACAACCAAACAACCACAAGGCAAACCATATGACCATTATATTTAGTATTTCAACACTTTCATGCATCCATACTACTCTATAACATTGGATAAGGTCGGCGCTACTCTTTCGAGGCACCAACAATCATACATCACAAGATAGTTGCTAAGCAAACAAGTGAAGCATTAAGAACGAGAGTATGAAGGTAATCTTGAGAAGAGCATATGTATATATTCAAAGGGAAGTAAGAATATACATGTTGGGAGAGCCTTACTGGCTACTCCTAACCCAAGTTAAATGTTTAGCCACACATGTTAATGGGTAGCATAATGACGTTACAAAAGGGCAGATACATCAAGAATAACAAAGAGGTAAAGGGTACAACATGAGGGGGATGATAGATCTAAATAAGGTAAAAGGCGATACACTCGATGTATTTATTTAGATCTGGATCTGGAGCGAATGTGGATGATGGCAACTCCTTCTTTCGAAGAAGAGGATGGCCAATCTTCTCTCTCCTCTAACTTTTGTCGTCAGAGGTTCAAGACCGATGGGATGAATGTGGGTGACTCTGGAGTTGGGCAACACTTTGTGGTCCTTGATGATATGATGATTTGATGGGTGGAGGCGGGGGTCTATTTATAGACGCTGCCCACTGACTTAAATTTTGGGCTGCATTCACAACACATGACCTGGTCACAACCTCCATCATGGTCACAACATGCTGGGAGTCCATTTCGATCATGGCTTGCTCTACGGTTGCGACGATCTCGTTCTTATGGTCGTGATAGCTACCATAATCATAGTGCTTTACTTCAATTGGAAGGGGGAGCCATAGTTGTGGTGTGGGGTCGCCGAACTGAGGCAATGACTACAGTCGCTACGTTAGTGAATTGTCTAGTCACAGTTGTGACTCATGTTGAGGTCATGACAACATGGACATGCACTGAGTAAGAAATGTATGAATTCAAGACTTAGGCACTAAGATGCTCAATTGAATATAGAAATCCATAAAAGTTATGCTAGGATAGGAATAAAACATATGCAAAAAGTTCACAAAATGAGATGTTATCAACTCCCCCAAACTTAGGATTGAGCCTGTCCTCAGACTAATGGGTAGGATCAAAATCATAGAGAGATGAGCTATGGATAACAAATGTTTTTTGAAAACATACCATTACAGAGTTATCTCATTCTTACAGCAAAACTCTCGTGGTATGTCCAATTTGAATCCTGAAATTCTATTTCTCCCCTTTCATATCCATAGTTGCATGACTTTGAATACTTGCCAATGTAAAAGGCTCTCCCTCTTAATGACCCCCATTCTTTGCACTAGGTTATTGGCTATACTTGTACATCATCCCCGTGAGGGGTAGCTTTCACACCCTTCCTTTATTTTAGTTGAGCCTACGCTTATGTGCTCAGGTAGGTTTCAGGCCTTAAGTGTTTTTCATACACTCCTCAATTTCCCTCACATATAGGCTATCGTAAAGACAATGTTGCTTTAATGGCTCCTAATGTTAAGTCAGGTGGTTGCGTCAGGGTTTTTTAGGAGTAGAGGTGGGTTTACTTGGCTTCAGGATTCCACTTACGGGCACGACATATCTGCATTCACGAGTGCAGCAATACACCAACCACGTGGGATCTTTTGGCGTCTTTTAGGCACAACTCTCATTTTTTTTCTTCTTTTTGGCTTTCATATTTGCTCTCAAGCTTGGAGGAAGGGGTTTTGAAGGATTTTCTGGGCAGCCAAGCCTCTTTACATCCCAAAGCAGGGATAAATTAAATTGGAAGGGGCAACTATTTCCTTCTCAAGGGAGGTGAAGACTTTCTAGCTAGAACTGTCAGATTGGGGTGATTGGTTGGGAGTACGACAGGTAAATTCCTTTGGTTTCCAATGATTCCATAGAATTAAGATTGTTCAACACATACACGACATTTTGTCATAAGAATGAGATAAAACCGTATTGTTGGGCCTCTTAAATTTACTTTTATGTGTATTGATAGCTCATTTGCGCCTCTCTAGAAATGAATGTACTACAACATGTAGTAGGAGGGATGAAAAATCTAAGTAGGGGCTAAGTTGGATGATAAAGGGCTAAGCAAAACTATGAATTATAACAAAATGAAAATTTTTGTTTGGGCAAAAAAAATCTCCTATACTTAGTTGTAGGAGAAACAAGAATATGCACAAGAAGCATGGGTTAAATTTTAGTGACAAAATTGTACCTCTCATGCTTGTTTATAATTCCTCCTTCAAACTTATCATTCACCCTGACCTAGGGTGTCAAAGTTGGAGTGGTAGGTACAAACGGGCTTTCTTTATTGTTTCTAGTTATTTGTTGTTGCCCACTTTGATTCTAGGAGCATCTTGGCATATACTTCATGTAGTGGGTGGTATTGTTCATGGTGCATGCCCTCCACCTTCATGTTCATTGTAGTGAGGGCAATCATCCAGGCCAAACAATAGAAGCCGCAGTCATTTGACAATGGTACTTGTTGTGGGCTTCTATGATAGAACTGCATCTTTATGAAGTGTTTGCCTTCATTATTCTTTTACCCTTTTCTATGATATTTAATCATTTTGATGACTGCTTCGATGCACGTGACTGCCTTCTCTTCTGTAGGTGTATTTAGAGTAGTCATGTTCGTGCATTTGTTCAATGCAAAGGCTGCATCAAAGCTTTTATATAGAACTACAGTCCTCGCTAAAATACTAATTACTAGCAGAGTCCAATGACCATCATGTAGGATGGGTAGGAATATATAGTTAAGGAGAGAGGTCGACATGCATTGTAGTAGGTGGTATTTTTCGCCAGTCCTTTTATCTTTCAAGATAACATCAACCAGGAGAAAGTAATCCATGTACACATTTGACATGTTGTCACTCAGTAATGATTGGTAGGCTGACATAGTGCTGACTGAAAGGTAGTCTCCTATTTTCAAAGTATCTCTGAGGTCGTCCTTTAGTACACAGATCTCTCCCTTTCAAAGATTACTTGTGTTGTAGTGTCCCCTTCCTTTAAGCATTTCATTATCAGATGTAGAGATTCTGATGATAATCTCTTGTAGCTCCATCTATCAAATTCTTGGAAGGTTGGCACTATCTCTCCTGTTGGCCCATCATGATTTATTTCTGTCGTGTCATCTTCATCTATCTCCCCTTCTTTAGGCTCATTTATTGGAGGCATTTCTTTTTCTTTTTCGGCTAAACGGGTGGTTTATGACTTGCTTTTAGATGGATGCTATGTTTTATCAAGAGTATCTTCCGCCCATCCTTATTTCCAAGCATATTCCCTAGTAGGTTCATCCAGATCGACCCATAAGGTTTTTAGATGTTCCCTCCATGTTTTCTTTTTAGGTAGAGGTATTTCAGGGTGAAGTCTACATGGTATTGCATCTTAAGGCATCATCGGGTCATTGAAGAAGCAGTGATTATAGATAACTTCCATTGCATAAACATCACATAAGTCGTGTAAGTCTTCTATGTAGAGGTGTTCCAGCAGGATTCCTTTGTTGATGGCTTCCATCATTCGTAGTACTATGAAAGTACAATCTCCTGTTCCTACCTTTTCTTGAGGGACCTTTCTACAGATGGAGAACTGTTTCCATATCCCTTGGTATCGGTCATATGCTGTCTGGATAGCACGTTGCAGATGTAGTTGTACTTTTAAGATATCTCTTGCTTCCTTGTTTTTTTAGATTAAGGAATTGTTGTCTAACTCAGCTATGTAGTAATTAAACACTATTGTACGTCACTCATACATGTTGATGACAATGAGGGCCCAATGCTTGACATTCCATATACACATAACTATAAACTTTGTTTCAGCTCTACTCACGGCCTGCTATAGTTCTTTTACATCGATAGACTTGTAGTTTTTATCAAAAAGATGCCTTGCTAGATGTGTGGTACCATTGAAAACATGTTGTATCTTCTCAAGGTGTAGAAATTATTCCAATAGAGTTGCACATAGTACTTTAAACAACTTTTTGTGTACTCGTGCTTTCTTTAATAAGATTCCTCTAAATGATCTCTATTGATTGACCTTCCCTTGTTGTGGTAGATAACATCCATGCTTGGCAGATTGGCATCGAGTACATTCGCTAAAATATGGACATCCCTGCATGTGATTCTGGATAAGGTCATGTCCCTGTCTGCCATTTTGCAAGGTAGAGGAAGGGCAACACCTAATGACACTGTATCAACCGATGTGTTCTGCTTTCTGACCCGCTCATTTGTGAAGAAAGAGGCAAGACCCCCTTCGTCGTCTTCTGAGGTTTCGTCTCCTGTTGGTTGTGCTATTGAAGGTGGTACTACCGAGGTAGGAAGCCATTTCTCAGCATCCATCCACACTTGTTTAGTTGCTTGCTTTGCATTGTTAGTAACTATTTCTCTAATCAACTCTTATAGTATCCCGTCTTCTTCTAATGGTTGCTCTAGTTCTGTTGAATTGAGTGCGGCTAACGTTGTAGCCATATTTCCGTCGTAGACGGTGTCGTTGTGCTCATAGTGTGAAGGGTCCTGTAAGAAGTCATCGCAGACGCCCATGCCAAAAGTCATTTCATCCAGAAATTTGTTAATAACTTTCGTTTCTCTTAATGTGAGCTCTTCCATGACAATGCTCTCCTCACTGATGACAACTTTGTGTTGGTGTTCTTCAGATATAGCTTTGTCATCATCTGGGTTGCTGTTTAAATTGAACACTTGCACTAAGGTGCTTGTCTTTTTCTTGTCGGCACCTTGGTGATTGTCTGATTTTTGCGGCACCTCTTTCATAGAAGCTTCCTCCCTTTTGGCATGATTTACATTGACACTTTCATCTTTCGAAGCTATGACTACACCTGATCCTCCTATGTCATCGTCATCCTTGTTTGGGTTTGATGGGCTTAAGGAAGCTTGTGATGTGGATGGGCTGGTTAGGTGCTTTGACTTCTTTCTTTGTCACCCGTTGTCTATCTCCTGGCATTCTACAACTAGTTGTTTGCTTTCTTCTTCTAAGTGCTGGTGTTCCTTCTTTAGGTCTTCTAATGCCTCTTTGTACCCCTCCTGCATCATTTCCTTATCTACCCTCATGTCATCCCTTTCTTTTCTAAGGTCCGCCATTTCTTCTCTTAGGGACTTCAAAGCTCCCATCATCACATTTTGGCTATTGATGACCCCTTGCATGAACTGAGGGAGTCCCTCAATTCTTATGTTCAAGCTTTGTACCTGTTTTGTCAGTGTGTACATGCTAGAAGTAATATTGAAGTTAACTTCATAAGTATGTTGCATTTGTACCCACATGGCATCAAATTTGTGCCCTAGTACATCACCGAATGACTATGGGTGTTGATGTTGTTTCTCTATAGGATTCGATGATGGTGTCCTTGATGCTTCACGGACCGTGGCCTATGAAGCTGACTTCTATTTTTCAGGATCAGTAATGGATCCTTTGTAGATGCTCCTACATTTGGTTTCTCAAGTACTTGTGGCACTACCTCTGGGTTCATAGGGATTGGTGTAACCTTGGAGGCTTCATGTTCTTGGCATGGCTCAGTTCTGACCTCTATGTGTTGTTCCTCTCCAGAAACAACAATATGTGCTGGGCCACACCCATCATTTATTTCTTCATCTGGTTGGTCATCAACCTCCATCGGTTTGTGTGGTGAAGGTAGACTTGGGGCAGCATAGGTGCATGTTGGCTTTTTCCTACGCTTCTTTATCATCAACTTCTTCCTTTCTTCTGCCTTTTGCATCTCTATCTCTGGCATTTTATCCCTTATGCTCTTCTTGCCAGTAGGTGATAAGGAGTCTGCAGTTGTGCTGATGGCGCTGGAATACATTTTATCAACCTCCTTCTCTATAGGCCACATCTTATAGGCGTCATAGTACGCCATCTCTGGTAGGGGCAGTAGGACTTTAGAGGAGCTCTATTTGTAGAAGAGCTTGCCGCCTTTCTGTGCCAGGATGTATGTATTTATCAGGGATTTGATATCTATCTTTATATGTCCTTTTGTGTGCTTATATTCCATTATCTTGTCAGAATCCATGAAATGGTAAGCGATGTGGGTGATTTGGATTCCCATGCAGAATCCTTTCATCTATTTTTCTTCCCTTCATACAATGGCTGAAAACCTCTCTATCAACAGTCTTTTGATGTTCACCAGTTTCTTATTTAGCATGGACCATATTAAGAATAGGTCCCCCTTAGAAACTCCTCTAATTTTTGAACTCATAAAGACTGTGTTGGCTGTTATCTTCTGCATTACTCTGATGAAGCAGGAAGTGATGAGTGTCACCTTTGAGTTTTTTAAGTTATGCTCGTGTTCTCCTGTTAGATTTTCCCACATCTTGTGGTTGTTGTAGGCAACAACTTCTTTTTAGCCTGGAACGACTGAGCATGCCTGTGCTTCTTCTTTTGTCTTTGTGAAGATAGCATTGAGGATGGATTCAGTAATTACATCAGTTTTGCCCCCATCCTTGCTTTTAGTTTGAAGTATTCACCACCCTTCTTGCACTCAACATCACTGACGGGAAGTTTCTCTAGTGATGTCATGAATTATGCCATCAGTTGAGTGAGGGAAGGAGCTTCTAATGTACATAGGGAATGTAGGTTGGCCCCTTCCAAGAATTTTATTACCATGTCATAAATTCCCATCTTCTTGAAATCATTGATATCTAAGTACCGTGCTGGCTTGAAGCTCTTGGTCTTCATTACCTAGTCAAAGTGTGACTGGTTCACTTTGTCTCTTGGTATGAATGCTGACGTTTTCTCGTTAGTGACCTCTTATTCATTCTCTCTGACAACTTCGGGGATGACTTCTTTTCCAGACCCTTTGTTTTTCCACAGCCTCCAATTTTCTCTTATTGTTGTCCCTTGTATCTTTGGTTTCAAGCTTGCATTTTCCCAACTTCTTGAGTTCTACTTCAGATGGTTGGTATTCAGAGGTCTCCATCTATGATGTCTCCTGAGACTCTTCAGATTCCTATGGCTCTTATGGGCCAGGATGTACTCATACTTCTTTTTCATTAGCTGCAGCTGAAGCTTCTTCATCGGTGAATGGTTCGGGTGGTCCTTCAAAGCTTTGGTTATCTTTTCTAGGTTTTCTTCTGTACCCCCTGAGTGAAGTCACCTTCTTCATCAGCGTGTCATTAGTTGAGGTCGACATTATGAAATTTTCCCATTCAAATTGTTGTTAGTAAGATTGTACTTTATATTTTATTCATGGCATTAGTGTTTATTTCATATCTAATTATATGTGCTTGATATTGCACTTTTAAAATAGCATAATCATGTAAGATGCCACGACCACGGTAGAAGGTGAAGATAGGGAGTGAGAAAAGAAAAGAACTAGCATTGAGAGCGCCCTACTTTTATACTTCAAGGAAACCGCGACCGTGGCTAACATTTTGATCGTGGCTGAGCAGGTTGCCTCTACCACGACCATTGTCATGATTGTGACCTCAAAACACGTAGATCAGTAGCTGGGATCGTGATGCATACACAAAATATTTTTGATAGAAACAAACATTTATAAGCTAAAACACCTCAACTCTATTTCACCAAAAACCTATGTTAAAATATAGCAATCTTCTTACTACACTTACATTTACTTTAGAGAGGGGAAAACTAAAATACCTAGTTAGAGAGAGATCATGGGTAGATATGTACATAGCTCTTAGATTAAAAGTATGAGATAAAGGAAAGCTTGAGTTATAAAAGAAAGTAGGAAAAGCTTGGGTTGCCTCCCAAGAAGCACTTGTTTAAAGTCTTTTAGCTTGACTCTCTCATTCTTGATTCATCCTCTCTTGGTTGATGTTGGTATTGTTGGGGTTTAGGGGAGACAGAGAAGGCAGCGGAAACAAAAATTTTCTCCCCCAAACCCATACCGAGGAAACACGTCAACGTCTATATATTAGGAAAGGATGGTTTGTGGAATCATACCTTATCCCGAGGCTTGCTCGGCGACAATACCTCGCGCCATGTGCGGTCTTCAACTCTGGTCTTGGACGGCGTGTGTGCAGCTCCTGGTCGCACCAGGACTGACTCCTCCTCCTCCTACCAGACTGTCAGATGACAGTTGTCCTCCTGAGCGGCAGTGTCCTCCCGCCTCTGTAGTAGTCCACACTGACCACCTGGAACTCCACACTCCTTGTCCCACAAGGAAGTGGAAGGAGTCACACCGGGGAACGGTGGTTGTGTAGCTCAAGGACATAAATCGGTAGTCAGCTAAAGGATGAACCCTATTTTGCTTCTTGGCTCCTCTGCCATAGCTGGATTAGAACACCTTCAAGGTGTTGGATGATATGCAGTCAAGTGCATCATGAGGGTTGGGCTTAAGAGGGGGGTTGATCCCCTTTTTCTTCCTTAGTCCATGCTTCTTTTGTGTGCAGGTTTTACCTTTGGGTGATTGCTGATGGCAACACACTCTCCTGCCTCCAGTTGCAACTACAGTTGTCCTTCCCTTGCCGCACCTCCCTTTGCGGGAAGCACTTGCTCGGGCTCTCTCTTAGTTACCAAAACCAGAGAGAACGACAACTTGCAGAGCAACTGGTTGCACTGAGTTGTTCTCTGAGAATCCCCCAATACCCCTATATATATAGGCGGGTCATGGGACAGGGTTCTCTGTGCCCGACAATATGGGACTAAAGCAGGAGTAGAAGGGTTCGAGATTTTTCACAAAAAGCAACCAACTCGCAACCTGAACCGATCGTTTCACAACTGAAATGGTCGGTTGGGACCTTGAACCGATCGGTTCACAAGTGAACCGGTCGGTTGGGACACCTCAACCGGTCGGTTCACAAGTGAACCGGTCGGTTGGGGTTCCTAGTCGGTTCCCGATTGACTTTCCTTCTTTTGTTTCCAATTGGTATCAAATACCAATCCTTGTTCTAATCAAACTGGGCAAGTGAAACGCAAGGAAAATTCTCACCAATCCTACTTTCCCAAGTTGCTCGGTTGTGCCAGTTGAATCGATCATTTCAACACTTGAAGCAATCGGTTCACCCTAGACTTGAGCCGATTGGCTCAACACTTGAGCCGACCGGTTCAACAACCTCAGCCGACCGGTTCATCACATGAGCCGATCGGTTGGGAGTGCAGGTTGTGCAGAATCAGTCAATTGCAATTTCAATCAATCCGATACTCCAATCAACGCGTCCAACACCTTGAACATTATGATATTGAGCTATCGATTAATTGAGTGTTTAACTAAACTACTAAACTCCTTTAGTAATCAATCTAAACATTGCTTGTGAACAAAACTCCTCTTCCAGGTTAAATCCTATGTGTGTGACCCTGCAGGTCCATTTCACGTTGGCAGTGAAAGTCCATAACACTTATGACTTCACAAGCAAAGAGCGGTGCCTAGTCACACATCATTGCTACCCAAGTGAAAGTAGAAAGTTGGAGAACAACTTTCATCCTACAATCCGTGAATGGTGTTACAGTGAATGTATAATTCCTTTGTCACTGATATCCCGAATGAACTCAAGGCATGGAACAGTCATCCTGTCAATGTTCATTCACTTTCTTGATCTCAGAGTAGATTGAAGGAGATATGTATGACATCAATATCACATACTGATTCACACATGCGTGCGCACGCCTATCTCAATCCTACTCATCAAGTGGCCTTGGATATCAAACTCCCTCAGGAGGGACAAATCCCATATCTATCACTCACACCTCAAAAGCCCCATGTGTTAAAGCCACCCAATCATCACATTTATAACAACCCATGTTTCAGGACTGCGTTTGATGATGTCAAAGTGTGCCCAATGACATGTGTTGAGTGTAGTGATTTTAGGTCAAAGAATCACACTCACCACCATCATTGTGAGTACTTACTGTGACTACCATCTCATGGATCCATGTGTCAAACTCATGGTGGGTCTGTCCGGTACACTTGTTCTCTAACAAGTACCTATGTGTTTGGTTTGATATCTCTATATCATGACTAATGAGATTCTGTCATCAACCAACACCACAATCTAGTCTGG
The DNA here is from genome assembly GCA_963693085.1 of Alisma plantago-aquatica. NCBI lineage: Eukaryota > Viridiplantae > Streptophyta > Magnoliopsida > Alismatales > Alismataceae > Alisma > Alisma plantago-aquatica. The sequence goes on from OY856409.1 coordinate 1,261,438,158, forward strand.
TGTGTCATTGTTGTCTATCTACCTTCCACAATGACATCCGACTAGGGACATAACAAGAATGTACAAACTCTTAGCATCCGTATGATCTTATCATTCATGTCCTCAACCTGAAGGCATACGTCATTGAGTACTGTCATTCTCTAGACATTCAATATGTTCTATCACTATCTCATATGACTAAACCAGAAAGAATTGGAAGCTTGCCTTTGATGTTTATCAATTCAATCTTAATGTATCCCACCAATTATCCCATGATTGGCTCTCAGGGCATACATACCAACAGGTATAAGGCTCATATGTTTCATTTGTTGCAAGACTGGGTTCACCCAAACTTAACTCAGACCTTCTTACAAAAACTTCATCTTAGTAATACCTTTTTACCCATAGTCCATTCACCTTGAAAGGGCCAGTCTTGTCATTGGTTATTTCCATCATTCCCGAGGGGTACATTCTTACCACAGAAATGGGTCCTGACCATCTAGTTCTCAACTTCCTGGGAAATAACCTGATACTAGAATTAAACAATGTCTCCTTCATGTACATCCTTGTTCTTCAGGTGGGCGTCATGCCATACCTTAGTTCTTTGCTTATAAATCCTTGCATTCTTGTAAGCGTGTATCCTCAAGTCTTCAAGTTCCTGAAGCTAGAGAAACCTTTTATTTCCTACTTTGTCAAGATCCATGTTCATAAATTTGATAGCCCAGAGGGTTTTGCGCTCTAATTTGATAGGGAGATGACAAGACTTCCCATAAATCAATATGTAGGGTGTCATACCTATAGGCGTCTTATACACTGTGCAATAAGCCCATAATGCATCGTTGAGTTTTATAGATCAATCCTTCCTTGTACATGTGATGACAGACATCAAACATAAGATAATAATGAATGCGAAAGAAAACATTAGCAGCAGATTACTGAAAATCACTAAAAATTAAAACCATTTACAAAGACATCCAAACATGGGAAACCTCTTTTATCAAGAACCAATGTATCTGGGACCAAAAAAAAAGAACCAATGTATCTTATTTACATCCTGGTTCATAAGTACATATACTGTCCCATTCCTTCTCAAGGATTACAAGCATCAATTGCTATGTTAAAACTATACACAGGCAGCATAAGAATCTCGAGGCATCAAGCCAAAATCTCAGACCGATTCATTAAAAGCACTAACTACTGACTCCAAGGACCTGAGAGTACAGAGTCGAAACATAGGACTCTATATACTAAAGATGACAGCTAGTGCCTCCACCTAGAATATCACGACTCTCCCTGCTGTTGTTGCTGCTCCTCACCCCCTGCTATAGGATTTATGCATCTTCTTCTGCATCTACCTAAAAAGGTTGGATCCCACGGGGGTGAGACAATTGAAATTGTCTCAACGAGAGATATAACTCTCCACCAGAAACATTATTATTGCGGATAAATAGTAATAAACTGAGCAGGAGTTCTTTTATATTAACAACAGTATTAGTCATTGTATGAACAGAATAAGATAATCTCCTTCCTTAAGGAGAACATTGCATCTACCCATGGTAGAATTATACATCATCTGTCTACTTTGCAAGGAATGTAAGGAATCATAAATATCATCTATTAACTAAAGATGCATAAAAGAAATGTAACATCAGCCAATGATTTTCGTATTCAATCCTTCAGCAAACATGCTATATGGCTGATTATATTTTACAATCGCACTTATGCCCTGAGGAGATGAGGTATACCGCTCATACTCCAACTGACCATTGCAAAGTCAAAATCGATGCCATACAAGGTCAATGAAAGAGCCAGACTCCATCACCTCATCTTTCTCGGTCAGTGCAAGACTATATGCAGGACATCTTGTGTCTTTGCTAATAGATTTCCAGGGTATACTGGTAACTTCGCTATAGAGTTATAGCCCGTAGCATATACTCTTTTCAGGATATGACCCGTAGCCAATGTCTGGTATTGTGGAGTTATGACCCATAGCCATACTCTTATTGGGATATGATCTGTAACCATTCCTATGCATAGGATATGGTTCGCAGTCATTCCTATGAGGCGTATGGATATATTTGTTGGATCCTAGATGGGTGATAAGATGCTCTAGAGGGGGTGAATAGAGCTGAAAGCACTTAAACAAAATTCATTAAACCTTCAAAATATATGACAAGATAAGGTTGCTAAATAGGCAATTTGAGTGCAACTAAATCATGCATAGCAAGGATAAGAGAGATTGAACATGCACCAATTAGACAAGCTATTTAGATTGGTTCCACACTTCAAACTAGAAGTGTGTCAGTCCACTTGCCTAGAGAGGTCAACCTCTAGGACTTCCAACAATTGCACTCTTATATTCACTTATAAGACTTACAATACATGACCAACAAAGGACTTACCTATCCAATACAAAGAGTCTTCAACCTTACCAAGGACTTACCCACTTTGCAAGAGTCTTCGGCCTTCTCCAAGGACTTACCCACTCTTGCACAAGTCTTCGGCTTTGCAGGAATTACCCACTCTTCTTGGATCTTCCGCCTTTGACTTCACCTTCACTCGGAGAAGCTACCACCAAGGTCTTACCCACTTGAGCTTGAGTCTTATGCCTTCTCCAAGGGCTTACCCACTCTAGCTCCAAGTCTTTAGCCTTGATCTTCACCAAGGGACGCCTTCCCTTATTCTTCTTCACCTCTCTTGGACAAGAGAGAGAACCTTCATCTTCATGATTGTAAATGATAGAAGGGGAGGTGGTGGAAGTGAGAGCCTCACAAGATATACATGTAGGACTAGCTCTCTTACAGATTTCCTACTCACTCTAATGGATGTAGCAAGTGATTAAGCTTAGAGAGAGAGAGGAGGCTGTAGGAAGCACTCAACTATAGAATAGGAACCTCACAAAGAGTTTGCAATGAATGCTCTACCTTGGAATGAAGCCCAAGGGGTCCTATTTATAGCTGGGGATGCCTCTTAGCCTTTGGGAACACTTGTGAATGAAAACTAGCCATTTTGTGGCTTGCAACAGATATATTTTCACTTGTTGCAACTCCACAATGGCTAGTAGCACTTTTCTGCACTTTTCCATACAGTGCATTCAGTCGAGTTTCAATGGGTGTAACTGGACTGATCAAGTAGTCCACTACCCAATCGGTCGAGTTCTGTGAGTGCACAACTCGACCGATGCAATCTTCAGAAAATCAGCCAAGGTGGATCGGTCGAGTTTTAGGGTGGGAAACTGGACTGATTCAATCTTTAGAAAATCAGTCCAGGTGGATCGGTCGAGTTTCAGGGTAGGAAACTGGACCGATCAAGTGCCTGTAAATGATTTTCAAAGTTGCATCTAAAGTGCTCTAATATTCGATCTAAGTGTTCCTGATATTTTTCTAAGCTTAATTACAAGTCATACAATCATTACAAGTGATTTACAACATGATTCTAATGGATATACATCATATTACAAAAACGTGCACTTGTATGACTTTGACTTGTCTTTTCTCCAATTTGAGATGCGCAAGTTAGGGCAATTGGAGTGTGTCTATACCTAATATGAAATTACTCAAGTAGAAGCATTAGACACCAATATGTGGAATGGTTAGTCATCATCAAAACACGGGTTTAGTCAATTTAGACGTGAGTCAACATTGACCTAATTGACCTTGAGTCAACATTCTCCCCCTTTTTGAAGATGACAAACCATTCCATAAATGTATTGAAAGCATTTAAATAAATTCATACCTTTGGAGAAACCTAGGGGTTTCAATAGAATGGAGTTCATATGCTCCCCCTCAATTGATGCGCATGGAGTTTTCATACTCCCCCTGAATTGATGCTATTTCTCCTACATGGTTAGCTTTCATAACATTTATAGAATACTATGTCTTCTACTCGTATACGTTCTACACATATATGTCTTCTCCCCTTTACCTTCTCCCTTTACATGAAAATGCTTCTCCTCTTCATGTAAGACATGCCTTCTTCCTATTATTAAAAGAAGACATACCTTTCTCCCCCTTTGTCATTTCAAAAAGTGGGGTTATGAAGAAATAATAAACATCACTTGTTAAAGAGAAAGGAGATAACACAAATATATATAAGGAGAGTAGAAGAGCACAGATAGGGGCTTGTCCAAGCATAGAAAGAAAAGCAAGTTAAATCATATACTTGAACAACCCAAAAATGCAAGATAAAGTGATGCAGAAAAACAATAAATCACAATTTTGACCCTCAAGATGATGGAATTTGACCAAAAACCAACGGAGCTCATGGAAAAGCGATGAGTCTTTCTCAGAAGGTTGTTTCTGCATAAAAAACACTAGTCTTGCACCAAAAACTAAAACTGGAGCAAAATTTGCATAAAATCCAAAAATACTCCAATTTCTACATATAATGCAGCTCTATGTGCCCTGCATCACAATGTTATGCAAGCAACGCAAGATAGTAGTTATGCAATTGTAGGAACAATCTTGAGCATGTAAAAGACAAGATACAAGCATAGCATATAGATGAGAAAAGATACCACTTATTGACAGGGTTAGAACTACATGTATGTGAACTACTAGTAGATGATATCACAAGTTAGGACTACTAGTAGGATCAAGATCATAGCAAGAGATACCAAAAGATACACAAGATAAAACAAGCTATGAGTAGATGTAGAGATATATCCAAACAAAGAGATATGTAAATTTTAGAAGCATGAAAGGATATAACTCACTAGATATGCATCCTTACCATAAGATGATTACCCCTAAGAACCTCAAGGTTGTATCAAAACAAGATATACACCTAGATAGATGTAGCAAATTAGAGCACAACGGAAGCAATTTAAAACACAACCAAGAGACCCATAGAGATCATCATCAAAACCTGCAAGACAACTCAAAGCAAGTAATTGCAAGATATAGATATACCAATTTAGAGCAATTAGAGAGATAGAGTTGTAAGCAAGATAGGAAATTTAGAACATGGCAATATGCATATATAAAGATACCAAGGGAGTGCCAAAGAATAAGGCTATTGGTTGAGAGAATCTAGTTTAGAGAGAAATTCTCATCCAATAAGCTAATTGTGTATTCTGTGCACAGTGTTATCGGTCGAGTTCTGTGCATTGTCAACTCGACCGATGACAGCTGTTGGCAACACTCTTGGTGCCTATCGGTCGAGTTTCAATAGGACAAACTCGACCGACAGATCAGCTGTCAAGAAGCACATATATTTCATAAAAACATATTTAAAGGCATGCTAAAAATACAAACCATATCCAAACATGTCTAAGCAAGTTAGTAATGCACTATAGAAGCATTAGAAACAGTTTTTGAGCAAGTGTGTGAAGAGAATCACAAAATGCCACTTTTGACTCAAAAACCATATGTATAGTGCACACTAACTTGACAAAACAAGTTAGAAATGGTTACAAGAAATAAAACCATTACCTTTGTACTTACCATTGCTTTTCCACTTGTTGTCACCCTCTACACATCTCATCTTTCTTCTTTCATGTGGATTGAGAAGTCAATTTGCAATTTAGTGGCTCAAGTCAATCCATTTGCAAGTACCTACAAGAAGAAAGATGAAATGGTCCCCAATCATGTTTTTGGGTCCGGAGGGGTTAGCTTAGCAACCCAAATCCTATTGCTCTTGGGTGCTTTCCTAAAAGGACAACAATTAGAATAATGACCTAATTCATTGCAATAGTTGCATGTGCCTATAGTCTTGGAACTAGAGGATTCTCCATGGAATATTGGAGGTCCTTTATCTTTGTTGTTCCCTTGACTACTATCATACCCTAAACCATGTCTACCAATTTGTTTAGTAGTATGGTGTAGGATGTCATTAAGACTCTTCTTACCAACTAAGAATCTTTGCAAAGAAGATCTCAAACTATCATTATCATGCTTAAGAGAAGCAATAATAAAAGACAATTGATTAATATTATCTCTAGCATGTACAAGATCATTTTCTAGGCAAAGAGCTTTAGTTAAACGAGAATCTCTATTAATATGAAGAGCAGCAACATCATTCTCTCTATTAGTAGAACTAGAACAAGATTCATGCCCATTGATTTTAGCAAGCAAGGAGGCATTTTCTTTTTCTAATTCATGCAAGACAAAATCTTTGTCCTTGTTTTCAGATTTAAGAACATCAATATCATGCATGAGAGAATCAATAATTAAAGTATGCTCTTCATTAGAATAAGGCATAAGAGGTTGAGCTTCTAGAAATTTAATCTTATCAAATAAACTAGCATTTTCAAGTTTAAGAGAGTCTAATTGGCTAAGACAATCATTTTTATCATTAAGCAAGCAAGAATTTGCATGTTCAAGATCATTTAATTCTACATACAAATTATCAACAATTTTAGCAAGCTTTTTCCTTTTCTTTTGAGAAGACTTAAGAGAGGCACAAATATCATGAATGAGATCAATCAAGGGTTCTTTATCTAAAGAGTCTAGATTTACCTCACTTGAGTCTTCACTTGTTGACGCTATAAGGGCAAAATGGCATTCTCCTTCATCACTAGAGCTTGAGCTTGATCCTTCACATGAATCTTCACTTGAGCTTGAGTTGGAGGAGCCACTTGAGCTTGATTGCCATGTCTTCTTGTGAAGATGGGTCTTTTTGCCTTGTGGGCAATCTTCCTTGTAGTGACCCTTCTTTCCACATTTGAAGCACCAGATGGAGGAGGACTTCCCTTTGTAGAGTCTACCCTTGGAGTACATGGCATATTCTTTAGCTTGATAGGATGGAGAGACTTGTTCCATGATAGCTTCAATTTGAGCCTTTATTTCAGCCTTCTTCATTCTCTTAAGCTCTTTCTTCTCTTGTCTTTCTACTTCCTCCCTCTTGTCAAGTGTAGCTTCATGTGCTTGTAGATTTCCAATGAGCTCTTCAATGGGAATATCCCTAAGAGACCTTGCTTCTTCAATGGAAGTCACCTTGGATTCCCATCTCTTGGGGAGAGTTCTAAGGATCTTTGAGTTGATCTCTCCACTAGACATAGGATGTCCTAGAACAGCAAGACCATTCAAGATGGTGTTGAGCCTTGAGTACATGTTGGCTATGCTCTCCTCCTTTCCCATCTTGAAGTTCTCAAGCATCCCTTTGAGCATGTAGACTTTGCTTTCCTTCACTTGATCTGTCCCTTCATAAGTGATGCAAAGCTTTCTCCATACCTCATAGGCTGTCTCACAAGAGGAAATCCGGTTGAACTCGGTGGGGGTCATGGAGGCATATAAGATGTGCATTGCTCTAGCATTCAAGGTTGCTTTCATCAAGGCGACTTCATCCCATTCTTCAATCTTTGTCTTTGGTTGCATGTATGGGCTATTCACCATTTGCCACATCTCAAGACTTGATCCTTGGATGTAGAATTGAAGTCTTATTCTCCAATAGAGGAAATTGCTCCCATCAAAGATTGGTAGGCTGATTCTCCCTCCTTGGTAGTCACCCATCTTCTCCTACTTGTTGAAGTATGCTTGGAGAAGACCCGCTCTGATACCACTTGTTGGATCCTAGATGGGTGATAAGATGCTCTAGAGGGGGGTGAATAGAGCTGAAAGCACTTAAAAAAAATTCATTAAACCTTCAAAATATATGACAAGATAAGGTTGCTAAATAGGCAATTTGAGTGCAACTAAATCATGCATAGCAAGGATAAGAGAGATTGAACATGCACCAATTAGACAAGCTATTTAGAGTGGTTCCACACTTCAAACTAGAAGTGTGTCAATCCACTTGCCTAGAGAGGTCAACCTCTAGGACTTCCAACAATTGCACTCTTATATTCACTTATAAGACTTACAATACATGACCAACAAAGGACTTACCTATCCAATACAAAGAGTCTTCAACCTTACCAAGGACTTACCCACTTTGCAAGAGTCTTCGGCCTTCTCCAAGGACTTACCCACTCTTGCACAAGTCTTCAGACTTGCAGGAATTACCCACTCTTCTTGGAACTTCCGCCTTTGACTTCACCTTCACTCGGAGAAGCTACCACCAAGGTCTTACCCACTTGAGCTTGAGTCTTCTGCCTTCTCCAAGGGCTTACCCACTCTAGCTCCAAGTCTTTAGCCTTGATCTTCACCAAGGGACGCCTTCCCTTGTTCTTCTTCACCTCTCTTGGACAAGAGAGAGAACCTTCATCTTCATGATTGCAAATGATAGAAGGGGAGGTGGTGGAAGTGAGAGCCTCACAAGATATACATGTAGGACTAGCTCTCTTACAGATTTCCTACTCACTCTAATGGATGTAGCAAGTGATTAAGCTTAGAGAGAGAGAGGAGGCTGTAGGAAGCACTCAACTATAGAATAGGAACCTCACAAAGAGTTTGCAATGAATGCTCTTGTTGGTTGTTTACACTAATGAGTTTCAATCATAAGAATGATCTTTTACTCAACTAGATATATCCCGCAAGTATACGAGAGTAGTTGTAGTCGAGGTCGAACACAAGGAGCGTTGGTTAGTTAGGCGCAAGAGTTATGATTTTCAATAATCTAGATCATTGTACATAAGATGATTAGATTAGAACAACTAGATTATAGATTTAAAACAAAATAGTAAATTATCACTTAAGAAAGGTTAAGATACATATTTGGAAGGATCTTAGACTTGGGATTTCACTATCACATCATAGCTTATATTAAAATATGAATTTAAACATGTTAATTAACTTGCAAAGGAGGTTTGTAGTCATCACTCACCTCCCGGTGAAGTGATGACGATTTTATCTCCATACATCACTCTCGTGTATGTATTTCATTTCAAATCACAAACCTTGCTCCTCAACATAATCCCAGCCACTCTCGCGATCAAGGACAAATTGCCAAAAGAGTAACTCCATACTCTCAAACACATCTTCTCAGATTATGAAAGAAAGTATAAAACATGCAAGTATGATGGCCAATCACACAAACAAGCATTTCAGATCTGAAACAACTCTTAGAATATGCAAGAAACTAACATTTAGTACGAAATTCATAAGTTCATACAAGCTATAACATAGGAGTTACTCTCCCATGTCCAAGATTTAGATTCTACTCGTCCATGATCATGTATTTCAGAAATGCTACAGAATTTTCAGAGTTTAACAGGGTTTAGAGAAGGAAAAGCTAGGAGAATTGAAAGTGTAACCCAAGAGAAGTAGAATTCCGTCTTGGAGACAAAATTCCACTCCCAAAGCTACTCCAAAACGGACTGGCTCCTCTCCCGAGAAACTGCACAAAGTTGGGGAAGCTTGGCAGCACCTTGGAGAAGACAATGGAGAAGAAGAGAAGAAGAAATGGACTCCTTTCCCAAGAAACCACCCTTTTTCTCCTCCAAATCATCCTCCTCCGCTCCTCCTTTGCTCTGGGATGAGGGAACGTTCATAAATGACCGGGCCTAACTGCCCATTAAGTTCCCACTTCGTTTTAAACAAAAACCCATATTTTACAAAATGCTGAAACTGCCAGGTGCACGGCGTGCACTTTGGAAATTCACGTCGTGCAACTTTCTAGAAACTTTCAGTTTGCTCCAGAATACACTTTGCACGGCGTGCACTTTGGAATGCACGCCGTGTAACTTTCTAGAAACTTTTGGCTCCCAGGTGCACGCCGTGCAACTTTCCAGAAACTTTTATCTGCCTGAAATTCCCAGGTGCACGGCGTGCACTTTTGGTGCACGGCATGCACCTCGATGTTCTGGGCTGTTGTGTATTTTGCTCATAACTTTCAGTGTGTAGGTCCAATTTACATGCCGTAAAAAGTGGTATTTGCGCAATTTCGAACCCCAAAACATGTAGATACTTGAGGAGTGATCCAATAAGAGATAATATGATATATTACTCATAATTGCATTGCAATATGTAGTACCTACAATACAAACCATGAGACAAGTAAGAATAGCTAAAAATATAGAATCTAGCATGAATGAGAGTGATAATTGAGTCAAAAAAACATGGATATGCAACCAAAAATGATCCAAAAGATGATATAATTTGTGCACATCAAATCCCCCTAAGCTTAAACTATTGCTTGTCCTCAAGCAAAAAGAGCATAGAAACACAAATGGAGGAATTGTCAAGTTCATGCATAGATCAAATGAAATGAAAGATGTGTATAAGACCAAACCAACCATGATCAACATGTTTATACTCATAGCCATCAATTCAACTCAAACATCTAAGAAAGAGATTTCTAGTTCAGCAGGGGTGGCATCAATTAGTTGAATCAATCAATTAAACAACACTAGGTAGAATTTGGATGACCAAGCCAAGCAATTAGTGGATGTGCAAATCAAACTCTCAACTATTAAGGATACAAATGCTGAAATCTTAGTTAAAATTGACAATTTTAGTTGTACTCTCCTTCTTTCCCAAAAATGATATGATAATGGATTATGGGTTCCGACACTCGGCTGCTAATGTAGGCTTATGCACACGTTGAATGTCAGTTGGGTTATTTTACCCTCTTTTAAGACATACACCTAACCATCATGGCCAGATCAGACTTACACTAGGCTAGCATGATATGTGGGCAGTTTAGCCATCTTTTATGGGGTATAAAGATGAGATAAGCCAAAAGAAATTTTAATTTTTTTTCCAAAAGATAGGAGAGTCAACTAAATTGCAACATTAGCTAGATTTCATTCATTTATTTTGAAAATTTTTCATTGAAAGAGTGGTTGAAAATGCACTAAGAGCTTGACAAGGGCATCCCGTATTCCAAATGATGTTGTAAAGTTGATTTACTCACAAAAATTGAATCCATTACATGTTTTAAGCAATCAAGGATGTGAAAGATGAATGTTCAGGCTAGAAGCATAAACCAGAGTTAAGCACATGTTGATGGCCAAAAGGTTTCATTTGATTAATGCATGCCTTTTACAATTTCTCCAAATGATATTTCTCATCAAAAGAGGACAATCTGTTAAGCATAGGAGTTCTATCCACATATAAAAGATAAAACTCATATCATACTAGATTTTCCACCAGAAGAGGAGAATTGAAAACAATGACTGAAATGTGAACTCAAAACAAAAGCAAATGACAAGAAGCAAATAACATGAAAGGGAAAAGCTAAAAGAACTAGATTACCATCTGGTTGCTCCCCCCTAAGCTTGAAATCTGCAGTGTCCTCACTGCATAAGTCAAACTAAAAAGGTTGCAACCGAGTACCTCATCATGGTGGACACATCAAAGTCCATGGAGGACTAGTGCTCTGATTTGCAGCTGGAAATTGTTGTGCTAAAGATTGATGCCTCCTTGCAAATATGTCCTTGATTTGGGGCAAGCAAAAGCACCTATTAGCTGCAGCAAGAATAGTCTTTTGTATGCCAATACTATTTGTCTTTTCATTCTCCTTTGAAGCATCATCAAAATATGAGTTGGGAAGAGTGTTATCATTATAAAGCAATGTGTTGTCTAGAATGTGAGGAGGAAGGACATGTAGCTTGCTTGAAGAATCAACATGTAGAGCATGTGTTGTAGCTTTCTCCCCTTTAGTTGCAACTTCATAATCATCATGGATATTAACACCATCATACTTTGAAGGATATAACTCTATAACAACTCCATTCTTCAATGTCACCGGCCTGAAATATGTAGGATTTGTCTCCGGTGGACTAGGCAAGAAAGGTGGAAATGCTTCTTTGCTAGGAAGAGCTTGCTGGGCAATTTGTTTCTCTAAGATGTGTGCATGAGTGGCTATAGTCTCTATCTTAGAAGAGAGTTGGCAAATGGCACCCTTCATTGATTGTCTTTGTTGATGGAACTCCTCATTTTGCTGCATTTGAGTTGAAATAAATGTTGCAAGCATGGACTCTAATCTAGAAGTTACTTGTGGTTGTTGTGGCTGAATGAAATTCGAGTTCACATTGTTGTAGAAGTCCGGTGGAGTGTAGCCCATTGGAGAATAAATAAAAGAAGCATAACATGTAGAAGATGAGTGTCCAAGTAACCCACATGCATCACAAATATTGTTGTCTGTTTGAATTAGTTGTGTGCTTAGATTCTCAAACCTTTGTGACAAAGTGTCTAGCCTTGTTGCAATCAAGTCTATAGCATCAACCATGTGATCTTCCATTTGCATTTCAGAAGTAGTATGTGAAAAGGATGGGTGGTAGCTTGTAGCCGTACTCCATTGGAAATAATTTGATGCCATATCTTCAATAATAGCATAGGCTTCTCCATAAGATTTGTTCATTAGAGCTCCATTTGCAGCTGCATCAATAGACATCCTTGTATTGTAGCACAAACCATTATAGAAAAATTGCAATAGAAGCCAATTGCTTAGACCGTGATGTGGACAAAGATGTTGAAGATCTTTGAACCTCTCCCATGCATCATACAAAGTCTCTCCATCCCTTTGAGAATAATTGATGAGTTGACTCCTTAGATGCAAAGTTTTGCTAGGTGGAAAATATCTTGCCAAAAAGACCTTTAGAAGCTCCTCCCAAGTGCTGATTGACTTCTTTGGCAAAGTATAGAGCCATGCCTTGGCTCTATCTTTAAGAGAGAATGGAAAAAGAATTAGGTGTATGCCATCAGTGGGAACACCATATATATTTATGGTGCTTAGCAACTACAGAAATTCAACAATGTGGAGGTTTGGATTCTCCATTGGTGTCCCTCCAAATGCATTCAGCTGTAGCAATTGTATGATGGATGGGCTAATAGAAAACTCCTTTGCCTCAAATTCTGAAATATTAATAGGCCCACTCATGTGCATTGCAGCTGTACCAAAGTAGTCCATAAGAGGAAGGTCATCCTCCTTGACTAGTTCTTCATGTGAATCCATAGGATTAGGTAGATGTGGCATAGATGGTGGTGGTGTATGTTGTATGGATGTTGGTGGTGTATATGAGGGTGTGGAAGAATGTGTTATGGTTGTTGGTGGTATATATGATGGCAGTGAATTAGGTGTGATTGATGGTGGTGTGGATGAAGGATGTGTGGATGAGGGTGGTGCATATTATGGTGACATGGATGATGGTTGTGTGGTTGTGATTCCTCCATACATGTTTGGGTTTCACTCCTTCTTGCTCCATGAGGGCTGCAAACAGTGTGTTCATTTTCTGAATGTAGAGATATGCACGGTTCAAGGATCTTTTTATGAACACCCCATATGCTCCTGCAAATAAACAAGGTGAGTGAGATACAAAAAAAAACATGGAAGATACAACAAATTATGATGATCATGATGAATTATGATTTATGGATATGATGGTGGATATGATGGTTGTGATCTAGTCTCATTTACTTATCAAAAACTCTTACTCTAACAGGAATACCGATGCTCCCCGGCAACGGCGCCAAAAACTTGTTGGTTGTTTACACTAATGAGTTTCAATCATAAGAATGATCTTTTACTCAACTAGCTATATCCCGCAAGTATACGAGAGTAGTTGTAGTCGAGGTCGAACACAAGGAGCGTTGGTTAGTTAGGCGCAAGAGTTATGATTTTCAATAATCTAGATCATTGTACATAAGATGATTAGATTAGAACAACTAGATTATAGATTTAAAACAAAATAGTAAATTATCACTTAAGAAAGGTTAAGATACAGATTTGGAAGGATCTTAGACTTGGGCTTTCACTATCACATCATAGCTTATATTAAAATATGAATTTAAACATGTTAATTAACTTGCAAAGGAGGTTTGTAGTCATCACTCACCTCCCGATGAAGTGATGATGATTTTAACTCCATACATCACTCTCGTGTATGTATTTCATTTCAAATCACAAACCTTGCTCCTCAACATAATCCCAGCCACTCTCGCGGTCAAGGACAAATTGCCAAAAGAGTAACTCCATACTCTCAAACACATCTTCTTAGATTATGAAAGAAAGTATAAAACATGCAAGTATGATGGCCAATCACACAAACAAACATTTCAGATCTGAAATAACTCTTAGAATATGCAAGAAACTAACATTTAGTACGGAATTCATAAGTTCATACAAGCTATGACATGGGAGTTACTCTCCCATGTCCAAGATTCAGATTCTACTCGTCCATGATCATGTATTTCAGAAATGCTACCGAATGTTCAGAGTTTAACAGGGTTTAGAGAAGGAAAAGCTAGGAGAATTGAAAGTGTAACCCAAGAGAAGTAGAATTCCGTCTTGGGGACGAAATTCCACTCCCAAAGCTACTCCAAAATGGACTGGCTCCTCTCCCGAGAAACTGCACGAAGTTGGGGAAGCTTGGCTGCACCTTGGAGAAGACAATGGAGAAGAAGAGAAGAAGAAATGGACTCCTTTCCCAAGAAACCACCCTTTTTCTCCTCCAAATCGTCCTCCTCCGCTCCTCCTTTGCTCTGGGATGAGGGAACGTTCATAAATGACCGGGCCTAACCGCCCATTAAGTTCCCACTTCGTTTTAAACAAAAACTCGTATTTTACAAAATGCTGAAACAGCTAGGTGCACGGCGTGCACTTTGGAAATGTACGCCGTGCAACTTTCTAGAAACTTTCAATTTTCTCCAGAATACACTGTGCACGGCGTGCACTTTGGAAATGCACGCCGTGCAACTTTCCAGAAACTTTTGGCTCCCAGGTGCATGCCGTGCAACTTTCCAGAAACTTTTATCTGCCTGAAATTCCCAGGTGCACGGCGTGCACCTCGCTGTTCTCGGCTGTTGTGTATTTTGCTCATAACTTTCAGTGTGTAGGTCCGATTTACATGCCGTAAAAAGTGGTATTTGTGCAATTTCGAACCCCAAAACATGTAGATACTTGAGGAGTGATCCAATAAGAGATAATATGATATATTACTCATAATTGCATTGCAATATGTAGTACCTACAATACAAACCATGAGACAAGTAAGAATAGCTAAAAATATAGAATCTAGCATGAATGAGAGTGATAGTTGAGTCAAAACAACATGGATATGCAACTAAAAATGATCCAAAATATGATATAATTTGTGCACATCAGCTCTACCTTGGAATGAAGCCTAAGGGGTCCTATTTATAGCTGGGGATGCCTCTTAGCCTTTGGGAACACTTGTGAATGAAAACTAGCCATTTTATGGCTTGCAATGGATATATTTTCACTTGTTGCAACTCCACAATGGCTAGTAGCACTTTTCTGTACTTTTCCGTACAGTGCATTTGGTCGAGTTTCAATGGGTGTAACTGGACCGATCAAGTAGTCCACTACCCAATCGGTCGAGTTCTGTGAGTGCACAACTCGACCGATGCAATCTTCAGAAAATCAGCCAAGGTGGATCGGTCGAGTTTCAGGGTGGGAAACTGGACCGATTCAATCTTCAAAAAATCAGTCCAGGTGGATCGGTCGAGTTTTAGGGTGGGAAACTGGACTGATCAAGTGCCTGTAAATGATTTTCAAAGTTGCATCTAAAGTGCTCTAATATTCGATCTAAGTGTTCCTGATATTTTTCTAAGCTTAATTACAAGTCATACAATCATTACAAGTGATTTACAACATGATTCTAATGGATATACAACATATTACAAAAATGTGCACTTGTATGACTTTGACTTGTCTTTTCTCCAATTTGAGATGCACAAGTTAGGGAAATTGGAGTGTGTCTATACCTAATCTGAAATTACTCAAGTAGAAGCATTAGACACCAATATGTGGAATGGTTGGTCATCATCAAAACATGGGTTTAGTCAATTTAGACGTGAGTCAACATTGACCTAATTGACCTTGAGTCAACAATATTCACCCATTACCTCCACATATTCAAAAATATGCAGTTTCCGGGTTATGTCGCGGAGCAACCCGTTTCACCATTCAACAAATTCTGACGCTGATGGATCTATGGCCAGGGCACTACATGATAAGATTCCACTTGATTAATTAAGTACATTACCGTATTCTTTTAGCATCAGTCAGGTTTCAAACAAGAATTATTATGACAAATGCTATAAAGAAAAGTATAATACATCTATCAAGTACTTTTCAAAACTTTATAAAACATTGGGATTTAAATCCCTTATCACATCATGAGCATTCTCATTCCTTAACATCTCATCATCATGATTATGGAATATGGGTATTCAAACCCTCAGTTTCATCAAAGAACACTTGTTACCACTTATCAGGTAACTAATACCTTCAGGTCATCTGACCAAGGTAAACATGATACTTGCTACACAAGCATCTCACATGGCTCACAAGGCCCATTAACATCATAACTCATACCTGGTTATGCTCATCATCTCATGATACCTTCATGGTTAGTATCCTTGATAACAACCATATCAATTTCATATCGACATTATGCAATACAAAGATAACATCACTATTCCCTCATTAGGATTAGGGTTTCCCTTTCTTATCGATTAGGGTTTCCCTTACATATCATCACCCTTCATTAGGGTTAGGGTTTTCCATTATTAATCATTTAGGTTTACAAGATCATATTATTAATGATCAAACCCTAATTCATTGCTCAACACAACTAGGAGCCAACATTGATAACATAAGTATTCAATCATGCTTATTTATTCTCATCATTTATCATTAAATGAATTATCAACACAAGATATGAGTTCCTCTCTCAACTTTACCAGAATATGATTACATCATACTTTATTAATTTGGCTTAACCTTTTCATAAGGTATGTTAGCCTACACTTATCAAAGTGCATTACATCTCAATGTAACAATTGACATGACACACTTCATGTGTTACTCATCCAAGTATATTGGATTTAGAATACATCAAGGTGTATCAATCTTGAGGTGTTGGATGTGATATCTATCATGTCTTGATGTATCACTTCCATCATCAGGTTTATCTTACTTAGGTTCATCATCTTATCTTGTATTAGGGTATTTCCCTTCCTAATACTTTATGCACCATTTCATCACATTTATCATGTAATGTATTGGTCATAAGTCACTTATTTGAATTATTCAACCATTATCAATGATATGGACTCATCTCGGGTTAAAGCATTATTGATATAAAGTTATCCATTATCAACCACATTAAGTGTTTCACTTATCAATATATTAGTCACTATTCCATTATTAGGAATAGGGTTTCCATTCTTTATCAATTAGGGTTTACATAACATCACCCTATATTAGGGTTTCACATAACATCACCCTACATTAGGATTAGGGTTTCATATAGCATTACATAGCATCACCCTGGATTAGAGTCTCACATCACATCACTACATTAGGGTTTCACATGCATCACCCTAAATTAGGGTTTCACATGGCATCACCCTAGATTAGGGTTTCACATGGCATCACCCTAGATTAGGGTTTCACATGACATCATTATCTTGAATTAAGGTTCCTTATAACTTTTCCCCAAATTAGAGTTTCATATAACTTTACCCGAAATTAGGGTTTCATGAAGCATCTTTTTAAATTAGGGTTTTTCATTATATTACCCTGAATTGGGATTCCTCATATCATCACCCTAGATTAGGGTTACACCATTACCCTAGATTAGGGTTTCATCTAGCATTTTCCTAAATTAGGGTTAGGGCTCATCAACCTTCTTGATTAGGGTTTCATGATCTCTTTGTCAAGGATTATACCCTAATTACATATTCTATTCATGTTGAAAGTGTTGAGGCTTAACCACTACATGATTATTATACATATATGAATTCCTCTCTCCCTCATCCTCTCTAGGATGTTGATTACTTCACGCTTGATTAGATTAGGTCAACCCTTCATTCAAGTACATACATCTATGGTTATCATAGTGTATTGAGATATTGCTTCCATAAGCATCGAAGGTTAACCCCTCTAAGGGTACTAATCACTTAAGTACCTTAAAGGTACAACCATTGTAATTATGTTAATTGATCTTTCATAGCTTTGAGATTATTAGGTATCCAAACGGTTTTGATACTTTTGAACCTTCAAATGGTTTTGACCTCCTTGACCTTCAAACGGTTTTGAGACCATTTCCCCCCAAACGGTCTTGAGACCGTTTGGGCATCTAGGGTTGAGACTGTTTGCTCTTAAACGGTTTTGAAACCGTTTGGTGTTTTCAACCCTTGAAACCATTTGATCAAATTAACCTTGAGACCGAATGAACAACCCATCATTGAAACCGATTGAACATCAAACGGTTTTGAGACCGTTTGATCCCAAACGGTCTCAAGACCATTTGGACTCAAACTGTCTCAAGACCGTTTGGTCCAAACCTCCTTGAAACCGAATGGATCAATTAGGGTTTCTTAATCAATCGATTTAGGGTTTCCACTCATTGAAACATCCAACATTAAGGCCATTGAAAGTAGATCAACTTGTAACCCTTGGATCTCCATCCATCCATGACTCCTCTTGACCTCAAACGGTCTTGAGACCGTTTGCCTTTGAGCCATTCAACATCGAAATCGACTCAATCAATTTAGGGTTTCAACCAACCAATCCGATTAGGGTTTGTAATCAATGGACCATACATTCTTGAATCCATTATAATTAGATCAATTTGAACTATTGGATCTTCATTCATCCACATCAGCAATTGACCTCAAACGGTCTTGAGACCGTGTGGTCACCAAAAATTGCAAACCGTTTGCTCATGATATTTATTGAGGCGTGTGCTAAGATGACATCATAATATTCAAGATACAAACCTTCAAAATTTGATGTGATCTTTGTGGTGATTTCAATAATTAATCAAAAGGAAAATTCAGGAAGGAAAAAGGAATCAAGGTATAATGAAGAAATGAAATCAATAATGATATTTAAGGGTTCAAGTTATATAACCCACCTTTAAAGTCAAATCCAAGCTTCAAGATTCACGTCTTTAATGGTGAATGAAGCTTTCTCAACTTCCCAAGGTCCGTCCTCAAGTCTTTGAGTGAAAAGAATGGCTAATAGTTGAATATTGAATGAAGAAAAGAAGAAAATAATCGTTGAATTTCGATTTCCACCATGAAGTCAAGGTTGAAGATGATTAAGGAGCTCACCTACAGGTTGGGGTACGTCCTCCTGTTGCTCCTAAGCTTCCTTGTGCTCGGCCAAAGCAAGGAAAGAAAGAAGAGTAAAAAAAGCCTTTCATGTGGGTGAAAGAATGGAATGTATATAAGGGAAATTCAAGAGAGAGAAAGTGTTATAAAAGTCTTTCAATTCCCTAACCTGGTGCCACTTATCCCCTTCACTTTCTTGCATACGAAGCCATTATCCTTTCCTTCGAAATCCCCTTATTTATCCATGAATTAAAAGAAAACACTTAAGCACCTTAATGAATATAATAATAATATCCAAAAATTAATGGATATTACTTTTTCTTTAAATAATGTGAGTGGGCTCTCCACTCACTTTAGATATTTCGGTGCCATTGCAAGGAAAAACGACTTCCATGCTTATATAAATTCAACCATCACATTTTTGGTTGAAGGACACTTTCATTAATATATTTATTTTTACATTAAATTGAATTAGGGTTTTAATTATGCTTAAATCTTGATTATTTTAATATCAAGATTCTCTCTCCCCCAAAGAGATTCACATGAGATGCCCCTCTGATTTTCTTGTCTCTAATTGATACCAAGAAACATTAGGGACTCTCTAGAAGTGGTATTTTGCATATTGAACCCTAGGTTTTGGGTAAATTGCACATTACACCAAAACTAGGTTTTAATGCACAAACATTACTTAATAAGCTTTTTCTTGGTGCCCAGGCTTTCACAAGCCATACCTCTGCATCATTCTCATTCTTATGATTCTACAACACTTGAGTAACATTTTATAATGTAACATTTGCAAGTTAACCCCTCAACTTGGGTAATTTGCACTTTAGTCCAAAATGGGCAAAACATTATTTTCAACATTATTCAAAAACACTACAAAAAATAGGAATTAACTACATTTGGTTTAACTACATATAGCTTAAATGTAGTTAAAAATTAACTTTCCTTACAATTTGTAAAAATATAGTTAATATAAATGTAGTTAATAAAAAAGTTAAGCAATGTCTACAAATTGGTTACAATTACATTATGTGTAACTTACTTTGTGCCAATGACACCGCTGCCTCTTTACCCAACACATTATTTCATTACCCCAAATTCCAATGGCGTTCAAATTTTCGCTAACCCTCCACCTACTTCTTTTTCAAAGTCTTACTCGCACCTTCCATGTTTCTCCCCAAATCGAGGGATTTTTCCCCATATCCATTGTCCCTCGGAGAGTGGGAGTGTGGAAGCTAGAGCGACGGACTCTATGGATAGCTCTGAGGAAGAGGGAAGGTGATCGTCGTGGTCAACATCGGAGGCAGCATGTGCTGCAATCATGGAAGGCGACGGATAGGATAACAGATCTGTGTTCTGCAACAAGCAACTGGCTCTTCTCTAACTCCCTCGACAGCACCCGGAGCCTCCGAATAGTCGAGACTCGCGGATCCTCTCCGCACCAGCAACAGCTGAAGACGATATTGTGGACAACTGGACGAGGCTAATGACGAGGTAGACAACCTAGACGTGACGTGGTTCCTCCCTTCAGGAGCCTGCTCCTGCGCGACGAACACCCTGACGACCTCTGGGTCGTCGGCTGCACGACCGTCAGGATCCTCTTGACACCTTGGCTCCTATTCGTCAGCTTCACAGGCGTCAAGATCCTCTCGATAGCTTGGCTCTTATTCACTGACTGCACGGGCTTGGGGATCCTCTCGACACCTTGGTTGTTGTTTGCATGAGCCTACGGAGGGTGTGATTCAGTATGGGCGTAAACGGCAGATCGAGTGGGATCGTGTTATGGGGCATGTGGTGTTCCTGATCGCCACCCACGATTCAATGTTTGAGCAGTCGTAAGTCTGGCTTGTGGTGTCGAAGGGGTTGTATACCCACATATGCGTCTGTGTGGTAGACGCTCCAGGTTTGGATTTTGTCATTGGTTCTACCTAATGAGTTATCAGATCTCTCATAATTTCTAGTCTGAGTTCCTAATTTCTTAGCCTTTCCCAAACAATTGCATGAGTTTGTTATATTGACTATTCTGTTGTTACTAGATATAACTTATCAGATTCCATTTTTGGATGATGGATTACTTGGTATTGACTTATTCTGGATTGAGATCTTACTGATGCCTTATCAGTTCATGGAGGTATGTCCCTGTAGCGTACTTTGTGTTTACTGCGTGGACTCTGTTTCTTTTGTAGTTTATCATATAGTTGTTGTTTATCATATAGTTGCTGGCAGAAAGCATGTGGCAATACCCATTTTCTAACAAGGACAGACACGACTACACAACCTCAAACAGGCTGGAAATTGTCATAAGATCCCACTGAATCTGAGCTTTGTGATATGATCTGTGAGCTATGGTCCTCATTAGTCTTTATACTCAGATTAATAACTGTTCATTGTTGTTGGTAGATCATTTTTTTCATTGTTTTATTTGTTTGGATCTCTACCTAATATTCATGTGATATCCTTTCTCTACTAGATATTGCAGGAGTCTATAAATCTCGCAATGGATGAGGGTTGGTTTCTTTTGGGTTTCTCATCCAGAATTCTGAATGCAGAGGTGATTTCTGGTAGTGTTAGGCATTGAACATCTAGTTAAAGTGTTTATGTTCCATTTTACTGTTCCGTGAAGAATCCAAAAAATTCATAGGTCTAGATTTATTAAAGACGTGACTGCAATTTAGGCTTGTTAGGTTTTGTCTCTAAACTGTCATCTTGGTGGAGAGTAAGGACACCTAGGATGGGGTACAAGACCAAATGTTAATGGTTGTTGATCTTGAATCCATAACTGATTTAGGTGTTATGAATGCTAATGTTGGTCTGTCTGGTTGATTAATCTGTTATCTGTCATGGTCCTGGTATTCATTCCAAGTTAAACATCTAATTCTACTGTCATAGTGCGGTTAGCTTTGTTATATATTATTCAGGTTTGTTTCTATTGACTTACAATTGGTAACATTATAGGAATGGTAGATAGATAATGTACACTTCTCTTCCTCTGTTCTTAACAGCATGCTTACCAAGATTGCAGTTTAGTCGATCATGGATTAGCTATTATGAATGCTATTACTGGCCTAAATGGTTGATGAATCTGTTCAGTTGCCGTGGTCCTAGTACTAATCTACATTGAACATCGACGTATGTTCTGATAGTGAGCTTAATTTTATTTTATACATGTTCAGGTTTGTTTCTTCTGTCCAGAAATTGGCAAAATCATTGGAGGTGCCATTGGTTAATGATTTAGGATACACAAAAAGATACGTCTGTTGTCTTTAGGTAACTCATTAATTATTAGCATGAATTGGAGAGCAATCATTTCATGATCTTTTCCTTATATACCCCATTCTTGTTGGCCCTTATGCTATTGCGTATAGAACCACCACGTATTTACATTGCTTGTAAATGTTTTAACTATCCATTGATAGAAACCATCTCATGATTCAACAACTAAACAACATGGTAGAAGCTACAGGCTAGTGGCAACCATCAGGATGGTTACGCTGATGAGATGACCGTTTGGATTTTTCCTACGGATTTTCTATTGCAATTGAGTCTGTCTTGGCTTATGGTATGTTCTTTCATAAGGCATAGATTTGCTCAGGTTATCAGCAAATAAAATTATCTTTCACAAGTCTATCAACTTATATAGGCTTTCTTATTAGTGGTCTGTACTAAATGCTCTGGGCATGGTACTATTTGGAGCTAATGCTTTTCATGTTCTTCACATGGCTGTCAGCAGCTGAGGGGTGGTAGTAGGGTGGAGCTAGCCTGTAGCAGTCGATAGAGGGCTTGTAAGTGGGATCTTAATTCTGTGGATGAAGGGTGAAATATTGTCACCTGTTATCCCTTGTCATAGGATTACCGTCAAATCACACACAAATCTGAACACTAAAAACTATCGGCAATGACATTCATCGTGGAGGTTGTTGTAAAGAAAGCTCTCAATTTTAGCAAAATCAGATTCTCTGGTCTTGAATATATACCCCACTGACATGTAGAGAACATCCATATTTTCTGGTACGGAACACGCCTATCCTTTTAGAGCACACATTTCTAGGCTCTATCAGCCTTTTATGAGTGACCCCAACATCTTCCGTAAGTCCATGTATACCCCCGGTAGGTATCTATTTGGGCACAGTTGATCAGCCTATAAAACGCCAGTCACTTGTCGGCTGTTGGTTACTAAATTCTCAATGTGCATTGACAATGTTATGTCATTGATATAATTGAAAATATAGAATCGAAAAACGTATATGAAATTGAAATTTTAGAAATGTTATGATATAAACGTCAGAAGGTGAAAATGTGATGTATATGTGTGATATTTACCCTTTATTAATGGCAAGCAAGTCCATAAACCAACCTAAAAGGTGTCGTCTCTATAGGTGATTTATAGGCTTCCTATATACCCACAGAGCGTCATTAAGCACAAAACTCCAATTTGTCCTATTAACTGAGCTTGTCCATTCCAAGATCTTCTTCACTTCTCTTTTGGACATCTCAACTCTGCCCTATGTCTGTGGGTAGTAAGGAATACCCACTCAGTGTTTCAATCCATATTTACTCAGTAAGGATCCAAATTTCCTATTGGTGAAATATGATCCACCATCACTAGTGATCAGTCGGGTGACACCAAATCTATAGAAAATGTTATCCTTCACAAATCTGCACACAACTTGAGCGTCATTGGTGTGGGTTGGAATTGCTTCCACCCACTTATATACATAGTCAACCGCAAGTAAAACGTAGAGATTAAAATTAGACAACACAAATGGGCCCATGAAATCAATGCCTCAAAGATCAAACACTTCAACCTCTTGAAACACGTTTAATGTCATCTCATGTCTCTTAGAAATATTCACTACACGTTGACATGCATCACAACGACGAACAAAATCATGTGCATCTTTAAACAGTGTTGGCCAACAAAACCCACTCTCTAAAACTTTAGCCACAGTCCTAGAGCTAGTGTGATGCACTCCTATAGGTAAAGAATGGCAGTGTGTCAAAATGCTCTCAACCTCACATTTGGGTAATCTCTTCCTCAAAAGTCCATCCCTACATTATTTAAGAAGAATCAGGTCATCCCAGATGTAAAACCTCAATGAGTGGAAAAATCTCTTCTTTTTTTGATACCCCCAATCTGCAGGCATCTCTTTGCAGGTTAAATAATTAACAATATCTGCAAACTAGGGATCCTTACTCTTGATAGAAAAAAGTTTTTCATCCAGAAAATCCTTAACAATAGGATTTTCTACATCTTTTTCATTCACTCTTTCCTGCCTAGATAGGTGATCCGGTACCACATTTTCCACCCATGTCTTGTCTTTAATTTCTATGTCAAATTCTTATAAAAGTAAAATCCACCTGATCAATCTAGGTTTTGCATCTTTCTTTTGTAATAGGTATTTGATGGCAGTATGGTCGGTCCAAACAATCACCCTCCCCCAACTAGGTATTGGTGGAACTTCTCAAATGCAAAAACAACCGCTAAGAGTTCTTTTTTTGTGGTTGCATAATTAAGTTGTGCATCATTCAAGGTTTTGGACACATAGTATATGATTGTAGCAGCTTTATCTTTGTGTTGACCCAACACAGCTCCCACTGCATAATCCGATGTGTCACACATCAGCTCAAATGGTAGGCTCCAATCAGGAGCCTACACAATAGGCACAGAGCTAAGCTTTTCCTTTAGTACTTCAAAGGCATTCAAGCATTGATCATCAAAAGAAAAGCCAATGTAATTTTCCAATAGTTCTGACAAGAGTTTAGGAATTTTGAAAAATCTTTGATAAAATGACGGTAAAACCCAACATGTCCCAAAACGCTCCTTACTCCCTTCACAGATGTCAGTGGAGGTAGCTTGGAGATGACTTCTATCTTAACTGGGTCTACTTCCATACCCTTGTTGGACACCTTGTGTCCAAGCACTATGCCCTCACTCACCATCATATGACACTTCTCCCAATTCAAGACTAAGTGAGTGTCCTCACACCTTTGTAAAACCTTATCCAAATTGTGCATGCAATCACTGAATGACTCCCCATACATAGAAAAATCATCCATGAACACCTCCACCTCTCTACCATATCATAAAATATGGCAAGCATACAGTGTGGGAAGGTGGCAGGGCCGTTACAAAGGCCGAATGGCATCCATATATATACAAATGTGCCATAAGGATAGGTAAAAGTAGATTTCTCCTGATCCTTTGACTTGATAAAAATCTGACTATAACCGAAATACCCGTCGAGGAAGTAAAAGTGTGAATGGCCAATGAGTCATTCCAAAATCTGATCAATGAAAGGTAAAGGAAAATGATCTTTTAAAGTGACGGCATTCAAACATCGGTAGTCTATGAATACACACCACCCCGTCACCACCCTAGTTGAAATCAACTCATTAGCTGCATTAGTTGTGACAGTGATCCCCCCTTTCTTAGGAACTACCTGAGTTGGGCTAACCCACATAGAATCTGAAATTACATAAATGATACCTGCCGTAGGAGCTTTCCCACTTCTTTCTTCACTACCTCAGTCATGATCAGGTTGTCACTGTTGAGGTTGAATGATTACTTTAGCTCCTTCTATCCATATTTTGTGTAGGCACAAACTCAGAGAGATTCCTTTGATGTCCACTATAGACCACCCAAAAGCAGCTCGGTGGTTCTTCAACACAACAAGCAACTGTCCCTTTTCTTTACCGCTCAAGGATGATGATATGATCACCAGGAGCTTCTCTTCTATAGCTAGGAAGACATATTTCAGATGTGGTGGCAATGGCTTCGATTCCAACTCAGGTGGGCTCAACAGAGACAGAAGAAGTGGTGGGGGAGGTGGTCCCAAATCTACAAAATATCATGTATAATGGTAAGGTACCACCTTCAGCATCAATACACACTCCTCTAAAGACCGACTATGAGTGTTTTCATCTACTTTATTCATCAAGCATGCATCCAAGGGTAACTGTGGATATGTTTCAATCAGGGAATCAGTAGTGACCTCCTCTATGGTAGCCAGATCATAGTCTTCTTCTCTATCATCTAGGTAACATATTGCTTCTTTTAATCAGATCACCTTAGTGCTTTCAATTATATCAACTACTAGAGTGTGTTTTTCCACCTTGTTCATCACATGAGCCATGTCAAGGAATGGCTTCCCCAGACATAGAGAAATCTTGCCCTCCATGTGCTGCGGCATGCTACACTATGTTGTATCCCCTCTTTGTTTTGAGTGTTTAGGCATTTTAATCTCAAACCGGTCATCATGAGTGTCCATGGTCAGATGTCCTCTGCCCATTTCTAGAATCATATCAACAGTGGCTTGGAATGGCCTACCTAGCAAGAGTTTGTTGCCTTTATCCTCTTGCATTTCCATTACCCCAAAATTTATAGGAACAACAAATCTATCCACTTTCACTAGGACATCTTCACAAATGCCATATGGCCTGACCACATAGTTGTCTTCCAATTAAATAGTCATAAAACTTTTTCTCATCTCCTTAAGACCTAGCTTCTTGAAAGTTGAAAAAGGCATGAGGTTGATACTAGCCCCTGAATCACATAGAGATTCACCAAACTTGGTCTTTCCTATGAAGCATGTGATGTTGAAACAATCAGGATCTTGTCTTTTAGGAGGTAGTGTTCCCAGAATAAAAGCACTCACCTACTCTTTTAACACCACCACATCAGCCTCAGGTATCCTTCTCTTCTTATTGATTGTGTCTTTCAAGAACTTTCCATATGATGGTATCTGCTCAATCATATCAATAAGTGGAATATTTAGAGATAATTTCTTAAAACCCTCTAAGAATTTCTATAATTTTCGGTTTGGTTTGGTTTCCTTCAAGTTATTTGGAAAGGGAACTAGAGTCGTCGGTGTCCTCTGGTGAGGTGGGACATATGCTTTTGATCTAGTATCCTCCACCTCATCGGTGTGCTTAGGGATGAGCATCGGGTTGGGCCGGCCCGATCCAACCCGCGACCCAGCCCGCATAACCCGATCCAGACCCGAACCCAGTTTACAATATGGGTGGTTCGGGCCTAAAATTTAAACCCATATTTTATTTGGGCTGGGTACTGACAGAGGTAAACCCAGGCCCAAAAACTTGAATGCCCAGATTATATTTTATGTACATTATATACCTATACATCTATCTTTGTCTTGAAAGAAAAATATACAAATTTCTTGATGCAATATGTATTATGTACCTAACCAATGGAAACATGGATACTATGCAATCAATCAACATGATTAATGAATTCATACTATTAAGATAACCATCATTGACATGAATAAACATACTTGATTTCTTTAATTTGATCTCATTGTGTCCACATATAGGAGACGAATGATCTTTTGCTCAGTGCATAGTAGATTATGCTCATCTTTTTACTCATATGCCCACATGTAGGAGACAAATGAATTTTTGCCCTTCCAAAACCCATTTCATTGTATATACATATAGGATGAGGAGGTAAAAAGGCACAACATTGTGGACTCCATTGATTTTTTACTTCTCATACATTCACATGTACCAGAAAATGATTTGTTACTCTTTCAATATAGTGTATATACATTCTTTTGAAGGTTTATCACAAAATACATATCACAGTAATTCAGTTTTCATGTTAGCAAGTTAGATCTAGCAAAATTTGGTATGCTCATTCGATGTTATATGGGCAAACCCGAATCTGGCCCGAAACCCAGCATTCTTATATGGGTTGGGTATGGGCTGACAATTTTCAATTTTATCGAGGCCTGAACCCCGCCTGTGGCCCGCTTTAAAATGTGGGTATGGGTTTGGGACAGGAAAAACCCGGTATAACCCAGCCCGATGTTCATCCCTAAGTGTGCTCTTCAATTGTTTCCTCTTGTTCCAACATGTTTGGCTCAGTTGCATCTGCTATCACTGTCTGAGTTGTTGTTCCATTAACTTTACCTACCCCTGGGCTTGCCGGTGCCTAATTCAATAGTGTCTTACCATAGCAGAGTAAGACTTCCTTGATGTGTTGATTTCCAGAAGGCGCGTTAGTATTTGCTGGGAACCCATGTTCATTTGGCTGCTCAAAGTACCCACATCCGCTGTTATTTGAGAAATTTGAGTTTCTATGCTACAGATATGTGCCCCTTGGTTTTAGAGTTTTCTCTGATTTTGACATATAAGTACTTCATTCTGACTGACAACTTTCCAAGAATTTCATCAATACGGTCAATCTTCTTTTGTTCTTATAGATATTGTACCTGGCCACCGAACTGTTGTGGATTGGGTTGTTGTGCCTGAGATGGGACTTGTTGGAAATTGTTAGGATC
The DNA here is from genome assembly GCA_963693085.1 of Alisma plantago-aquatica. Classification (NCBI taxonomy): domain Eukaryota; kingdom Viridiplantae; phylum Streptophyta; class Magnoliopsida; order Alismatales; family Alismataceae; genus Alisma; species Alisma plantago-aquatica. The sequence continues at coordinate 1,261,466,350 of OY856409.1, forward strand.
CTTCCATGAAAACTTAGGATCCTTCCTCCAAGTGTAGTCATTGTTCCTATATTACTATTGAGCAAGAATCCTTCTCTTGTTCTATCAAGTGTAGTTCTTTCTCCCTTGTACAGACTGTAGTAGAAGATTTTTGTCTATCCCAACAAATCAATACCATGATGAGGTACTTTCCACAACATATTCTGGAATCTCCCCCATGCTTCAGAATAGGATTCATCGACCTATTTTCTAAAATTATGGACCTTCTTCACCAAGTCATTTGTATTCTATGGGGGAAAGTAACACTCGAAGAAGGCATCGGTCATCTGATCCCACGTCTTGATACACTCATCATCGAGATTGTGAAACCACGAATTTGCACTGTCTACCAGAGATGACGGGAAAAGCTTCAGATATATGATAGTTTTCAGTACTATATCTATTTTGACCATATCACAGTTCTCAAAAAGTTACTGATGTGCACCATCGGGTCTTCAGAACTGTGGCCATGAAAAACTTGGGATTTGACCAAAGAGATCAACCCTGGGTCAATCTTGTAGCTACCCACATTGATGGATTGTCTTTTGATTGGTCCTTTTTGAGCTATTAAGGAAGAGGCTTTGATCCTCTCCCATATTGTCAGCTCTTCTGCTTCATCCCCCATTTCTACTAACTCAGGTTCTTCTGGTGTTACATGTCCTTCAGATAGAGATGTTGGTGGTGGAGTTTAGTTGAATTTATCCATAGACTTTCCAAACTCCCTATCCCTATGAAAGAGCTCTACTTGCCCAAAACCTGATGAAGATGGCTCTCTGTAATTGTGGGCTCGAGTATGCACCATACACTAGTACCTCAAAGTAGTGAAATAATTGTTAGATTACAGTAGTAGAGCTAGAAGCAATAATGATGTTATGATTCAACTTTAGGTGAAATAAAAAATTAAAAAAAGGGTTGTCCTAGAGTGATCGACCACAAAACTCGTAGTGATGAATGATGTCGTGTCCCCAGCAACGGTGCCAAAAACTTGACACATGTTTACCATGTGTTATACACAAGTGAACATATAAAAGTAATATAGGCCTTTTTGAGGCCCAAATCAAAAACAGGGAAACTTTCTCCAGAAGACTACTACTTAGGGGTGAGCATCGGTCCAAAACCAGACCGGACCGGACCGAGGACCGAATATCAATAATTTTTGGACCGTAGACCGAACCGTTTGGTGGTCAGACCGGACCGGGACCGCACCGTTTTGACCGTGGACCAGACCGGACCAGACCGTTTGGACCGCAATCAGTCTTTTTTACATGTTTTACAACTTATTTAATTGTACAAAGTTGATAATCTTAGTCACTTCTAACAATTATATAACTTTAGTATCAAACATTTATACTAGTAGTACTTATATATGTACTTTATTTGTAGTTATTATAGAATGCACCTTCAAATATATATGGATTTCATATAAAAGTTAGTCTGCGGTCCGGACTGGACCGGACCGGTTTTGGACCGGACCGGACCGAAGACCGAATTTATTAAAATTCTCGGACCGCGGACCGGACCAAAATCGAAATGGACCGGACCGAATTGAGCGGTCCGGTCCAGTTTTGCGGTCTGGACCGTTATTTGCTCACCCCTACTACTACTAACTATGGTCTAATCATCTAGGCCGGTGAAAGTGAATTGGTTTCATTCAATAGAAATGATTGCAGAACAAAACAAGCTTAATAATTAAATTACTCAGATTTTAGGGAATTCCTCAAGACTATGATTTCACCATAGATAACTATGAGAACTCATTACACTAAACGATATTACTCAAAACATAAAACACAATCGATCATTAATTAATCACATACCCAAAAATATGGGTAAATTAAAACCAATTTCAACATCAACACCCGCTCAGAAACATTTACATAAGAGCCCAACATCTTTCTTGTAACCATACTATGCCAAGAATTCAATACAAATTGTTCTATCACCTTAGCGACAAGATATGTACATAGGAGAACAATATTCGTATATGCCACATAATCAAGCATTAACATGCAAACAAAATTTTGATTCGTTTGAAACACCATATATAAACTTTTCCTACATGGACCTGAGAGTACAGGGACGACTGTAGGACACACTAGACATCTAATCAACTTTTCTCACAAATTCATTATTATAGCTCCTTTTTGCTACCACATGTTTGTTATCATCACTTCCGATTACCTAAAAAGATGTGGCGAACCACAAGGGTGAGATCCATGTCCCAGAAAGAGATATAACCTCCAACAACATTTATTGATTCCAACATTTTTAGGTAATGAGACAGTTTAAGCAGTTTAATCATATATAACAAATAAGCTCAACAACACTGATGATTAATAAAATACATAAAGGAGTAGATAATAACTATCTTCATTAGCCATACTATTATAATATCCCTATTAACAATATAAGGAATCTAGCAACATGAGCATCTCTAACATCATGAATAAGTCTAGTATCATAAGCATAGCTAACAACATCAGCATGTCTATCAACTTGAACATATCAACATCATAAGTAGAGCTAACAATATAAGCACAACTATCTGCATAATCACGATTAGCAGTATAGGCATCTCTAGTTATAAAGGCATAGCTAGCAATATAAGCATAGCTAACAATATAAGCACAACTATCTACATAAGCATGATTAGCAGTATAGTCATCTCTAGTTACAAAGGCATAGCTAGCAATATAAGCATATCTAAAAACATGTAATAACAAATGTCATAATCATAGCCAATAGTAATAATATATCTATCAACTTAAACATGACTATTTTATATATACACTTATAACATGAGCATATCTACAACATAAGAATATCTACTATCTTTTAATGCATTAAACATCATCTCTATATACATATAACAACAAGGGTTATCATCCAATATGAAGTTTCGTGTATAAACCTAAATAGATTTGCTAGATGGTTGTATTACATCTTTTATTATGCCCTAGAGAGTTTGAGTCATACCACCCAAAGTCCAACTGACCCCTACGAAGTGCTATTCAGTTATGTATAGGATCTAGGAGTGTCGTTATCCTAATATATCTTCCCCTCGGTTAGTATGAGTAAAAAGGTAGTGACATATCAATCAAATTTGCCACTACAGTGACATATTGTCAAGCTTCTAACCACTAATCCGCCCTTGGTATAGGTAACGACACTAGAAACTAGGGTATACAAAACCCTTTAATCTGTGGTACAACTACAATTGTCCTCAATCACATCAAATGTCTGAGGCATGACCATAGCCATCCTCCATAACCTACATTGTGGATGACAAGGATATATCCTCAACTTGACACCTCTAGATACTCAATAGTATTCACTCTAAGTTTCCGTTAGGAATACTCGTTTCACCATCCAGCAAGTTCTGACACTGAAGATGGCTTTACGACACAAGGCACTACATTATTAGAGTTGCACTTGATTAGTTATGTCAATTGGGTGAATTAAGGTTGCATCAAACAAGTGGACATACAAACCCTAATTCACTTCTAGAAAGCATATAAATATCACAACTTCAAAAGATATAAAACATGTGAAACATAATTTCTCATCTTGTCATCACATGGTCGCTTGTCGTTCGTGAGAGTACACTAGTCATCATACTATCACAAGAAATAAATCATTTTCATAATATCACTGGGTATCAACCCTTATCAACACAAGAGGATTACACCTCATTCAGGGTTCAACCATGCCCAAAGGTCATTAAGACCTTCATACTATTCCCTACAAGATCATCATTATCTTTGCATGCCTTATAGCAAGGCTCAATAACATCACTTACATATAATACACCAGAGCAACACAATATTACATTAATGAGCTAGGAGATATTCACAAAAAATCATAGAAGGGATATAATAACATTAGGAATATTCCTTTATTACATCAACATGCAAGGAATCTAGATATGATTAACCCTCATCATATTCATAATGCACGTGTTTAGCATAAAAAAGTATCAACCATGTGGCTATGATAACCACCAATTAACATATTGAGGTTATGATCATATTAAGGAGGTTATTTCACCATCATTCCATAATATAAGAATGTTAAACATGATACTCATCTTTACCTATTTGCATTAGAGTTAGGTTCAACAAGATAAATTATATTAATGTTACTAATCACCACTTATACCCAAACCCTAACTCACGACATCCCAATTGGATCATGGATGAATAAGGTGAAGCATCACCATCACATTCCATACTATTCTCAAGTATGAACCCACACATAAATCAAGGTGTAACCATTGAGTTATAGCATACTAGGGTTTCAACAACAACAAGACAGTACTCCATGATTGTATTATTCATTCAAGGACTATTCATACCCAATTACCATCATTTAGTTATATTAAATCTAGGTATAACAAGTTATACCTCATTTGGGTTACCCATTAATTCATTATGATGATTATAAATCATAATCATATAAGGAAAAGGGTAATACTACAAGTTTAAGGCATTAAACCATCAAATTATCATCATCATAATCATAACATTACACTACACACTTCACCCAAAACAATGGGAATATTGAGGCATCGACTTCTAACCATTAAATGTTGAAAAGGTAAATCCATTGGTTGTTTACATAAGTAAACATATTGAACAAACCACCCATGAAGTCATTGAGTTGTTCTCTAGAAAGAGTCACCATCTAACCCTAGACATCTCCTGATTAACAGCATAAAAAGTTCCATTAAGAGTAGGGTAAAACCCACAAGCGATTGTTTATTTAAAACAATCCATCAGTAAATGAGATTCTTAAGTTGATCTCATAAAGGAAACCATTTAAATCACTTTATTAGGACTAACATATTACATTTAGGCATCATTTCAATTTATTGGATGAAGAAACATTAGATCTTAACCATTTGGTCAAGTTCATATATTAAAATCATCAATGGGAGTATAGGTCCGACCATTGCATCAAATGACCCAATAAACCATTGGTTTAAGGTATAATTGATGCTACAACTACATGATTAACTCACCATAGGTTGTGGAGGCCTGATCCACCAACAGTAGTGACCATTAAGTCACCATAGGTTGTTTGATCAGCACTATATTCATTGATCACCATCAAATATCTAACTAATCTCATCATTGATTGATAGCATCATTAGAGTACTTAGTTGTTAATCCATAAGCTTATAATTAGGCCAACAACTGACCTAAAGGGTGAAGTTCAGTTGATACCCTTGGTCACCACCATCAATTTTCATGAAGACAACACCATTCATTGTTGCAATGGTACCACCATTGAGTCATGTGTTTATAGAAGAAATCAGCTTTAAACCAAAAAATTGACCATTGGTTGGTAGGTGTTTAGCACCATCGGTTGTCAAACCAACCTGATCCAAGTCATAATATACCTTAGTAATAATGTACACATGATCACATGTTCATCTAGAACTGAAATCAGAATAGGGAACATTATAAAAATCAAAATCCAAGTCAAGCATAGCTTTTTAGTGCATGGATCATCATTTAAAAGCAAGAACATGAGCTAGCAAGCTTATGGTAAGCAATAAACGTGGAGCAAGTTATAAAACTTGCCTACAATTAAAAGATAAACTCCCAAACAGAAGAAAACATGAGTAGGTAGGGTAGAAAATCCAAGCATAAGTTGTGAACTCTTCCATCGAGCACCTTTCTTCATCAAATGAGCAAACCCTAAGCATAAGGATCAAGAAAGATAGGGTTTTAGATGTTTAGAGCAATTTATACCATGGATCAGCAAGGTTCTGACTTGGATAAAGGTAGGATTAAGGATAACAAAGAAATAAATAGAGGAAAGAAGGAGATTCTTACTCTTTTAGGTCAAGATCACTAGAAGGAAGCTTTTTAAACCCTAAAAGGAAGTCAATTACAACCCTAGATTCTTTTTCAAAGAAGATTCCCTCTTTCTTCTTACTTGGATAGGAAATTTGCAGTAGCACATAGGGAGAATGAGGTTTTAGAAGGAGGGAAGTTTTGGAGATAAAATGGCTCGTTTGGGTGCTTAGGGATAAGTACATGAAACTTTAACATAAAGAAAAAGAAAAAGTTGAAGTTCTAGTATCTTTCCAAGTGTCCATAGCCTTAAACTATTAAGAATATACAAGCACACACACAAGAAGCTCCCCCACCGTCCATATAGACCTACTAATGTCTCCTTTGTTGAATTTTGAAGCCAATCAAATAATTCATTAGTTGATAGCTACTAAAGGTAGCTCATCAAATCCAAAATTAGCGTCGTGCGGCTCTGTCGACCATTTGCTAGGGTTCTCTCATCTCCGACCCTTTGGCTTGGGGGAGGGGGCCGAGCCGCCGGTGAGCGTCGCCTTTCTCCCCCCGGGCCTCACTACGCTCGAGTGGTCGCCATGTGTTTCTGCCTTCACGGAGTGTTGCGTCGTAGGGGTCCTAGCTTGAGGCTTCGATCTGAGTGACCGGTTGCTGGGCTTGACATGGGTTGCTGCGTAAATGTGGCTTAGGCATCAACCTGGGTGATCTCGCTTGCAAAGACAGTGATCTGACAACGTCTGGTCCATCCTGGTGTTCTTCTCGTGTGGCAGCATTTTTCTTGTCCTTTCCTTTTCCTGCTTTTGCTTTGTTGGTTGCTTGGGATCCCGATCAAGAGCCTTTCGACCTCAGCGGTGCTGGGGGCGGCATTGGTTGGGGACAATGGTGGGTCATTGTTTTTTAGTTTTCTTGTGTCGTTCTTCTGGTTAGGTCAGTTCTGTTAGGTTGCTTTGTTAGTGGCAGGTGTCTTTGGCTTTTTAGTCTCCACCTGTAGGTGTTTCCTAGTTGTTTTTCTGTGGTGGTCGTTTGTTGCTCGTGTCGTGCCTTGGGTTCCTTCTTGGGCGGACGGTGAGCTCGAGGGCCCCTTGGTGCTCCAGGAAGAGGAGGAGTAAGTTGGGTTTGGGCTTCGTGTGGGTCTTCTGCCCCCTGTTCGTAGTGGTGGTCAGGAGTGGTGGTGGAGTTCCTGGCACCCTCTACTCCACGCCTTTGTATCCGCATGAGCCATCCTTCCTATGTATCTGCATCACTGAGGTTTGTCCTCCTTTCTGGGTCTCCTGGTTGGTGCAACCTTTGTGCTCGTCGCTGTTAGTTGTGTTTCTCATCCTGTTTTGTGGGATGTTGTGTTGTTAGGTCTGTGTTGTTGCTTTGTGGTCGAGCTCTTTGTCTGGTGATCTTTCATTTTTCATCAGGATGGTATTCTCTGTCAGTGTATTTGCAAACTCCTCTCCAGATGTACTCTTAGGCTCTTGTAGATTGATGAATTCCATCCCAGATAGCTGTTTTAGACAGCCACTACAAGAGGTGGACAGTCCAAAAGCGTACCTATCACATCCCAATCTGAGCCTTGTGCTATGTCTTTCAGCAAAAGGAGTTGCTTCTTGGTTACTTGATGAGAGATGTCTATCTTGTAGATGTCGTATGGCTTTCTTTTAATGATATTGAGCTATTTAAAAAAAAAGGTAGCTCATCCATGAAGGGGTAAACCCTTAAATACCCTTGAAGAAAACACCTTCAAACCAAGGTTTCAATAGGTGCCCCATGGCTCAACAAGCACAAGAATGATGAGAAAACATCCAAAGAACATAATGAAAGTGATAAATTGCAATGAAAACCTCTCAATTAGGTAAATTGTAGAAAAGTCCAAAATATGCATAAAATTGCATAACTTGCACAAATAGTGTTCAAATTGGACCAAACTTGAAACTTAATCTTGTATTATGATTAAAAATCATATAACAAGGTTATATTAAGGTTCTAAAAATTCAATTATGACAGTTAAGTATGTTCAATACTTTGAGCAAGGTTAGGGGTCTCTCAACCATAAACCCCTAACAGGGATTTTGCCCCCAAAATCCAAGGGAAACAAAGATAGATACTTCTCATGCACCTCATCCCCAATCATCCACATGGTAACTTTCATATCATGATTATGTCACATTATTCTCATAAAAGTCATATTCTTCTCCCTCAACTTATGCATGTGTAACCTTGGTTCATCATAAAAATTATTGTACCACATGTACAGGTCTGGTAGTACCTTTCAACTTTGGAACTCAATTGTTGTCTTGAACTATTCTATATGTTGTATCACACATCACTCAGAGGTCATACTCACTTGATCTTACCAAACATAGAACATCAGGTATCTCTTATTATATGTAACTTTATAAGGTTTCATCCCTATACCCCTTTAATGGTGGTTATAATTAGCAACTCAATCAACCAGGTATGCATCTCCTAATTTTCAAGAACTATGATATATATATATATATATATATATATATATATATATATATATATATATATATATATATATATATATATATATATATATATATATATTAGAGGATTCTATAATCATCTCAATGGTGAACTGACCATCTGTTTGGTTGAATAATCATACATTTGTCTACAACCATTAACAAATATAACTTCTTGATTTACCTTGTTAGGAGTAGAGCAACGACACTATCTTCATCTTATCAGGATTCACATAACATACTTAATAGAGGTATCATAACTCCAAGAGGATACTCTAGTCAACCCCCAACTCACTCTTGCTAGAATTGTCACACATAAGTACAGTTACTTCAACATTCTTAAGGTTTAGCAAAGATATTGACCACATTACTGACCATCTCTGGAATACTTTGAGATGTCATCATTCAAAGCTTGATACAACATATGAGACATAACCTGAACACTCTGTTCCTCCTATTCATATATTCTATTGGTACATTGGTTAGTCTAAAGGACATAACCCTAAACTTACCATGGTCATGTAACTTATGTCATCCATTCTAACTCTAATGTCTAAAGGACATTTTATTTTAAAGGAATGTGGTAGCACATGTCTACTGATCAACAAACCATCTATCCTAGATAGTGGTCTTGCCCAGCTTTCACTAAACCATACACAACATTATAGAATCACTTTTGTTTTTCCTTCCAAACAACATCTTGAGGGTCATCATCAACTCTCTCTCTCTCTAAGGGGGGGAACACTTGGAATGTTCATTTAACAAACCCCTCAAACCTTCACATATTTCCCATACTATTGATACATCTTGGATACTAGGATTCATTACCTTGGTATCCAGCTCATGTTCTATAAGGAACTCACATCCTTATCTCATCCACTTTTACCAACATAACAAATAACAAGACATATAAGAGGAGTCTTCCTAATTATTGGAAGGCTCAAAACCAAACTCATCACAAAATTTATGATCTTGGAACCATAGTCTAAATAACCTTATGCTATAATAAGCTATCCACCCTCATGTTTACATTGAATCCACACATACAAAGTGGCAATGACCCACTTGAAAGTTGTGCCCTCGAAAAGAAAGACACAAAGGGAAACACACTTCCCACATCATAGCAACATTGTTCAAGGGGCACTAGCAACAAGGTAACCAATTCTATTTTCATTATGCAGGTTACAACTTCTTATGTATCATTTTACCTTTTTCATTTTGGGTTCCTTGCCATTAGCATAGGAATCATTACAAATAACTTATCTCATTACTCCTTCCTTGATGACTATTTATCACATTTGGATATGTTCTCTTGTTTTATTATGTTTTTCAACCACTTATCCAGAGGTAAAACATCATATTCCAAATTTTATTTATTAAGAAAGGATCACCTCCCTTAATTTCTTTCACATGCCATTCTAATTTTACATTAAAATTTTCTTACATACACGGGTTGGTCTGATATTAACTCAAGTTCCACCTTATTCCTTTGTCATTGTTCCCATTCATCTTCTCATTTTATACTTATCATAGGAATTCTCTCCATCTTATGTGAATTTCATACCTTGAATCACTTTATAAGAATAGACTTATCTATCTTGTACTTTATTATCTTCTTGAATTACATCTTCAAGAACTCCTCTTTTGCTTATTTTTATTCAGATTTAAATTTCATGGTGTTGTATCTTTGTTTTATAGTTACCAACAATTCAAGTTTTGATAGATAATGATGTAATCCTCATCTCCTCTGGAGGTATTATTGAGTTATCTGCACCATGATTTCTGATTCATTATGCTCTTTAGATTGTTCTAAATGACTACTTGATCAGAGTAATAAAAAAGATAACAACATAAGAGTTCCATACTTACTTTTTCTTCAATAATTGAATGCCTGGCCAGGGCACCCAAGTATTGAGATTAGGCAGTATGCACCATGTTTTTGTGTCATGTTCCTAACTTAGACATCATCCTAGTCCTAAGTCCTAGTATCCCTATAGACTCAGGGAACCTAAAGCTATGGTACCAACTTGTGAGTACCCGTTACACTAAACGAGATTACTCAAAACATAAAATACAATCGATCATTAATTAATCACATACCCAAAAAATAGGTAAATTAAAACTGATTTCAACATCAACACCCGCTCAGAAATGTTTGCGGCCCAACATCTTTTTTGTATCCATACTATGCCAAGAATTTGATACAAATTGTTCTATCACCTTTGCTACAAGATATATACACAGGAGAACAATATTCATATATGCCACACAAACAAGAATTAACATGCTAACAAAATTCTGATTCATTTGAAACACCATAAACAAAATTTTCATGCTCAGACCTGAGAGTATAGGGATGACTCTAGGACACACAAGACATCTAATCAACTTTTCTCATAGATTAATTACTATAGGTCCTCTTTGTTGCCACAAGTTTGTTTTCTTCACTTCTGATTACGTCAAAAGATGTGGCAAACCACAAGGGTGAGACCCATGTCCCAGCAAGAGATATAACCTCCAACAACGTTTATTGATTCCAACATTTTTAGGTAATGAGACAGTTTAAGCAATTTAATCATATATAACAAATAAGATCAACAACATTGATGATTAACAAAATACATAAAGGAGTAGATAATAACTATCTTCATTAGCCATACTATTCTCATATCCCTATTAATAGTATAAGGAGTCTAGCAGCATGAGCATCTAACATCATGAATAAGTCTAGTATCATAAGTGTAGCTAACAACATCAGCATGTCTATCATGTTGAACATATCAACATCATAAGTAGAGCTAACAATATAAGCACAACTATATGCATAAGTATGATTAGAAGTATAGGAATCACTAGTTACAAAGGCATATCTAGCAATATAAGCATGGCTAACAATATAAGCACAACTATTTGCAGAAGCATGATTAGCAGTATAGGCATATCTAGTTACAAAGGCATAGCTAGAAATATAAGCATGAATAACAATATAAGCACAACTATCTGCATAAGCATGATTAGAAATATAGGCATCTCTAGTTACAAAGGCATAGCTAGCAATATAAGTATTGCTAACAACCTGTGATAATGAATGTCATAATCATAGCCAACAGTAATAATATCTCTATCAACTTAAACATGACTATTGTACATACACAATTATAACATGGGCATATCCACAACATAAGAATATCTACTATCTTTTAATGCATTAAACATCATCTCTATGTACATAGAACAACAAGGGTTATCACCCAATATGAAGCATTGTGTATAACCCTAAATAGATTTGCTAGAAGGCTGTAATTACATTTTTATTATGCCCTGGGGAGTTTGAGTCGTATAACCCAAAGTCCAATCGACCCCTGCGAAGGGCTATTTGATTCCGTACAAGATCTAGGAGTGTTAGTATCCTAAGATCTCTTCCCCTCGGTCAATACGAGTAAAAAGGCAGTGACATATCAGTCAAAGCTTCCACTACAGTGACATAAGTCAAGTTGCTAACCACTAGTCCGCCCTTGGTACAGGTAACGACACTAGAAACCAGGGTATACAAAACCCTCTAATTTGAAGTACAACCGTAGTTGTCCCCAATCACATCAAATGTCTGAGGCATGACCATAGCCATCCTCCATAACATGCATTGTAGATGACAAGGATATATCCTCAATTTGCCACCCCTACATACTCAATAGTATGTGCTCCGAGTTTCCCTTAGGAATACAAGTTTCACCATCCAGCAAGTTTTGACACCGAAGATGGATCTATGACACATGGCACTACAAGATTAGAGTTGCACTTGATTAATTATGCCAATTGGGTGAATTAAGTCTGCATCAAACAAGTGGACATACAAACCCTAATTCACTTCTAGTAAGCATATAAATATCACAACTTGAAAAGATATAAAATATGTGAAACATAATTTCTCATCTCATCATCACATGGTCACTTGCCATTCATGAGACTACACTAGCCATTAAACTATCACAAGAAATAAATCCTTTTCACAATATCACAGGGTATCAACCCTTATCAATACAAGAGGATTACACCTCATTCAGGACTCAACCATGCCCAAAGGTCATTAAGACCTTCATATTATTCCCTACAAGATAATCATTATCTTTGCATGCCTTATAGCAAGGCTCAACAACATCACTTGCATATAATACACCAGATCAGTACAATATTGCATTAATGAGCTAGGAGATATTCATAAACAATCATGGAAGGGTTATATTAACATTAATAATATTCCTTTATTACATCAACATGCCATGAATCTATATATGATTAACCCTCATCATATTCATAATGCACATGTTTAGCATAATAAAGTATCAACCATGTGGATATCATAACCACCAATTAACATTTTAAGGTTATGATCATATTAAGGAGGTTATTTCACCATCATTCCATCATATAAGAATGCTAAACATGAATAATCATATTTATCTATTTTCCTTAGAGTTAGGTTCAACAAGATAAATTATATTAATGTTACTAATCATCACTTATACCCAAACCCTAATTCACGACATCCCCATTGGATCATGGATGCATAAGGTGAAGAATCACCATCACGTTCCATACTATTCTAAAGTATGAACCTGCACATAAATCAAGGTGTAACCATCAGGTTATAGCATACTAGGGTTTCAACAACAATAAGAGAGTAGTCCATGATTGTATTATTCATTCAAGGACTATTCATACCCAATTACCATCATTTAGTTATATTAAAGCTAGGTATAACAGGATATACCTCATTAGGGTTACCCATTAATTCATTATGGTGATTATAAATCATAATCATATAATGGAAAGGGTAAGACTACAACTTTAAGGTAGTAAACCATCAAATTCTCATCATCAAATCATAACATTACACTACACACTTCACCTAAAACAATGGGAATATTGAGGCATCAACTTCTGACCATTACATGTTGAAAAGGTAAAGTCATTGGTTGTTTACATACGTAAACATCTTGAATAAACCACCTATGAAGTCATTGAGTTGTGCTCTAGAAAAATTCACCATCTAACCCTAGACATTCCTTTATTAACGACATAAAAAGTTCCATTAAGAGTAGGGTAAAACCCATAAGCGATTGTTTACTTAAAACAAGTCGTCAGTAAATGAGATTTTTAAGTTGATCTCATAAAGGAAACCATTTAAATCACTTTATTAGAACCAACATATTACATTTAGGCATAATTCCAATTTATTGGATGAAGAAACATTAGATCTTAACCATTAGGTCAAGTTCATATATTAAAATCATCAATTGGAGTATAGGTCCGACCATTGCATCAAATGACCCAAGAAACCATTGGTTTAAGGCTTAATTGATGCTACAACTACATGCTTAACTCACTATAGGTTGTGGAGACCTGATACACCATCAGTAGTGACCATTAAGTCACAATAGGTTAATAGATCAACATTATATTCATTGATCACCATCAAATATCAAACTTATATCACCATTGATTGATAGAATCATTAGGGTACTTAGTTGTTAATCATTAATCTTCTAATTAGGCCAACACCTGACCTAAAGGGTGAATGTCAATTGACACCCTTGGTCACCCCCATGAGTTGTCATGAAGACAACACCATCGGTTGTTGCAATAGTGCCACCATTGAGTCATGTGTTTATAGAAGAAATCAGTTTTAAACCCTAAAATTGATATTGGTTGATAGGTGTTTAGCACCATCAGATGTCAAACCAACCTTATACAAGTCATATTATACATTAGGAATAATGTAAAAATGATCACAGGTTCATATAGAACTGAAATCAGAATAGGGAACATTATAAAAATCAAAATTCAAGTCAAGCATAGCTTTTTAGTGCATGGATCATCATTTAAAAGCAAGAACATGAGCTAGCAAGTTTATGGTAAGCAATAAACGTGGAGAAAGTTATAAAACTTGCCTCTAATTAAAAGATAAACTCCCAAACAGAAGAAAACATGCAAAGGTAGGGTAGAAAATCTAAGCATAAGCTGTGAACTCGTCCATCTAGCACCTTTTTTTCATCAAATGAGCAAACCCTGAGCATAAGGAGCAAGAAAGGTAGGGTTTTAGAGCCTTAGAGAAATGTATACCATGGAACAGAAAGGTTCCAACCTAGAGAAAGGTAGGAGGAAGGATAACAAAGAAATAAACATAGAAAGAAGTGGATTCTTACTCTTTTAGGTCAAGATCACTAGAAGGAAGATTTTTAAACCCTAAAAGGAAGTCAATTGCAACCCTAGATTCTTTTTCCAAGAAGATCCCCTCTTTCTTCTTCCTTGGATAGGAAATTTGTAGCTGCATAGAGGGAGAACAAGGTTTGTAGAAGGAGGGAAGTAGTTGAGAGAAAATGGCTCGTTTGGGTGCTTAGGGATAAGTATAAGAAACTTTAAGATATAGAAGAAGAAAAAGTTGAAGTTCTAGTATCTTTCCAAGTGTCCATGGCCTTAAACTATTAAGAATATACAATCACACACACAACCAGATCCCCCACCATCCATATAGACCTTATTATCTCTCCTTTGTTGAATTTCCAAGTCAATCAAATAATTCATTAGTTGATAGCTACTAAAGGTAGCTCATCCATGAAGGGGTAAACCTTAAAATACCCTTGAGGAAAACACCTTCAAAGCAAGGTTTAAATAGGCACCCCATTGATAAAAAAACTCAAGAATGATGAGATAACATACAAAGGACATAATGAAAGTGATAAATAGCAAATAAAACCTCTCAATTGGGTAAATTGTAGAAAAGTCCAAAATGTGCATAAAATTGCATAACTTGCACAAACAGTGTCCAAATTGGACCAAAATTGAAACTTAAGCTTTTATTATGGTTATAAAGCATATCACAAGGTTAGATTAAGGTTATAAACATTAAATTATGATAGTTAAGTATGTTCAATACTTTGAGCAAGGTCAAGGGTCTCTCAATAACATTACAATTTAGTCCACACACCAATATCTATTACCCCTATCCCTAGATAAAGAGCCTATAGTCAGAACTACCCACTCCCGCAGCATAGTTCACTACCTATTCTAATGGCAATCTCATTTCCATAGCAATTGGTTGATTTGTTAGGTGCTTTTTTTATTTATCTATGGGTTTCTCCTCCCATTTATTCTCCACCTTTCCCAAGGGGTGTGTTAAATGGGTAAATCTATACTTTCTTACCCTTAACCTCTCTCCCAAAATGATTAAGGGTTTGATAATTTATCTATGTTGATCAGGCATAAATAGAACAAGACAACTTCATATATTTATATCCAAAAAATAGGGACAAAGATGATATTAATGCATGGACATCAATTACAATGCATATTCAGGCTACTCTCGAGTCCTAAGGAATTAAGGGGTTTAGTCCCTCATGGTTTTTATTGATGAATACATGGTAGAGAAAGAATAAATGTGGGAAACATCATAAAAACTAAGTAATCCCTGGAGAATAGTTGATTCGGTACTACTAGTACAACTACTACTAAGTAGTAGTAGTAGTAGTAGTAGTAGTAGTAGTAGTAGTAGTAGTAGTAGTAGTAGTAGTAGTAGTAGTAGTAGTAGTAGCAGTAGTAGCAGTAGTAGCAGCAGCAGCAGTAGCAGTAGCAGTAGCAGTAGCAGTAGCAGTAGGAGTAGTAGTAGTAGTAGTAGTAGTAGCAGTAGTAGCAGAAGTAGTAGTAGTAGTAGCAGTAGTAGTAGTAGTAGTAGTAGTAGTAGTAGTAGTAGTAGTAGTAGTAGTAGTAGTAGCAGCTGTAGCAGTAGTAGTAGCAGTAGTAGTGACAGTAGTAGCAGTGGTAGCAGTAGCAGTAGGAGCAGGATTAGCAGTAGCAGTTGAAGTAGCAGTAGCAGTAGTGGCAGTAGTAGCAGTAGCAGTAGCAGTAGCAGTAGCAGTAGCAGCAGCAGCAGTAGCAGTAGCAGTAGTAGTAGTAGTAGTAGCAGCAATAGTAGTAGCAGTAGAAGTAGAAGTAGTAGTAGCAATAGTAGTAGCAGTATTAGCAGTAGTAGTAGTATTAGTAGTAGTAGTAGTAGTAGTAGTAGTAGTAGCAGTAGTAGCAGTAGCAGTAGTAGGAGGAGGAATAGTAGTAGCAATAGTAGTAGTAGCAGTAATAGCAGTAGTAGTAGCAGCAGCAGTAGTAGCATTAGCAGTAGCAGTAGTAACAATAGCATAAGTAGGAGTAGTAGCAGTAGTAGTAGCAGCAGTAGAAGTAGTAGTAGCAGTAGTAGTAGCCGTAGTAGCAGTAGAAGTAGTAGTAGTAGCGGTAGTAGTAGTAGTAGCAGCAGTAGTAGCAGTAGCAGTAGTAGGAGTAGTAGTACCAGTAGTAGTAGTAGTAGTAGTAGTAGTAGTAGTAGGAGGAGGAGGAGGAGGAGGAGGAGGAGGAAGAGGAGGAGTATCAGTTGTAGGAGGAGTAGTAGTAGCAGTAGTAGCAGTAGTAGTAGCAGTAGTAGCAGTAGCAGCAGTAGGAGTAGTAGTAGCAGTAGTAGTAGAAGTAGTAGTAGTAGCAGTAGTAGCAGTAGTAGCAGTAGAAGTAGCAGTAGTAGGAGTAGGAGTAGTATTAGTAGTAGTAGTAGTAGAAGTAGAAGTAGTAGGAGGAGGAGGAGTAGCAGTAGTAGCAGTAGTAGTAGCATCATGAGTAGTAGCAGCAGTAGTAGAAGTAGTAGCAGTTGTAGTAGTAGTAGTTGTAGCAGGAGTCGTAGCAACAGAAGTAGTAGCAGTAGGAGTAGTAGAAGTAGGAGCAGTAGTAGGAGTAGTAGTAGCAGTAGGAGTAGTAGCAGTAGGAGTAGTAGCAGCAGCAGGAGTAGTAGCAGTAGGAATAGTAGTAGTAGGAGCAACAGAAGGAGGAGCAGCAGTAGTAGTAGCAGCAGCAGTAGCAGTAGTAGCAGTAGTAGGAGTAGGAGTAGCAGCAGCAGTAGTAGTAGCAGTAGCAGAAGGAGCAATAGTAGTAGCAGTAGCAGTAGTAGTAGTAGTAGCAGTAGCAGTAGCAGCAGCAGCAGCAGTAGTAGTAGTAGTAGTAGTAGTAGTAGTAGTAGCAGTAGTTATAGCAGTAGCAGTAGTAGTAGCAGCAGTAGTAGTAGTAGCAATAGTAGTAGTAGCAATAGTAGTAGTAGTAGCAGCAGTACGAGTAGTAGTGGTACAGTAGCAGTAGTAGTAGTAGTAGTAGTAGTAGTAGTAGTAGCAGGAGCAGTAGTAGTAGCTGCAGTAGAAGTAGTAGCAGTAGTAGGATTAGTAGCAGTAGTAGTATTAGTAGTAGTAGTAGTAGTAGTAGTAGTAGCAGTAGTAGTAGTAGTAGTAGTAGTAGTAGTAGTAGTAGTAGTAGGAGGAGGAGGAGGAGGAGGAGGAGGAGGAGGAGGAGTTGCAATAGTAGTAGGAGTAGCAGTAGTAGTAGGAGTAGTAGTAGTAGTAGTAGTAGTAGAAGTAGTAGTAGTAGCAGTAGTAGCAGTAGTAGTAGGAGTAACAGTTGTAGTAGCAGTAGCAGTAGCAGTAGTAGCAGCAGTAGTAGTAGTAGCAGTAGGAGTAGCAGTAGTAGCAGCAATAGCAGTAGCAGCGGAAGTAGTAGTAGCAATTGTAGTAGTAGCAGCAGTAGCAGTAGTAGCAGTAGTAGTAGCAGTAGTAGCAGTAGCAGCAGCATTAGTAGCAGTAGTAGCAGTAGCAGTAGTAGCAGTAGCAGTAGTAGAAGTAGTAGTAGTAGCAATAGTAGTAGTAGTAGTAGTAGCAGTAGTAGTAGTAGGAGTAGTAGTAGCAGTAGTAGTAGTTTTATTAGTAACAATAGTAGCAGCAGCAGTAGTAGCAGTAGTAGCAGTAGCAGTAGCAGTAGCAGTAGTAGTAGCAGTTGCAGTAGTAGGTGGTAGTAGTAGTAGCAGTAGCATTAGCAGCAGTAGTAGTAGTAGTAGTCATAGTAGTATGTGGTAGTGGTGGTATTAGTGGTAGTAGTGGTAGTAGTAGTGGTGGTGGTGGTAGTAGTGGTTGTAGTGGTAGTAGTGGCAGTGGTAGTAATGGTAGTAGTTGTAGTAGTTGGACTGAGTATTTCATAATTATTTAGGGTTCATGGAGTAGTATGTAAAGTTTGTAATTAATGTAACTTTTTTAATTATTAATAATTAAATTAGGACTTGTATATTTTTGTATGGATGCACAATTTCATCTTCAACTAGTATTGTGCTAAATTTTAATTCACCACTACTACTACCACTACTACCACTAATACCACCACTACCACCTACAACTATGACGACTACTACTACTACTGCTGCTAATGCTACTGCTACTACTACTACCACCTACTACTGCAACTGCTACTACTACTGCTACTGCTACTGCTACTACTACTACTGCTACTACTGCTGCTGCTACTACTGTTACTAATAAAACTACTACTACTGCTACTACTACTCCTACTACTACTACTACTGCTACTACTACTACTACTACTATTGCTACTACTACTACTGCTACTACTGCTACTGCTGCTACTGCTACTAATGCTGCTGCTACTACTACTACTAGCAGCAGTAGTAGTAGTAGCAGTAGGAGTAGCAGTAGTAGCAGCAATAGCAGTAGCAGTAGTAGCGGAAGTAGTAGTAGCAGTTGTAGTAGTAGCAGCAGTAGCAGTAGTAGCAGTAGTAGTAGCAGTAGTAGCAGTAGCAGCAGCATTAGTAGCAGTAGTAGCAGTAGCAGTAGTAGCAGTAGTAGTAGTAGCAATAGTAGTAGTAGTAGTAGTAGCAGTAGTAGTAGTAGGAGTAATAGTAGCAGTAGTAGTAGTTTTATTAGTAACAGTAGTAGCAGCAACAGTAGTAGCAGTAGTAGTAGTAGCAGTAGCAGTAGCAGTAGTAGTAGCAGTTGCAGTAGTAGGTGGTAGTAGTAGTAGCAGTAGCATTAGCAGTAGTAGTAGTAGTCGTCATAGTAGTAGGTGGTAGTGGTGGTATTAGTGGTAGTAGTGGTAGTAGTAGTGGTGGTGGTGGTAGTAGTGGTTGTAGTGGTAGTAGTGGCAGTGGTAGTAATGGTAGTAGTTGTAGTAGTTGGACTGAGTATTTCATAATTATTTAGGGTTCATGGAGTAGTATGTAAAGTTTGTAATTAATGTAACTTTTTTAATTATTAATAATTAAATTAGGACTTGTATATTTTTGTATGGATGCACAATTTCATCTTCAACTAGTATTGTGCTAAATTTTAATTCAAAAGAAACTTTTAGAACTTAATAGTTTAAGTTAAGTTTGGAATTTGAGTTAGTTTTGCATATTCTAAATTTGAAAGTTATTGAAGTTTTCAATGGACAATTTTACCTATCACTTTGGTTCTTGAGATTAATCTATTGTACCACGAGCGGCAAGCATTTGTCTCCGAGTTAATGGGAAGTTCAAAGGTAGGTTAGTGTGCCTCCTCTCCTCTACATGATATAGACTAAGAGGATCACCTACTTTTGTTGATCTATTACTTAAATGTTGGGTTTCTAACCTTTAAGTTGTGTGATTAGTCATCTGAATGGTACTCTACTTCAATTTTCATGAATTGTATAAGTCGTGATATGGCATGCGATTGGTCCTATGAACAATGCTCCTACCCAATATTCGTGTGGTATGTAAACCATTAAACACTTTGTGATCAATCTTGTAAACAAAAGTTTTTCATGATTCTCACATATGTATGTTCCTTCACATGACATGTGTTTTATGGTCTATACTTTTTTTCACAGGGCATGCACAACCCTATGCCAATATGTGGGCATCTGAACCACAATTCAAAACAATGTGCATTTCCACATGACTTGCCCCACAACTATAATGTTGAACACTCAATGTGTACCTCTACCACATGGTGTGTGATTGAAAACTTTGTGATGTATTTTGTGTTCCATTGCAACATGTAGTGTTATCATAAGACAATGACTAATTATACCTTAGATATTCTTTTTGGAGGACAATTAAAATCTCACAAGAAAATACTATAAAGGAAAGAAGTGTGGGTGGTGAGTATCAATGGCATGTTTAGGTCATTTGATATCAGTATAAACATGTGCAACATGGACTGACAGTGTACCAATTCAAGCGAATTATAGTGAGTAGTATAGTGAAAAGAGGTAGGAATAAATTAACTTGAGAGAGCTTATGAGGAGAGACTTTAAATATTACAAATCTATGTGAACATAACCAAATACTTAATTGATTCAGATCTATGTAGTCAACTTCAACATGGTTGGGATTGAGGATTAAATGAAGATGGTGATGATAATGGTCTACCTCTAAAACCATGGATGGTCTTTTCAAATGTGTGAGTATTGCCAAGTTCAATCGTACTAGTTAATTCTTTGGTCAAGATCGCTTCACATTCATGCTTAATGTATCAAAAATAGTGAGCATCTCACCAATGAAACCTACCATTGAATACGAGACCTTGAATATTACAAAACCCACTTCATATAAGTGGATGGAATGTGTATTCCAATTTCTTGAGTGTATCCTCAATTGTAGTATATCTTCAATTTCTTATAGCCTTATCATCATAACATCACACAAGAAGCCTAGGATCTTCTTGCTCATGTCTAGTCTTATAGGGGGTATGCCTCTTGTGTCCTTAATACTTATCATCCACACCTTTATAAATCTAGAAGCTCTACATCCCACGATGACTCCTAAATAAATTTGAACAAAGTTGAAGGCATGTCACCCTCTTAATGTTGATCTCTCTAAACTAAAAAAATAAGAGGACTAAGTGTAACTATTCCAATCTATAGTCTCTTCACCTACAATCTATGATGTTGCTCGCATGACAATTTTATGTTGGATCGTCTACTAAACATTGATAATGTATATGAAAGACATTCTAGAATTATACCTCCCACCACCATTGAACTGGTTGATGTCATTGTGTATGCTTGAAGCCAACATGGTCAATGTTGTGGAAACTTAGTGTCACAATTCTCGAAACCAACATGGTCAATGTTATGAAAACTTAGTGTCACAATTCCTAATATCGACAAACCTAGATTTGGTTGTGATTTTTACAACAATTCACACTATTGCAGGTTTTATAAATACTCCAACTATAATGAAGATATGTGTTGGAAGAAACATGACAAACATAAATTGGACAACTAATCACTAGTGACTACTACAACTATTGTGATTATTATGGCTACTACTTCCACAATGGTGGATCTTAGCTCTATTGACCTCGAGTGCTTGATCAAACCTACATTTATGTATAGTACTCAAGCCAACATTTCCCAAAATTCAAGGGAGAGTAAGAATTTGAAACCCACTTCACCCCTTAGTGGATTCTTGATTTCAGAGCTAGCTCTCACATGAACAACATCAAATAAATGTATAATTAACTCACTCATACATGTCTACCCTCATGTGATATAGGTCTATAGCTTTGTTTTTTTTATTAGTTTGGGAGATGTTAAGAGTGATCCCACAAGTGTTTAATCTATCTTACATGCCAAAGTAACTTTTGAACATAGTATGTAATAATTTATAACTAAGTGTTTAAATAATAGTGTAATGTTTCATCCTTACACTAATGATTACAGTATCTAGAGTGTAGAAATATGGGCATTGGGGGATATGAGGTAGTGATGGGTTACATTTTCAACATTGATCATTGATTCCTTCATTACATGGATCTCATCCTTCCTCTACCCTCTGTCACTTGCACCTCTGGATTAGTTATCCTTCTCCATAAAAGCTGAAATTTTGTTTTGATGTCTTGATCTAGATTTTTAAAATGGCAGTCTGGTCAACTAGGAAAAGTGCCATAAATATGTTTGTCCAATCATTTTTAGTATAGGACTTTGAATTCATTTATCATGGTTCAATCCAAAGTTTGGGTATCGTTCATGTACTTTTTACTGAATAAGGTACTTGTGACTTTTATAGATGATCGTGTGTGCGGAACATTGATCTTTTCTATGATAGAATGGTCTAAAATATACATTATCATCAACATAATTTTGATTGAATCTAGACTAAGTTCTTTTTATCCTTAAAATATGTGCATTGAAAATAATTTTGAATGTATGTAAAATGTATTTCAAATGGTTTGTATTGCTCTCAAAATATCTTACAAAAATATTTATGTGCATATATCCCATAATAAAATGGTGTTGTTGAACACTGAGTTAACCACCTTGATGCTTCAAAACTCTCTTTATAGTTTTGAAGGGCCCTAAAAACCATTGGATGATGCTATTTCAATTTCTAGTTTATGTTTAACTGAAAGCCTTCATATGTACCCCACAATTTATTCACATAACTTACCTAAGCCTCATGAATCCACTTTCAAATCTCCATGTGAAATATTTATTTCCTAGATACACTACCATTGTATGCTAATCCATAAACATAAGTGAATGAGTTACTAAACATCTATTACAAATTGAAATTATCTAAGTAGATTGTTGTGCAAAATACATTTCCTCTTATGTTTTCTTATTTGAATTATTCTATGGCTAAGTTTATAGTGGCTCTCTCCTATATCAATACTTTTGATTCCTCAGAAGCTCATAGTAATCTAGGATGGAACATGGTCATGGAAGAAGAGTGCATGCTTAACATCTAAAAAACATGGGTGCATACTTAGTGATGGATCAAGAAAATTACATGGGGGCTAAGTTAGCCATAGAGGGATTTCTTGTGATAGGGGTGATGACTTAAAAAAGTATGTTGGGGGTGTAGATGAGCGATGTGTGCCACTTCATTATAGTATTCTTGATTCTCGGTTTTAGGCTATCAATATAAGTGATCCGATGACCGAAATAAGCAATGGAGTAGGTGGTGTTTTCCATGGCATGTGATGCATTTTGGCTTCGTTTTACAGGACATGTAGACACTCCAAAATGCAATTTCATATTGCAGATTGTCGGTAAAAAGAAGGCAAGCTTCTAAGTTAGATAATTATAAGAAATAGAATGGTTTGACACCAAGTGATATATATATGTATGATGACAATCGTAAACATGAAACCTTTGGACTTGAGTCTATGGATTAACAACAAGGTATTAATACTAATCCAGCCATCAAATTTCTTTGTAACATATCTAAAGAGGATGTATATGTATTGTAATTACAATGTTATATATGTATAATTGTATATTTTGGATTTTGGGCGGGGATCCTAAATCCCTAGTAGCTCCCCCCGAGATCCATTCTTGTAGGTATTGATTTGTATCCATGTAAATGATAGATTGTCAGTTAGTACTCTTTGTCAAGTATCTTTCTAATGGCTCTACTGAGTAGTCAGCTTATATAGAGAAAAGCTCACAAGGATTTATGATTCTTTGTATATATGTAGACAATATTATCATATCAAGAAGGGATATTATAAGGTCACACAAAATTAAAAAAATCATTGTTGTCACATCATAACCATGGATCTATACAAATTTTGTTTACTTTTGTAGAATATCCTATAGCAATTGTTGGTTGTCTTATCTCAATGCCAATACTCCCTGGTTCTCTTTTAACAACTATAATGCTTGGTTGTTGACTTGTTGTCTCATTGATGGATCTAACTCATTATCTACACATAGATCATCAACTGTATTGGAATACAATATTTTTTATAGAAAATTGGTAAGATAACTCTAAAACATGACCAATACAATGCCTATTGTGAAGTAGAAAATATCCATCTAATTACTATCTTCTTGGATGATTACATACTTAGCTATACTGGTCATTATTTAAGATTCATTACTAATGCTAGCCTGATTATGATGTTCTAAATCTAATGAAAAATTCCAAGTATTCCTTGTTTCAAATAATTAGGGTTTGAGAAATGGAAAATCCTAATCGGACGAATTAAGAATTTTGATTAAAAATATGTTAAGCATAGTGGTGTACTAAATGGTTTTTAGTATTTTATCTATAACTCTGATACATGTGAAATTCGGATGTGGTTTGTATAAGTAAATCATACGTGTTTTCAAAAATATCAGAATTTTTAAATATTTTTTGACATGTTTGTCACTCAAGTTTCTCTAGGATAAACTCAACCAACCATGTTTTTAGGTTGAAAAATAGCAGTGTAGTATTTGATTTTTGTATTTTTGTTCGTGCATATAAATGAAAATAAATTTTAAATGTAGATTTTAAACTCCATTTTAGACATCCTATAATATACTAATAATTTGGGGTTGATATTATAGTTCTATAGAGTGTGGTGTCGGCCCAATTTCTTATCAGTGACAACTCAGCAAACCAACCAATCTGTGTAAATAAAAAAGAAGACTGAAAATAGTTTTGGAGTTATATGCAAATGTTTAAAACACCTCAGTTCATCTATAAAATCAAACTAACACCCTAATACCTTTCCTAATCTATCGTCCCTATTAGCGATATGAAACTTGAGAGTGAGAGAGAGATTAGGGGTTTGAATGAGAAAATCATCGGAAAGGTCGATTTAGAGTTTCAACTTTCTATGGCTTGTGAATTCATATAAAGTCGTCAACCCTAGATAACTTTTCAAGTTGAATCTTGTCTCCCACCTCTAAAATTCGTCCCTCCTATGATTTTAATTAAAATAGTGGCAAATCACCATATTTCTTTTTCTTTTTCTTTTTCTCCTTTTCTAGGGTTCTTGAGTTAAGAAGAGCAAGAAGTGGATTCAATCTTCATGAGTTGGTTGGATTTCTAGAAATTTAGATCATATGTGATGTTTGTAAGTCTCTTGGTACCATAGGTGAGTGATTGTCTCCCTCTTAAACTCTATAATCATGTGGAAAGACTAATTTTATCTGGCTAAATTGATCCAAATTCTTGATGTATATGTATGCAATTGGGCAACCAATTGGGAAGATTTTTAGGGAATCAAATTCTACTAATTTGGATTCTTCTCAATGATTTATATTTATTTATTTGCTAATTTTATTCAAGTTACTTGTAAAGTTTTTTGGATAGATAACTATATCATTTTACGCCGATTTTGCTTAACAATTAGCACAACGGGCAATATGCTTGGAAATTTAGTTGACATGTATGTTACACCCACATCCCATGATTACCACTAAACATGAGATTAGGGCATAATTTTGAGGATACAAAGGTCACTGCCAACTTTATCTTTGATTTCAAACTCTTTATTTTCTCACATTCAATCACATAAACAAACCTTACAAGGGAAATTAAGAGTTGATTACTCAAAATCTGATGAAAACGATAAAGGTACATATCTAAACATTCATTTTGTTTCTCACACTTCCATGTACACACAACATGATAATTAGATACATTCTTTTTTATTAAGGAAACAAAGTTACACAAAATCATTTACAACTCTCAATCAACTCTATACAAGGACCTAGAGTGACAGGGACCCACTAAAATACTTAACTCATGTGGCAGATCTATTCTAATGTATTGACATCTTCATTCCACATATCCCTAAAAATTTGTGAGTAGAGGGGTGAGCCTACTCACTCAGTGAATGATTTATTCAAAGAAATAGTTTAAAGCACTTATATAATTATAGATATATTGTTGAGAAATTAATATCAAGTAGAATACAAGCACGCTATAAAGGAACCAATTATTCCCAAATATATGTAATGCATGTTACTCTAGATGGCTACAGAGAGTAATTTAATCACTTAACATTCTTAAATAAGCACAAACTAAACTAGTAATTTAGAAATATAAAAAGAATAGTTGAATAATTGCACACACTTATTTAATCTCACATTCATCTTATTATGCCCTAAATCCACATGAGGTGTACCACAACATGTGAAAGAATCACAGCAAGCTATGATCTCATTGTAAAAGGCTTTGAAGCATGCCTCAGTTCCTAAGCCTATGTCTCAAGTAAGACCCATCTACAGCGGGCCTTAGCACGTCTGCCTCTCAGTGGCTAATGGGAGTGGTCATATATCTCAAACTCTGCCTCTCCACTTGGGTACTTAGGTGGTGGTTTAAAGCCCTCAGGCTTGTTGTGCTCTAGTGGACTTGTCGAAGATGTCCAATGATCGTCACAACTCATATCTGAGGTACCATCGGCATCCCCAGTTGGTGTTGGATATCAATCATTTAAGGAGTCCACCCTCAATAGCCTAGACTCTCACACCCAACAATAATACACTCCTGCTTACCTCGATCTATGTGGGACCTTCGGTCGAGAAGTTGTTTCCTCCTCACAGTGTCAGCCTCCTGTGAAGGATTCTATAGTGTTCAGGGCATCTAAATGTCAAATTCAGTCTTAGATTCACAATTCAATTATCACATCAACATTTCTAAATTTAACATCATAAACAATCCTTTTCATAAATTACCAACAATTTGTATCGTAAACTGAGCAATTGTGCAACACCACTTATCTCACTAAAGAATATTGAATTGAAAACACTTGATTTACTGAATACACTATCGTTAGGGTTTCATTCACCTCATTCACATAACACATGTCTCGCATAAGGACTTTACGCACCATAATCTTTCACTGATAAAGGATCGTTTTCAAAAATTCACATACAACCAACATATATATGAGACCCTAGAATAATCTGAATTAGGGTTTTCAATCCATTCACTAAAATATCATGCATAAAGAATAACCTTGAATAAATGAATGTATAACGATAAAAGAATCAAATCAATTTAATTTCATGATGTCTATTCACAAACTTTCAATTTTCCAATCATCTAGGATTTCACCCTCATTATTGATATAATAAGAAAACACTGATAAAATAAAATGGAATCCAAGATATTATCCAACACAAATGTAATTTGCATTTAGATAAATCAATCATTCATAAACAAATAGATTCAAATAGGCAAACTTCTTAATTTAGTTATACAACAGATTTCAAAAATATTTGAAAACCCTAGATTTCACTAGATTCTTATAAACTATGCAATAACCTTAGGAATTCTCTTTTGGATCATTTGTATCCATTTATAACATTATTTTATCATCTGAAATTCATCACAACTGAGAAATAATCCATTTCATATTATCTTGCACAAGCTAGAACTGAAAACCAGTTTAGGGTTTGTAGTCGCATACAAAAGAATTGCGAATTAATGTGGATTTAATCCAATTTCATGCAATATATTGTTTAAAGGAAGTACCCACTCACCCTAATATGTAGAAACACCTTAAGATGTAGTTCATTATTCAAAATCTTGAACTCATATCAAAACCCTAGTGAATCACCAATTTCTTCGTCCTTTTAACTTGAAAATACTAGGAATGGAGATTTATGGAGAAAGAGTGAGAAAATCGAGGGATTTGATATGATTTTGAATCAAATCATAAGAGGGATAGAATCTTGACATGTAAGAAAAGATTCACCCAGAAAGGCTACACAAATAAGCTAAACTTAATTGATTTCAGCATATCTCAGATAGAGAAACCCTAGGTCAACATCTCCACCACTTTCTCCTCTCAAAACCCTAGCTCTCTCCTCTCTCTAGAATTTCATTTCTATGTAATGGATCATGAAATATGAGAGCTCCTTGGGTGATATCTTGATCATATAGAGAAATTGAGGTGATTGGGTAATTTACACATTGACCCCTCATACTTTCTCTTATTTCAACAGTTTTTCTATCATAATTGTTACTATAATTCATTTATTTCAGAAGTCAAACCTCCTCCAAAATTTATGAAATTTTGCTTTTTTTGTCATTGAGTTTTAGATCTATAGATTTCCATATCATTCCAAGTTACCAATACATAATTAAAAATCAA
This sequence comes from Alisma plantago-aquatica, assembly GCA_963693085.1. Lineage (NCBI taxonomy): Eukaryota > Viridiplantae > Streptophyta > Magnoliopsida > Alismatales > Alismataceae > Alisma > Alisma plantago-aquatica. Next base: position 1,261,494,367 of record OY856409.1, read on the forward strand.
ACTATACACGGTTATACTACAGTCTACAGAACAGTCAGTTGAAGAGAAAATGGCCCAGAACGGTCGTGCAAGGTGCCACAGTTGTGCTAAGATTGACCCAGCATGGATGTGCTTCCTACAACAGCCGTGGTGGCTTGGTTCCATCAGATTTACGTATCAAAATTGCCCACACTTCACTTTTCTTCAAAATGGTCATGTTGCCAAGAATGCTCGTGTCACCAGCAACCCTACATGATCATGCTACACACCACGGCTATTCTAATCATGACTCCAATTCTCACTTTTACTATCCTTTACTCACCTCACCTATTTCACCTCAGCACGGGCGTGTTGGGCAAAAACCATTTCAACCAACTAGGGTTTATACTTCTCAAACACCAATTATTTAGAATTATAGTATGCTTAGAATCCTTATTAGGTTTAACACATCATAATTGAGATATTATCACTAATCATGTATAAGAAATTATCAATTTAATAAAGCATGCAATCATCCACTTAAACCCTAACTTGGTAATTAAGCTAAGAATATGGTCATAACAATTATCCCCCCTAAAAAGGTTTCGTACCTGAAACATATATACGTAGGCAAAGCACATTCAAGGTTTATTTTAAACTTCTGAAATCTTACATGTCATTATATTCTTGTACTTCATACTTGAATGTAGTTTTCATCAATCAGTCATTTATATGTCTTCTAATCACACACATATAAAACAAGGCTTCTTAATGACAGTAAAAGAATTTTTTTTGTGTCACAATCATTCACTAGGAAAGAGAAAGAGAGACAACCATTTTCAAGTCTATCGTAGTCTCTTGAGGTGTTGCCTTAGAACTGGCAATTCAATCCCAACCATTTCAATTTAACTACACAATCTGTATTGTTGTTTTTTATCACCTCTGAGTTGCTAAAGAGAGTTCAGCTTGCTATTTTGAAGTTTACTATTGTGTTACTCAATTAGAAAAGCAATCATAAGCTACGAGGTTATATTTAACAAAAATTATACAAATTGGACTGAATTACTGGTATGAATGACTACAACCATCACACCCTTTTGATTAACATATTGCTTGCATATGTACAACCAATATCATAATTAAAACAAATTTATATCCCTTAATATGCTTTCAACAAATTATATTTCTAAAAACAAATTCAAGTTTTATTGAAAGCCATATGTTCTCTTTGATTTCTCTTCCTATTCATTGCTATTTTCTTCTTCTTACTTATCCTTCTCATTTTGATCATATAGATTAAAAATCACTATCATTAAAATATTCGAGGTAAGGATGGATTGTTCATCATTCTTGTCATCACTACAAGAATTTATTTTAGATTACACTCTTCCCATGTTGTACTTCTACTTTTGTTCAAATCACACTTCTTACATTCAAATCTATTTCTTATCACCCATTCTTAGTCATTTCCATATTGTTTTCTAACTTTATCATTTACAACCCATACAACTTAAGTTACTATCATTGCTAAGTTACTTCTCATATTGCTAATCTCAGGATCTTGTCTTATTCTATAAATATGTTAGTACTCCAAGTCAAATCAGTAGTGCCATCCCTTGAACCATTACAAATTCAAACATTATAAGATGTGATCCTTATCAATAACATGCTCTTGTTGTGACATGATTTTTACTCCCTTCATTTTAGATTCAAACTTTAGATCTCTTAAAGTTTACTAAAGTCTTCCTTATATTTATCACTTGACTTTATTTTCTCTCACTTGACCTTTCTGATAGGTTATTTTTTAATTACCCTAATAAGGTTTCATCATTATATTATGTGTCATTATTACATTCGATAGATTTCTCTACCATGGTGGTTATGCATCATTTATGATTCATTTTCTTATCACTTCATTCCCATGTTGCTCTCGTTAAGGAAGATTTAAAAGAGAAGATGATTTTGAGATTTAGAATTCTTGTCTTCAAGCATTCACTTAACACATTTATTGTATTTAGATTTAATTAGTCATAATCAAGGAGACTAAACTATTTAACATTTTCTCACATCTCACAATCTCTCTCTTTTATAATTTATATTACTTCATCATGTTTCAAACCCTTTAATTTCCACAATCTTTTTACTATACGATACTCTTCCACCTATCATATTTAACTTCTACTTATCTCTTATGATCATGATCCTCATTCATGTGTATGATTTTGTGTTTCTTTCCATACATATTTTTTTATTATCATTTTACTAATGTGAAGTTGAAATTCTAAATCAATGTTCTCCCTACTAGTTTCATCTATCAAATGGCTCATGCAGAGGTCAACCATAGTTTCTCTTTCAATCAAGTTTTTCTGTTATGAATATAATCTAGCTCTATATGACTTGTTCATTTGTTTATCTACACTTTGTTCTTCCTTTGGAAACTAGTTCCATTTAATCACTAGGAACTTATTGAGTACAACTGATGGAAACTAGGTTGTTACCTTATAGAGACTTTAAATCAAAAGGTAGTAAGTTTGAATGCCTTACACATTCCATGTTGTCAATTATATTATGTAACCCTCATTCCTTAATCAAACTCATCATTTCCATTATTTCTCTTTGTTTCATCTAAGTTTCTTATCCTAGTTTGATAATTTACATGTTCATCTAGTTCTCTTCACTTTAATTCCTCTGAAGACTCCTCACTTCTATGTATTTATTGTATACTTAACTCTTTTATTTTATTTTCCCTTTGTTTTGGAGTACATATATGCATTTTACTCAATTATATGATCCATTCCTCATAATTGATTCTTACTATCTTGGCTTCCTATGTAGTTTTCTCTTATCATTCCTTGATTTCAAATTGAATAAATTGCCTCAATTAGTTATATGGTTCAGTTCTCTTTATCCATTCTTTCATCTTCATTTGTATGTTACATACTAATATACGTCTTGTAACTATATTCCCTCTTCATTCATTCCCAATTTAGGGTTTCTTATATGAGGCCCCAAAGTTGGATCTTAGATATCAATTCCAACTGATTCTTAGCTATTCTAGTCTTTCCCTTATATTTCAATATCTTAGTGTATGTGCATACTTATTACATTCTGAGATTATCTCTCCATAGATTAATTACTCTTATTAGATTAATAAATAGGAGTTATTAGACGCCAGTAACACACTCTACCGGTCAGACCCGGCCAAACATGTAGTCCTGAAGCTAAGAGCTACTCAAGATTAACCAAATCCTATTCATCTCAAACATGTGGAAAGAATATCCAATTAGGGCATACTCATTGAAACATAACTTCTGGTCTACTTGATACAGAGAATATAAACAATAACTGAAGCAACTTCATAATATACAACAATCTCAAAGAACCATATATATTCTAGAAACTAATAATTTGAATTCAAATATATAAGAGCATTTCTATTGATTTTAAAATAAAACAATATAAAATAAAAGTTTCATTGCTTTCTATCTTTATGTTTTTATCCTTCTTTACTTTGTAGTCTTCTAACCCTAAAATTTCTAGGGTTTCTCTCTAGCCCATCCTTCCTCTGCATACATGGCCAGGGCATCCAGAGAAGAATAGACAGAGTATCTTGATACTAGTCAGCCTAAGTATTCAGATATCGGGCTAGGGTATCCAAATACTCAGACTTCCCAGAGCTATAGACACATCACCTCCTATATGCCACACTTAGAACTCTGACTTTCTATCATGTGGTCCCTGACGACTCAACCTAATATCTTATACCAATCTATTACACCCACATCCCATGATTACCACTAATCATGAGATTAGGGAATAAGTTTGAGGATTTATACTTAATACAGAGTTCACTCCCAACTTTTTCTTTGATTTTAAACTCTTTGTTTTCTTTCATTCAATCACATAACAAACCTTACAAGGGAAATTAAGAGTTTATTACTCTAATCTGATGCCAACAATAATAATACATATCTAAACATTCATTTTGTTTACCACACTTCCATGTACACACAACATCATAATTAGATAAATTATCTATGATTAAGGAAACAAAGTTACATATCATCATTTACAACTCTCTCTCTCAACTCTATACAAGAGCCTCAAGTGATAGGCATTGACTGCACTTAACTAATCTCATGCTTAACTCAAGTGGAAGATCTAATCTGATGCATTGACATCTTCATTCCACGTGTTATCCCTAAAAATTTGTTAGTAGAGGGGTGAGCATGCTCGCTCAGTGAATGAGTACTTCAAAGAAATAGTTTGAAGCACTTATATAATTATGGATATATTATTGAGCAACTGATATTGAGTAGAATATAAGAAAGTTATAAAGGAACTAATTATTATATAGTGTAGGTTACTCTAGATGGCTACTAGGAGTAATTCAATCATTGAACATGCTTAAATAATCACAAAGTAAACTAGTAATTCAGAAACATACAAAGAATAATTGAATAATTTCACACACTTTTTTAATCTCACATTGATCTTATTATGCTCTTAACCCACATGAGGTGTACCACAACATGTGAAAGAATTGCAACAAGCTATGATCTCACTATCCAAGGCTTAGAAGCATGCCCCAGTTCTTAAGACTATGTTTTGAGTAAGACCTCGTCAATAGTGGGCATCGACACTTCTGCCTCTTGGTAGCTAATGGGAGTGGTCGGATATCTCAGACTCCACCTCTAAACCTAGGTACTTAGGTGGTAACTCAAATCACTCAGGCTTGTTGTGCACCCTAGTGGACCTACCAAAGATGTCCATTGATTGCCATAACTCATATCTCAGGTACCACTTACATCCCCAGTTGGTGTTGGATACCAATCATTTAAGGAGTCTATCCTCACTGGCCTAGACCCTCACACCCCACAATTATGCACTCTGGCTTACCTCGACTTATGTGGGACCTCCAGCCAGGAAGCCATTTTGTCCTCACAACGCAGGACTCCTATGAAGAATTGTATAGTGTTTAGGGAATCTAAATTTCTAATTCACTCTTAGATTCAAAATTAAATTATCACGTCAACATTTCTGAATTTAACCTCATAAATAGACCTTTTCATAAATTACCAACAATTTGTATCATAAATTGAGAAATTGTGAAACACCACTTATCTCATTAAATAATATTGAACTGAAATCACTTGATTTACTAAATACTCTACCCTTAGGGTTTCATTCACATAACACACATCACGCATAAGGACTTGATGCATCATAATCTTTCACTGATAAAAGATTGTTTTCAACAATTCACATATAGCCAACATATATATGAAACCTTGGAATAAAGTGAATTAGGTTTTTCTTCATTCACTTAAATATTAAGCATCAAGAATAACCTTGGATAAATGAACTCATAATAATAAAAGAATCAAATCAGTTGAATTTCATGATGTCTATTTGCAAACTTCCAATTTCCCAATCATCTAAGGAACCCTCATTACTGATATAACAAGCAAACACTGACAACATCAAATGGAATCCAAGATAGTATCCAACACATATGTACTATGTATTTAGATAAAACAATCATTCATAAACAAATATATTCAAATAGGCAAACTTCTTTATTTAGTTATACAACAGATTTCAGATATAGTTGAAAACCCTAGATTTCACTATATTCTTATAATCTATGAAATAACCTTAGTAATTCTCTTTTGGATCATTTGTATCCATTTATAACATGATTTTATCATCTGAAATTCATCACAATAGAGAAATAATCCATTTCATATTATCTTGCACAAGCTAGAACTAAAAGGCGGTTTAGGGTTTGTAGTCACATACAAAGGAGTTGCAAATTATGGTGGATTTATTCCAATTTCATGCAATCTGTTGTTTAAATTAAGTGCCACTTACGTTAAGGTGTAAAAACACCTTAAAATGCATTCATCTTTGAAAATATTGAACTCATATCAAAACCATATCAAATCACTGGTTTCTTCTTCCTTTCAACTCGGAATCCCTAGGAATGGAGATTTATGGAGAATGAGTGAGAAAATGGAGGGATTTGATATGATTTCAAATCAAATCATAGGAGGGATAGAATCTTGACATGTCAGGGAAGATTCACAAAGAAAGGCTATGCAAAGAAGCTAAACTTGCTTGATTTCATCATATCTCGGATCGAGAAACCCTAAGTCAACATCTCCACCACTTTCTCCTCTCAAAACCCCATGTCTCATCTCTCTCTACCATTTCATTTCTATGAAATGGATCACAAAATATGATATCCCCTTGGGTGATATCTTGATCATATAGAGCAATTGAGGTGCTTGAGTAATTTACACATTGACCCCTCACTATACTTTCTCTTATTTTAGCATTTTTTTGTCATAAAATGTTATTCTAATTCGTTTATTTTAGAACTCAAAACTTCTCTAATAATTATGAAAATTTATAATGTTGTTTTTATTGAGTATTAGAGATCCAGTTCAATTTCTAAATTGTTCTGAGCTACCAATAAATAAATAAAAATCAAACAGTGCACTACTATACTGTAATCTACATAACAGTCGATTGAAGAGAAAATGGCCCAGAACGGCCGTGCAAGGTGACACGGTTGTACTAAGATGGACCCAGCATGACAATTCTGCCTACTACAGCCATGGTGCATTGGTTCCATCACATTTAATTATGAAAATTTCCAACACTTCAGTTTTCTTCAAAACAGTCGTGTTGCCAAGAATGCACATGTCACCAGCAACCCTACACGGCCATGATACACACCATGGACATTCTAATGAAGAACCAATTCTCATTTTCACTACCTTTACTCCCCTCATCCATTTCACCTCAACCCATGTGTGTTGGGCAAAAACCCTAATTTCAGCCGACTAGGGTTTATACTTCTCAAACCCTAATTATTCAAAATTATATCATACTTAGAATCCTTATCAGGTTTAACAAATCATAATTGAGATGTCATCATTAATCATGTTTAAGCAATGATCAATCTAATCAAGTATGTAATCATCCACATAAACCCTAACTTACCAATTAAGCTCAGATACAGTCATAACAATGTATATAATCATATTTGAACTTAGTTAGCATGATTTGCTCAACTATTACGTTCCTTAATTGAATGTATTATTTTATGTACATGAGGATCAACATATGAGGGTTTGATATGGAGGAAATCCACGTCTAGGGTTAATGCTAAGGAATGGACTAAAATGAGTTAATGAATCATTATATGCTTATAAGTGAATGGTTGATCGTGTGGAATGAAAACTAGGGTTTCCATGTGTCCTGAATAGACTTAATGATCCTCTGTACAACCTGATGAGATTACTGAATAATATGATTCTTATGATGCATTGAACTACTATGACTTCTTAAAATGCTAGAAATTCAATATTAAGACAAGTATGAAAGACAAAGCATGAACTTGTATCTAATCTTGTAAATGTAATAAAATGCTCAGTTATATGTACTAGTACTTCATATGAATGTGATAAGTCACACTGTGATGATAAAAAAAACTAATGCATCTATTTTTATTAGAATTTATTGAATAACGAGTAAATCCCACATGAATGCAATTTGTTATATACTAGTTGCATAAGTACAAATTTAGATAATGACCATTGACTAAGGAATAAGAAAAGTAATCCTAATATGTTTTACATCTTAAAGTGAAGTCTTTTATAAGGGAGAATAGGATTTCTTTTTATTACTAAATTGCCACTGGGAACTTAATCACATGGTTTGACTATCCAAATACAAATATAAGGAATTGCAAATGGTGAATTGAATTGGGACGATGAGTAATGGATAATTGATAATGAAATGAGTGAAAGGAAATGTATAATTGGTTTGTGTTAAATATATCCAAATTAATTTGATTTGAAGGAAATGCACTTATATAAAATTATGAAGGATTTGAATGATTAATAAATAGTATATATCATATGAATAGAGAATGATGAATACTAACAACAGTAGTGAACAAGAAATGAAGAAGTTAAGAGTAATGAATCCATATTGAAAGGAAAATCAAGGTGTTAATTGGTGGAGCTAAGAACCCATCTCTACCTTAATATGATGAGATATGTGATAATAGTGATTAATGCTCTCAAATGAAGGATTATACAATAGTGATAATTATAGTTTAATTTAATTAAAAGATGAAGTTCAGATATGTGAATTGATTCATAAGAATACATTATTGATTGTATTTGTCTGCCAGAATGTGTGTATTTTGAGAATGGTCTATATGGATGGGTTTAAAATGAGATAGCATGTGTGTCAAATAGTACTCCTAACTGAAGAATGGCAATTAGTTAAAGAGGATTAATGAGTGTGACATGCATGTTTATGCTTTGATAATAATTTATATGTATTGAAATTGGATAGAATAAGTGTATGTTGTACGATGAACTTGCTATGAGGATAATGAACTCCACAAGATGTTTATATACTATTGTTTCTAGTCCTAATGTCTTTGTGAATTTATATAGAATGAATTGATAATAAATATGTTGATATTAAATTAACAGGAATTGGTTACATTTGAGAAACCTTATTTAGGGTAAAGCTAGATGACTAGATTATGTCTGGGTTGAAAGCCCATTGATGATGACTGGTATGAGATGAAGTGGAAATGGAAAGAAACACATGTGTTTTAAATTACAAATTTCTTGTGTTTATTGTTTAGATTATTGTCTTTCTTGTTAACCCCATATGTTTTATATCATTCTAGTTGTGCGACAATGTACACACTTCATGAATGATGATTTCAATTATTTTAATATGTGTAATTGGAATAAATAACAAGCAAAATAATGACACATGTAGTTTGGTGCCATGAACAATGTGAGTTCCCTCAAGTTCCACACTGGGGAAATGAAACAGGTCTCCTTGTAGTAATCTGAGTACTATGAGAAAGATTTCTAGAGTGTGGATCTAAACCTTGAAGGTTAGACCCCTATGATTTTGTGATGAGTCATCTTATATGATTCTGACCCTAAATTATATGATGTGCATGGCTATGTCCATGAGGAATAGACTTTGATGTAATGAAAAGTGTGAAACATGTGAAATATGATGATATGTTATATTCAGGTATGTTTTTATGTTTATTCCTATCTCGAGTACCCAAGGTGAGGACCTTAGCATCTTTAGGCAACCTTGTGGTTGACATGATCTATTATTGATGTCTTAGGGTGACTTATAAACCCTAAGATAGTGATAGTGATTTGTTACCATGGGAACCAGACGTGGTGATGTCTACTTGGTGAGGTACAAGTCAAGTAGTTTAATGGCAAATGAATAGAAGTTGACAAGCCATGTAGTATATGAATTGAATGTTTGTTACTTGCCTTCTACTACTAGTTAATCGACATGTTGTTGTTGAATATGTTTTTTGTTTTAGAAAGTAATCATTCTTTCATAGAGATAATTTGTTTCCACATACTTATTTGTTTGGTTTGGAATAAGATCTTGAATGTTGACAAGTGGTTCATGTTGGGATTTAATATCCACTCTGCGTATGATTTGGATTTACTTGTCGTTTGAATAGTCATGTCTGGTAGACATGTCTTATGTGTACTTCAGCTTAAGGATTTCCAAATGTGTTCCTCATCTGGATGGTAGGGTGCCACAAAGATTATGCTATTCTTATATAATGATTCTAAATGTTTAGATCTTGACTTGTTACTCATACTAAAGGATTGAATGAAGTATCATATATTGATATGTTCATAGCCATGCTCTAAAAGATGTTTTAAAGTTGGATTTGGTCTAAGTGATTACCTTATCTAATTGATTATATTATTATCATAAACTAGATTTGACTAGATGCTAGAAATATTTTCTAGACTGTTGAATATATATAAGTTTCTTTTAGGTTCAATATACTTAATCTGATGTTGATGCATATACTCAGCTTGAGTGGGAGGTATCCACTCACTGAGGTTCTATATGAGTCTCATGAGGTTGTTTCAAATGTTTTTAGGTATAATGCTATCATGTGGATAGGTCATGACAAAAATATTTTAGTAGAATAAGGTAGACTAGAATGTCCATGCATTCTCTATTTCTTGGGATGGAGAGCATACTGAGTATGTTCTTTCATGTACATGTACCTGATGTAAATTGATCTGCATATGAGAAACAAGATTTAATTCTTGTTTCAATAGAGTTGAAAGGATTTGTGATAACTGACTATGTTGCCCTTGATGTGACATTCGTTTATGAGGTTTTATAAAAAAGGAAATAGAAAAATTTACCCATGTTTTTCATATATTATGTTAATCACGCTAGTCAAAATTAGTTTTTTGTTTCTTAATCTAGGTTTTGATTTAGGGTTTCTCTTTACATTGACCCTCTTATTGTTTGAGAAAATATAATAGTATCCCAAGCTTCTAATATACCACTTTCTCAAAACAAACAAAAAGGAAAAGAAAGTTCCTGGTTGTTCAATCATTTGACAACCAGAGTCACCTAGATTTGAATTGGGGATAAAGGATTTGCAGTCCCCCAAAAATGAAGAGAGAAACAAGAATATTACTACTGTGTATTGAAACCATTGAAATTAGCATATGGTAAAGTAGCTCCCGGGTGGGGGACTACCCCTTTTATGGGGGTCGTGATGGCTCTATTTGCAATATTTCTATCTATTATAATGGTTGGAATTCACGTTGATCAAAAGAAAGGTCCTAAAAATATGGTATTAAAGCCTAGATTATATGAGTCTGTATGGACAATAGGACATAGGTCTAAGTCTTTATATGTATGTTGAACATCACCTGAATGATATGCATACAGACTGAACTCAGTATTTGGCATACAAATTGAACTCAGTATTCGGCTACTCTAGTAAAGTATCTGAGTATTGGAATGAGCCAGTATGGAACTACTGATTTTATTTTTTTCAAGTTGTTCTGACCAATCATTAAGATGAAAATAGTGTTGGATTATAGTAAGATGCATGATGGTAAAAAATTAATGATAAAATGGAGAAAGAGAGGATAATATACTTAAGTATGGAACCAAAGACAAGTTGAAAATTTTATATTAGAAAGATGAATACATTTAGTGGCTTTTGAAGACAATCCCTAATAAATCTATACATGAGTATAAATAAAAAATTGTAAGAAAAATGAGTTTTGAGAATGATGTTCACTAAATGATCTACTTTATGAAGAGAACTGATGGATGTAAACAATAATACAGAATGAACTATAATCTTGATCCATGAGATACATAATCAAATTTTAAAAGAATATGAAAGGCGATGTGAGTCACATCTTGATAAGTGATGTAATGCAAATATTTGTGAAATAAGTGCTTGTAGTATTGATATAGGGATATGATTATGATAAGGGACGAAATATCTTTATAATGTCATTCAATTTTAGAATTCGAATGTAAGATATCTAAGAAGCAAGAAAATGTTGTAATATGAAAGAAACATAACTAAAAATCAATCTAACAAGACATTGAGAGAGGTGTATGATTATATTCTATGATCTGTATATATTTACTTGGATATTGAGATGAAATCCTAAAAGGAGGGGAGAATTTGTAATGATCTGTTCTCAAATTAGCCATCCAATTAGGATTTACTTGGATAATTACATGCTTAATTAGAGTGATCATTAGTTAAGATCCATTAATTATGCTAGTCTAGTTATAATATTTTGAATCTAATGAAATACTCTAACCAGGCCTAGTTTCAAATAATTAGTGTTTGAGAAATGGGAAATTGAAATGAGAATTTGATTAAAAATGTGTTTAGTATAGTAGTGTTCAAAATGATTTTTAGTAATTTATATGTAACTCTTATTTACTCAAAATTTGGATATGGCTTGGATAACTCATTTAAGAGTGTTCTTGCAAAATATTAGAATTTTAGAATGTATCCTGACCTATTTTCAGTAGTGTTCCCCAAGAAAAACTCATTCGGCCATGTTTTCAAGTTGAAATATAGCATTCTAGGATTTGATTGTTATCTTTTTATCAGTACATCAAAATGAGATGAAATTTTATAAGTAGAGATAAGCTCCATTTCATATATGTTTTATAATTAAATGGAAGATATCAAAATTATACATAGTCTAGCATTGGCTACAGTTATTATCAATAACAGCTCAGCCAACCAACCAGTTAGTCTAAATAAAAAATACTAAAAATATTTTGTACACTTATTTGTAATTGTTCTAAGCACCTAAATTCATATATACGATCAACATAAGACCCTAGTATATCCATGATTGGTCTTCCTTATTTATGAAATTGGAGAGTGAGAGAGTCATTAGGGTTTTGAAGGAGAAAATTGTCAGAAAGGATGATTTAGGCTTTCATCTTTATATAGCTTGTAAACTCATGTAAGTATCACAACCCTAGCTAGGTTTTCTTACTGAATATTATCTCCTACATCTGAAATTCATCAGGTCCCTCCTAAGATTTGAATCAAAATGATAGCATATCACCATATTTGCTTTTTCTTTCTCTCCTATTATCTGTTTCTAGGGTTTTTTGAGTTGACAAGAGAAAGAAGTGGACTCAATCTTAGCGAGTTGGTTGGATTTCTAGAAACTCAGATCATATATGATGTTTATAGGGTTCTTATAACCATAGGTGAGTTTTTATCTCCCTCTAAATCTCTGTAGTCATGTGGAAAGCCTAATTCTGTCTGGCTAAACTGATCCAAATTCTTTTATGTATTTGTATGCAATTGGGTACCCAACTGGGAAGATGTTTAGGGAATAAATGATACTAATTTGGATTTTTATCAATGAGTTGTATTTAATTAGTTCATAATTTACTGATTCAATTTACATGGATAATCTTATGGATAGATAACTATATTGTTTTACACCAAATTTTCTTAAAACTCATACCAATGGGTGATATGCTTGGAAATTTAGTTGACACGTATGTGATCATATTCAAACTCAATAAGCATTATTTTATCAACTGAAATTTCAGATCCCTGAATTGAATTCAATATGTTATGTACATGAGGATCAATATATGAGGGTTTGATATGGGGGAAATCCATGTACAGAGTTAATGTTGAGGAATGGACTAAAATGAGTCAGTGAATAATCACATCCTTGTAAATGATTGGTTGATTGTGTGGAATGGGAACTAGGATTTCCATGTGTCTTGAATAGACTCAAGGATCCTATGTGCACCTTAATGAGATTACTGGTGATATGATTCTTGTGATGTGTTGAACTAAGATGATTTCTTAAAACCCTAGAAATTATGTATTAAGATGAGTATGAGAGATAAAGCATGAACTTGTATCTAATCTATTGAATGTGATGAAATGATCAATCATAGGTAGTGTTACTTCAGTTGAATGTGATTAGTCTTACTATGATGATCTAAGATAAATTCATCTATTTTTAGTATAGATTATTAAATAATAAATAAATCTCACATGAACACAAGTTTTTTTATATAAATCACATAAGTAAAAATTGGGATGATGACCAATGACTAAGGAGTAAGAAAAGTAACCTTAATCTATTTTACTTACTAAAGTGACTTTAAGTGTTCTATTAGGGAGAAGATGACTTCTTTTAATTGCCAAATTGCCACTGGGAATCCAATTATGTGGTATAATTATCCAAATACATAATTAGGAAAAGGAAAAGGTGATTAGAACTGAGACGATGAGTAATGGATAATTGATAATGAAATGAGTGGGATGAAACATATAATTGGTTTATGTTATATTTACTAGTATATATGAGGATTTGCCCATTCTATAATATTCAAATTAACTTGATTTGAAGGAAATGCACTTAGATACGATAATGAAGGATTTGAAATGATTAACAAATATTATATATCAAATTAATAGATAATGGTTAATTCTAAGAATAGTAGTGAATAAGAAATGAAGAAGTTAAGAGGAATCGATCTATATTGAAAGGAGAATGAAGGAGTTAATTGGTGGAGCTAAGAACCTAACATTACCGTAACACAATGAGATATGTGATAATAGTGATTAATGCTCTCAAATGAAGTAATATGGAATAATGATATGTATAGCTTAATTTAATTAAAACATGAAGTTCATAAATGCTAATTGATTCATAAGAATGTGTTATTGATTTTAATTGACTATTGGAATGATTGTTTTCTGAGAATGGTCCATGTTGATAGGTTTCAAATGAGATAACATATGTGTCAAATAGTAGCCCTAACAGAAGAATGGAAATTAGTAAAAGAGGAGCAATGAGTGTGCTATGCATGTCTATGCTAGAAAATTGTTTATATGTATTGAAATTGGATGGAATAAGTGTATGTTTTATGATAAACCTACTCTGAGCATGATGAATTCCATAAGATGGTAATATGCTTAGATTTTTGCTAGTCCTATTGACTCTGTTAATATTTGATGAGAACCATGATATGCAATGAACTGATAAGATATATGTTGAGATTGAATTAATATGAATTTATTACAATCTAGAAATCTTGTTTGGGGTAAATGTTGGAGAATGAGATTATGTCTGGGGAGGAAAGCCCATTGATGATGAATGTTATGAGATGATGTGGAAATGGAAAGAAACATATATGTTTCAAGTTACGGATTTGTTGCACTTCTTGCTTTAATTATTGTCTTTCTTATTAACACTGACTTGCTTTATGTCATTCTAGTTGTGCGAGAATACATACACTTGATAAATAATGATTTGTATTCTTCTAAGATGAGTAAAATGGATTAAATAACAAGTTAAATAATGAGAGATCTAGTTGGGTTCCCTGAACACCATGATTTTACCCCGAGTTCCACACTAGGGAAATGAAACATATCTCGTTGTAGTAATAAAAGTATTATGAGAAGTATTTCCAAAGTGTAGATCTAGACCTTGAAGGTTAGCCCACCACGATTTAGGGATGAGTCATTTGGTATGATTCTGACCCTAAGTCTTCGATTTTGAAAGTTATGTTCATGGATAATAGACTTTGATGTAATGAATATTGTAGAGCATGTGAAATATGATGATATGTGATATTATAATATGTTGTTATGTTTGTTCCTATTTTGTGTACCCAAGATGAGGAGTTGAGCCTCTTTAGGAAACCATGTGGTGAACTAGGGTATGTTGTTGATGTCTTAGGGTGGCATGATCAACCCTAAGATAGTAAACATGAGTCTTTGACATGAGAATCAGGAGTGGCAACTTCTCCTTGGTGAGGTACAAGCCAAGTAGTTTCAAGGCAAATGAATAAAAGTTGTCAAGCCAATAGTATATGAGTTGAATGTTTGTTACATGCCTTTTAATACTATCTAATAGACCTATTATTATTAAATATGTTTCTTGTTTTAGAAATTAATCATTATTTCATAAAGTTAATTTGTTTCCATATACTTATTTGTCTGGTTTTGAATATGGTCTTCAATGTGGACAAGTACTTGAAGTTGGGATTATATATCCACTCTAAATGTGATTTGGATTTAATTGTCATTTGAATAGTCATGTTTGAAAGACATCTCCTATGTGTACTTCAGTTTTAGGACTGTGGATGTGTTCCTGGTTTGGTTGGTGGGGTGTCATAAAGATGGTATTATCATTATGTATTACTTCTAAATGTTTAGATGTTAACTTGTTACTCATATTAAAGGATTGAATTATGTAGCATCTACTGAAATGTTCATAGACATGCTCTAAAAGATGTTTAAAACTTGGATTTATTCTAAGTAATTACCTTATTTGATTGATTAGATTATTATCTTAAACTAGATTTGAATAGATGTTAGAACTATATGCTATACGTTTCAATATTTGCAAGTTTCTTTTAAGTTGAGTATACTTATCTATTTGATGATGCGTGTACTCAATTTGAGTGGAGGTATCCACTCATTGGGGCTCTATATGAGTCTCACGAGGTTGTTTCAGATATTTTTAGGTATAATGATATGCAGCGGAGAGGTCATGATAAAGAAGATGTAAATATAATAATACATATTAGAATGTCCATATATTATCTCTTTCCTAGGATAAGTAGCATATCAATTAGTTCTTTCATGTACATGAACCTGATGTAAATTGGTTTGCATATGAGCAATAAGATTTTATTTTTCTTTTTAATAGAAATGAAAGTATTTGTGATAACAATTTTGATTAGGTGGTGATCATGTGACAAATCATCTAAATACATGTAATATTCAGAAATACATAATCCCCTAGACAAATGGATCTGTAGAGGCCCAAGCTACAAATTGGGCTACCAATCCTTTTTGTATGGCAAAACCCAATGATCTAAAGACAAAATCTGAAGAAGTAGAATATGGAATCATCACATTTCTATTTATGATATGTTGTATGTGTCGTAAGAGAGAAATCAAGTCGTCAGTAAGCACACCAAAGATATCAAAGGAAAAGGGGCGGAAATGATGGTGGTTTGTTTCACATGTAGCTCCCATGCTTATGAACTTTATGTGTGGACACATCAAAAGCCTCTTGGCCTACCTTGAAGTTGTTAAAACCATTCCCATCAAATGGAGAAACACCAGTATGATCAACACAAGTGTGTTTTCCATCAGTCTAATTGAATAACAATATGTCAACATGCCTCTGGGTGTGGAGGCCATCACTACGTGTCCCTAGAAAAGTGATTGGATCTTCTTTCAATCCCTTTATACCGGCATAAGAAATAATGTCAAAGAGGTAATCTTGAACAATATCATAATGGAACTTGAATCCTGGGAGGATAAGACAATGTGTTGTGTGGTCATCGAAGGAATCAAGATCGGCAGAATGGCAAAGGGGGAAACGCTCATTGCAAGGATATAGAGGAATCATCAACCGGTAACATATGATGGCTCGTTACTCAACCGGTATCATAGATAATCCAAGACCTTCAATAGGGATAGCAAGAAGAAACTCTTGTGCATGGTCAGTCTATAGGGAAGCCAGAACAACCCCTTGTTGTTGAGACAACTCTAACATATTGAAGCGTTGGAATACCATGGTATAGTATGTGTCTGCCAAAAGAGACTGTGTATTGGGGGTGGCAGAAGAAGTAAATGACAACTTGGACCAGAAAACAGATGGTAGAATCTCACAAATAGATGCAACAATAGTATCAAAAGTGTCACCAATAGGAATAGGACCAGCATCAAGAAGAATGTGGTCTAGAGGTTTGATGGTGTGAACCCGAGAAGCAACATAGGCATAGCTACCCACATCTTGCACAGTTGTAATACCCAACCCTCTAAGATGCATAGGAAGGATGGTAAAACACCATTGTAGATCACCAAATCTTTGACCTTCATCAACAATAATGTGTGAAAGGAAACGACGGAGTCCACGATCAAAGTCTTTTAAGGTTGGGCAAACAAATCTAGGTGTTGTTGTTCTAATAGAAAAAACCAGCTTTAGCATCCCAACACATGATCTTAGGAGGAGAAGTTCACTTTGTGGATCATCAAGTGAGACAAGGAGGTCCTCATAACCAGATATTTGGCCACACACTTCCTCAATAAATCCAAAGTAAAACTAGGATCATTAGAAACTAGACCACCAAGAAGCTTCACCCCCCCACCGCATAGGTCGAGAAATGTTAGGAGGGAATAAGCCATAACCTGGAGCCCGTCTAGGGTCAAATTTAGGAGGAAATAATCCATAACCAACTTGTGATAATTGATTATGTTGTCCTTGATGTGAGATTCGTTTATGAAGTTTAATGAAAAAGGTAAAGGAAAAAATCACTTGTGTTTTTCATATACTTTGTTAATTGTGCTTTTCAAAATTATTTGTTCTGTGTCTTAATCTGGGTTTAGGTTTAAGGTTTCTTTCTAGTAGTTGATAGTCATGTTGATAAAAAGAGAGCTCCTGACAATTTTCATCTTTGTGGTGCTCTTCATGTAATGTTATATATTGAAATTTAATTGGCCAATCTATCTACTATATGAGCTATAATCACTTGAAAGATGAAGGCTTCTCATAAGCAGGTAGCCCTTATGATAGGAGACTTGCTACATGTTATATCATATTTGTTGGTGGAAACCTTGTGACTTTATAAAGTAGAGAGCATAATGAAATTTCTTTCTCCAGTCTTGAAGCAATATATATCCATGTAGAAAATTATTTATGAATTATTATGAGCCAAAACAATATTGTGAAGCTTTATACAAGGACTTTCTTGTCCTATTCCCATGTATATTGACAAGTTGGTTGCTATTTTTGTATCAAGTAACCTTGTGTTCCATAAGAGAATCAGACATATTGTATTAGAATGCAATTATATACATGGTGTAGTCATTGGACAACAAAATTACTATTCATATGTCTTCACATGAGAAAATAGCTTATATCTTTATCAAAGTCCTTATAGGGACTAATGGAATCTTTCTAACCCAAAACAAATCCAAGAGGTGTGATACATATTCTCATTCATCAAGAGGAGATTCATAGTCAAGGGTACAACGTCTGTGTTATAAACATCCTCCCAGGCTAGTCTCCCAAGAGATTCAGAAAACCACGACAATCTAGACCAAAGTGGTATGTTTAAAAATTCTAGTAGATATGTATAATTGCACATTTGCAAGAAGGAGTTAAAACATTGGGAAAATATACAAACCCAAAATAATAACAATCTTATATGTATATTTTCATATACAACTTATATATTTTTTTCATTTCTTTTGACTTGAGATGTCATACACAACCAGGGTTTGTTTTGCAAATGCTTACCACTTTTTTGGGATATATCATTCATGCTTACCAAGGAAAATCAAGTTTTTGAACCATGTAAAATATATTTAGGATGAAATATCCACCACACTTAATACAGTTCAGTGTTTTAAAATAAGTAACAATTTGTTGATGTGTATCTACTATTTATATGTATTTTATTGGGGCTTTGTGACACAAACTAATGGAGAGATCGTCAATATCAGCAACATACCTATAAATGAGATTGTGAATATATTAGTAACTAGAAGAGGTATAATATTATTTATTAATTATTATATATTGTTAAGTATGGAAACATGTGACCAATAGAGTCCACCACATTAGCAACTTGATACCAAGATCATCAAAATACTTGTTACAATAGTACATGATCTAGGGACTCTATAGTGATACTTTTAGTCAGAAACTTACTAACTAGAATGCATTACCATGGAAAAGACTACATGAAGGCTTTGAAGTTGAATGTCCATAGTTATTAATGTGGCATAGCACCAAGGTTGGGTGCCATAGGGCGAGTAGGAACACATTGGTGTCACCTAAGTGGTTGAAGATATTTATAAGCTTTAGTTAATTTTTATATTTATATAGTTTTGTAATGTTCATTGACATTTCCCCCTCATATACATATATATGTAGGTATATACATATTTATAGCTATTCCACCATATATATATATATATATATATATATATATATATATATATAACATAATTACATTACATTTCTAATAATTTCTACTAAAAATTTTCAAAAAAGAAGAAAAACACTCCAAACAACATAAGGGATAAAGATGAACAAATAAGTGGTAATTTAATTTCACAACTCCAAGTGTTGACCAAATTAATATCTACCCTTAATTTTATAAGTCCTATATAGAAAATGATTTTAAAGTCCTAGAGAAGACAGGTCAAGAATTGCAAAGTAAGAGTAATAGTTAAAAATAAGATGGAATTTGGCATGATTTTCAAAATTAGACAATAAAAAAGTATACTCGAACACATTCATGATCCCTAAGATACATTATAATTTTCCATGGAGGCAAGGTGCATGTAAGCATGGTTGGAAATCAGGTCATATTGGGTCAATCAAGATATTCAAATGTCTTGAAATCAAAAAAATTCGTAAGAATCTTCAACAAAATCATGTCATTTTGGGTCGAGTATGGCTTAATCGTATCTTGTACAAAAAAATGCTCACATGTGAAAGAAATTAGGCTGGAAAAATTCTACATTTTTGGATCCTATCGGGTCAGAAATTGCCACTCCCACTGTAAGGTGCACCGCCAAGGACACCTAGCAAGTATCTTATACCACAATCTGATATAGTCCAAAAAATGCCTCAGCACTTGAGCCTCAAACTTTTTCCATATGGAGGTTTATGTGATAAGAAATATCAAACATGCCTCAAGGTAGTAAGTCTTTAAGGAACATTTAAGGAAACCTTAAGTCATACATTGTAATGTCTTTTTGTTAAGCATCGAGTTTAGGGCATTCAATGTCAATATGTCAACTTTCCAAGAAACATATCTATTTGGATCTATTGTAGTTTATATCAATTGATAGATGCTAATATTACGCCATTTTGATTTGCCAAAAGAATTAAATGTAAATGTAAATTATGAATTTATTAATATTCATTGTTGAGTTATTTTTTGCAGCATTTCCATTAATTGTGTTAGTAATTCTCAAATCTAGTTTTCCCTTAATGGTTTTATGGCTCAAGTCCATTCCAATAACACTTTTCTTTTTTGAAAACTACAAATTTTGGATTCTTTTACTATAAATTGAAAATATAGATTGGTTTGCTACATAATAATGTGTTTATGGAAACACTCTTTTTTGGTGAAGTTAGGAGGCCTTTTTAATCATCTTGCCCTCCATCCTATTGTAGGTCTAAAATTGGATTATGTAACTTGTTTCTCACTCAAACTAGGTACAAAAATGTGAGGAAGAACCCCATTCATACAAGTCATCGGGACTTTATAGAGAGTGTTTAGATAGAACAATATTATTACACTCACTCTTTTGGTACTATACCCTTAGGTATGTTAGTTTCTTTCTTTCAATTTGGATGTGTTTAAGGATAGCTTTGTTTTTATGTTGTGCTTTGTCTTCATAGTGAGTCATCAATCAAGCTTCCTCAAAGTCAGTCGACAGAATGATATTTTTGAGGTTTGAAGTGAGTTGTTCATATGATTCATCCAAGGATATCTTTTAGTTCAGCATCTGATGCATTAGTGGCATAGATCTTCATGCATTACCAGACTGCTATACAACACAATTCCCACTACAGCTAGACTAGAACTTAGGTTCTTTGCATCTTCAGTGTTCATCTCTTTACCAGTTGGGGGAGGCCTTTGACATCTGATAGTTATCCCTCAACTCAAATGGCATTCAGACCCTCACGTTTAGAACTGGTGAATGCTTTGGTGACGTTCTCCAATTTGTTATTGATGAAGCTCATGTGGAGACAGAAGGAATGTTTTATGTTTAGAAAAGTCTCTTCATTTTGATGTTTTCAAATAAACCAGTAGGTGGTGGTAAAGGTAGAAATTTGTTGTTCATCAATATTTGGCATATGCTCATATTTAGGTGGATCCACAAATTCATGTTACAACAAAATAAGTTGGTTCGAGTGATTTCTCAAAATAACTTTACCACACTACTTTGGACCGTGTGTAGTCCCTAAGAGCATAACAAGTGCTCTTTGTTTTAGTTTTACATCTAGCACAAACTTGTATCATTTACGATATATTATCATGTGCTCTCTTCATTAGTCAATAGGTTGTTGTGTTCCATCCTCCCAAAGAAAAACTTGATAGTGTAATGGCAGCATGTGACTTAAAATGTGTTGTCATTTCCCCTGACATTATTGAGTTAAATCTTTGTCAATGAGGTGGTATGCTAATCAGATAGTGAAATTTCCTATCTTTTTAAGATTTTGTCTCCAATCATCTTTCCTAAGTTCTTGTCATGGGGATAGATTAAAGGACCATACCAATAGTTTGCTTTTATAGCCATGACAATAAGAACCCTTAATCCCAAGTGCTCTCACATCTGACCATACTGCCAACTATCAGGCAAGTAAGGTTTTTAGGGACCTCCTAAAGTGTGTGATCAATGAGGATGGTTCCTCTTGACAACTAGCTATATTTTCAAACATTAACCAATTTACCATCCATAATCATATTTGAGGTATTTTAGCAAAAAATGTTTACTTTCCTGGTAATTACACTCCACATGGTTGAACATTGGTTTATCAAACTATCTTTCTGAAGCTTGTGAGAGTAGTTAGCACCCATCATCTTTCTTGAGTGGACATTTCTTTCAATGTAGAAATCCCAAGTATTCCATGAAGAAGTGATTTATTTATCTCTTTGATTGTTTTGATACCAAGCCCCCTTTCTCTTTTGGATGCTACGACTTCTTTTCAAGTCATTTAGCTTTTTTCTCCGGTTGAAAGCTAAAATAACATATTGCTAGATGAAGCACTTGGTTATCTCATCAATCTTGTTGCATAGGGACAAACTAGTAGAATGTCAGTTTTAATGGTGTACACTAAAATGATGTTAAAAATTGACATGGAAAATTTTATTTTTCCAACAAATGAAAAGAACTTGTTAGACTAAGATTTGATCCTTTTTATTTGCACTTCCTGAGTACATCAGCATAGGTAAACTTCTATATGTTTGACAATAGTAGGAAAAACTATATATATATATATATATATATATATATATATATATATATATATATATATGCCAAGGTCCTCAGTGTAAGGAATCTAGCCCTCCTATAGATATACCTCTTGATAGACTCCTTAGTATCCTTTGAGAAGAAGATGTGCAACATATGGCAAGCTAGTACTTTCCTTCAAAATTCCCCAAATCAACACAGTGGTGCATGGATTTTTTCTAGTGAATGGTGGAGTCACCAAAAAGGACAACTTCACCTACAAAGTAGATAAGGGAGAAGTGAACACCCCTCATTCTAAAACAAGTAGGTTTCCATGACCTTTTCCCACTTAAATGTTGATGAATTAGCTCAGACTTTCAAGACACAAATTGAAAACATAAGGGAAAGGGGTCCCTTGTGTAACACCTCAAGAAGCTTTGAACTATCTAGTAGCTCATCGTTCCATAGGAGTGATAATCTGCATGATGATGCACATCTTGTTGTCCGGCATGTCAGTGCAGTAAGTTTTTCTTCAATGAAGCTTCATCACATCTGATCATAAGCTTTAGATAAGTCGATGGTCACTGACATGTATGGTTTTTCCCCAACTTTTCCAAAATATTGTTTCCAGTTATACAACTCACATGGACAAATATACTTTGGTTTGGAGAGATCTAATCTAGGAGAAAGAATGTATGTCTTTCCTAAACAATTTTAGATAGAATCTTGGTGTTAATGTTGTTGAAGGCCATAGGTTGAAGCTTGCCACAAGATTTTGGGTGACTTTTTTTGGGATGAGAGTAATGATGGAATTTGCCTCCTCGATGAGACCATATCCTCCCCACATAATATTTATATGTTTGTAAACATTCATTTTTACCCTATATCAATTTGTTTCATGGAATAGTGAATCAATGTCATTGGGGCCACTGCCTTATTTGGAGCCATCTTGTATAAGGTTTTTAAAATCTTAGATTTTGAAGGAACAATATTCATGGCATTAAGTGCATTTAAAGTTAGAGGATAAATTCTCAATAAAGTCACTTGTCGTGTGATACGCCAAAGATATGATCATTAATGAACATGCCAACAAAATGGATTCTCGTCAATGTTTTTAAAAGGACAACATCTTGAATCCATTCACTATGGTTTTTTTTAGTTTGGTGATTTATGGGCCATCTTTTATCTTTGATTAAGTTGTGATAATCTTAGAGTTGTGTCTCCCACTTGACCCAATCTTGATGGGCATGCTACTGTCATTCATCTTCATCTATTTTCAAAATGTCTTCATATTCATGTTGCATCTTAATAAACTCGTTATTGAAATAGAAGTTATAATAATTATATAGGATAGTTTGAAAGGTTGGAATCTTATTAGTAATCGCATATATTGTTTTGTTTCTATACTTCCTAATTTCTTCATCCCATTTATTGTCTATTCCCATGAAGTTTTAAGTGTTTGATATATTCAGGTATGCATCCCAGTTCCCTTCAACAACACATATGAACTTTGGATGTTGTTGCCAGTATGCACTATTTTTAATGATTGAGTTTCTCTTGACTTGTTTGTCTCTTTCCAGTAACGTGATCAAAGTATGGTTGGATTCGATCATAGCAAGGACATCCACTATCGTCATTGGGAAGGTATCATTCTATCTTGACTTGGCCACTTGCCTATCAAATTTTCCTTTAACTATCTATGCTTATAAGTGAACCTAGGACTGAATTGTTCTACTTCCTTCAAACTGGTCTGGTTGGAAACGGCTTTGAATTCATCATTTCTCATAATTTTGAAGGAAGAATTGTCCATTTTCTCATCCAGATAGAGCGTTGGCATTGAAGTCACAAGTAGTAACTCACATTCATTGATGGATGGAGCCAGGCTTATGTGTTGATCCTATGTCTATCCGTGTGCAAACTTGCATGAAAAAAATCCATGAGCCAAAAACTGTCAATGTGAAAATGAAGTATTTCTTACGGATTTGCAAAATGTCAACCTTTATAGATTTCTCCTTCCAAAGGATTCAAATGCCCCCTAAACATATAACCTCTCCACTCTATGGGAGCAATTAAAATCAAAGCATTTGATAACAATTTTGGATATACACCACTAATTATGGACTCAAGAAAGGCTAGGACATCTAATTTTTTAGGTTTATCATCTCTTTGATGATGTGTTGAGTATCTAGCTTACCAATACCTTTCATGTTTCAAATGATGAACTTCATTGAGGAACTGCATAGGAAGAGGTGTTACTATCCACCCACATGATTTGTAATATTCATTCTTGATACCATCTAGGATCAAGGGCTTTCCCTTTCTTTATAGAATTTTTGAAGTTGGGTTGAGCAATCCTGATTGACATGATTCTTTTTCATATTTGCATGCCGTAGTGGAAGCTATTCCATGATGCAGCATTTGGGATGTGGGCTTCAATTTAGGTGGGGTTGATAAGAGTTTTCACAAATTTGGTCAACTTTACTAAGGTGTTGGCCACTAAATACCATGTCATCCTGCAATTTGAATGTTGAGTCAAATTCATTTTCTTTCTTGGCCATACTTTCTTTATAGGTTGGTCATGCCCTTTCTCAGTACCTCTCCTACTATTTAGCTCGTCGGTAGCCAGATTTTTGCTAAAGTGGCATCTCTAGTCTCTACCTCCTTGTTCTTTGCCACTTTCCTATAGCTTGCGCACGTTTCTTGTATTGTTTGTGACCAAGTTGTATCACCTTTTTTTTGTTTGTGGGGGGTGGTGTTGTGGTCTCCCATCATGTTCATAACAATCAATGAAGATATGTTCTTGTGTCATCCCCTCTTTGTCCTCTAGGTCCTCTAACTATTGGAATTTAATTTATGTCTAGAAAAGTTTGTTAGATTGGGGATTTTTCTAGTTGTTCCTCTTGTGAGGGAGGGAGAGGAGCATGGATTGATTTCAAGTGTCTAAGTGGTGCGTCATCTTCCTTCTCATCTTGTGGGAAGTCAAATCAATTGCCAGTAAGAACTGGGTTCTCTTTAGTGTATGTTGTCTATACCATTCCTTACTGAGTGTGGACCACCTTCTGCACTTCATGTAGATGTAGGGTATGTTCTCATACTCAAAAGGTTTTGCAACTACAGTTTTCAACTGCAAACCTTGAGAGCCTTCCTCCTTTTTGTTGATAAGTGTAAGCATCTAGGCGAACAACACAACCTATCGTATTCTCAAGCCAGGGGCGTAGCTAGAGGGGCGGCTGCCGGGGCTGAAGCCCCCCCTCTAAAAAATATTTTTATTATTACTATGATACCATGTACATATTTATATTTTATAAAAAAAATTATTATATCGTACAAAATGCGAGTTTTAATTTTATAATTTTAGTCAATCCTATCATACTTCTTTGTATGCACTACTTAATGGTTAAACTTAATATATTTGTGGATTATGTATCATATATACTCACAAATTATAAAATTTACCGTCCTAATATGTATGTCATCAATTATGAGTTTAAGAAATCATATATTTGGTTTCTATCCTACTAAAATTTTCTTAATAGTTTCATATTAATTATGCTAAGACTTACACAAATTGCCTCCCCTACTTGAATGTGAATTTGTATAAGACTAGGGGGTATATACCCTTAAAAGATGAAAATAGTTATACAAAATAAAGTTTATAAAAATATATCATGCATCATGTTGACCTATTAACTGAAATTTGATGTAATATAGTTGACTTATTAATTAACAAATATTATTAGCTATAAATTGAGTAAGTTCATTCAATTATAATTATACACCATTGGGAAAAATGATAACCATATATGCACAACTATCACCTTTTATTTATATATTTTTTTCAAACTTTTATTAATCAATCACTCTCAAATTAAGAAAAGATCTATATTATTATATAGAAATAGATCTAAATAATATTTATTGTTACATGGTATTTTACAAACTTTTTTAGTTACATAAGATTTATATATTATAAGTTTTAAGATAAATAACAATTATTACAAATTTACAAGAACTTGAGAAGATAATGACAGTATTTCTATCTATAAAAGAAAAGAAGATGATTGAATTGGCATAAGGTAAAAAAAGAGAAGAGAAAAATATATAAATTGTGGGTAAGAAGGAGAAGAAAATGTGAGAAAATTCATCTAGTAAATATAACTTTAATCAAATGGAGAGAGAAAAATGAGGATGACAAGTAAAATGGAAGTTAATAAAAATATATAATTTTTTCTTTCATATGTCTCTTCTTCAACTTTTAAACAAAAAATATACATGGATCTTTCCTCTTCATTCTCTTCACTTTTTATTTCCCAATGCGCTTCTCCATCATATGTTGTTCATACAACCATATTAAATATATTTTTTCTTCTTTCTTTCTGAAGTTTTCTTCAACTGATCATCTATGGCAACTCCAATTCGAATGAGATTGTAGACAATGAATTGTCTTCTTTTTTGTCAGCATATGGGATACCGTTAGCCATTCAACACTATGATCGGCGTTAAGTATCTAAACAAAACATAAAACGAACTCAAATAAGTGTCTATTTCTGGGAGTAAATTCACAGTCTAAGACTTAGACTGTGAATTTACTCCCAGAAGTAAAGCACTTATTTGAGTTCGTCACTCTTGCAGGCAAAAAACTATCAATTCGCTGGTAGCTATGGTGTAATATCTCCCAGTCAGGAATTCTTATTCCTTCTGAGGACTAGACCTTCCATTCTGATCATTGAAAGAGGATAAAAAGATTCCATCTTGCGGATACAAAAGACCATCATAATTTTATTCTAAAGACAACAAAGTTTGCTATCCAGTACAACACTTGGTTAGCTTCACGAAGAGGATAACATTGGACAACCGGGTTCTCATCAGAAGCTCCTGACTACATCGAGAAATTTTTGTCGTTGATGAATAACAAGCCTGCAAACATTGGCTGAACACTTCCAACCTTTGTCCCCTTCCAAGCAAGCTAATTTTCCAAGAAGATACATGCCTCCCGTTATCACTATTTAAATTACACGTTTCCACTCTCATGAACCCCACGTATGCTTCATTAAATTGTTAAACTAACGAAACAATTCATCTTCATCAAATCATGGACAACCAACACTAGCAAATCTCTACCTCCAAGCTTGGGTAAGGGGGATCAAGTTGTTCAACACCTCCCCAGTCCCTTCACTTGATCTCTCCCTCCCTATTTCTTGTGCTTTCCTTTTTTAGTAGTGTATACAAGTCTCTATGCAGCGAGAGAAGCCCTCCCCTTTGTTTTGTTTAAATGCCTCTGTTTGAGAGTGTTGCGTCTCCCTCTGGAAGCGTTGACATCTCTAATTTTTATAATTTTCTCATATTTGTCCGTGTTGATTCATAGGGATGGCAATGGGCGGGTTTTTTAGAAACCCGACCCAAAACCGAACCGCAATCAAGAAAACCAAACCATAACCGAACCCAAACTACAGGTCAAAACAAAACCTGAATTCAACCCAAACCGAAAAAACCAAACCCGAATATAAAAACCAAACTCAAACCGAATAACCCGAATTGGATCAAAAGCATGCTAAATAGTGATTTTATGCACTTTGCAATCCCACGCAGATTGGTGGCTTTCTTTTGGACAAAATATGCCCTAATTACTCTCAACCAGAACCTTATGACGATTATTCTAAATTCAAATTGGAGCCCTATCAATCCGACCCCTAGCTGACCATAATTTGAATTACTAGCATTTGAAGCTTTCTTTTTGGATAAATCCATCTACAGCTACCAAACCATACAAACAAAGGATTTTTTAAGAAATCTAGCAAATGCTAAACACGTCATATTCAACCATCTTAATTCAAACACCATTAAAATATGATTTACAAACATCTTAATATTAACCAATTTTTTTGAAGAAGCCTATTTATACAGTGATTTCATGACCAATTGTGCCAGATCGGAATGGCATCTAAATAGCAATTTCTTGACTATTTAAATCCTAGTAGCCAAATTCGATCAAATTGGATCTCTTCTTCAAAAAAAAATACAAAACCAAAAGTATTTGTACAACAATGTATATCTAGACACAATTACACAATAATTTCATGACCAAATAAACCAGATCTGGACAAAATTTCACATCTTCCATAATAATATCAATATTTGTACTTATGAAAGATTTAACAAAACTATCACAGGAAGAACGGAGTTTCAAAATTCTTCCTCCAAGTGGCGTTACAAAATTTCATAATTACAATAAGATTTACATTACAAAAAATTGGTCAAATTATAGTGGATCTTTACAAAATTCTGGAGATTTGCTCACTACTATTGAAGTAGATAGTCAATTACAAGGGAACTGCTCTATTCCGAACATATTTTTTCTACTTATGCTCTGCTCAGGAATTATCCTGTTCTTGTGTCCACCAGTATCTCATCTTCAGAGTTCATGTTCATGATGCACCAATATCAAGTGTGGCTAGTTTTGTTCCACCTGTATCAGAATGTAAATAAAAGTTTTAAATCTAGAATAAAAAATTGGACAGAATCCAAAAATGGAAGCTTCATTGTATAGTTGACTTCAGAAATCCACGAGATATGGCCATACAAAGATTTTATTTTAAGTGCAGGACACGTTTTACTATATGAATGTTGGGCTGCTATTTAAAAGGGATCACTGTCACTATACTTAATAAGGCAAATCATCAGAAAAACAAGCGTAAATTAATTTTATATTAAGGAATACATTTATATAAATGAGAAGAAGATGAAAGTAGCATATAAGTCTTTTCTTCTTAACAAGATGTAAGATTTACTTGTTTAAAAATCGACTACTTACCGTTATTACATACTACTAAGATGATTGCCTCTTGTTGGCCGAAACGTTTCCAATTTGTTTCCTGTCAATTATTATATTTAGGCACTGGACGAGTAGTCATCCTTCTGGAGCAGGATCTACGAAACAGTTATAATCATTTTTTATACTAATTAGTTGGATCTACAGTTATAATCGTTTTGATACTAATTAGTTGGATCTACAATTATAATCGTTTTGATACTAATTAGTTGGATCTGGCTTATCTAGAAGGTATAACCCTAGATATTCTGTCCTACTCTTGTTTATCGTATGGAATGGAGATCCAACTTTTTGTAGCTACTATTTTGGTCTTGGACAGATGGGATTTAGAAAAGTATATGTGACGGAAGAATAACACTAAGATTTAGTCATGTATATACGGAGTTTGACCATTATGACTGTGATCACTTCGATTAATGAAAAGTCAGATTGAAGGAGCCAAAAAAAATAGCTAGAACAGTTTAGACTCTAACAGAATTTTCCAAGAGTAGACTGCATATTATGTGCGCCTCAATCACAACCTTATTTGAACGGAAGCAACACTATGGGGTGAGAAGGGTTTGACCAGCAGTAGCAGTATGGGGTTTGAACAGCAGCCACAGAACGTTATGAAGCTGAGAAGGGGCGTGAAGGGTGCGAGGTAAAGGGAGATATGGGGTTCGGTGGGGGACAGGTATGGAATCCTAATCCAGCGGGTATGAACAGAGAGACGACCACCAGCAACAGTACACAACACTTGATGTATCTACCACGGTCACTACAAGAGCCGGACAACCCATCCGCTGGAAACTTGGAGCCAGAACGCCGACCGATGAAGGAGACGGGAGTGGGATGGAAACAATATACCTGAAGTCTGAATAAGAATGTCCCGCAGTAGAACCAGTACTGCCGTGTGGCTCCAACCAGCACTCCCCACCGACGAATCTCCTCCTCTCCTGATGACCTCAACGTGTGGTGGCCTCTGAAAACTCCTCGCCTGGCGATGATCACGCGGTGACCTTCAGAGTTCAGTGTTGGTCGATAATAGCACAACCCAATGTCCTCAAATGACTGGCGTCGTCAATGACCTCACATTGACCTTGAGACCTCGAGGTTAGGGATGATGCCGAGTACCCAAATCAGGAGAGGCCGCAAGAGATGAGAGGGTGGTGAGATTTAGCGAGATTTGGGATGGAGAGGCCGAGAAAGAGGAGATGGTGGATAGGGAAAGCAGTGGCAGCTAGGGTTTTGAGAAGCCCTCTGGCCCACAGCTTGTGGACTGAGAGTGCTTCTGTTGGTCTGAGAAACCAGATTAGGGAACAATAGAATGAGGCTGCAACTCGCGGTTTTACGTGGGTTTATCTGGATTTGCTCAACCCAAACTGAGTAAAAGTGACGGATTTCGGTTTCTCACCCGAACCGAACCAAAACCCGAATGCAGCATAAAAAATCACATTTTTCGGGTTGGTTCGGTTTGGATTGGTTCGGGTGGATAATTCTGACATCCCTATTCTAAGATGATGCCTACATATGCACTACAGAATTAGTTGACAGCAAGGATATGTTATACTCGAAATCCTGTTTGATATATATGCACAGATAATGTGCATAAAGACGTGCAAAATAATCCTAGGAAGCTTATCAAATCAACTAAGTGATGAAAGACCATTACCAGCTGAATAATCTCAGGACAACCTGCTGACACAGAAACGTAATCAAGCAAAATTGAAAACATTGGTCATCGGCTTTGCCATGGTATATATGCACAGATAATGTGCATAAAGACGTGCAAAATAATCCTAGGAAGCTTATCAAATCAACTAAGTGATGAAAGACCATTACCAGCTGAATAATCTCAGGACAACCTGCTGACACAGAAACGTAATCAAGCAAAATTGAAAACATTGGTCATCGGCTTTGCCATGGTGTTTCCTAAAAAACAGATCATATAAACAGTGAGATCAGCTTAAATGTATTTAAAAGTACTCACAAAATAGATCTCAAAGAAATATGATAAGTGATGTATTCAGGTGCTTTCTAATAAACTTAACAGCAGCAAGAATGCTAAAATGTATTTAAAAGTACTCATAAAATAGGTCTCAAAGAAATATGATAAGTGATGTATTCAGGTGCTTTCTAATAATCTTAACAGCCGCAAGAATGCTAATGTAACTGCTCCTCCTAGAAGAAGCAAGGAAAATGAAGAGTCCACTAGTCTCTGATTACCCACGTAATACCTTGCTCACTATAGTCAAACTGTACAAAATAATGGAAACCGTATTGATATCTTACTCCACAACTGACCATTATGATTTAAAAAGCAAAACGAATTACCGTTGGATAACATAAGCAACATCTGGCAAAGAGGAAACGCAGAACGAAATAGATAGTTTATTACCGTTGACTATACCTGAGAGAGATAAAATTGCATTTATCTCACACACCTATTAAAGATAATGTGTTGGAAAATGATGATCACACAAAAGACCCATACAAAGGTACACCAATACCAAAGCACCTCCTAACACCTTGAACATGTTCGAGCCTTTTCTTTTGAGCATCAGTTCTAGCATCCGATGACTTCAGATTTCTATAAAGTGGCCTATGGAGCATCAAGAACTCTCTTCTGTACTTCCACTTGTCTATATACATATTGTACTGATTCATATAACTGACAATCTCTGTAACTCTCTCAAAATATCCACCCCATACAAAATTTAACAGCAAACAATCAAATAAATCCCTATCAGCTGCCAACAACCCACTGTCTAATCTTCTCTTGATTTCTCCCCACAGTACAGTTATCTCACGGTACATGTTTAAGGAGGAAAATCCATCCACAAGATAAGAAAATGTGTGAACAGTTACTTGGACATTTCTTTCCTTCATCTTTCGGAGAGTCCTCATAGAATCTTCCATCATTTTAGACTTGCAGAAAAATGAAATTGATGAATTCAACTCACACATCAGTTGACAAGACTGGACATCTTCTTTGCTTTCACTGCCCAACAATTGAACCAGGTATGCATTCTTTGCCAATGACAGTGACTCTGAGTCAACGTTGTTATGTGCAAAAAATCTCAAACCGTTATACGGATCACCGGCCAAATCATTGAGGATGCCAGCCTTTTTCATCTGTCTTACTAAAGTATTTGCCTCGTCTAGCCTACTCTGTAATAAGTAAGCTCTTAACAAGGATTTGTAATGGACAGAATCGCCAGAAATTTCTGCTGATTCCATGTCATCCAAAATATCATGCATGGTGTCTAACCATCCGAGCTGTAGACAAGCATCCATCACATCTGAACACAGATTGGGTTCTTCAAAAGACGAAACATCGTTGTGCATGCTGATCAAAACGGTGGAAAGTTCATGAACCCTTCTTTCTCTGACAAAGCCACATATAAGCTTTGCTAAAGCCTTCTCACTAGGGACAAGCTTGCCATTTCTTTCTATAACAAGGCCACAGTTCACTTCCATGGCAACCACTAAATCAGTTTGTAGCATCTTCTTCTTGGCTATGACATCTAGATTACTAGATTCAACTGGACTGCAACCAGGCTTTTGCAAGTATGATGGAGGATTTTTAGATGAATAATGAAGAGACTTAGAGCAAGAGAATAGGCCTAGGATCAGATTTGCTGCGGAATCAATGTCGTTGAATTTAAAGTGCAAGCTCAACATGCAATCGTAAAAATGATATCTGAGGCGACGCGAAGGTCCAGAAAAAATGTTTGAACTAAACAGATTCTCCAAAGTCCTTAGGTTATCTCTTTGTCCTGTAATTTCATAAACATGAGACATAACAACAAGGGAGTTTGCATCAGCTTCCACCCTAATGTGTGGCATTAGATTAAATAGCTTTTGGGCTTTAATAATATGTCCAAATTGGACACTAGAACTAAGAAGAATATTGAAAAGAACGGTGTTGGGTTTTGTCCGCTTAATGTGCAGGGAGGACTTTGATTTCTCCTTCAGCTGCAAGTAGTTTTCAGAAAGCTCTAGTAAGATGTTTGCTGCAAGGTGAGAGCCAATTTCTGTCTTGGACATATGGAAGAATATTGAACTCAGCACATCAACTGTAGGATGCATTTTTTTCTCCAACATAACTCTTAAAATTGTAGAGGAAGGCACGGGAATCTGAGCCCTTGCTAATGTCAATGCAAGCCTACTCAAGGGGTCATAATGGAGAAGGCCAGGACTCTCTCTGAGAATTATAAGCACGAGTTGATATGCTTTTCGAAACCAATAACGATCAAATGAGTAAGAAGATGCAACAATAAGTTTGCTGATTAAGCTCTGGTTGGGAAGACCACGTAACCTTTTGTAATCACTAAATGATTCCCATGCCTCATCCATTCTGTTATCCTTCAGAGCTGTCTCGAATTTAGCTAACAAAGTATCAGAAGAGGAGCTTTTCCAAGGAATTTGGATCGATTTGGAACAACAGTTTCTTATGAATCCCTGGAATGGTGGAATGCTATGTTTTAATGTTTCAGTAATTGTGTATTTCTTGTGAGCAAAAGAGTATACGCCCAAATGAATGGCCTGGGAGTGAAAATATACACAGTAAGTTTTTAAATCATCAACAATCAAGTAACAAAACAGAGTTAGTGGTAAGTAGATTACATTAGTGATTGGTATCAAAGCAGTTCTAATTGTTTTCAGATGAAAGACTGCCAACTGGACGAAAGCCATCAAGATCAGGTAATACCTAAGCATCCATGTACTTCATATGTATTCACAGTGATATCTGCAAAATTTACAACATTATGACATTAGAAAAGGCCTGCAATATGTGGATTATGTGTATCAACCAGAAATATGACATTAGCAAAGGCCTGCAATATGTGGCTTACTATTGATTAGCATGAAAGATTTACATAAGCAGTGGCCGCCTCAACCAGAAATTCATTTAGGAGGTTGGGGGAAGGGGGTGGTACCTCAACCATTGTTTTGATGACTTGAAGATTTCTTTTAACGTCTTGTTTGGTTCTGGTTGGAAAGGAAGTGGGAAGTTTAAAATACAACTCTTAGGGGATAAGTTCACACAGCCGCATATGCACCCTACTATAATACCTAAGCGGACACCTAGTCGTACCACATATAGATCTAGGAAGCACGAACACGGGTACGGACACATGACACGGCGATTTTCAAAAATATAGGACACGGACACGGCAAAAAAATATAAATATAAATATATATATAATTATATATAGAGAGTCAGGCTAGAATACACTCGAGTGTACAGATCACGCCGTACACCCCAATGGTGTTTGCCTATCTAGACCATGTTTTTCCAAAATCTAATCCATTGATCTTCATGGTTACAATAATAATAGGTCACATACAAAATTTGAACTCATTTGGATGAGTGTAAGTCACTCATCCAAGGACAACAAAATCGACGCACAAAACTAATTTGAAATACATGATTTTTGCCTCCTTTAGATGCACGACCTATAAGTGTCCAAATGAGCTAAAATTTATTAAATAGTATGTTCTTATGATAATTAAGGAGATCAACGGTTTAGATTTTTCAAAAAATTACTGCATCTTCAAAAACGACTGAGGTGTACGGTGCCTCCGGTACACTCAAGTGTACACTAGCCTGACTCTCTCTCTCTCTCTCTCTCTCTCTCTCTCTCTCTCTCTCTCTATATATATATATATATATATATATATATATATATATATATAATTCGATTTATCCCTACATCCTAATTCATTCAATAAACACAAACAAAGAACATAATAAGATAAACATGCATTGAAATCCAATATCATATTGTAGCATATGCATTCAGACCACAAAGGAAACTATACAATTGAAACAAAAATTGCTTTCAGCAATTACTTTACGAATGTGCAGCATTACAAGTCTGGGTAACTTAAAATTTTCAGACTAAGGAGTAATAAATAAAAACCTAGAAACAATACCAATAACATACTTGTATCCAAATGTAATTGTATTGAAATTTACAAATCCAGCAATAAGTTCAATATAAAATAATAGAATGCAGTAAACTAGTGATGTAGTAGGAGGGAAGACAGTAGATATTTAATTAGGGGGAACTTAGGGAAGAGAGAATTTAATCAAAAGGAAACTCAGAAAAGAGAATGAGAGTAGAATCATATAGGAACTTGATGCAAGTCAGTAGATTTAATTAGATGGCAGGGAGGATTTAATTGATGCACAGCTAAGACATGGGAGGAACCGTAGGCGTGTTGTATTAGGATTGCAAAGAAGTCAGTGGAAGATGGGGAAGAGAAAGGGGAGGTGTGTCACTGTAACAGAAAGGGGGTGGAGAAATAAAACTGGAAACGGGACAAATCGTAACAGGGGGTGAGCAGGGGATAAAGGAGGGGGAACGGTATTGTGGTAGAGAAACGAGGAGAAAGAAGAGATGAAATAGGAAAAAGGCTAAAGAGAAAGAGGAGGATCATAACATGGGGAGTAGAAACTGGGAAGAGGAGAAACTGGGCAGGGATAACGTAAATTAGGAATAGGAGCTGATGGAGACGTGGACGACGAGAAATTGGGCAGGGAGACCATAACCAGGAAGGAAAAAAGGAAGGGCGTGGAGGAGGAAGGGGCAAGGGAGAAGGAAAAGTACCATGATGGTGAAGAAAAACTAAGGAGAAAGCACACGTGGAAGAAGAAAAAGAGAAAGGGGAGGAGAAGAAAGAAGCCGTGGAAGAGATAAAGAGGAGAAAGAGGTGCTTAAGAAGAGGAGAAAGAGGAAGATGATGTTACTTGCACGGCGGCTCTCCGGCACGGGCGACTCGACCTGGTGCTTCTGCTGCTGTGCTGGGTCGGAGCCGGCTGCTCTTGCTGCAGTTGTCACTCTTGACGCTCCTCGCACTGTCGATGGCTGCTCCTCTGGAACGGCGCAGCTGCACTACACGCTGCTGCTCCGGTGGGACTGCGGCGGCTGGTCCACGCAGCCGTGGCTCCATGCGGTAGCTTCACCCGCTGGTGTTGCTGGCCGATGAAGACGGGAGAGGAGTGGGATTTTAGATCGGGGGAGGGTTTTGGTTTTTTTTTTTTTTTGCGCTAACTCACGGTCAGTTGACCGCATGTCCAGGGTCAGTTTGGGCCGTGTCCAGCCCGCGTCCAAGCCCATAAAATGTAAAAAACTACACTTTTGTTACATACCTCTGCTGCCAAGTTTCATGTCCCAAGAGAAAGGTAGACTGCATCTACACTTTTGATACACTGCCTACCATGAGCCGCCGATCAGTGGTGCACTGCATCTTGGCTCCCCTTAACCAACACCACTACGTCAATTTTGTCATTTGTTGGGTGCACAACTAATACCAGACCTGGACTTGCTCCGCAGTAACAAACCTTGGCAGCTCAACAGCTTTCACACACAATTTGAGAGCGGGGGGGGGGAGCGTGATATGGCGGGCACTAATTAGAAGGTAAGTGGAGGTTTTGTAATGTATAAATAAATTTTCTTCGATTGTAACATTTAAACCGTGAGGAATTTTTTGATGGAACTTAGTCTTGCAATGTTGTGAAAAAAAGAGTTGGTCCTAAATTGGGAAAAATGTCATTTTATGGTCCAAGATATTATTATCTTATGACAAAAGTTTTCACGAAAGTGATAGAGGTTGACCTAAGTAAGATCGAGGCCATATCCAAGCTTCCACCACCTAAATCTGTTACAGGAGTAAGGAGTTTCTTAGGGCATGTGGGATAGTATAGATGATTCATAAAAGACTTCTCGAAGATTGCTAAACCCCTTTCAAATCTCTCCATTAAAGACACTCAATTCGAATTCGCTAGTGAATGTTTGGACGCCTTCAAGACCCTTAAGAGGGCCTTGACAACAGCACCAATTTTGCAAGTGCCTGATTGAGAGCTACCATTTGAAATTATGTGCGACGCCAGTGATTTCGTTATCAAAATTGTACTCGGACAAAAGACACCATGTGATTTTCTACGCAAGCCAAATGTTGGATGAAGCGTAAGTAAACTATACCATAATAGAAGAAAAATATGCTGGCTATCATATTTTCATTCGATAAGTTCAGGTCATACTTGGTGGGATCGAAAGTAAAAGTATACACTAATCACGAAGCAATAAAATACATCATGTAGAAGAAGGATACAAAGTTGAGGCTACTATGATGGGCCTTATTACTGTAATAATTTGACCATGAGATCATTGATAAGAAAGGAAAGGAGAATGTAGTCGCAGGCCACCTGTCAAGGATAGTTTTGATGAAGAAAATAAGCTGCATGTAAACCATAACTATGCTAATGAATCTCTCTTGATGGCTCAATTGGTTGAATCGAGTCTACCCTAGTTCGTTGACATTTGCAATTATCTAACCTGCAGGAAACTACCCCCTGAGATCACTTACAATTAGAAGAAGTTGTTCTCCAATCTGAAAAATTACTACTAGTATGATCCTTTGTTGTTTAAAAGGTGCTCTGACAACCTATATCGCCGTTGTGTACCGGAAGAAGAAGTGCCCCTAATCCTCAAAGAATGCCACTTATGGGGGTCACCATGACGGAGAAAGAACAGCCGTGAAGGTTCTATAATCGGGATTTTATTGGCCGACTCTCTTCAAAGATGATACATCATTTGTCAAGACTTGCAAAGAGTGCCAACTCATAGGGAACATCATCTGAAGGAATGAAATACCTATGGTTGACTGGTGGAAGTTGAAATTTTTGATGTATGATGGATTGATTATGTAACATCCCTAACATGGGTTATGCCTTAACCCTGGGAGTTTTGTTTGAGCAAGTTAATTAGATCCTTAATTTTATCTTGTGAAAATTAATTAAGGTTCAAGAGGAACTTATGTTTCAATTTTGGTCATGTTTGAATAATGTTGAAGTAATGTTTGCTTATTTTGGACTAAAGTGCAAATTACCCAAGTTGAGGGGTTAACTTGCAAATGTTACATGATAATATATTCATCATATGCTAAAGCATCATAGGAATGAGTATGATGTAGTGGTATGGCTTTCACAAACCTGAGTATCAAGAAAGAGCTGATAAACGAATGTTTGTGCATTAAAACCTAGTTTTGGTGTAAAGTGCAATTTACCCAAAACCTAGGGTTCAATATGCAAATTACCACTTCAATAAGGTCCCTTATACTTATTGGAATCATGTAGAGAAAAGAAAATAAGAGGGGCGCCTCATTTGAATTAATTTGGAGGAGAGAGAATCTTGATATTAAAATAATCAAGATTTATGCATAATTGAAATCCTAATTCAATTTAATGCAAAAAGAAATATATTAATTAAAGAGGCTTTCAACCAAAAGTTGAGTGATGAATTTGAAAAGAGGTTGGACGAGCTTGTGCCTTGCAAAGACACAAAAATATCCAAAGGAAGTGGATAACTCACTCACAATATTATAAGAAAAAGAAATATCCACTCACTTATGGATATTAATATAATATGATTTAAGGTGCTTAATTTTCTTTTCTTTAAATCATGGATAATTGAGAGTAATAATAGGAAAATAAGATAGCCTCGTATCCAAGGGAATTTAGGGGGAAGAGGTGACACTAATTTTGTAATTAAATGATTTTTATAAGGCATTTTCTCTCTCATTGATTTTCTTATAAAAACACCCTTTACAAGCCAAATCAAAGGCTTTTCCGATTCCACTTCTTCTCCTTGCTTGGAAAACGACCAAGGGAGCTTTGGAGGATCAGGAGGACGACCCCCAACCTGTTGGTAAGCTTCTTGACCTTCTTTCACCTTGAATCCATGGTGGAAATCACAAATCAATGCATGATTTCTTCTTATTTTGATCCCCTCTTCAATTCTAACCATTCCTTTTCACTCAAAGCTTGAGGATGAGCCTTGGAATAGTGAAAGGAGTTGCATCCACCATTTTTGACATCATCTTGAAGTTTTTGAGCTCAATTGGAGGCGGGTTTTATAACTTGAACCCTTAATATTGCTATTGCATTCAATTCCTTATCAATTGATGATCCTCTCTTTATTCTCAAAATTTTGTTTGGTTGATTGATGCAATCACCATGAAAATCACAGAAAGTTTTGTGGGTTTAGAGCTTGATGATGATGACATCATCATAATCACACACCTCCCCAAATATCAATTGCAAATAGTTTCAACTTTATGGTCCAAACGGTTTCACCAAACCGTTTGGAGACCAAACGGTTTGCAAATCGTTTGGTGATTTGAGTCCCAAACCGCATGAGAGTGTTGACCGTTTGGATGGGTTGACCATTTGAGGTCTGAACCCTAGTACGTGTTGTATGATGATCCAATGGATCCAATTGATTGATTCAATGTATGTACAATCTTTCAATTGGAAACCCTAATCAAGTCGATTGAAGAATCCATGACTGATCCTAACGATTTCAAGATAATTTGGGTCAAACGGTTTTGAAACCATTTGAGACCAAAAGGTCTTGAAACCGTTTGGGACCAAACGGTTTCAAAACCGGTTGGAGGGTTTAAGGTTGATTCATGATTGATGGATAGAGATCCAATGGTGATGATTGATGAATCCTTCAATTGCCTAATCAATGGTCAGTTCAATGGTGCAAATTACATTCAATTTGATTGATGAATGTACCTAATGAACCCTTACAGTTTTGAGACTGATTTGGCCAAACGGTCTTGAAACCGTTTGGGGTCAAATGGTTTCAAAACCATTTGGAGTCAAACGGTTTCAAAACCGTTTGGAATCAAACGGTTTCAAAATCGTTTGGTGATGAAACCCCAAAACCAAATGGAGGTCAAATGTGCTTCAATCATTTGGAAATTGAAGGTGATGATTGTTCCATTGATCCAATGATTGATATCAATGATAATAAATGATAGGTATAAAGGTTGAATCCCTAAAGTACCTAGATGATTAGTACCTTTAAATGGATAAACCCTAATTGCTTATAATAGCAATAACTCAGTACACTATGATAATAATAGTTGTATATACTTGATCGTATGATTGATGTAACCAAATCAATTGGAGAGAATGATAGAAGGGAATTCATACTTGAGTATGATTCATGTGGTGATTAAGTGTATGATCCTTAGTAAAGAGATCATAAAACTCTAATCATGAGCATAAAACCCTAATTGACAAGGTTATTGAACCCTAAACCTAATTCAGGGGAATTCTGAATGAAACCCTAATCTAGGGTAATGTTGTAATTCTAATTAAGGGTAATGATATGAAAATCCTAATTATGGGTAATGCTATATGAAACTCTAATTGAGATGAATAGTAAACCCTAATTATGGGTAATGCTATATGAAACTCTAATTGAGATGAATAGTAAACCCTAATTATGGGTAATGTTATATGAAACTCTAATTGAGATGAATAGTAAACCCTAATTGTGAGTAATTAAAGTGGAAATCCTAATTGAGGATGATTCCATGTGAAATCCTAATCTAGGGTAATGCCATGTGAAACCCTGAGTTAGAATGATGTATGTGGAACCCTGATGTAATGATGTGATGTAAGACTCAAATCCATGGTGATGCCATGTAATGATACATGAAATCTTAATTGAGGGTGATTCCATGAGAAACCCTAACTGAGGATAATACCTCATGAAGCTCTAATGCAATGTTGTGATGAGTGATTCTAATAAGGGTGAAGATATATGAGACCCTAATTTGGAGTTATAATACATAAAGCCCTAATCCTGGGTAATAGGACAATAAACCATAACCCTAATCTTTAGGTAATGGTATAAGAAAACCCTAATGATGAGATAGAAGGAAATACCTTATAAAGGTGAAATATTTCAAGTGGTTGATTATAAGCAACCTTATAGTAAGCAAAGTTCGTATCATTAGATAAGTCCATATCATTAAAGATAGTTAGACAATTCTAATGTGTGACCTATGCACTACATGCTAAAGGTGATAGGTTAGTGATTGAAAGTATTAAGAGGGAAATACCTTAATACAAGATAAGTTGGTTAATTCAAGAGAGTCAGAAGTGATGAAAAAAGTGATACATCAAGATATGATAGTTATCACATTCCACACTTCAGGAATGATATACCTTGATGCCTTTAAATCCAATATATTTGGATAAGAAATACATGAAGTGTGTTATGTAAGTTGGCATAATGAAATGTAAGGAGTTTGATACACCTTGTTAAGGATAGGCTAATATACCTTGAGAAAGGGGTTAAGCTAAACTAATGAGTATAATGTCATCATACCCTGACAAGTTTGAGAAATAAACTCATACCTTGTATTGAGAATGATTAATGATATATGGTGAGAGTAGTAAGCATGAGTGAATGCTTGTGATATCATTGGAAGCTCCTAGAGGAGTGGAGCGATAATTTAGGGTTGGATTCATAAAATGAACATAAACTCTAATTTATGTGTAAGGGGAAATCCTAACCCTAATTTTGGGTAATAGGATGAAAAATCATATTTGATAGTAAACCCTAATTCTGATAAAGGAATGGTGGTGTTATTATTGTATCTCATGATGAGATAAATGATTTATATGACTGTTATCATGTCTTTAACCATGCAGATATCATGAGATGATGAACATAGCTAAAATTGAGCTATGACTTTTATATAATAGAAGTGTTGATTGACCTTGTGTGCCTTAATGTTGTTGTTGCTTAGTAAAAGTAACAAAATGTGCATGACTTTATGAGTCACATGAGTAAGTTGTTGCCTAGTGAAAGGTGACAATACACTTAATGGGCCTTGTGATCCATGTGTGATGCTTGTGTAACAAGTATCATGTATACCTCAGTCTGAAGACCTAGAGGTAATAGTTACCTAACAAGTGGTAACAGTGTTCAATGATAAGCTAAGGGTTTGAATACCCAGAACCATATGATTATGGTAATGAGATTGTGAAATGATGAGAATTCCCAGTATTGAAATGAGGAATTGAGTTCCCAATGTCTTTTAAAGACTGAGAAGTGTTTGATGAAAATAGTACATGTTTCTTTGTAGCATTTGTCTGAATAAGTTATGTTTGAGAACTTGACTGATGCTAAAAGAATAGACTAATGTACTTAATTAATCAAGTGAAATCATATCATGTAGAGCCCTGACCATAGATCCATCATCGTCAGTAATTTCATGATGGTGAAACGGGTGCTCTGCGGCAAAACCCGGAATGCATATTTTGAATATGTGGGGGTAAATGGGCGAAAATATCCTTACGTCCTGGTGAAGAGATTGATGGAAGGTAAACATTAAACCTCTCAATCCTTCATGTGTCGGGATAGATGTATCACAAATTTCCCGATGATTGGGATAGATGCAGTACACATCTCCCAATGATATTAATGTCGGATCGATGGAGGTAAACAAGAAATCTCTCGATCGCGAAGAGAGTGCAACACGCCACTGTAACTCTATAGAGAAGTTGTCAGTATACCATGGAAAGCTATATTGAGTAGTTGACCTAGTCCTGTTTATGTCTCGCACTGACCGAGATGTGGGAGGTCTTGGAAGCCGGCTCTTCCATTGACCTTGTATGGCATGTTTTCTTAAGGATTGAATACAGAAATTCACTGGCTGATGTGACATTTCTTTTATGCATCTCTAGTTGATAGATGTTATTCATATCTCTTTATACTCATTGTAAGTAGATGGATTAATTATGATTCTACCATGGATAGATGCAATGCACTCCTTAGGAAAGGAGATTACTTTACTTTGTTCATTCAATGATTAATACTACTGTTACTATATAAGAACTCATGTTCAGTTTTATTATAATAAACTGCTATAACAATGTTTTGGCGGAGAGTTATATCTCCAGCTAGGGCAATTTACAATTGTCTCACCCCTGTGGGATCCAATGTTTTTAGGTGGACGCGGACGAAGAGGCAGAAACCCTATAGCAGAGAAAGGACAACAACAGCATCAAGGACAACAGTAATATATCAGGTGGAGATACTACATGTCAAGTTATATAGATAGTAGTCCTATGTGTTGTCTCTGTACTCTTAGGTCCTCGGAGTTTATAGTTAGTGTTTTTAATGAATCGATCTGAGATTTTAGCTTGATGCCTCGAGGTTTTTATGATGTATGTATATAATGTTAATGGGGCAGCTGATGTTGTAATCCTCGAGAAGAGATGATACAACTCATGTACTTATGAACCAGGATGTAAATATTATACTTTGGTTCTTGATGAAAAAAATTTCCTATGTGTGGATCTCTTTGCAAAAAGTTTTAAATTTTTAGTGATTTTCGAGTTTCTGCTACAAATGATTCGCTTCCGCTTAAGTAAATCTTATTTTCATAAGTTGGATGTCACAGATTATATGGGGCCTTTCCCATCATCAAAAGGGA
Organism: Alisma plantago-aquatica; assembly: GCA_963693085.1. Classification (NCBI taxonomy): domain Eukaryota; kingdom Viridiplantae; phylum Streptophyta; class Magnoliopsida; order Alismatales; family Alismataceae; genus Alisma; species Alisma plantago-aquatica. The sequence goes on from OY856409.1 coordinate 1,261,537,812, forward strand.
ATCAATACATCCTTGTCACTGTAGACTACGTCTCGAAAGGGTAGAGGTTGTTGCTACCCAGACTTGTGACTCCAAAGCAATAATCAAGTTGTTCGAGAAAACTATCCTCCTGAGGTTTGGGGTCCCACAAACCGTTATAAATGATGGGGTGTCTTATTTCAGAGAAAAGCATTTCAAAGCTCTATTGAAAAAGTATGGAGTGAAACACAAAGTTGCAACACCCTACCATCCCCAAACATCAGGACAAGTCAAAGTGTCTAACAGGCAGATCAAGCAAATCCTAGAGAAGACTGTAAGTTGTACTGTAACATTCCTGACTTGGGTTAAGGCTTAACCCTAGAAGTTTTACTTAAACAAGTCACTTATATTCTTGTCTTTATCTTTTGAAAAGTAATTAAGGCTCAAGAGGAACTTATGTTTCAATTTTAGTCCTTTCACTACAAAAAAATATGGCCTTTAACTACATAAAAAATTTGTAGCGAAAACCCCAAAATTTGTAGCTAAAGCTTTGGCTACATTTATCCTTACATTTATAATATATAGCTAATACCTGTGTAGCTAATTGTTTAGGCTACATTTTTTAAAGTTGTAGTTAGTTACTCCTCTCACTACAAATTCATATGTAACCCTAATTGTAGGTAAAAATGTCCTTACACATAAACATGTAGTTTCAATTGTAGCCAAATGTAGGGAGAATGCTACCAAGCTGATGGTTGAACCTATTTTCACTGTTTACCCAAGGTTTCCTCATTGACTGTAGTATAAATTTTGTAAGGAAGACTGCTGAGGCAGCTATTAATGATAGAGCATAAGAAACAAAACTGTACTCCAAGAGTGTCAACTCTTCTATATAAATAGTTAAGAATTCAAGTTGCAGAGAAGGAACCTGCAACAAAAAAATGGATAAATACTTAAAAACCTGAACTATATTTAAAAGGTGACAACAATGAGAACTAGACGCTTACCCCTTCTGACTGTTGAGCTACACAGATGAATCTCCTATAATTATAGAAGAAGAAGAAAAGGTTTGTCAAGGTCAAGTTAAGAAAATTTTAAAGCAGTGTTCAAGGGTAATTTACATCAATGAAATGTGGAATACCTCAAAAACATTTCACTGTTGGAGTAGTCATCTCAAACTTGAGGTGTCTAAGTACATCAACTTCCATTTGCAAAACCTATATATGGCATTGTTAGGTACGCATAGAAGTGTGAAGATGAGCACGATAAAGGACATCAATTCTCACCTCCTCCTTAACGTAAGTGCTATCAGTTATATAGCACAATTCTTCCACCTGAGGAGCACATATTTCTTCATATTTTCTGCATCAAAAGAATAATTCATCCCTTTAAGAATATGGAAGCCTAACTACAAATCTAATTGTTTAAAGTTAATCTTAGAAAAAAAAGACTTAACCAAATTAATGAAACATTTTGAAACGTGCAAACACTAAAATTTTATGAAAATGGCCAACCTCAACTAACCGTAAGTGCTTGTAGATGTCACTTGCAAGTGAGGCACAGAGTTGTGGGTCTTCATGGTTATTGTCAACATCGACAACACCAACACTACGCATGTCCATAAGAAAATCTCTCTTACACATATACCCTACAACAAAACTGAAAGCGAATTGAGATCATTCAGGAATGAAAAAGTCAAAAAAATCTTCTGAATAACTAACTTTTTGAATTCAAAAATATGGTTATTAACAAAACACACTAACCTTCTTTTTTCTTTGTGCGTGAACATCATATATAGATGATAGCAGCATAGCAGCAGCCACAATAACAACAAGGACAAAATATGTATACTGCTGTTAACATAATAATGGGCGACTGGCTATTTAATATAAGCTATATAAACCTTAGACAATAGATATATATGTACACAACACCCGACCCCCTACAGTGGTAGGTAAATTATTCCAACCAGTGGCCACCTGCACCAGCCATCACAGGCCACACAACCAACGTCAATGTCAGCACGCATTTCCTTTATCCTTCCTTGATCCAATGGTAGCTACATCCGCTTCCCGTGGACCACCCACCCAGTCGCGTCATCAGAGACGTTGATTTCCACAACCCCAACGTACTCGGGGAGCTTCACGCCAGTCTGTTCTGTATCTTAGTTCATGGTGGACAGTGGGCTCCTTGTCCTTGGAGGCATTTTGGGGAGCGAGTGCCACTGCTGCTGCTGTTTCGGTTGCCATTGTTGGAGGGATTCGAGCTCATCATCACTTGCCGGTAAAAAATGAATCTGTATATTAAAAGATTTGATTAATGCATAAATTGAAATTGATTAATACACTCAAAGATTCATCATCTTGATCATGATGCATCTGCATGCTAGTTGAGCTTAACAATCCCAAGTTACCTTTCTTGTTCTTGCCAAGAAAACATCAAGAAAAATGCTTTCTCAAGTCCTTAGCTTATCAACTTGCTGGAAGCAACCCTGTAAAAACAAGCAGCAAAAAGTGATATCCATGTTTAAATTGAATTAAACATGCATGCTTTCTATAGTTATGGTAAGTCACAACACTCTAGAAGATTGTAAATATAAAATACCCAGAGTCAGTTTTAATCTTCAAAGTACTTGGAGTGAATAGCTTTTTGTACCCAATTGTGTAAATGGCAGATGAATACAGTTTTTGGGAAACAGATGAAGTTGATGTTTCATCTATTCTTTGACCAGTGCTTAGGAGGGCCATGTATACTATCAGAAGTTTTGTTAGGAACATCCTCAACAACAAAAATCTATACATCATCAGTACTTCCAGATGTTAGAATGATTGGCCAAAATGAAGGGTGCTTTTTTTATAAAAAGGAGAGCCAGATGCAATACCTCAGTGTGAAGAAATCAAAGATGTATTTTGAAGCAGCAACACCAAGCATATTAAATCCCCTCTTATGCTCCATGGCAGCAACTCCAACTTAATTTTAGACTCGTCTTGGATCTCTAGCAAGAGGTCAATTCTCCACACACTCCAATTAGATGGTAGCTTCAGAAAATAGTTTAAACAATAGGGGAAATAGAAAATTTCAGAACCAAACACGTTCGACCTAATGTCAGCTTCCAAAGAAGTGTCACAAATTGTTCAACAATAGGGGAACTATAAATGTGTTGAATTCATTAAATCATATACAAGGAATCTCATATCTTATTTTGTGGATCAGCAAATTTTTAAAATGCATAAGGTTGCTTTAGATACTTCCCTAAGTTTGCTTTCTTTTATGAAGCTGCTCCATTTCTGGTTTATCATTATGGATTGACTAAAGCTTTTGCAAATTTCTAATGCTTCATGTCTCTCAAAAGACAAGTGATGAGATCCATTTAAACCATATAAGCTGCTAGAATTCCTGAATTTGTTTATGAAATTCCTGATGTTGGCAAGGAAAATGAATTCAATTTATCGCTGAGTAGGTGCATGTGCATGTTCCTTTGTTTCAGTTAAAATTCAGAATTCATTTTCCATACTTAACTATTAGAAATTCAGAATTCAGAATTCAGAATTCAGAAATTCAATTGGATGAAGAGAGTATATATCCAACATTGTACCTACTAACTCAAGGCATCAATAAACATGTCATTATACCTATTCACTCGATTCTACCATTAGCATGCTCATATCAAGCCTTTTTAGATATATAGGATTATATATAAACCTTCCCAGTATGTATTGTGTAGGGCGTCATTAAGGATTTAAGAACATCAGATAGTTCAACAAGAGATGTGAAGATCATTAAACTTTGAGTTATCTAATTCTAAAGCACCCCACTAATACTAAAATGTCATCTATGAAGTTTAAGATCAAAAAAATAGAATAATAAAACACTGGTTAGATTAAAACCTGATTATTGTCACCATATCTTACTTCTATTGAAATGCTATGGGTGTATGACGACCATATGATATTGACAAGGAGCAATGGAAACTTTTTGTAGTAGGAGCAAGTTGAGTAAACATGCCAATTTGCTGAGTGGTCTGCATAGGGATAGGAGCCCCCTTAGATTGGGAATTTAAGTAGGTCATTGACCAGAATTAGTTGATGCTTGTTGAGAGACTTTCAAAAAGTAAGTTTCATCAAATATTGTGCTTGCAATAATGACTTTTTATCTAAAGGGAATGAGACAAGGATGGGCCCTGATATGGAGTATGAACCCCAAGAATTTGTGTAATGAAAAGGTAAATTTGTTGTATTCAATCTTGGGCAGTAACTAGTAATGTAAGAGGGTTACCAAAATATGATATATTTACCCAACAAAATCTCGAGTTCTTTGATCCTTCTTAGAAGATGTAGAATTTCTTTGCATTTTCAAACTCAATGTTGTCCTCAAAACTTTCTGAGTGTCATCTCTCTGTGAATATCATTCACGCAATCCTTCCAGAGGAATACACTGATGTATGAATTGTTTCCAGAAATATAGTATTGTATCATTGAAAGGCATTTTTCTGCATATGAGCAGAGGGCCAGCTGATGTGTTTAACAGTGCCACAGATGAGGAGTTGCTTAACATATATATTGAAGTTTAGAAAGCATATTAATTTTGGAATAGTTCATTATAGACATTCGACCATCCAAATTGTCATAATTTTAGTCAACCAGCTTTTTAAATTTACAATTTCAATTTTTATCTCTGTAAGTTATAGAACAAAAATGTACCTGCAATGCTATTTAACATCTGAAGTATACAGTGCTGCTGATATGACCAAAAATAACCAAGCCCCCATCCCTTCAAATCTATTTGCATAAGATGTTGTACTCGTGCCCGAGGTCTTCCATTCCTTGGCTTAAGAGGAGATATAGTAAACCTGCCACCTAAACAATAGCAGAACACAAACCAAAAATCATTTGAATTGAAAATCCATAACAACAAGCTAAAAATAAATGCAAAGGAAAGAAAATATACTCTCAATATGAGCTCTCACAAATCCAGGCTGTGTACCACATTCCACATGTTCCCTTGACCTAAACAGAACAACTGTTGAAACAACATCACAATGTGTTAGTGAAGCAATAGGAAAGAGCAAAAACAACAGACATCTCAATACTAACCATAGCTTCCATCATCATTGCGACGCCAGTAGCGCACATAGCAAAGATATCGAGGCCAAACAAACCTAAGTATAATGTGTTAGGAAGTTTGGCTAATGATGCAGGATGAAATACCAAAGTATTATCAATAAACCACACAATAATATGCTATTGATTATCATGTACTAGCTTCTTAGCTAAGACCTAACTATTGCATGCATCTAGGTATAGTCATTAGGCTTTTTGTTTGACTTTTCATATTGCAAGATGATCACCTACCATATAAAGCAAACCGATTGATTACGGAAACCTATTTACCATGTATAACTCGCATATAGGAACAAATAACCAAACCTGATAGAATCTTTAGCTTGACACCAAGTTTAAGAAGCATAGGAATTAATTTTTCACAGCCAGACCTAAAGGGATCATAAAGTGGCAAGAGGCCAACAAATTCCCAGGGATCTCCCTTGCTCTGCTTTGTCCTTTTAGGAACAACCTAAAATTGGGAGACATGCATGTGAAAGAGATAGTATGAACCAATAGTTTCTATCAACTCCAAAACTGACCTGCCAAGCAATAGCTAGTGTTCGTAGCCCATCTTCAACAATATCATCCAACATTTTGTAAACTTCAGCTCTAAAATCAGCACTGCAATTGCAAAGATCCAGGATCTGCCAAATGAACTAAACAATGATATAACCAAGAAAAATCAATGACATTTGAGTAGCATAAAATTATTGAAAGGCGTGCCTCATCGGGATTCCCTTTGCAGGCACGATGCCAATTTCTAGACCCATCATTATATGTGGTAGTTGTACGTCTGTTCAATAGGCCAAAGTGATGAAAATGCACTTCGGTGATGCCATCACTTGCCTATGTTAGGATAGTAGCACTGAGTGATATTTTTACAATGACAAGATTATCCTAACATGAGTCAAAGTTTCAATTCACCTTCATTGGAGCCAAAGCCCTCCATATTGCAGAATCAATAGCATCTAGATTACATTTGCTTGATGCTCTGGCAGCCAGTAACATAGCAGAGTCTTTGTCGATGCTAGTACCAAAAACTTTAGCTCGAGCAATCATAATGTAAGGTTTATTGATGGTTAGAACACTTGTTTCTCTACTCAAGAGCATGTTAATTCTTTCCAATTGATCAATCGCAGGCTTGTATTTTATGAGTACACCAAGGTGAGATTTATTTGAACAAAAATATAAGATTCAGGAGCAAGCCAATGACTGCTGGAAGTACATCAATTTTTAAGGCCACATTCACTTAAATTGCAAAGCTGAAATGAACAAAATGGCACTCTGAACTTACCAAGTGAACTAATTTCATCAGGTCCTTTTAGATGAGCAACAGGTGTTGGCTTCATTCCAAATCTGTGAAAGATCTGTAAAAAAACTGATCTGAGCTGTAAGGCAAAGAAATGATTCATGTTATCCTCTAAACATCAACACAATGAATCATATGTTGTGGCTACTATGTCGAGCTAAACTGCAGAGAATCATGTAAATGTAAATGATCATTTCCATGGTTATAAATAAGACTGCCGAATGAATTTGCATATGTCAATTGAATTTTACTACATATAAGTTTATATAAGGATTAAAATTGGTGTCCATAATCATAGGTGTAAATTAATTCACAGTAGTTTAAGGTGTCGAACTAAGAGCTAAATGAACTAGATGACCTTAGGATGGATGCTTATGAAAGTTCTAGGATTTATAAGGAGAGGATGAAGAAGATTCATGATAGGCACATCTTGAATAGGGTGTTTCTTCCAGGACAATAGGTTCTCCTTTTTAATTCTCGACTTAAGTTTATCCAGGAAAATTGAGGTCCAAATAAAGTGGACCATTTGTGATTGAGCAAGTTTTCCCTATGGTGTTGTGAAGATTTTAGATGGGACTAGGTCATTCCTTGTTAATGGCCAAAGATTGAAGCACTACTATGGTGGGGAAGTGGAGCAGAGAATAAAAGAAGTGCAACTTATGGAAATCCATTAGATTCTTGCTCTTAGGAACATCTTGTCTAGGATAGTTAAACAATGGCGCCTTTTGGGGGGCAACCCAACCTTCATTTCTCTTTGTTCATGTTCATTTTAGCATTGTCGTTGTCTTTTTATTCTTATTTCTTGAAAAAAGGTACCATAACTCATTTGTGGAGTGTGCAAATTTTTCCCAAGTTAGTACTACCGAGTCCCCAAGTCGGTAGTACTGAGATTATATCAAAAAGTCACCCACACAAGAATGATAGAGTCAGTACGATCGACTCTCCCAGTCGTTACTACCACGATTTTGAAGATTTCGAGTGCTTAACTAATAAGCACTTAGTAGTATCGACATATGAGTCGGTAATATTGACTTTTTGGCACTCCTAGGATTGAAACATCGAGATGAAAAATTCAAAAATACTGAGCCAAAATTGCCAACTCAGTACTACTGACAGTCCAGTCGGTAGTATTGACCCATGACGTCAGTAATCCATGGATGCTCGATTCAATGGTAGATGAAGTCTTCATCGCATGGTCGGTAGCACCGATCCGCAACTCAAGTCGGTACTACTGACTTCGACTCGGTACCACCGACTACAAGAAAATTGTTCTTGAGACATCATCAAACATCAGTCATCGATACATTTGAGCCAGTAATTTGTGCTTGGAAACTCGATACTACAATCACAAAAGTTGGTATTACCGAATCTGCCCGACTCAGCTATATAAGGAGGGGTGGTGAATCCATTTTCTCCATACCACTTCCTCCACTCCTCCTGTAACTTAGAGCAAAGCTGCAGCAGGCACTGACGATCTTCACTGAGCTGACAATCTTCACCGGGCCTCTCTTTTCTCATACTCCTTCTTACATTAGCATCATGGGACCAAAGAGAGGCCCTTCTACATTGGCGGAGCATGGAGAGTTGGTCCCTCAACCAACATGCATCCAACATCCATCCTCAGAGATCAATAAAGTTTAAGAAGAGCCACAAATGAGGTTGATAGTGCCAACATGATATGGAGATCGTGCCTTAATCGAGCAAGCAGGCTTCACCGACAACATGCAATGGGTGTGTTAGAAGCAACTAATGGAGGGAGACAATCCTTTCTTCAGTAATTGGAAGACTTACCCAGAACTCATCCTTGAGTTCTTAGAATCGTTGAAGGTTCTTGTCACCCCTGAGCAACAATTAGGAGGTTAATGGTGGGAAGGAAAAGTCAGCTTCTTCCTCTTTAACAACAACGACTCCATCACTTTGCGGGCCTTCAACCACATCTTTAACTGGGTTCACATCCTAGAATGCTCAACCGCTTCAGATTTTGACTTCGACTTGGCTTGGGAGCAGCTAACTGAGGTGCCAGAAGGCTTTTGCATTAGCTGACATGTCAACTCTGTTACTGATATCGAGCATCCCTTTGCTCAAATTCTTCACCGCCTCTGCACCAACACCATCTTTGCTCATTCCAGACAAGCTCAAGGGAAGGTCCAAAGGGCAGACCTCTACTTCTTCTATAGGCTATTGGTGGGAGAGACCATCAACTTTGGAGCCTTCCTTCTCCTCCACATGATCTCACTTCAACGCAATGTGACGAGGAAGGTGCCGACTGTATTTGGGGGTCTCATCACCCCCATTGAGCTGCATCTCTGCCTGGACTTGTCTGCCTTTGCGCCAATGGAAAATACAAAGAAACTGGACCTCCAAAACTTTCACAAGGTGAGCCTCCTCAACTTACACCATAACACGATGTATGCAAGCTACACATGTCGAGGAAATTTGAGGGAATGTAGCCTCCCTGATGCCATCTTCAACCTGTGAGGAGTAGCCCATCTTCGGTGGTTCTAGACAAGGGAGAGGAAGAAGATGAACCCAGGGCAGCAACTCAAGACGAGCAACTAGATGACGATGACTCTGACGATGTTGAGGAGGTGGAGGCCACCATCCCCATCACCCAGAGAGCGGTCCCATGCAAACGAGCCCACACCTACGCTGCCTTGACTTCATCTACCCCACCCGATTCTTAAGAGGAGCAAGACCCATTCAACATGGCAGGTATGTGTGGGATACTACAGGAGATCCAGACTGGACAACAACAACATCAAGCGACGTTGGATGGTATGCAAGAGATACAAGGATGGCTGTACCAAAACCAACATGTGATATATGATAATGAATGCCTTCTCTTTGCCAACCAAGTGAATGTTCACATGTGCCTGCAATAGATGGAGCAGTACCAACAACCCTTCTTTAACCATTACTGGAACTAGGGGTACTTTGGAGGGTACCCGCAACCATCACAGATGCCACCGCCGGATCTATCTTTTCAGGGGATGTTCCCCCCTCATGACCCCAACATGCTACACCCACCTCCTCAATTTTGAGAAATGATATCACTATTTCACCTCTTGAGTAAGAGTATTGACTATGTGGACATAGTCTTATTCAAGCTTGGGGAGGTGCTGGAACAACATTCTATCTTAGTTTTTGTTGCATTTTTATCTTATTTGTTTTATTTTTATTTTTGTTAATGCAATGTTAGGATCCACACCTATCTAGTGTAATTGTGGAACAGTAATGCATGGTTGTGTATGTCGATTCATAGGTGTTTGTGCAAAGAAACGGTTATGTCTTTATAGCTTAAATTGCAACATCTTTGTGCAATACCACTTGAGGAAGTGTTTGGTTAAGTCAGCTCTAGGATATAGTATATGAATGAACATCTAAATCAAATGGGAAAGTGAATGAAGATGTTGTTGAGCCTAAGCTGATCAAACCTTTAATGAGATCTTAAATGGAAATCTAAGAAAGAAACCTTAAGATTACCCTGTGCACAAGTCATTACAGAGGGACATATCATAATCCTATGAAATATATTGTCTCTTAGTTATGTGATTCTATCCATCTTTTCCATCCAATTTTGACTGATCACCTCAAGATGAATGAGTACTCCAACTTATTTTTTTTGATTGCATTGCATGGCATAATAGGTGACATGATAGATTAGCTTATCCTTGCTTGCATTCGAAAAAAAACAAAGGTTGCTTTTGTATGCACGAACAACCTTAGTGCATACCATCTTAGTTGCATAGAAATTACATGTATATTACATACATTTCATTGCACTCATTTGCTTTCGTCATGTGGATTGTAGTCTCCATTTATGAAGATTGAAGTAGGGGAATACCTCCACATAAAAAAGGGTATGAATTGAAAGCCCAAGCATAACCAAATCATGCTGAAGATAAGAAAAATAATGGGCTGGAGAAGAAAAAAAACTAATCTAAAAAAAAATTCTTAAGGAGAAAGTATGTCCCTGAGTCTTCTTGAAGAGATGAATTAATTCACATGACACATTTATTTGTTTTTAAAAGTCTCATTTTCTGTTATGAGATAGCTTCATACATGCATCATGTGTCAAAAAGAAAGAAAAAAGAGAAAAAGACAGTAGACATTAGGATTCATGCATAACATTTTTTTCACTCATGTAGGTCATCATTCTATTTGTATAAATAAGTTGGATGTACTTGTGATTCTTCAATTGCCACCCATATCATATCAATAATTTCTCTCATTGGTAGGCCACTCAAATGATTCATCTTCTCATCAATTATTATAAGGAGATCTTCCTCCAAGTAGTTAGTTGTTAGGAGAGAGAAATTTAGATTAGGGAATCACATAGTGCACCAAGCTAATGCCTGAATAATTATGATATTAACTACTTTCTTGATAGTGTTCATTGATCAAAAGGTGGACATCTTCTATAGATTTTTTTGGTTGCTATAGAGAAGTTATTAGTTCAGTGGTCATTGAAGGCCGGTTCAGAGATTGTTCGGTGGACATGATTAAGAAAAGAGTTCATATGTTATATCCTTTTGCTGATTTACATCAAACAAATCTAAGAGTAGTGTTTCTCAAGAATGAGCAACATTTAATCTTAGGGGAGTTTGATGCATGGGTTTTTAGTCATTTTCATAGGCATATTTTCCTTGATTTTATGTGTTGATTTGTCATTTATTTGATTAATTATGCATGAAATGCTATCAATGGCATGTTCTATCTAAATGCATCAAATTATATGATTTTTACTATTTAAGATGGTTTAATATTTATCCCAAGTATTTATCCACATTTTTATGCATTTTCAAGTACAATTGAACTTCACAGACTCGATGCTATCAACACCAAAAGTCAGTGGTACCGTATTCACATTAGTACTGGGCCCGAAAAGAATCACATAGATTCGACAAAGTTGGTAGTACTGAAACCTCATCAGTAAAGAACAAGGATGAACTGTGGAAACTCGGTACCACTGAGTCCATAAACTTGGTATTACCGAGATGTCATCTGTAAAGCAACGCCCGAGCGACCTAAAGACTCGATGCTATCAAGAAAAGTCGATAGTACTAACATTGTGATGGATCACGACTACCCTAGGAACTCAGTACTGCCGACTACTAAGTCGGTACTATCGAGTCTGCCTAATCAGTCAAATATGAAGATAACAATCTAATCCAATGGTTGGTGTTATTTCGTACCTTAAGTGATTCCTATGACTTGAGGGGAGTTCGGACAGACCAGAGGAGGCAGCCATTTTCCATTGCACGACACCAGAGAGAGGGGAGAAAAGAGCAAGGAACTGAAGGCTTCACCTGTGATGATACGAGCACCTTCGAAAGGAAAATCTACATCCGAAAGATAGCGGATTTCACACATGACATAGGGGCTATTCTCCAGGGTTTACTTAGTTTTTCTGATGTTTCCCATGTTTTTGTCTTTCTCTACCATGTATTCATCAATGAAAACCATACAGGGCTAAACCCCTTAATTCCTTAGGACCCAGGAGTAGAATGGATATACATTATAATTGATTTCCATACATTAATATCATCTTTGTCCCTATTTTCTAGATATAATCTTTGAAGTTGTCTTATTCTATTTATGCATGATCAACATATATAGATTCTCATACCCTTAATCATTTTGGGAGAGAGGTTAAGGATTGGAAAGTATAGATTTACTTGTTTATTGTACCCCTGGTAAAGGTGGAGAATAAATGGGAGGAGAAACCCATAGATTAATCATAAAACACCTAATTAATCAACCAATTGCTATGGAAATGGGATTGGCATTGAATAAGTAGTGAACTATGTTGCGGTAGTGGGTAGTTCTGATTACATGCTCTTTATCCAGGGATAGGGATAATAGATATTGATGTGTGGACTAAATTGTAATGTTATCTGTGGTGAAACCATTGTCATGTGGAATTCCCTAAAATCTGAGTAATTTAATTGTTAAGCTTGTTTTGTTCTGCAATCATTTTTGTTCAATGAAACCAATTCACTTTCACCAGCCTAGCAGATTACACCATAGTTAGTAGTAGTCTTCTGGAGAATGTTTCCCTATGTTTGACTCGGGCCTCAAAAAGGCCTATATTACTTCGATACATTCACTTGCATATAACACATGGTAAACATGTGTCAATAGCCTACTATATATGGACCCATTTACCATTTACATATTAATATGTCCCCATTAACAACTCTCCACATACACCCCTCAACCATTAGGGGTTGGGAAACTCACACTCTTCTCTGAATAAAACTCAGGTTGAAGCCCCTGTTGGCATGATGAAAACCCATCCTTCTAGTAATTATCCTTCACTGGAAAGGGAAGAGTACTAGAGGTTGTGCATGTATGATAACTTTGTTCATGCAGATTGCTTGGTTGAAAATTTTTAGGTCGTTGAATCCTAGTCCACCTTTATATTTTGGAAGGCGTGGATATTCCCAATTAACCCAGTGCATTTTCTTTTTTCCCTCCTTAGCTCCTCAAAAAAATTTTGCAAGCATAACATAATGTCAACAATCAGACTATCTGGCAGATTAAATTTCTCATGATGTAAGTGGGAATGAGTTGGATCATAGTCTTTATAAAGACTTCTTTTCCTATGTTTCATAAACAAAATGTCCTGCCATCCTTATAACTATATAGTGATTCTATCTTTAGCTAAGCTGAAAACATGATTTTTTAAATCTACCAATAGTCATGGGCATGCCTAAATAACATGCTTGTTTGTGCACCTATATAAGTCCCAAGAGTTCCTTTATTTCAATTCTTATAGAAGCATTCACATTTATCTAAAATAGACCTCCTACTTATACAAATTAATCTTCAGACAAGATGCCCTATCATATCGGCTAATAAGATCAACTAAATAGGAGAACTATGTGGTGGTTGTCCTGTATAAAGGATTCTATCATATGCAAAAAAGAGGTGATAATCCATCGAGCCTTTGTGAGTATCCCAAATGTTGTGATTTTCCCCTCACTAATTACGTTACGTAGGAATAAAGAAAGCCTCAACACAAAAAAGAGGTAAGGAGAGATGGAGTCACCTTGTCAGAATCTTCATGTTAGATTTCTAGGTCCTGTACACTTCCCATTGATGATGATAGAATGTGAGACATTAGAGATGCATTAACCCAACTTTCATCTTCATTTACTTGGAAGCCTCATTCTTTCCATCACTTTTTCTATTAAGGTCCACTCCACTCTATCATATTTTTTTTCAACATATCCAGTTTTAGAGCCATGAGCACCTCCTTGCCTTTCTAATTGTTCTTCATTGTATGGAACAACTCATAGGTGATAATGGCATAATAATTAATGAATGCACCTTTCAGAAAAGTACTTTGGTTAGGCAAGATCATGCCTTTTGCCAATTTTCTTTATCCAAAATTTTATGAGACATTGTAAAAGATAATTGGCCTAAACTCAGAAATTCTGTTAGCAGACTGGATTTTTGGAAGCATAACTATATATATCTTATTAATTTTTAATGGAAGCATTATCTCTCCATCAAATAAGAATAAAACACACTAGATAACTCTTCACAATGCTTTCAAAGTTTTGAAAGAAGATGGCCTTCACTCCATTATGTCTTGGTGAATTATTGGGGTTCATTTTTTCTAGGGCAGCCTAGATTTCAGCCTCAGAAGGATCACATGAAAATATATTAGAATCATCCTTTGGGAGAACAATTTTGAATTCTTGGAGTGCCCCGCCATCTTAGTCAAGTTGGATGTTTTGAAAAGGCAAGGGTTAAGAACACATGAGTTGTCCCATGGATTCAATTCAACTTCATCTTATAAAGATTTTCTTCATAAAATACACCTTCCTCCATGTTCCTTATCTTTCTCTATGTACATCTAAGGTGAGGTTATTGTATTCTTGTCCCCATATCTCATCTCATTTGTTCTTGCCCTGGCATGCCAATACCTTTTTTCTTGTCTCAGCGAATCTTATAGATCCTAAGACGTGCATTCCAAAATCATATTAGTGTAAGCTAATTCTCTTTATGACACTTTAAGTGTACTCTCATTCCTCCTTATTTTCCTATGTATGCCCTCAACTTTTTAGAATCCCACCCCATCAAAATTTTCCCATAGAACTTAGTTTTATCTTCAAAACCCTCCATAAATCTTCCTGCCCATGATTGTTAAATAATTTCTTTACAGTCTGGATCAGATAGTGATAATGATTCTATTTTGAATATCCTTTTTTCATCTCACATCTAATGATATTTGCACAGAGAAATACCAATGCATGGTCAAATCAAAAAATTAAGTAGTGTCACATCCTAAGATATGCACAGATTCCCTTCCACTGTGGCTTGATAAAAGCATCATCCCATTGTCAACTGGGGGTTGACTCCATGTCACTCACATCAAGATCCATAGATGGAGGCCGAGGTAGCATTTACTGACTTCTGTAAAGTCACTGATGCTCTCGGCTTACTTCAAGCTGACCGATAAAGGTGATAGCTAGTTCTGATTTTTTGGGTAAGAACAATAAGATCAAAGGGGAAAATTACATAGAGTTATAGTGAAGTGAGACTTTGGTGAGGTTGCTGGATTCTAGGGAAAGCTTCTCTGCCACTTGACAATATAGAGTTTGTAGTGGTCACTTCAAGTTCCACGTGTCATAGATCAAGTAGAGGCCTCAGGGGGTTCCCACTTCCTCTTGAGGAATGGGATCCCCTTACGGGATTCTTGTGGTGCTATAGTCTAAGGAATATGGTCAAAGCTTCTTTGGAGTGATGAAAATGACGTTGGGTTTTTCACAGAAGACAATGGAGATTGATGGAGGTTTGCAGGCTTCCTGGCTAGCAATTAGAGGATGTACGGAGCTCTAAGATTCAAGGGGTGTCCATAGGGGGTATTACATAGGCATGGGATCTGGGGGGATGTCATCGAGGATTGGCCCTAGCATTTTGGATTATCCAGAAATTGGGAATTATCTCTCTCTAAAGAGATAACACCATTGATATGGTTCATTCGGTGTTGTTCAAACTCTTGAGTATGATGTGAGGGTTCTTAGGGGGTGAGAGGGAATAGAATAGTCAAAGTGAGTCAAGAAGGTATGAGGGTTCTATTCCCATAAGACCTAGCTAGAGTTTGGGTGAGGAAGGAGACTCTTCTACGCATGGTTCCGCCCATGTAGAGGAGTCTGGATCCAATTGGAGTTACTTTATCTTATTTTCTATTTTCTTTTTGACTAAAACCTACTTAAAGGAAATAATTATATAGGTCATGCCACAACTCCTTTATCTCTCAGATTTTGTGATAATAAATAAATAGCCATTATTTGTCATTAGGGAAAAGACCTAATAAAGAATGATTTGTTAGTACCCGAAGCTTTGCTTCTAAATAATAATGAGATAATTTTTTAACTAATTACTTAGGCCACAAGGCCACTTGAAATATTTTGAAAATTTATTTATGATCTCATAAATTGTTTATCATAAAAGTAAAATCATCAATGGTATTTAATGCGAGCATGAAATACTAAATTCCTAATTTGTATCCCAAGGAGCTTTTTGAAACCCAAAAAGTAGTCCAATCAAGCTTAATTTATATTTTGGCAACCATGGTTTGAACCTAAGCCCTGTAATGAATCCACAATCTTAACTATGTTCTTAATTCCACAATTCATGCTTGAAACACCACAATATTTGTATTGAAGTATTTTATTAGTATATTTGTTTAATATTACTATTTTGTCTTGAAATTAAAGACTCAACCTATGTCCATAGCTTATAATCATCAGCCAAAATCATATAAATTCAGTCATTACTCAATTTTGATTCTCTCATAATGTTCATATAAATGTAAAACTTCCAAAGTTTGAGGTTGTCACAATATGCATGCATGGAATACCTTTTCTGAAAGAATACATTTCATCTATAGGAAGCAAAGAAATATGAAACCCATCTTAAAGGAAGTAGCCCATAAATAATTTATTCTTGTCAATATAATATACCTAGTCTCTACTATTCCATGGGTAAGAATATTACATGTCTTCCTAAAGACGAGCAACAAAATACGCACCCAATAAAACATGAACTTCTACTTGTCTAAAAAGTACCTAGGTGGAATATGTTCATAGATTTCACAAGTTAGTACTACAACTAGAAGGACTATTTCCCCTACCTTTTATAGATCAAGTTTTTGAAAGACTTGCACATCACTCTTATTTTTTCATCTTAATGGATGTTCTAAGTTTTTCAAAATGCGTGTCTACTTGGATGGACAAGAGAACACAAATTTCAAATTTCCTTATGGAACTCATTCTTACTATTGCATTCCCTTTAGCCTTTGGAATGCATATGCCAACTTCTAAATATGCATGGGTTCAATCTTTTCTGACTTAGTTGATTATATCATGGAATTTTTATTGAAAATTTCATAGTTTGCATGACCTAATAATGATTGATGTGTGCATAACTTATCCTTAGTTTTACAAATATGTGAAGAAATGAGTCTAGTCTTGAAGTAGGGAAATTTGAATTTAAGAGGCACGTAAGGAGTTGTCGTTGGACATATCATTTCTAACAAATAATTAGAAGTTGATAAAACTAAAATTGACTTAAGATCTAAGATGCCTCCTCCTTCTATTATAAAGTAGGTGAGAAGCTGTTGGGACATGTGGGTTTCTACCAGATATTCATAAATGACGTATCAATATTACACATGATATACAATTTTCCTGCCAAATATGTTGAGTTCAACTTTAACACATACTTGTACACAACCTTTGATCATATGAAGCATGCTCTAAATTCAACATGAATAACTCAAGCACCTGATTGGACAATGATCTTCATGTCATCCATCACCATAGCAAAGTTCAAGATAACCAACACATAGATAACTCATATGTGGGTTGAGGTCTCTTTTATTTTGTTAACTATGCTATCCTTGGTTTTTTTATCATGTGAACCATTTAGATTGCAAATTATTTCCACGTAGGACTACACTTTGGAAAGGAAGAAAATTCTCTGTGATACTCAACACTATTACTAAGATGGCCTTTGTATCTTCAAACATGGTGCATATGGACTATTACAAAACTACATCTTGCAAAAACAAGAATGAGAGGTTATACAAAAATTCCAGTCAATCTGTAGTGGAGGTGATTTTGGTATCTGTAAGACTTGTTCCAAAGTTCAACAAGGTAGATTCTATCAGTCAACCATTTTATAGAACACTAATAACTACACTAAAATTGTGTAAAGAACAAAAATATTTCTAAAAGATACGAGATTCATCTTAACATGTGGCGTGAAGTTGATTTTTTTTTAATGTTTTTGGAGTTGAATTTATGGAACCTTTCCCCTATACTTTCAAATTTCATTACATTTTAGTTGCTTTTGAGTATGTTTAAAAATGGAACAAAGCCATCCCCAGTATCTCTTGTGACTTCTAACCCATTAGATTTTTTCTCTAAATATTTTAGTGTCCCATGGGAATTTATCTCTGATGGTGATTTGTTAGGAAACTTAACAACCTCTTTCAAAAATACACTATCGGACATTAGGTATAACTTCCTCTTTCACCCCAAACTGCTCATTAGGTTGAAGTTTAGTATATTAAAACTAAGCAAACACTCAAGATGATTGAGGGTGGAACATGAAAACATTAGTTGGATAATCTGACCCATGATGCTCTATGTGCTCATCACACAATACTTTGAACTCAATCAAAACTCTACCCTCTAGACTTGTCTACAAGAATTCTTGCTATTGACATCTTGAGTTAGAGCATACAGAACATTGGGTGATTAAGAACATAAACATTGATCTATGAAAGATGGAAATTGATTTCTATTACTTATTCATGAGCTTGAGGAGTCACAATCAAACACCTATGAATGTTTATGCACTTATTAAACAAAACAAATCATGGCATCATACCCCTCCTTAACAAAAGGATATACAAAAGGGTATATTGGTTTTCCATTTTAATGATTATTTGGAACTATTTTCTGGGAATTTAAGTTCAAGATGGTCAAAACCCTTTACTCTTAAGTAACTATATTTTCATGGCGCTGCATACATTAGTAAAAAAAAATAGAAATTTAGTGGGGAATGGCCACCAGTAAAAGAGTTACTTTATTGATGAAGAGATTAAGAGAAAATCAAGCATACATATGCACAAAAAACCCTACAAAATAGACTTTAAATGTGGTTAGGCATGACCCTATTACATTGCTTCATCAAAGCAACTTATGCATTTATTTATTAGACTTTGTTTCCTTTCCCTCGTTGTTAATTTTTGAGCATTTATGACCATTGGAGGAACTCTTCTTAGAGTAAGATGAAATAACTAAATTTGAGATCAAAAACTACTTAAAGAAATTTCAAAATGCATACATAAAAATGAAGAAATATAGAGTTGAAGATGAAATAACTAGTAGTTACATACATACAACTAGCAACATCTTACCAATTCTCAGTCATTAATTGGACTGATGATGTTGTTGATGGCCTTCTACTAATCCTATGATGATTCCAAAGAAATGACAATGGCTTAGCCACGCCCTCCCAATACACCTAGAGATTCATCCTAACAAGAAATACCTAGTAAAAGTAAGATCACATCCATGCTAGATCTCTCGCTCTATTTGTAGCTGCTACCACCCCCTTTAATCAAAGTAGCAATCAACTCCATTATAGAAGTCTACGAGAACCTAACATTAACATTCACCCAGGTAATTAATGGTTCATAAACCTTCATCTTGTTCGCTTATGAGTCGACCAAATGCTAAGGATAAGTAAAAAGCACCCAATGGGTCGACAATTGGCGATGATGACATGGAAAAAGAGAGATCACTCTAGTATACTTGATGAACGGCACGAGCCAAGTAAGAGAAACATAGCTTTAGGGAGTATTCCTTTTTACAAACAATCACTCAAATAGACTAGATAAGGATGGCGAAACGTTGTTATTCTAATGTGTAACTGTGATTTTTTTGGAACTCATTTTCGCGGAATGGAAATCGAGGTCTGAGAAAATGAGTTCTGGGTGACTGGTTGAAACATGACTATCCTTGGAACTTGACTTCTATCTGATTGGTTTGTTGTAACCTGTCTACCATATGTAACATTCCCAACACCCACATGAGCAATATAAATAATTTTTGTTGAATTATATATTTTTCAAACAGTCCACGTAAATGATACATATTATTTTGATCTGTTCAAATAAATAAAAAATTTACTCCATATAGATCGTACTACAACTTTGTACAGTAATTAGAATTAATAAACTGACAATCTGGGATTTTCATAAAACAACTTCAAGCCATAAAGTCGAACTTAAACCGTCATGTATTGGATATTACATCGAACAACTTCTAGGCATCAATGATCTAACCAAATAGAAGAACAAATACCAGTGTTACTGGAACAAAGAAACACAAATGAATGAAAATGATAGTAAAAAAGAAGAGGAATAGAATAACCAAGTTTCTATCAACATTAGCTCTCTCGGCAAGGCATACATCGGTTAACAATTTTATTCATGCATGCAACTTGATTAAATCAGAAGAGATATAGGGAAAGGAGGTGGATCTTCTTTTTATTTGTTCATTGCAGGTGCAACTTGTCGCAGATCTTGCCACCCAAATAGAATACTTATGTATGTTCAAACGCCTTTTGCACAAATCTGAATAAAAAAGGCCAGCAAACTTGATCTCCATCTTTCCTTTTGCAATGATTTGGAAGTAAAAATTAGATGTAACGATCGTCAGCTGCGGCTTCCGCCTGATTGAGAAAATCAAAATTAGGATTACGATGAGAAACAAGGGAGATAACAACCCGAAGATCATGTGTTGTCTCCTGTCGCTCGCACTGCTAATTCGCTGCTGACTCTGGACCAAGTACGCAAAGGTACTGCTAATTGCGGGTGTAGACGGACGGCTAAACCATGAAGACCTGAAGCATTACAACTACTTCCGTGACAGAAATAGAGAAATCAGTATGACAACAATAAATCCAAACCAACAACGGTACTCTTACGGAACCCTTTTTCCGAAAGACTATAATATTACTGAAAGTCCTGGGAAAGCTGGGAACTCATATTCTAAACTTCCATTATGTAAAATCGAAAAATAGAACTTGACTTCTAATATTTTCCGGAAAAATTACAATAAACCAGTCAGACCCTAATTGTGACCGGCCATCGAAGACCAAATTTGATGTCTTCTACTCACATACCGTCACAGCCAAAATAATCAACTTATTGCAAATCAGATTGAATACAACATGATGACACTTCATCCACTCAATCAAATATTGTCCATCACCTCTACAGACCTAGCTCGTTTCCCAAGATACAAAGGATATTCCGCTTACTTTTGCTCCAAATCATTTTATATTCTTTATTTGAGTACAAGAAAGTCTTTTAAGTGTGGAGTGGGAGAGCGTAAGTCAAGTATCACTAGAAAAATTGAAACTCTAATTCCTTTCCATTTTCTATTATTTTTGGTTTTTATATATTCTCTTCTCTTTGCTTTGTTAAAACTACTAAGTATTACCTTATCAAAAACCCCAAGCCATTATTTTGTTTCTATGAATAATAAGTTTTACCAAAATTTTGAATTTTGTTGACAAATTAAAAAACCTTTAATCCACACACAAAATCATTTTTCATGCACGATAATTCATTATAATATTCTTTTCATTTTTTATCTTGAACAAAATGTGTTTCTCTCATGAAATGAGGTGTGGCGGGGTGTTTTTACTTTTTAAAATAACTACTCTTGTTGTCTTTTCCAATTAATCTCCGTATATGATACTAAAATTTTGATCACTTAGAAAGTTATATTGAATGAAATTATAACGAGTAAGGATCTTTTCATAAATCAATTGAGGCTTACTGGAAGAACAACAAAAGAAATAATAGAGAGCAATGACCCAAGGTGGAACTCTGTCGAAAGTACCAAATGGTTGTGATTTTGCTTTGGTGAGGTTATTTTTGGTACCTCAAACACCACTTCTTGAAAAAAACTCCCATATGAGAAGTAATTATGAATTTATGTTATGGTAATACCTCATCTATCT
Organism: Alisma plantago-aquatica; assembly: GCA_963693085.1. Taxonomy (NCBI): domain Eukaryota; kingdom Viridiplantae; phylum Streptophyta; class Magnoliopsida; order Alismatales; family Alismataceae; genus Alisma; species Alisma plantago-aquatica. Next base: position 1,261,559,244 of record OY856409.1, read on the forward strand.
CCTATCCAGAGTATAACATCCTTTGCCCCATTCGGAAAGATTTACCATGTTCTATATACAAGGTATGCCTAAGGAGAATAAGATCTTTAACGTTCAATCTTTACTTAAGTTCCAAAAATCTATGAATATATAAGAGAAAAATTATATGCCTCCATAATTGAATTCAAAACTATCATACCTCTAAAATGTTGATTTGAATTCAAGTATCTTGAGATTAGGAAGAATTGACTTATAAATGTTGAGGATCATATTATTCCCAAACAACCTCTAAGAGCTCAAGAAGTGAGAGAGAATCTAGATCTCCTTCTATATAAATTCATTGAACAATCATTCACAATTCTTAATCTAAGAAAAGGAAAACTAAGTAATGCACAATATGTCTCTTGTTACTTTTTTGTAATCTAGTCAACATCTCTTCTTGAGGGCAAGAAAATTATATATTAGAGTGATTAATAATATCCTCATGTGGATGTTGTCCTAATTATCAATAGCCTCATATTGTCTTCAATTGGCTTTAAGTTCCTATATTTTAATATTCACCATGTTCTCTAAGAAAACCAAAGAAACATACATTTTTATAAAATTAAAACAATAAACATCACCTATTTGACTATTTCTATCCTTTTTTTGGAAATGTTTTGATAGGCACATGAAATAGATGAAGATTTAGGGAATGAGGTCTTGTTAACTTATACAAAGTATTGGATATATTTTTTCATGATAGAATAGCCTCGAAAGTGCCTTAATCACTTCATGTTGAGAACCTTTGAAGATGTAAATATTAAGTTACAAACTCATTACCCTCAAAACAAAACTTAATAGGTAGAATCGACTCAGTTTGATACAAGGAGGTATCCTTCCAGAGCCTTCCCTAACTCCATCACATGAATTTTATCTGATCGTATATACAATCCGATGTGTTGGAATCAACCTAAATAGAAAATGAAGTGGCAAAATACAAAAATCCATCCATCTCAAATGCGACCTCTCCTCAATTAAACTTTATTTGGATGCTGATCAAAAGACTCTTGTAATTATGAGCTAGGCCACATGCCTATAAATAGAAACCCTCACTGATGTTCTAAGAGTTCAAACATCTCCACTGCTAACCCACTTCCCTCCTTTTCTATTCATCTATCCTCTTCTTGTGACCATGCCACGTTTCCACAAACACCTCCCATGGAGTCAACTACAAATTACCATGCCTCCTTCACTCAACCTCAGTGGAAACCAACTACTAGATTAGTAAGATACGAGCATGCTACAATAACTCATAGACCTGAAAGAGATCACCAAATCAACTTTGATAGAAAGATGTGAGTGTCTCCATGGAGAAAGCTCCTCCATTAAGATCTACTCAACTCATTCTTTGAGTTTTGTTCAATCATCCCAGTTATAAATAGTTAGTTCCATCTCTGAATCTGAGGCAATGTTCCTCAATTATGATACTTACTCATTGTGATTATTATATTATATAGATGTCAACTACTTTATTCCATCATTTGTATTTCCATATCTAACATCTCCTTAATATGAACATGATAGTTGCATTTTATCATTGAGTCTTAGTAGAAAGGAGATCCAACTTGACCCAAAAGAGGAAGATCATGTTGAGTCTTTGGATTGTCCTTCCATAACACACATAGCTTGACAGTTAGCTCAAGAGAGATGTTGCCCACTTAATTTGGATGATGTGTTTGCTTTCTAGAAAAAGAAGTTGGGTATAGAGATCTTGAAAATTGCATACTAAGATAATATATATACTCTAGTATGACCGAGGTGACTGGAGACCCAATCTAACTCGTCTCTCTTACATCACCTCACATGATAATTAGTTTACTTAACATATTCCCTTTCCATTCCTTCATTATCCTACAATCCTTGTGTGTGACATTGATTCCACTTCAACAAATATCATACACTTACTAGCAATTGTTATGTGACCGGACTTCATTAATTTATATTTCACGATGGCACATGAGTTTGGGTATTGTCATACGACATTGGGCATTGTTATCCGACTGAATACAATATTGGATATCCAAGCCTCTTAGCCCATGTTTGGTTCCGGACTGAAACCGGATCGACGCCTGTCGCGTAGCGCCAGCTCAGCATTTTTCGATCCGGATCGGCGCAGATCAGCGTTTGGTTCAACATCCCGGAACGGTGCCGTTTCGGGGTTCCGTAATCCCAAAACCCGGACCAACTCAGTCCCGGTCTGAGCGGGATTTCATTTGCAACCCGGTTTCAACCTCGCTCCCGTCTTTCCGTCCCGATACTCCCCCACCCCCGCGCCACCCGATACCCTCCTTTACTCCGTCTGAGCAGTGCTGCTCAAGGAAGATGATAACTGGGTCTAGGAGTAGGTGTAGGTCGGCTTTACCTGTTCCCCGTCCACCCGTCCACTCGGCTCTGTCCCGGCGCCGGCGTGTGGTGGTAGCAGGTGTTTTGAGAATGCAGCCGGTAGGGCGTCGCCATGGCAGTGCTGCTGGGAGGCTGTTCACGGGGCGAACAGGAGGCCGTAGCAGACGGCGAATTGAAAGCAGGTAAGGGCATTGTGTTGTCCAATTTCTTCTTCCCCCTACTGCTGTCACGACGCTTATCAATTTTGCAGGACATCGACAAACGTCGAGCAGCCCCAAACAAAAAGGCAGCAGTCGAAAAGGCATTTCTGCTATAAATTGGGGGCAGTGGTCCTCCAACTCCTCCCGTTTCACCTTGTGAGTGTCGTCAACCTCCTCGCAGACGCCTTCGGTTCTGGCAATTTGTGTAGCTGATCGACAACCTGGTCGGATCCAAGACCAGTCCTTCCACGGTAAGTGCATTGTGTTCTTCCGTTGTTCTTCCGCTGTTATTCGTTTGTAGTTGTATTCTTCCGTTGTTGTTCTAGTTATTAACCAGTGTGTTTGCCTTGTGTTTCTGTTTTTTTGCTGCTGTGGTGCGCGTGGACGGCGACGACACTTGTGGTGTGTGTGAGTGGACGGCGACGACACTTCCGGTGTTTAGGTATGCTCTCGCTCTCTGACCCTCTCACACCATGATCATTACCAGTTATTGCTGCTGTGGTGTCCGTTTGAGGGCAACCACATCCCTTCCTTCTTCTGTTTTCGTTCTTCTATTTTTGATCCTATCCCATTCCACCTTATTTTGAACGGTGCTTTTTTTCCATTGTTGTGAGCTTTGTTCAAACTGAAATACAATTCAACGTTGATAATTTGACAAAGTATTAATGCATTTTGTTTTTATACAAATATGCTTAAATGATATCATCATCATCATTTTCGACAAAGTCTCCTTGACAGGGCCTCCTTGAGAGGGCCTTATGATCCATGTCTGCTATGTGTTCTAAGGAAGAACAAGAGTGACTAATTTTTGTTGTGGGAGAAAACTAGGGTTTAATTTGGGTACTTGATTCGGTTGGGATTGGTATAATAATTTGGGGTAATCAAGCAAAGGCAAAATTGCAAATGATTTGTATAATAATTATAGCACTGGGGTAATCAAGGAATGGCAAAATTGCAAATGATTTGTATAATAATTATAGCACATGATTATTCAAATTACATATGTTTCTTATTATGTTTCTTATATCTACACATGTATTTGTTGATGTGTATAATAATTATAGCACATGATTATTCAAATTACATATGATTATTCAAATTACATTATGTTTCTTATTATGTTTCTTATTCTACACATGTATTTTGGAGAAAGCTGTGAATAGTTGAGGTTTTAGGTGTAAAAACATGCGCAAATCAGACCAATAATATTGTAAGTATTTGGTTTGACAGTTCAAAAACAGTTGCACTCAAACATGGACCACTGAACAACCCAAAAGAAAGACCACATGTTTGAAGTTCTATATAATTTACTCATTTTAATGACTTGTTTTTGTCCTATATGTTTGAAGTTCCCATGTCCTGTGTCCCTGCCGGTGTCTATGTCTAGAAAGGAGGTTGTGATATCTATGTACATAGTCAACTATATATATTAAGATTGTAGTAAAAGTGTTATATGATATATGTGATATACAATAAAATCATATGAAATAATTCATAGAAGTGAAATGTCAATTTAGAGGTCAAAATTTGGTCAAATTTGGCACCATAAACATGTATGGGCCCCTTTACACTGTAGGATTTTAAAACAAAATTGGACTACATAGTGAGCAGCAAATCAAGTAAAAAAGACTAAATATATATTGTGTTAAAATCATTATAGATTAGTTATTATGCTATACCTGAACCTCAGTGGGACATCTTATGGATACTCCTTCCAGTTATTTGTAGTGATTTTGGGAATCCTACTCTTATCCTTTCACAACACCACATTGAAGCAAAAGTAGAGAACCAAATAAATGGGCCTTGAACTATCATTCAAGTAGTAGTCTTGTACAAATAACTATATGAATAAGATACAGTTACAACACCCCAGGATGAAATGTTACAACTCACATATATTTCTATAAGGGGAAGGTATAATGTATAAATTTGGTCACCTATTATATTCAATATAAGGTACCTAGATATCTATAAACCAAAGGAGATCGACAATAGTGTACACATCTCTAAGCCATGCCTGAAACATTTTAATATCCTCAGTCAAATCTATACCAGAAAATGTTTCACACTACCAAGTCAGACACATGTTGCATGTGGACATCCCTTAACTTATGATCTCCATGTAGTGGATATCCTAATATATTTTAAAAATCTTTCACTAAATATAATATAGTACAATGTAAATTTTCAAACATTTTCATATTTGACCTCAACAAAAGAAACAATTATGTTGAACCTGTTAATATATATGGATCTATTTGTAATTATGTAATGTCTCAGGGACCTACTTGTCAAGTATGTACAAACTTCTTATAAATATATCCACACAACTCAAGACATAGATCAAGTTTGAGCAAGTTCTTATAAAATTAGCATGACCTACATGTCCTATATGTTTGAAGTTCCCATGTCCTGTGTCCCTGCCGGTGTAGAAAATTTGAGCAAGTTTTGAGGAAATTTTCAATGCAAATTTTGATAAAACTTTGATGCCATTTTTGGAAGAAAATAATTTGCATTTGATGGGAAGTTTGATTGCAAACTTCTACATGCTATAACTCTACTTGCATTGTCTTAAAATAACACAAAATCATAACTCCTGTAGGTAGGTTAATAGACAATACATTAGCAATTGCTTTTCTAATATGAAAATTAATTGAAATGAAGTTGAAATAGTTAAAAATTAATGAATTAATTATATCTAAGGTAGATATTTCTAGACTTAAGGTATATCTAGTTGGATTTATCTAAACTCTACAAAATTCGGCTAAGATATAGCTAATTAGGTCTCGAGAACAATTAATTTAAAAACATAGTTTAAAATTTAGAAACTTTTGGTCGAATTTCAGTTTCAGTGGCTACTAGACATCGAAACCTACCTTCCAACAGTTGAAGTTTCTGCTATGTAGTTTCATTTAAAAATTGAAATAAATTTGAAAAAATGAGAATATTGTTATGTATTACTTAATTGACTGCAAGATGAAAGACAACATGATATTGCATAATCAAAATCCTGATCGAAACTGTTTTGTATATTTTCAAAAATAGTTGCACACAAACATGGTCCACTGAACAACCCAAAAGAAAGACCACACACTCACCTTAAGATAGTCATGCATGTACTGCTGTGGATTCCAAGTTCTTGGTAATCTGATTTGCAGCTTCTCAAGGCGTATGTGCTTGATAATTAACCAGCTTGCAGAGCATAATGTCTGTGAATGCAATTGAGGTCCAGAGTAACACCGTCTAATTTAGTTGTTAGCGACGACCTTTCTTGCTGCTTACAGTTATGCAGCTTTCTGTGACAATAATTTTGTTAACTGTGGGCTCCATTCTTGCATATTATATGGCATTCATAGAACAAGTCTAAAACCTGAATTTCAGCAATTTTTTTATTCCATTTACAGAATGTCTGGACATAATTGACCAAATGTAAATAGGTAAATGTATAAGGTAAAATTGATGGTAGAAAATCATGCTTGGATGTGTATGGAATATATTTCTTAAACACCGCTTACATTATTTATATATTGCAGAAGATACGGGAGTATGTCTGCCACTGACCCGAAGTTGCATTTTCTATGGTTGAGAGACAGTGACGACGGTTTAGTTTCAACACTGAGGAGGCAGTATGATATGGGTAGGTGTATCGATGGACAGTTTACAAGGGATGCATGGAGGGAGACGGTCCGTGAGATGCAAAATAGGATGTCGAGGCCGGACTTAACGATGGACCAGGTGAAAACTAGGTGGAAGAACCTCAAGAGGGACTATGTCAAACTTAAGCTTATAATAAACAAGAGTGGCGTCGGATGGGATGAAGTTAGGAACAAGCCAAGGCTGCCCGACACCCCTGAGTGGAAGGAGACCCTTGCGGTACATACAATAACCTTACATTGACCGAAAACTAGTCTTTGCCACATATAAATATTGTTATCGTAATAAACTCATATTTTTCAAATTTAGGTAAACAAAGATCTTGCTAGGTTGGTTAATCGGCCCTTTCCCCACTACTACGACATCGAGCTGATGGCGGGGAGGAACATTGCTGGAGGACATCATGCAATGTCTTCTATGGATAGACAAATACCATCCGACGTCGCCTCCGAGGAAGAAGTTGCTGCCGACCTAGATTCATCTAATACATCAATGCCCTCAGAAACGCCCATTGCGGAACCGAACTTAGGCGCACCCGGGATGCAGAGTGAGGCCGACACCGGGGGAGGTGGCACAGATTCCCAGGGCGTTGGGGGAAGGACTCCTCATAGCCACAGACGTAGGAAGCGGACATCCTTGCCACACGAACGATGCACCCTTTCTAATGAAGTGTTATCTGAATTCACACAAGTGTACACAAAGGTACACGAGTTGGGCACAGGTGTCGCCAGTAGAGCCATTGAAAAAGAGGAGTTTGCAACAATTTTACAACATTTCAATGACAATTTTCCCGAAGCCCCTACACAAGTGTTTACAACTCTTGTGAACGCCATCAAGGATTCAAAAAACCGTACGATCGACCTCAGCCTCACTGACACCCCACATAAACTAACTATATGGTTGCATGATCTTTGGGAAAGGTCCCACATAGGCAGTGCACCAGCCCGACCTTCAATGGCATCCGATTATGTGCCATCTCAGCAGGGATATGCTTCGCAGTCACCATCATCAAACTTCAATGCCATGACAAGTATACCATCTACGTGGTATACTTTTAGCAATGTTGGTGGCAGTAGTGGGAATAACACATGTCCTTCAACATCCTAACTCCTAACTTATAGGAGGGTTCGAGTTGTGGTTTGCTTTCCAGTATCGTTTATCAATTAACTAGTATCGTTTATCAATGAACTTCAATATTTTAGTTTGTGATGATGGTTTATTTGTTTAAGAATAGGAAAACAATTTCGTTGTTGTAATAAATACGATGCATCTACGATGCATCAGTACATTTGTAGCGTGTCAATTTTATTCGTATTTAATGTTCATGTTGTTCAATTTCATTCACATATATCATATTATGATCATGTTGCTACTCTTTTTAATGTACGAATCATGAAAGTTTGAAATCGTTTTGGTTGTAGGCATCATGTCGGGTAGTGGGCATACAGAACCAATAGACCTCCTACCACAGATTATAGATATCGTGACTAGTACAGCAAATCGTGTTGCTGATGCAATAGCTGAGTCAATAGCTAACTCCATCATGGATGATATTTCTGATGATGATGACGTACCTCCTTCAATACCTAGATCAGTTAGTATTAGGAGTGGGCACCAAAAGGTGCTAGAAATAATGTTTGGTCATGAACAGAGGGCTTATGATCTATTCCGAATGCGTCCACAAACTATAAATACCCTTGTAGACAAGCTTGAGGATCGTGGCTTTTTAAAGAGTAGTAGAGGAGTCTCATCAGTTGAGGCTGTATGCTACTTCCTTCAGATGGTTGGCCATGGCCATACCAATCGTGCTTTGGCAGAGGACTACATCCACTTTGGTGAAACCATCAGCAGAAAGTTCAACGAAGTATTGGACGCGGTGTGCGCGTTGTGCAATGACTATATTGTGATGCAAACCACAAACACAAACACACATCGTCGTATATCGGAGAACCCAAGGTTCTACCCTTACTTCAAGGTAGTAACAGTCATCTCCTGTACTATTTATTACCGTCACAGTTTTTTTGTATGTTGAAACTCAATTATGGTATTGTAGAATGCCATCGGTGCTATTGACGGGACACACATCCCAGTCTTGGTAAGATGTGACAAGCAAAATCGTTACCGAGATAGAAAAGGGAATGTCTCCCTGAATGTCATGGCTGCTGTAGACTTCTCAATGGAGTTTACATATGTACTCACTGGCTGGGAGGGCTCGACCGCTGACCAAAGGGTCCTACAAGCAGCAACGACTACAGGCGGTTTTAAAATACCTGCAGGAAAGTATTACCTAGTGGATGCAGGATACGCAAACACTCGACAATTTCTTGCACCGTATCGCAACACAGCTTACCATATATCTGAGTATCGGGGTAACAGACATTCATACAACAACAAGAAGGAAATGTTCAACCACCGCCACGCTCAGTTGCGTAATGTCGTCGAAAGAGCATTCGGAGTGCTTAAGAGGCGGTTTGCCTACCTTAAAAAGGGGGCGACATACCCTATTCATTCCCAGTGTCGCCTCGTAATGGCTTGTTGTATCCTCCACAATTTCATACGTCGCCAAAATGATGGTGACGCTATTATGGAAGAAATACCCGACAACGGTACAACATCTTCCGTCCCACCCAATGGCGTCGATCTAAGTTCGCTACACCGAACAAATGCGACAGATGCAAGGGAGGGTGATGTACAACGTGAAACTATTTCCACTTTTATTTGGGATACTCGTTGAACTGACTTCGTAGTTATCCTCATTTCTATACAATATGAAAACTCATGTAAGAGTTGACATGTGTTGTGCCCCTCTTTGTTTAATAACAATGTATGTTTCACATGTGTTCTCTAATTATTCTAGCCCCTCAACATTTTATATGGCCCATAATAAAAAATATCCCATTTTGTTTGATTAGGTTGTCAGTCTTGAAATGGAGAATGGAATGCCGCTGTGTACATGTGGGCTCCAGTGCACCGTACGAGTGTACATGGATGCCACAGATGCGGCAAATGGCCGGTTTGAAGACAACAACCCCCACAAGCCATATTTTACATGTGGTAGGGGAGTTGTTCCAAACAGATGTCACATGATGTTGCCCGTGCACCGCGTACATCATACACTTGCCACGTTAACTGCAGTTAGGGATGCGCTGGTAACACAACTTGCATATGCACGCAATGAACGCAAGACATGGTCAGAACAATTTGACTTTGTAAGTTCCACTAGAGCAGACACAGACCGGCTAAGAGAAGAAATTGAAGTGTTGCGGGGGAGGCGTCTATATCTACGCGAATGACTTGACCTCCTGAGTGATAATGACTCTTCAACGGAGGAAGAGGGATACAATACATCATAGATGTAATATAATTATATGTAATTAAGTGTGGCTTCACTACATGTTTCAACATTCAAATGCGACTAACGAACTACGTTCAAACCTAAGTCTCATACATAAACATATGTTTTGAAGCCAAGTTTATGTTACTAATAATTAATCGTGTTTTAGATGTCGATCAATCTATCTGAAGTTCCGAGGTGTGATTGTGGTCTGGTTGCAGCATTGCGAGTTAACACAGAGGATGCGGGGTTATATGATTTTGGCATTCTGAGTCAAAGGCCGGGAGAAATGTATTATATATGTCCTTTTAGAGAGGTGCGCTAGTACAACCACAAATAATCAGTTGCACTAACTAAGTAAATGGTGAATTTTTTGTTTTTAACTCGGAGTTGGGAAATATTTTTAGGGAAAAGACCGATGCAAATACTTTCATTGGGCAGTCGATCTCCCCCCAACAACTGATTCGCTGAAGGCTGAAATTACGTTACTAACTTACGAGTGCAAGTCGGTATGGGGGCAGGCGATGAACATGAAGGACTTTGTTGAAATCCATCACGACTTCCAACATGTTTACACCTCTAAACAGTACGAGTATGAAGTTTTACAAGCCTCTGTTCGGAGGTTGGAAGACAGTTGTACTCTGCTTTTGGATACTCCTTCACCCCCGATGACTCCATAAAGTTGTTGTTACACTTACATCGCAAACTTTGTATTTTTCTTAATTCTGTTCCATTCTTATGGATGTATCACATTTTATACCCGCAGTTATGTTATTTTCTTAATTCTGTTCAATTCTTATGGATATTAATTGCAATATTATATACATACAGAATTTTGTAATATGGCTGCACAACAAAATACGACTTATGTTATATGGTGTAGAGAGCTTGATATGGTTCTGAGAGGTTTGATGAGAACCCAATATGAAATGGGGAGATGTGTGAATGGAGTATATACTGCTCAGGCTTGGAGGGAGGTGTGGCGTCAATTTCTGCACATAACAGAGGCGTCTTACATTTCTTTGAGCGAGCTGCAATTGCGGTGGCAGCACATCATGAGAGAGTTCATAACAGATAATCTTTTTATTTTAGGAGATTTAGTGCCTCCCCCGCCATTGACCGTTCAACACGGCGTTCGACGCAACTTTGTGACTACTCATCGCACCTATCCACCAGCACTTGCTGAGTACCTTATGAATGACGAAAATAATAATAATGCATGAAGTTGTAACATAGTAGCTCAAGTTTGTATTTGTTTATGTTTGGCTGTCTCTAATTTCTATTTCTTTATGTTGTACAACTTATGGGCACAATCAGTTTTTTTCCATCGTTTGATTAAACATCTACTTTATGCACATCTACTTTACGCTTTTGATTACAAGACTTACATCGCGTTCAAACTTGCATTTGTGTATGTTTGCTTGACAACTTATATTTCAATACATTACTATAAGTATTACTTGCATTGTGTGCTCATATTTTTTTTTTTAAATATAGATGCCGCAATCGAGATCAAAGTCACTGGGCAAATACGAAAAGATATTGATGTCTCCATCAAAGATAAAAAAATATGTTGAAGAAAATATTGTATGCAAAAAAAAATGTTGCGAGACTTCAGTTAATGGGGGCAAACCTGGGAGTCAGGAACAAGGAAAGGAGGAAGGAGTCAATCAAACTAGGGTTTGTCATCTGCCATTGTTGTTTGACTGGCCAAAAGACGATGTCAAACAACCCATGCAGCCTGTGCAGGAAGAATGTCTCGTTTCATGGGACGAATATGATGAGGCCCTGAAGTGGGCCAACTGGGATGGTCCTACCTGGGATCAAAATAAATCATCGTTCAAATGAAAACTTCTTTGTCATTTCTTTTATTATTATGTAAGAATTATGTGTAACTGTGGTATGGACATGTTTCTATTCAAATGGTTATGCTACATGTGTGTAATTTTATGTTCTATCATGACAATTTCAATTATCTTCTCCGTTACAAATTATTGGATCGAATACGCATGACTATATACATAAATACAAGATGCCACACAAGACAAGACAGATGTATATTATATATTTAAAATTAACATATAAAAAGAGCATACTCATCTTATATCCATACCACTAAACAACAAATAATATCATCCACATTGTGTATGGATATATTTTTTTCAAAAATTGTTACTTGTATTGTAGTGTCATCAGAGCTTCACATATTGTGTACCTGTTAAGTCATTTCTGTTAGAAGAGGACAGAATAGACAGATCCTGACTAGGTTGCCAAACAGAATCAGACTACAGTCAGACTGATAACCAAACAGAATCAGACTGAAACCAGACTCAAATCAGATCAGCTGACCAGAATCAGACTGGGTTACCAAACAGAATCAGATTGGATCCAGACTACACCAATCCAGATCTACTGACTAACCCCGCCCAGTCCAGTCCAGACTACGTAATCTCAGTCCCGAACCAAACAGGGGCTTAGGTTTCACAGCGATATTGCCTTTTCCCTCAAAATGGTTAGGGAGACCCACGTCTGCTTCGTGAAACAAACATACGGATGACATTATAAACGACATGCTACCAAAAAAAAGTGTGAACAAAAAACTAGACATTATTATGAAACGTGTTTTAGATAGATTACATTACTACTTTATATGTGTTTGTACAACCTGAGAAGCATACATCTAGAAAACCAAGTAATAAAGCCAACTAAAAGGAAGAGATCTCGTTAGCTACTTCGGTATCAAGTAATTTCCAGAAATCGTAATTATATTAATTAAGCCAGCGTATCTTGACATACTCCATGTCCTCACAGTTTGCGTAATATGATTTGGGCGCCATGCTGGGGTTTAAGTGTGATTACGGTGCAATGTGCGTGTATATAAGTGGGCGACAGCTCTAAAAAAAAAAAGTGGGCGACAAATGAAATGATAAGTTTTGTAAAATAATTGTTAAAGCTAATTTTGCTTCCAACAATGAAAAATTCTGCTCAATGCAGATCCGAGGACCCCATCCAAAGGGGAAGCATGCTTGTTGATTCTGTGATGAAGTGAATTTTTCTATTTTTTATGACGTAAATCACAATCATGCCCTTGTACTATTGAATGCCACTCAAATTGACCCCACTTGATTACTCTCATGATCATTGAATGATATTGGACACCCAATTGCAATTATGATGCCTAAATATCATAATGTATACCATGTGACATCAAAACGTAGCTCAATTAATGTTGCTATTCATATGATATTAATCGTGACTCAAACTTGATATTTTGGACCAAAAACTTTTTCCAGAGCTTTAAAAAAGTTTAATAAACCATTGATCAAAATCTCATGATTTTTGGATATTGCATCTACAAGCTATGATTTTATGAAGAAAGAACCCTCAAAATAGTTTTTAATCCCCAAAACCCCTTATTCTAACCTAGTTGGACCTGGACCTAGATCCGAATCCAGATGTGAGCAGCATGATCATCTCCCCTGCTCGGTTGTTGCGGGAGGCAGAGACATCACACTGGACAAGGTTTCAGATTTTGATTTCTCCCTCTGCTCTCATCCTAGCCAAGTCAAACAACTTGCTTTAGATCCACTTTTCTCTCCTCTACTCAATGACACCTAACAAACCCCCTCTCTCTCACAACTTTGAAAACATAAAAAATAGCGGCCGCCCGAGCACAAAGGAAAAATATCTCGTTGCAATCCTACCCCTCAAAACACATACTTAAGGCTCTCAATAGCTCCCCCACACCTCTTTTAGCGGTGCCAACCTTTCAACTTATTTCCAGTACCACTCTTCTTATCCACCCAACTTCACTTTCGTTCGTTTGAACCAGAGCATAGTGCTCTCACCATAGAGCACCTTCTCCAAATTCCTTGCGCAACTACCATCATAGGGCTCCAATGGAGATTCTTCACCCATCTCGTAAAGGCGTGATGGCCTAGAATGCTCCATTGACGAAGAACCCACAACCTTGGGAGGATGTCGCCGCAGAGCCACGTCAGGTGGTGTCGAAGGATGCAAAGGCCTGTGAACAATTCCCCAAAGACTGGCAAATAATTCTCGATCATTGTTACCCCCAGATCCACTGTGTGTGCGGTATAACCCTCGACCCTACTTTTCTTTTTTTCATACTATGTTGTACCTATCACACCTCCTCTTGAACATGGTTTTCACATTGTCTTTCACTTCCTGATCTCGACAGGGCATTGCAAAGACAACCAAGATCTTAGTTTGATCTCACCCTCCCTCTTTGCAATCACCCATGTGAATTTCTTTGCTTTATTTCTCACTGATACTGTGGCGTGATGCCATGATTCCTATTCAACCATTCAAGGTAATGTTTTTACTAATATGCCCATACATCATCACATTTTTTTAATTTCATTATCTTGGGCCTTTTGGTCCTTTCGACATTTTCCCAGCCCCATGAGCCAAGCACAACTCATGGATCAGGTAGGAGGATCCTCTAAATTGAATCCCTCTCCTGCCCGTGAAGCTGGATGGCCAAATCTTTTTTTTTTTCATTTTTATCGTCTAGCCATTTTCTGATTGGCTGATTTTACAAAAATGACTATAAACAGCTCGATTATCAGAAAAATACCCAACACACATCAATCTTCTTAGAAAAATGTCTATATCAATATGAAATCATTATATTGACCTACTATAGTAAGATTTTATGATAGTAATAATGTCTCTTTCATACAACTTAATTAGGGTTTCCCATGAGTATTTCAAACCCTAATTTTACTAAAATCTTGATTTATATGATATACGATCACGTCATGACCATATTATACTTTGATGTTATACTTATGACTTGATCACATGATTATAATTTCTAAATCATCAACCAATCTATTCTTAGCATGTTTGTACATGAAAATGACTCAATGATCTAATATCATCAATGTTTGATATTTTTCACACCAGATCAGACCTACCTCGAGATGTAAGATCTTGATCTCAATAATATGACTCTCGATCAATAGTCCTAATGACCATAGTGTAATAAATACATTGAGAATAAGAGTAAATGACTGAATTCCCTAGTAGGTCATTGGAACAATGAATTGTATATATTAATACATGGTTGTTCTCATGTTGTTCCAGGAGATCCTTACACTCTTTAAACCATTGATACAATTTTGCTAACACTCTAGAATCCAAAAATGGTACACTTCTATATTAATTCCTCTGTGAACATACTAGTGATATTGAATGATAATCTTGTATGCACTCTTGTTGAAAATCTTGACTATGTATTTGTTTGAGATACAATGTTCCCTACCAAGTAAATGTTTGATGTGTATATGTATTCTTGAATACCCTTGAACATAAATGATAACACCCCTTATGACTGCCTGCAATAATGATTCTGATATTGGGTACAAGCAACCTTCTCATATTGGAGGGTGGAACTTGTACAACATGGTGACCTCCTCCATCTTGTTGGGTCGATGGATCCCTATGTATATACATACATGTTGATTTCAGCATAATGGGAAATTCATAATAAAAATTGAATTACTTGAAATAAAGATGATTTCGAATATCACATTGAGTATTTTGCTAATAAGCCATGCAAAGTACAATATTTTGATATTACTATTTTCAATTGTTTAGTATTGTTCTTTTCAAAGCATATTGATGCATTGCATTGATTGCATATCAATTTAGATGATTTAAACCATGAACACTTGAAGACCTGATACATGTTGATCTACCATACTCTTGTCAATATCTTCCAGAATGAAGAATGCTTACTACATGGGATTGCAGATGGGATACAGTGTCTAGTTTGTAGTTCTATCACCTTGTTATATTTTTCTTTTCCTTATTTCCTACAGGCTTAGTTGTAATTAACTTGTACCTTTTTAAATTAATATGAAATGTTATTTATTTTTGCACAAATGTGTGTGTGATTTTCAAACCACTCAGAGATGGGCACTCTAATCCCCTTAACACTGCCTACCCAGGCAGTGGGATTGGGATGATGGTAAGAATGGTTCGATTACAAGTTGGTATTAGAGCCACCACACACTTTTTATGCATTAATGAAATGATATTCCTAATATCTAAACCAATGGAAAACCATAAAGTTCAATATAGTGAAACTAAAGTCTCTAGAAAGAGTTAATTGGTTTTGGAAGTAATTCCTCCTATCTGTCTAGTTATGATGGCTGAGGTTCCCCTACTCCACCTAGCCTTAGTGGATCTGGAGATGGACTGAAGGATTTTCGATAACCCTAGAGAGTCTTCTAGCATCTCATCTTTTCTTTATATACTACCTAAGTTACCCAAGTAGTTGATGGTTAGTTAGTCTTCTCATCTCCTCGTGTGGTTCTTTCTCATGACTGTTTACCACATGATTTCTTGATTATGGGTAGCTTATGCATGGGGAAAATTAAAATTCATTAAAATTAAAAATTGATTAAGATAATGATGCCATGATATGATCTTAAGGTGAAACCCTATTTTTATCAAGGAAAGTAATCTTGAAGTTAAATACTAATGAATGACCCATCATATCATGTAAACTTAATCTCACCAAAACTAGACAACATGCTTCCTATGTTTGAGGTAAATGATAAATAATCATGATATGGTGAAATAATGAGGATTTATACCTTATACCTCATGGTTGATGAGGTCACTATTTGATTAAGTCAATGTTTCCCTATTGGTGATTAAAACTCAAACATAGTTAAGAAACTTTTCCCTATTTGATACATACCCTACTCATGCCATAATATGACTATGTCTTAGAACCCTCAAAATCATGATGTAAGACTTTGAAACAAAATGGCACTTTCCCTACTGATTATTATGCCTATTTGTAATCTTGGTTTTGATACGAAGAATATGGATCTCAATCTTGTACTATTTTTGTCTGATTCTTCAAGTGTCCAATCCAACTTCTCAACTTCCAAATTATACCATTACCTTGATCATGGAAGGAAGGGAATGAAACTATGACCCTGATCTTGCAAAATCTTGATATGGTTGCCCTATTATGATCTTAAATTTGATCTTATGACCTTATGGAATATTACTTGATCATTGATACTCTCTCTATTTGGATAGGCTAGATTGCTCATATCTAATGCAGATTTATGTGATAAATTAGGGCAGTATTTGACTCATAACTCCCCTAACCTAGGTCACATCCCTATCATGAATACCTCTAGATTTTCACCTTATTGACTATTTAGAGTTTGGAAAGGTAACTCCTTTCACTTGGTTTTGATTGTTTGGCCTAAGTATCTAATAGGTTAAGCCCATGATGATACTGAAACTTGAATTTTGATTTAATGATGATCTTGAAATATGACAATGTAGACTATAGCATGTGGCTGACTTCCTAGAAAGACCTAGGTCCATATCATTCATCAACCTTGAATACCATGATACTGAATTCAATACTGATATATGAAAATGTTGTTCAATAATTGCTCATTTGTTCTATATGGATAAATAATCACACCTATGGTCTAAGTAGGAATCTAAACCCTTGCTTCAAAAGTTTGGACCTATGACTTTTGATGTCCAAACATCTTGGCTCTTGATATTGATTAATAAAATTTTGACTCATGATTTTCAATCTAAAGAATAATATGAATCCTATGATCGCAATATTTAGATGTTGAGATCACCCTTCATATATGACTAGTGACTTTCATAATCCAAAATTTTGAAATAAGGACTATGTTGAATCCCTCGATTTATGGCTTAGGGTTTAGCTCTCATGAGGACTAGTGTGGGACCCTCCATTGATTTTGAGCTCAAAATCATGATATTGGAATTATAACATTGTCTTGACTTGTTGAAATATGAAATCTCAAATCATGGATATATAACCCCATGTAGGCTAATGCAGAATCTAGGACCCTAAAATATGGGACTAAAATACATGTTGCACTCTTGATTAAAAAACTCTATTCATTTGACCAAAACTCTGATCTTCCAAATTTGTGATCTTACAGGATGATCTATACCAATTTGTGACTCATGTATGATTTTTTTTCTCAAATAGAGAACAATATGACTATGAGTGACCTTGACACTTAATTGTTCAATTATGAAATATTGTTGATGTTGAAGGAATACCAAGTTGGTTATAATATGTAATTTGAAATTTCAGTCTCGATTGATGGATTGTGTGAATTTTGAGGACAATATTATATTTAGGAGGGAAGAATGTGATGAAGTGATTTTTTTACAATTATGCCCTTGTGTTATCCAATGCCACTCAAATTGACCCCGTTTCATCACTCTCATGATCATTGAATGATAATGGATACCCAATTGAAATTATGATGCCTAAATATCATAATGTGTACCCCATGACATCAAAACATAGCTCAATTAATGTTGTTATTCATATGATATTAATTGTGAGTCAAAATTGATCTTTTGGACCTATAACTTTTTTTAGAGTTTTATCAGAGATTAATAAATCATTTGTTAAAATCTCATAATTTTGGATATTGCATTTGTAAGATATGATTTTATGAAGAAAGAACCCTCAAAATAGATTTTTATCCCCAGATCCCCTTATTCTAACCAACATGTACATGGATCCAGATCAGAATCCAACTACAAGCAACATGGTCATATCCCCTGCTCGTCTTTTGTGGGAGGGAGAGACATCACCCTGGACAGTGTTTCAAATTTGGATTTCCCCCTCTGCTCTCATCCTTCTCAATTCAAACAACTTGCTTTAGATCCACTTTTATCTCCTGTACTCAATGACACCTAACAAACCTCCTCTCTCTTACAACTCTTCAAATGCCCAAAGTAACGACAAGTTGAGCACAAAGGAGAAATGTCTTGATGGAACCCTACCCTTCAAAATGCATACTTAAGGCTCTCAATATCTCCACCACACCTCTTTTAATCGCACCAACCTTTCAACTTCTCTCCAATTCCACTCTTCTTCTCCATGCATCTTCACTTTAAATTGCCTAAACCAGAGCACAATGCTCTCTCCATAGAGAACTTCCTCTGAACTCCTTGCACAAGTACCATCGTGGGGCTCCGACGAACTTCTTCACCCATCCTATATAGGTGTGATGGCCTAGAACACTCCATCAAAGAATCTCCCACACACCTTGGGAGGATGTCTCCACCAAGCTACATTAGGTGGCATAGAAGGATGTAGAGGCCTAAGAATGATTCCCCAGAGTTTGACAAAGCAATCTCGATCCATTTTAACCATGCAATCCACCCTGTATGTGGTGTAACCCTCGACCCTACTTCTCTTTTCTTCATACTATGTTGCACCTATCAGACCTTCACTTGAATATGCTTTCCACACAAATTTGGTTTGTTGACCTCAAAAGGGCATTGCAAAGGAATCAAGATCTTTGGTCGATCTTGCCCACCCTCTTTGCAATTGCCCATGTGCTTTTAGTCTATTTCTCACTGATACTTTGGAATGATGCCATGTGTCGATTCATTCATTCCAGGTCATGCTTTTCTGATATACCCAGACATTGCCAAGTCTTTTTATTTCATTATCTTGGGCCTTTTAGTCCTTTCAATAACTACCTGACCCCTTGAGCCAAGCACGATTGGCGGGTCAGGATGGAGGATCCGTGTAACATACCAAGATTTGGCTCTCTAGACTCTAGAAATCCTTATTCCATGAACAGGAGGTTAGTTTGCTCGAATCACTAGAATTGACTAAACAAGGTTAGATATATGCCATGATATGTTTTTTTGTATCATAACAAACATTTCATACACATAAAAGGTACCTAATTACCTAATTGTGACTTGATGTGAAAATCAATCCATCAATATGTAATATGTTTCACCTTGTTTCACTAATACATATCTAATGACTCAAATATGGTTAATAAATATATGTGTTTACATAAATGTGCACAAATGGTTAATGTGGGATTAAATGCGTATAATTAGTAATTCAATGTGAATGAATGTAAATGAATGATTCATTTGGACAATAATGTGACTAATTTCTATAATGTGACAATAATTGGATGCTTAGTGTAAGTGCGAGTCATTAATGTGTCCTTATTTAAAAATATTGACATTAATGGACTTAAGGAGAAATTGAGTAAAACAACCTATTTCATGTAAAATAATCTAATGTAACCCCATATGGTGATAACAATGAGGATAATGAAGTCTTAATCCAGAATATTGAGGATAATGGTAAAATACGATAATAATTATGAAGATAAATGGGTTGAATCCTAATTGTACTAAAACTCATACTAGATAATGTCAAAACCTAAATCTAAGCCAAAATTAGATTCCTTGCATCATAATTAGTGTGGGTACCAAGTTTCAACTCAAATATATAATGTTTGTTGTCCCAATTCATGTAAAGAAATTATAACTTATCTAGAAATGTATTCCTTATCAAAATCAGACTTTAGTTACTTTGATTTAAATCACATGTAACACATGCAATGCACTTGATTTTTTAGGTTCATTTGACATGCTCGATGTCACACTTTATTTTTTTGCATTCAAACAATGTTTCCTCTGTCACATGATTTTTTTGTATTCGACTCTTATCATCACCGTTGGATTAGGATCCAATGGTTTGCAAGTTTTCTTCTTCCATGAGTCCAACTGCGACTGAGACTCTACTATCTATTGGATTGGTTTCTCTCCCTCAATCTCTCTTCTCTCTCTATTTTTCCTCATCTCCTATTTTCATCACAAAAGTTTCCCATAGTTCATACGTATCTACCCATCCCAATTTCGATGGGATCATGTGCCCTAAATACCCCTAATGCAATAAACCTATCCATCCTCTATTTCCAAATGTATATGGGAGTCCCGACCGCACTGGTACATCACACCCATAAAAGACCCTAAAAAATCATCTTCACATTCACCGAAGTCATTCCAAGCACTTCACTTCTGATCATTCGGTTGGCTGCCCAGTTCCCTATCTCTGGAGGCTAGTGTTGCAGGGTTCACCGACACTGCTTTGAGGTTGAGACCTTATCCTGAAGAAGCAGTTAGGATCTAGGAACCTTGAGGAAGCTTTTCTTTCTTTGATTTTGTCTTTATCGATACATATGAGTTTTACCTCTTTTTTCTTGGTTCCTTGTCTGCGATCAAGTTCATGTCATGATTCGATGCTTTGATGGGTTTTTTCACCTATTTATCTTGCCAATGTATTTGTCACGAGTTGTTGAGTGGTTTCAGTCATGTATTTCACCATCAACTCCCTATGTTGCAGTATCTCGTAAGTTACTCATTTTTTTTCTAAGATTCCCTTGGGTTATTAATGGCGGAGGAGCTCTCTAGAAGGAGCGGTAGTGAGGTAGATCCTATCTAGGTTCCTAGTATCTTCCATTACGTAAGGAAGATATGGTATCATTCTCTTATAAAGTTCTATGTCAGATCATTTGGTGCTATCATATCTATATATGTTTCTTACATGAAGGGAACATACAAAGAAGATGATGACCCCTCATTTCACGATTTTACACTCGCACCTATTCATAGTGTCACTCTCTAAAAGGGTATTTTAGGGATTTTAATTTTTATTGGTTTTCCTTTGGTTACTTTTCTTTAAAAATGCTCTGGCAAGGTGTCCAACCTTAGATTTGGAAACCCAGTGTGGCCACATTGATAAATGGGTAAATAGTTGTGCTTTCATGATTTTTCTTTAATTTTTATTTTGTTATACTTCAAAAATTCAGAATAAATTCTCTGGTTATTAGAAAACTAAGTAAAGATATATTCTGGAATCAGAAAAATGAACCCTAATTGGTTCTCTAGGATTCATAACATAATTTCACTATGGTCAAAAGTCAATATTTTATGGGTTGTAATATAAATTGATAATTTATATGCCTAATGTGTTATTAGGTGAAAGTGCACAATCTGTATCTAGGTTTGGACCCTAGCCTATTACACACGTCATTGAGGTATGTTGCATCCCTCTGAGTCTATATTGGGAAATTGTTATACTTTCTCTCTTTTGACCTATTTTGAATGATATAGGTGAAATATCTTCTTTGAGATCTATTTAAATTCTTTTTATTCTATGATATTGAAATAAGTTATATGTTGACAATTCTCTATAGATATTTCACTTTGGAATCTAATATTTATACTCATGTTCATGCCATCTCTAGTTGAACACTAATTGATAGAATTTCTCTATATTGTGCTATAGGTGCACTAAAACCCAAATTTTCTCATGATGGATTCTTATGTACTGATGTTCCACCTTTAGTTGGACAATCCTATTTATTTAAGACCATGATTTTGCATTGCAAGCTTGTTAATTCAGTATTACTATGGTTTTATAAAATGCTTTGGTTTTTGGATTATGTGCCCTTTATGCAATTATGGGATGGAGGATTTATGGAACATACCTGGGTTTTTGTGCCCACTTATATATATATATATATATATATATATATTTGGAAGTATGGTTATGTGCTATGATCTGTCAGGTTAGGGTTATGTGCTCTAGCTACCATTGTTTTATTATGCTACAATAGTACTATATTTTTTTTCAAATGCAAGCTGATTGTTTATTCATTAATGTTGATGGGTGATGTGTCACAATATATCTACTTATGATTTTGAGGTGTACTCTATTTTAATTCATGACAAGTATGTCTATTTATTTTCATGATATTGGAATGTTTTCTTTTGATATCTACTTGGATGGTTTGTTTCCCTCTTTCTTTGGGAAGCCTTGCTATATTTGATGTCCTTTTTCTCATATAATTGCTAAATCACTATTTGTATGCACATACCAGTATTGTTGTGCGGACAACATCCACTTTGTCTTCTCTTGTGGGGAGTGCTTGTAACCCCTTAGGTAGAGACCAAGGACGAGTTGACCAAAATTGACTAAGACTATCCAAGAGTTAGCTATTCTTTCTTAGGAGGTAGATTGAAGTAGTTGATTTACCCTCTAGAGATTATTTCCTATAGTTTTCTTATATGTACACCCTGCGTGATGAAGAACAATGATCAATATAAATATTTTAATAGTTAGAAAATGATTTTAGGTCCCTAAAAAACTCTTTCACGTACGGTGACCCTAATTGTTCTGGTGATTAGAGGGCGATGGTGAAAGCCCCTTACTTTCTCCCTGGTTGCTACCTTCTCTCCTTGAGTGAGTCATCTTTCTCTTGCAGGTACAAGGTGGGCCTGGGTTTCTACATGGATACAGTCTCTAAGCGATGGAAGAAAACTTGATTAATCGGTACACATGGTTAGGGCTGGGAGACAAAGATGAAGAAGATGTTGTCAATCTAGTTGATGATCCAGACGCAGAGCAGGAAGAACACATGACTCTGACACTGGTGGCATGATTCCTTATAAAAGGACCATTCAATTTTTGGGTGATGAAGAGGACCTTAACTCAATCATGGGCATTGTAGAATAAGGTTCTCTCGATCTATTGGATTCTACGGTGTTTGTCATCCAATTCTTTCACTTGAAGGACAAGAAGAAGGTCCTTGAAGGAGGACCCTGGAACTTTGACAACCGACTCATGTTAACAAAGGAAATAGAGGAGGATGATTTGTCACATAATACGATCTTCACAAAGAGTTTGTTCTGGGTGAGAATATACAACTTTCCTTTGGGCCAAAAATCAGAAATGGTGGTCTGAGCCATTGCTATCAAGATAGGTAGAGTTGTTAAGGTGGACAAGGATGAACTCAGTTGGGAGTCAACACCCTGAATCCAAGTAGGTCTAGACATTACTAAGCCTTTGAGATGAGTATAAAGAATCAATGATAATAAAGGAAATCTAATTACTTTAGGTAATGTATAAAAACACTATTTGCTGGAGGAGGAGGGAGATGACCAAGAATGTAACTAGGGTGCCTAGCTCAAAGCCTCACTAAGAAAGCCCTGATTGATGACAGTAGAAGAATTTTTTGGATAAGGAACCATTAAATGATCATTATTCTTCCACACGAAGCCATAGGGGGCGAACACATCTAAATCATGGAGAAAGGTAGACAAAATTGAAGATGTGCAGAAAGGTACAACAGTGTCGATGAGGTGGAACTCTTAATCTGGGGCTAAGGGAGAAGTTTCACCACAAACCAAGGATCTGGACTATCACCCTATTGACAACAAAACTTGGTTATCAGCATGTTCACCTCATTGCCATGGAGTTTCATCTGGATCACATCCTCAGAATAAGACCACTACTCCTCGTGTATCCACACACATCAATCTTGAAGAGGGGGAGGTCCTGAAGGATTCTACTTTAATCACCCCTGATGAGCCATCCATGGAGTCAGGCAGAATGAGAGGGACACATGCACAGACGAAGATTGTGATTTGTCAAGATCCATAGAGCAGTACATCAATCATCAATGGGGGGAACAAATTAAAGATAGGTGGGTGGCATGCAGGGAAGGAGAGAGCCTCCAACAATGGGTCTCAAGCAACTAGCACACTCCAAGAAAATTTGGTGGGGATTAGTGATATTTTTTGTACACTTAAAGATGATATGAACAAAACATGAAGCACGAGTATATAACCAATTGAAAAGCATGTGCAAGTACATAATCTCACCTTCAATAATGGATGGGGGTCCCAGAAGGTCCAAATAAGGGGTTAAAAGAAAAAAAGCAAGCATGAGACAACCTTTTGAGGTTTCTAAAAGTACCAAATGCATTGTTAAAAAATTTCACACTACAACAAAAATACATATTAGTGGCATTTTATATTATGGCATCCGTTAAAAATGCCACTATATATACAATTACACCGGCTTTTTTTATTCAAATGCCACTACAGCCAACAATAAGTCATCACGTAAAGATTACCTAAAATAAAGACATTTAAAAGTCCTAATATTGGCTATTTGGAAATGCCGCTGCAACCAAAGTCGGGACCATATTCTCTTGTGGACTAGGTTTTATTAAATAACGTATGACCCACGACTCTCGTCATGGCCGCAACCCTCATGCCCTTTCCGCTGTACTCCTTCCTCACGAGCAAAAAACTCTCAAGTGCCACCGCTCACAATTTTCACACCCTAACCGCCCAGTACCCACATCTTTCTCTTCACCCTCTCCTCCTATCATAGAGTCTGATGCATTTGTCGAGCAAATGCATAAAATCCTTGAGTTTTCCCCACACAACATTGGACGATGGATATCGAATCCAGTTGGGTCTTCCTCATCGAGCTAGCTAAAGCATCTAAAAAAGGTATGTGCAAGCCCTTCCTCTCGGGACTCTTCCTCCAATTCTCATGCTCTACCCCCTTTTCACAGGTGTCTATCTAAGTTAGCGGTAACTAAACTTGGTTCAAAAACAGTTTTTACAGAACTCCAATTCTTGTGGTTAGGAATTCATTTGTCTATCTTCTTCTCCAAGTCAAGCGGTTAGGAATTCAACTGTCTATTTTCTTAATATTGGTTCTAGATTCTGGAACCTTTTTTCCAATTGCAATGATGACAAATATAGAACAAATTCTAATTCCCAATTTCTTGTTTGTAAAGAGCTTCAATCAAGACATAAAGCTTTTAACACCAAACGACTAACAGATCTTCGTCTAGGCATGTTGTCGGCTGCCACCTATGTTCAAGATTATCAATTTGTAAATCCTCCTATTCTTCATCCAATTTGTAGCGGACTGTATACTATTCAAGAATTGATTCTTATACAAAGATATTCAGGGATAAGCCTATCACTAATTGCAACCAGATCCAGGTAAGATAAGGTAGATATATAACTTCTAGTAATTCTTTTGACGTGCTTACCTACAATGAGATGACATTTTATACCTATTCAATGAGTTATCCCATTAAAAATATTCATTGATAAAGGCATCTATTTTGTACTTCAACTAGATGTCGATTTTGATGAGTATATGGGTTTTTGTAGATGTCGATATTATGGGCTCAGGTTCTGTGTTAGAACAGGATAACCAAATAATACTTTGATAGTCAAACTCAATAGTAATGAATTACATCATTCATGTACAAACTAAAACCAATATAGAAAAACATTTTGATGAACCTAGAAGTAGCCAATTCGAGAAAATTAAGACATAAGATTTGTTGTTAAATTCTAATTCTACATTAATTCCTAGCAAAATGAGACCCCAATTTTTCTAAATTTAGAACCAATTTAGACTCAAATTTTGTCTACTTTGGTTAAATTTTGATCAACCCAAAACCAATTTTAATTAATGTTTGAAACCAACATGGACTATCAAAATTAAACTCGAAACCAATTTTTTCTAGATCATACACAAATAGATTCACCGATCGGACATATTGAAACCACCATTTTATATAAGAAAATATTTATTACCTTAGACTCCAGTGGAATTTAGTATGCTCGACTCCAGTTAGAAGTTTCTCCAATAGAATTACCAATAATAAAGCAACGTGGCGTGACTTTTCATAATTAAGTAAATGCAATATTTTTTTGGATGACATAGGAACCACTCTTGAGGAAGAGTCACTACGATGATCGCACATGCCCCTCCCTCAGCTACTGCATATCAGAGGGGGTATTTAAATCACATAGTGGGTCGGCCTGTGTGATAGAACAAATTCATTTATGAGGAACACAACTTAGATTTTGAACCTCGGTCCCTACATTGGGAAGTTGAACTCTTAATCACCTGAACTACTACCTCACCGACTAAATAATAAAACAAATATTGGTAGGAAATCATGATAGTTAAAAATCGAGATCTTTGGCTGCAATTTTTATTCAATATTTGGGTACAAATAACTAACCTTGAAATATATTTCTTGAACAGCTTGTCTAAAGTAATATAAAAATGTTGTAAGGTAGGTGGCCACACGAGAATTCTAGTATGTAATCTACATCATTGATTTTATTTGTGAAAAATGTTGGAAAAAACAACGTGTTTACACCTCAAAGAGGCAAACTTAATGTAGCATTTATTCTTCATGGTTCATAAACACCAGCAATTTATAACATAGATTATATGAGATACATACAAAATTTAAAAAAAGTGTAGGCAATGACACTACATATATCTTTATTACCATAGTAACATATATATTATGTAGCACAACATTAGTAAGCATTTCTTAGAAGCATTTTGGTAAATTTTAGACTCTAGAGAATACTTGAAATTTACTTTCAATGAGTGAAATCTACGTACAAATGCAAAATAGTTGTTTCATGTTTTTACACTGTGTCAGGTCTATTAAGTCTTATTACATTTTCTCTTTATTGACTCCTAAGCTATATGTCTTGCTACAATATTGTCCAACATTAAACATACATGCTTCTAATATTTCCATTGATTCATGGCCAACCGTTAAATGTTCATGTATGTGGCTGACCTATATGTCTTTATCATAACAAATATTGATTGGACTTATATTTTATACTCTGTCATAGTAGAACTGAGCTTGCTTGTTGTTTTTGGTGATTCTATTGGAATGTAACGTGTGTAGATTCTTTTGTTTAGGAAAGAAATATACATATTTCAAATTGACAAGCAAATCATAAGTTGTTCATTGGTATTATTGTGACAATTGGTTCAAAGATGATATCAAAAATGTTGTGACTTGGGCTAGTGTGATATATATACATAGAACTAGTAAAGGTTAGTGCCTTTGCTATTATTATGTCTTCATATTGTATTTTGAATCTTTCTTGAAATGAACATGAGGTGTGACTATATGTATTTTAATCTTATTTGATAGAATCAATTGATTTTCCTTACCTTTGAATATTCCCAGATTATTCCTAGGCCCAGACACCCAACGACAAGCTATATACAGTAGAATGAGGTTTATAATTTCGAGAAAATTGATATTTCAAAACACATGGAAACAAAATAGTTGATTTAAACTTGTAGGATTTCTATCATTCACTATGACCTCATAGTTGGGATTCTAGTCTCTACATATTAAGATTTTCCTATATTAGTAAAATGTAACGAGAATATGATTAAAATATAACAGAAAAACTCTAAAATATATTCCTATCTTAAATCAGGTAAAATAGTTGTTGACTAACTGTTACACCAGGGGCATCGGATAAGCCACCAAAGTCCCTTGACAAAGACCAAGTTTGACAAATCATGAGCTTTTCATATGATTTCTCTGATTTCAAACTATGAATACATTCACTTTCAAGAGAATCTTTGTTGAAACACTTGAGACAGGATCCTCCACATGTCTAGAAAATGCACAAATAGTAGATTAGTAGTAGATTATCTAGGTTTTGTCAGGGTCTTGCATAGTATCTCCCCCATGGTGCTAACAAATAGACTACTAGATTATCTTTATTATGTTACTATTGTTGATGTTTTAAAACCAACATTATTTGTCAAATTAGTCCTTGATACAACCAGATCATATTGAAATTAATTGTCAATCATGGTACACTGATATCAATCTTGTTTTTTTTAATCCAAATTGTGCATTTCAAGAAAGGAGCCAAGAACTAAAAGTGGTACATCTTCATTTCTTTTAGTTTGACTATTTATTCCTTGACCACAGTTTCATCATTATATTCTGTAGTTGTAGTCCTTGAAGCTTGGCATGTAGGTTTGTTTGTTAGTGGAGTTGTTTTACAACTCCCAGATTCGACCATCTCTAGGGAAGCCATCATTCTTACTAGAATGATAAGAAGAGTATCCATTATAGGACTTATAAGTTTACTTAAAGTATCATCATAATTATATAGATGTTTAGTATATTTCACATTTTTATTTTGCCTCTAGATTGTCTTGATTCTCTTTGCAAACATTATCCATAATAGATGCACATGTCTTGGCTTCTTATATAATATTATCACTAAAATTATGGCAAGGGGTGTCACGTAAAAACTTCTTTAGGCCCTATGATGATTTGATGTTTGAAGCTCTTTAGGCTCTTGGTATGTGCAACACGTGAATCATGAGAAGATGAGTACAAACTACTCACCTTTGTTTGAAACTCTTTAGACCCTTGCGATGATTTAGTTTTGTTGATCAACCAAATAGCAACTTCAACATGATTATCCAACACCCCATAGTATACATCTAAACAATTTCCAATCTTCGACTCAGACATAGAGTCTAATCTATTGGGGCCATTGGTTTGGAATTACAGTGGTCAGCGACATGAGTGGGTGCAAGAGTAAACTTTTTATCAACCTTGATGTTATCATCTACTCCATAAGATCCTTCATTATGTATGTCATGAATTCCATTAAGCATGACCCTTTTTAGAAAACATGATTTTAAAGTCTAACACTAGGATACCAAAGTCTCACCTTCAAAGATATAACAAAATTCTTAAAGTAATAATGTCACACTAAACATGATTGGTTCATCTCTTTATTCACTACAAGTGAAGGAATACATTCCATATCTTTAGCACATTTCCAAGAACCCATTCATTTCAATTCCTCACAATCAATTGGCATTGTCTCATCTTGACATGATTTGAACAATGTTGGCTAACTTTTACTTGTTCATTCCATTGAACCTACAACTAATAGTAGTTTTTTCTACTATGTTGCATATCTCATATTTCGTATTTGATTAATGACAGTAAACCTCAGGACAAAAAATAAATATGTGTCTACTTCTAAAACAACATTTGTTTTGATTGGTTGATCAATAGATAGATCCAAGCTACTAATACAAAGGAATCTTACATTCTAGTATTGTCTTGGAGCTACAAAAAACACATAATCTCTGGTAAAATACAAGTTGGTGTCAATACCTACGGAAAATCCCAAATATGATATCATTTTCATTTTCAGCCATCATGTTGTGTCACAATCAATTGAAGGATTAAGAACCATTTAGCATTAATAACATCTGTATAAGTGATTCCTATTCTATCTAAAGTAATGTAGGTGTGTCAATCCTCAAGTACTTTATGGCTCATGATTCTCATAGGTTTAATGTGGTGGAGCTACATCATGTGTTAGTCATTATCCTAGTGAATGAACTCTACTTTCCATGTCAATCTCAGCTCATGTAATATGATGTTCCATCTTATGTTATCATATTGTCCTCAAAAACATTTTTTCGATGATACATGTCATGAAGAAAATATTTTGCCCTGAACTTCAAGACAAAAAAAACTACTTCAAGATGTAAATATCCCTTTTAAGTTTGAAACTTTCATGGTTCCTCTACCTTGAAGCCTTTAGGTTGATTCATGTAACTCACCTCATAAATATATTACACACTTGGATGTGATGTTCTCATTGATACATAAAATTATCAAAATAATTTAAGGTTATTTTTTTGGTTAAGGTATAAAATTTAATTAGTTGTTATGGACATCTAATTTACTTTATTTTCTATCATTATTGTCAAATTCATACATCTATGCCTCAATATTTTCAAGTATGATGGTAATGATTTTGTAATTTACAAGTCATCTAATGTTATGTACTTAACATAGGACAAAAAACATGAAGGATCTACTGAATATTTTGTTTGTTTGTGTTTTTCTTTCTTGGTTGCTTATATATATATATATATATATATATATATATATATATATATATATATATATATATATATATATATATATATTACCTTTCCGATTAGTGAGGGCACCATATATCAATATTTTAGGCTTCTCACTGCATTTCTTGTTATATCTAAAAAGTGACATTCAAGTTATTTTGTATGTATGTATTCATGGTTGTTGTTTGTTTGACTTGCTGCTTCCTTTTGTTGCAAATTGTTTTCTGGGTGGGGGAGGATGTCATATTGAATGATGAAAAATGGTTGTTTGAGCACAAAAGTGTTAAATGGTTAATGTCCATAGTTAATGGAGTAATCCATTCCTGATTGGAAGTGTCTTTCTACAAGATACCTGGTGTCTCTAGTCAGCATACACTGAAGAGAATGAGAAGCAGATTAAATATACAAAATATCTCATACAGGTACATTATTTGAGCACCTTTTACTCGTCACAATTTATAGGATATCAACAATATTTCTTCATATCTTCAATCAGTTCACATTTTCTTGGGAGGTTCTTAATTCATAATTGATGTCTCACTCCATTTTATAACTATTTCTATCTATTGTAAGTCTCAAGCTGGAGAAGTATTCTAAAAATTTGGTAAAGTTGGACAGCCATCATATTTTAATGATCAAGGTGCTTGTCCTCAAACTACTAAATACCATCCTACACAACACAATCATGTGAATAAATTGTTTTGCCTATTTTGTGTAATATATAGGAAGACCTGGGGCTTTCAGTAAACTGACTCGGGACATTTGGATACAATTTGAAGAATCTAAGGATGTAACAACAACTTATCATACATTCATTAGGTTTGCAATGCCTTTGATAGTTGTTGATTGAGTTGTATCCCTTTCACAATGTCCTTAGGTCTGATAGCATCCTGAACTCAGATGGCGGCTCACAGGAAGAACCAAATCCAAGGAAGTTCCTTGAACCAGAGTATCTCCAAGCTGAAGCAAAGGTTGGTGTTTCAGTGACTTCATTGAAAACACTCTAAACCAGGGTATACAATTTGACAATTTCTTCATATCTGACTCTTTAGAGTTTCGATGGTGTTTACTATTTTTTATGTATGTATATGGTAAGTGAATATGCTTCAAATTTTAAAATCATATTGATGCACTCTAGGGAAGACAAGCAACATATCGATCAATTGGTTAATGCCATTGAGAAATTGAGAAAGGAATTTCAATCTTTGGAGAGGCCAGTATTGGACGTGGAGATTCCACCAGAATGCAGAGCTATTTCCTGAAGGAGCTCTGAAGTCAACATGTAGAAAAGTAGATAGTCATATTAGGGAAGAGACAGATCCAATGATGTAGAAGTTATTATACTGAATAGAAAAATATTGTATGAAAGTATATCATTGGTGTTGTATTCAATATAAGGGGCAAGGTAAAATGTCTTCCCCATGTAATTGTCATTTGATTATAAATAAAAAATATTCATACTTTTGAAAAAATGAGTTTGGCTGCAATTGATATTCAATTAGAAAACCTGCTAATGAAATGAAAATTAATGACTAAGCCATGAAAATGTAGTAGTACAAAACTACATGTCATAGTGGCTTTTTTTATACACCATTACACTCAATAAGAGACGTTTCATACATCAACATAATGCAAAATAGTGGCATTTGTATAAAAGCCAATTGATGGATAGTGGCTTTTTTATAAATGCCAAATGGTGTTTTAGTTGCCTTTATTTGGCATTTATTGGAAGCCACTAAATCCAAAGGTTTAGTGGCATTTACAACTTATGCCACTATCTTTCTAGTGGCATTGGTATTAGAGGCATTTTTTTAAGTGTCAACAAATGCCACTAAACATGTATAGTGGCATTTATTTATTTTTAGTGGCATTTCTTAAAGGCCACTAATGGGCATTTTTGCTGTAGTGTCACCAACCTTTGATAGTAAGGCAGAAGGTCATGCTGGAGGAGGAGGCTCCATATTACACTGATGAGGAACCATTGTTCATTCTTGGGAAAAGGAACAAAGGTCAAGGATCTATGGAGGTAGATTATGGAAGTTATATAGGGGACCACAAAGAAGGTTTTTAGGGGAAGTACATGGACTGTATCAGGATGTACGTCATCTCCAGTAGTGGGGTTTGGTGTTGAACAACCCCATGAATAACAATGAAAATCCTGACCTGGAACTTCCTGAGCATGGGAAAACCTCACATTATGCAAGATCTCCAAAGCTGGTGTTGGAGAGAGTATCCATATTTGGTTTTCCTCTCAGAAACCAAAGTTTCTGACAAACATTTGGGAATAGTTCAAAGAAATGTGGATTTTTGAATGGCCTATGCATCCCTAGCATGGGATGTTTAGGTGGTCTGGGGTTATGGTGGAGAGATGTTGAGGTGCAGATTCTCTCCTTCTCTGATCATCATGTGAAGGCCTTAGTCACCAAATCATATAGTGGTACTAAATGGAGGGCCATTAGTATTTATGGATCATCGGAACAACACCACAAGTTCAAGACTTGAAACCTCATGTGACAACTCAGAACTAGCTCAAATCTTCCAATAATTTTCTATGGTATTTTAATGAGATTATTTCCAATGAAGAGAAATTGGGTGAACCTCCAAAACTAGAAAGATGGACCAAGACTTCAAAAATGCTATTGATGAATGATTTCTTCTAGATCTGGGTTTCACTAACAGTCTCTTTAAGTGAGAGTGTGGTCTTACTAATGATACTCTTATTAGAGAAAGGCTGGACATGGCCCTAGCATGGGATGTTCAGGTGGTATGGGGTCATGGTGGTGAGATGTAGAGGTGGAGATTTTCTCCTTCTCCAATCATCATGTAGAGTCCTTAGGCACTAAATCTTCTAGTGGTACTAAATTGAGGACCATTAGTATTTATGGATGGTCAGAAGAACACCACAAGTTCAAGACTTGGGACCTCATGTAAAAACTCAGATCTAGCTCAGATCTTCCAGTAATTTTCTATGGGATTTTAATGAGATTATTTCTAATGAAGAGAAATTGGGTCGACCTCCAAAACTATAAAGATGGATGCAAGACTTCAGAAATGCTATTGATGAATGCTCGCTTCTAGATCTGGGTTTCTCTAATAGTCTCTTTACGTGAGAGTGTGGTCTTACTATTGATACTCTTGTTAGAAAAGGTTGACAAGGCCCTTGCTTCTAATGAGTGGAGACAAATGTTCTCCTACTGCAAAGTCTTCCATCTTCTAATGTACAAATCTGATCACTGGCCAATTATCATATCAGCAGGTAGGAGAGAGGTCTGAAAATACAAAAGAGAAAAATTCTTCTAATTTGAACCAATGTGGCTAGCAGACGAATCATGTGGCAATACAGTTATGAACTTCTGGACAGGTGGAAGACGCAGATGACTAAGTACTAAACTTGAGGGGTGAGGGAAGAAACTTGAAGAGTGGGAAACAAAAAATTTAGGAACCTGAATAAAAAATTAAAGGAGACTGAGGACCTATTTAGGGAAGAATAGAAGAAAAAGTCATACAACTATGTCCTTCTGAGGTGTGTGGAACTTTCTAGACAAATTGAATACTGGCACATAATGCAAGATGAGTATTGGTGCACGCGGCCACATGTCAATGAGATGAGAGTTGGGGGTAAAAATACTACTTATTTCCACCATAAAGCTACTCATAGGTGGAGAAGGAATACTATTGAGGTCCTTAAAGATCATAGAGGAATATGGCATGATGAGGAGGAGAAATTTTTTACGGTGGTACTGGAATTTTTTCGAAATCTTTTACAACTGGAAACCCGTCAGGTTTTGCAGAGGCTACTGCAGGCATAAAAAGAAAAGTCGATTCAATCATGAACATTACTCTAGAGAAATACATTACCGAAAAAGAAATCACCACCACTCTCAAATAAATACATTCCAACATAGGACCGGACACAAACGGTATGAAAGCTATTTTCCTCAAAAGTTGAGGCACATGGTGGGTAATGATGTAGCTAACTACATCAAAGATTGTTGGAAAGAAAGTCATGTATTGATGAGGTAAACTTCACTCTTGTGGTACTTATTACAAAAGTATAAAAATGGAAGGAGTTATTTGAATATCTTCCAATTAGCCTCTGTAATATGGTCTATAAAATTGTCACAAAAGTCCTTACAAACAGACTCAAGCCTATGATGGATAAGATTATTTCTAAGAACCAAAGTTCCTTCATTTCAGGAAGAATGAATAATGATAATGCCTTGATTTCATATGAAATGTTTCGTAAAATGAAGTTAGAGGGAGAGAAGAAGAAAGACAACATGTCTATCAAGCTTGACATGTTGAAAGTATATGACATGGTGGAGTGGAAGTTCTTAAATAACATGTAAGAAAGAATGATTTTTTCATATTTTTGGAGGAAAAAGGTCTATGAGTGCATCTAAGAAGTTAGACACTCTTTTACCATCAATGGAAACCAGTCTACAAAGATCCAGCCCTCCCACGACCTATAGCAGGCTGAACCTATTTCCCCTTACCTTTTTATCTTATGCGTAGAAGCTTTTTAAACCTCTACTATACATGTAGCTAAAATTAATCTTGTGCATGGAGTTTGTGCCAGCAGGCATGCTCCTAGTATCTCTCACCTCTTCTTTGCAGATCACATCATTCTTTTTACAAAAGCAACCTAGAACAAATACTTGACCATAGTTAATCTCATTACCCAATATGAACAGACATCATGCCAGAATATTAATTATGACAAGACTGAAGTTGCTTTTAGTAAAGGAGTGTTGTAGGATACCAGGTTCACCTTCAGGGAAATTCTCAATGTCCGCAAAGTGCTTTGGCACATCAAGCATTTAGGTCTACCCACTACCATGGGGAGGTCAAAGAGGCTTGTTTATAACCTCGTGAAATAGTGAATCTGGAAAAAAATACAGGGTTGGAAAGAAAAGTTTCTCTCTAAGTCAAGAAAGGAGTTTTTCATTAAGTCCATTGCTCAAGCTATACCTTCATATATCATGAGCATCTTATAGATGCCTACAATGATCCACATGAAATCCAGAGTCACATTGTAAGGTTTTGGTAGGGGAAAAAGACTCAAAAAGGAAAATCTCATGGAAATGTTGGGCCAATTTATGTAAATCAAAGAAGGCTGGAGGTATTGGCTTTAGAGATTTGCATGCTTTTAACTAGGCTTTGTTAGCCAAATAGGCCTGGTGCCTTCTGTCAAAAACTGACCCTCTCTCTTATAAGGTGCTACAATCACAAGAAATCCTGAGACATCTATCCTATATGCTACAAGAGGTAACAATCTGAGCTACACATAGAGAAGTATCTGGGGTGAAAAGGCAGTATCAGTGGAAGGCTTGGGTTGGCAAGTGGGTGATGGCACAACAATTGACATGTGGATAGATCGATGAATGTGCAACTCAATTAAAGACTTGAGCATTTACCTGCCAGAGTTACGAGATGCGCCAAGCTTAGTCAATGAGTTAGTCCTCCTACATTCGACAACATGGGACTCTTCAACGATCAATTTGTTGTTCCCACTGAGCATCAGTCAGAAGATCATGAGCATGCTGCTGAGCTTCAGAAGGCCAGCAGATTATCAACTATGGTGGCTGGAGACAAGGCGTGTCTTCACCACCAAATTTGCTGACTAACTCTGCCACTTAGGGAAGACAAACTACATGGTGAGCCAGACTACACCTCAGGTGAAGATATGGAAATGGGTTTGGAAGTCGGATGGCCACTGAGACTATCTCATTTTATTGGTAGGTCTATATAGGGAGCCTAGCTACTATGGGAAGGCTATATGACTGACACTATAATGTGGATGGTTTATGACCCATATACAAGGAGGATAAAGAATCTATTTCCCTCATGCTCTTTGAGTGTAGGGATGTGAAGAAAGTTTGGGTCAACTCACAAGCATACACCCTTACCCCTGGGAAGCACTTCTTCCAACTGTCGAAAAAGCTGTCCTTAGAGGAGGTTGATGACGCTATGGCAGTAGCCTGGGGTATCTGGTCATGGAGTAATGGTTTTGTGTTCAACGTTCTGGAACCAAATAATGGCATCGATACTAGGTGATTCTTTAGTATTATCAATGATTACCAGATGGCGAACACATTAGAGGGGAAGAAGACATCAAAGAAAGACGGTGAGAAAATGGCACAATGGAAGTCACCCGTGGAAGGCTTCTTCAAGATGAATGCAAATGTGGCTATTGACAAGCATGGCATGATCAACATTGGGGGGGGGTCCTACAAGACTCAGAAGGCTCAGTGTTGGAACTTATTGTTGAGAGACGGGATCACCCAGTTTTGAGTGATCTGTGAGAAGCTCTAGCCCTCCTAGTCAGTATGCAGAAGATCAAGGAGAGGCGACATTCCAATGCCATATTCGAATTGGACTCATTAGTACTTATCTTAGCTCTAAACAAATGGATAGAAGATCTGACCATCTTGGCCTGTTAGTCAAGGATATTCTTAGTTTATCTAACTCTTACAGTTTGGTGTCCTTTATTTTTGTAAGTAGGTAGTGTATTTTTGTTGCACATTCTGTGGCCAAGTTGGATTTGGAAAGTAATCTGGTTAGTTGTTCGGCAAGTGGAGCTATTCTCCCTTTAATTATGAATCTTGTTCTTTCAGATTCCATTAATTAAATAAAGAGGGGGTTTGAATTAAAAAAAGATATTTTCTTTCGCTGCTACACTTTTGGTATTTGATACATTACATGCTTAAATTATACTAGCCATTTTCTGATTGGCCAATCTTATAAAAATGACTATAAATAGCTCGTTTATCAGAAAAATATCCCAAAAACATCTGTATTAATAAAAAAATCTAGATCAATATGAAACCATTATGTTGATCCATTACAATATGATTTCATGATAACAATGACATATCTTTCATACATCTTAATTAGGATTTTCTATTAATATTTTAAACCCTAGTCTTGTTAAAATTTTGATTTATATAATAAATGATCACATTACTATATACCCTGTTGTACTCTGATCTTATACTAATGACTTGATCACATAATTATAATTTCTAAATTATCATCCAATCTACTCTTAACATGTTTGTACATGAAAATGACTAAGTGATCTAATATCATCAATTTCTGATATTTTTCACATCTAAACATACCTACTTTTAGATATAAGATCCTAATCTCAATAACATGACCCAAGATGAGTACTCCTAATGACCATAGGACAACAAATATAATGAGAATAAGAATACATGAATGCATGCCTTAGTAAGTCATTAGAATAATGAACTATGTATATTGATACATGGTTGTTCTCATGTTGTGTTAGGATCTAATGCTCTTTAACTTGTTGATTTGGATTTTGGTAATACTCTAGACTCCAAAAGAGGTGCACTTTTATGTTAATTCCTCTTTGTACAAACTAGTGATATTGAACGATAATCATGTATGTAATGTTGTTGAAAATCTTGGCTATTTATTTGTTTGAGCTACAATGTTCACTACTAAGTAAATCTTTTGATTTGTGTATGTATTCTTGGAAATCCTTGAACATAAGTGATAGTGCCCCTAGTAATTGCCTGTAATAATGATGTTGATATTGGGTACAAGTGGCCTCCTCATATCAGAGGGTTGAATTTGAACAACATGGTGACCTCCCCCACCTTGTTGGGGTGATGGAGTCATATATATTCATGATGCTAATTTCCGCATAATGAGATTTTTCATACTAAAAATTGAACTACTCAAATGAAGATGAGTTTGAATATCACATTGAGTATTTTGCTTTTAGGTCCTGCCAAGTATAATATTTTTATATAAATATTTTCAATTGTTTATTATTGTTCTTTTCAAGTGTATTTATACATTACATTGATTGCATCTTGTTTAGCCTAATTTCAGGCATGAAGGCTTGAAGACTTGATACATACTGGATCTACCATACTCCTACCAATATCTTCAAGAATAAAGAATACTTATCATATGTGATTACATGTAAATGAGATATATCTAGCTTGTAGCTCTCTAACCTTATTATCTATTTCTTTTCCTTGTTGCCTATGGGCTCAGATGTAATAAACTTGTTCCTTTTTAGTAAAATGCAATGTTATTTCTTTTTATATAAATGTGTGTGATTTTCGGATAACTCAGAGACGGACACTCTAATCCCCTGAACACTGCTTACTCTGATAGTGGGATTAGAATTAGAGTAAGAAAAGTTCCGGGACAGATTCATTGACGCTTTGGATATCCTTGGCAAATCTCGCGGGATTGAATTCATGGGCGTCTTTTCCCCATACATCCGGGTCATGATGGAGATAAACCACTGGCATCAGGAGTATGACACCTTCCGGAAAAGTGATGTTAGCAAGTTTCATTGGCTTATAGGTTATCCTGGTAAGCACGATGGCTGGAGGATATCAGCGAAGAACCTCATTCAGAATCATGGTGACCTGCCAAAACAAGTAGAAAAGTGTGATCTTGCAAACAAGCATTCTAATAAACTTCAGACAAATACTTTTATCTAATTTTATAGTGTTTGTTTCTGAATTACCAAGATCGTTAGTTTTGGACCTAAACTTAGAAGTATAAAAACTGTGTTTGGTCCATCAATTCTCACTTGAATATAGAAGTATAAAAACGCAGCATGCAATTCTTTCTTAGGAAATAAACGCCATACGTCATGCATATGAAGACAACCGCCTCATATGTAAGAATAAAGATAGCACTCACAATTTTCAATCGACTTAAGCCTTCAAGGTAGGAATGGTTTCTCCGCACACATGCAAGACCTCCTCCCTTGCACGCTCTAGCCATGTGGGATGCATGCTTAAACAAAGCATTGTCCAGGTCAACAAGTTATTTGTGGTTTCCTATCCAGCAAAGTAGAAAAGCTTGCATTCTACTATCACCTCCTGTCTCCTTCGTAGTAAGTCCTTTGTTTGACTTACTGCCCTTTTCGATGTTCTCATGTTTGACTCCATCAATAGACCAAGTCATATTTTGGAGCTTCTCCATGTCTCACCAACTTCTCTCTCTTCGCAAATAGAACTTCAGAATGGAGTACACCTCATCATGTAGCTTTGTCATTCTGACTTCAGAATGGAGTACTCCTCATCATGTAGCTTTGTCATTCTGGGGTTCTCCTTTGTTGGCATATACCTACAACAGAAGATATTGAATAGCCAGAATTGAGGAATCATCTCAATTTGTGCTTTATATCAGCCATGGGCTTCTTGAAAGTAAATGTACGACTTATCTTGATGTAATGAAAATATATTTATATTGTCCATCTAACAATGTACAGTGTTCTAATTTTAGCTTTCCGGCAAAGAAGGTATATGACAGAAGTGCAGTTTTAGTATCTACTATGAATAGGAAAAACATCATGTAGTTAGTTAAGGCTTATAACCAGATTGTACTGCGAATGCACCTCTCCATCTCGTCAGAACTGCTCACACACATACAGTTCACTAATGAACAATGCTAACACTCACTTGTGGAGCGGTATGTACGCCTTTCGTAACACCTGGTACGCGACCCCAGACTGCTCGGTCATGAGTTCAAATATCCTCCTCCCTTTCCCATAGCTGCTTCCAAACGCTGCTCCGGATATGGCATCTGATGTTAGGATCCGCAGTTCAGGGTGCACATCCATCTCACAGGATTCCGCGCCACCTATCAGCTCAGGCCATCTGTTAACCATCTCGATGCAGCTAACTGCGAAGGCCGGGAGCATGTTCTACACTAACCCAATTAGAAAAACCCCAAGATTATGTTAGATATATGGCAACAAGTCATGAGTTAAAGCTCAATGTAGTGCAGTGAGTACATGGAAGAAATATAGTTTTGTTTCTAATGTAAGCGATGAAGAATTTTATCCCACATCGTCCACTCCTAGAACGTTTGTGGACAATTTTATGAAGGATCACATGTGACAGTAGTGTCCAAAGGGTCCTAGGGAAAAGTATGCTCACCTTCTTGATGGGTATGCTGAGCACAATAGACATGCACGTGCACACCACATCACGCCAGTCTGGTCGGGTCGGATTGGGCTATGGGAATTGTCTTCCATCTTTTTTTTGTACTAGGACAACTACATAATTAATTAATTATTAATTTAATTAGTTGTTTCTTTTTGAAATAGATTTATTAATCCTAACTGGAAAATATTTTCCTTGTAGATTTTGGAACAATATGTACCAGAGAGATCGAGTGATATGGTCTTAATAGAAATAGAATTTCAGTGAGTGTAACACTATAAATAAGACTCTGATCATTAGGATTAAAAACATCTTTCGAATATACAACCGTCAGCATTTGAGTACGTGTTTTGTGAACCCTAACCGAATGTTAATTATTTTTGCTTTATATAATAAACTGTATGATTCATACTCAAAGTTTTCTGTTACTACTTCTAAAGTTTTGTGAGAGGCACTAGTAAAGAATTTTAGTACTGAAAACCAGGATAATGAAAAGTACAATGTCTAAATTTTTAAAATTTTAGATGGTTGAGGATAAGTATATTTTTGATCAAATACATGACTTTCATCTCTTATGTCATGAACTCTCAGATACCAAGATGGAATTGCCTGAGAAGTTCGTTGTTATGTCCATCAAAGAAAAGTTTCCTAAGTCCCAAGGATCATTTGACATGACTCTTAAGCATCACAAAGGAGACTTGTAAATGAATAATCTAATGCGGGATATTAACATACAAGAAGGACACTTAAAAGATAAGTATATCAAGGTGCCTACTGATGCAAACTCTAGTGACAATTTTACTACTGTTAAAACCAAAGATAAGAAACAAAGAATATACATAAACCTACTGCTAAGATCTAGAAAAAATCCAAGAACGAACCTTGTTGGACTTGTAGACAGGTTGGCCACTAGAACAAGGATTGTCCTTCAAAGAAGACTAAGAAAGCTGCCTCATTTGTAACTGAGGAGGCTGTGGTCAACATGATGACTGCAACCTTGAACCCCAATGATGGGTACATGTCTATTAGACCTAAAGTTCTTTCTATTTTTAAACCACTATATTGGATAATAGACACTGGTACTAATGTACATGTGTGTACTGACAAGTTCCTGTAGGTGTCTTACCTGGCCTTCAAAGTTTGATCAGTGACTTTGGGAGATTCCAGCAATGTAGAAGTCAAATGCGAAGAACAGGTGGACTTGAAGTTTTCTCTGGAAAAGGTTCTGATGCTCCATAGAGTCAGACATGTTCTATCATTTTGATGCAACAATCTTAGCGGCACAATTTTAGTTAGAGATGGTTTTATAATAGACTGCAAATGTAATAAAGCTATTATTACTCACGTTCATGATTCATTATTTTTTAGCAAGGGGTATACATGTGATATGGATAACTTGTTAAAGATTCTCGTTGAACTTGTTTCAAGTGTACTTTTGATTTGAATGATAATAGTTCTGTATGCATGAATCTTGTATCGTATGATGTTTGACATTCACATTTGGGACATGTTAATGTTGGCTTAATAAAACATATGATGGATCTGAATTTAATCTCAAAATCTAACACTAACAACAATAAATGTGAAATATGTGTGCAAGCTAAATTACTTAGGAAACTTTTTCATTTCGTGAATAGGAATTTGAAAATATTGGATTTAGTGCATACTGATATCTATGAATTTAATGAGATTGCTACTAGGGGTCAAAAGCTTTATTTTATAACTTTTATTGACAATGCTAGTAGATATTGTTATGTCTATCCACTCAAAAGTAAAAATGAGGTTTAGATATAAAAATTATAAGAAAGAAGTTGAAACTCAAACTAGTAAAGTAGTTAAGCGATTAAGGTCTGATAGGGGAGGAGAATATACCTCTTATTTTTATATTTTTCTCAATTCCACATTATAGTTCATGAAGTTACCACTCCCCATTCACCATAATCTAATGGGATTGTAGAACGTAAAAACTGAACCCTTATATATATGGTAAATTCTTTACTCCAAACTTTAGGTCTATCCAACTTCATGTGGGGGGAAGCTTTGAATATGGCTTGCCATATTCTTAATAGAGTTTCCCATAAACATGTAGAAAGTAGTCTGTATGAGTTATGGAGAGGGAGAAAACTAAGTCTAAAAAATATTCGAGTGTGGGGCTGACCTGCTAAGGTACTTATCCTTAAACACAAAAGGAAGAAATTGGGACCAACCAATGGTTGATGCTATATTCATATGTTATGTACAGACAAGTTATGCCATAGATTTTTTATTGTAAAATCTAATATCTCAGGCATTGATGTCAATACAATTGTGAAATTACTTGAA
Organism: Alisma plantago-aquatica; assembly: GCA_963693085.1. Taxonomy (NCBI): domain Eukaryota; kingdom Viridiplantae; phylum Streptophyta; class Magnoliopsida; order Alismatales; family Alismataceae; genus Alisma; species Alisma plantago-aquatica. Next base: position 1,261,601,520 of record OY856409.1, read on the forward strand.
GCTATGTATTTGGAGGATGTGTTTCCCATGAAATCTGGTGTGCCCAATGAAGTATCTCAAGGGTTTCATTCGCCGCAAGTTCTGTTCCCGAGTACGTGGAAGGATGACAAATGTGGGGGTGACTATGAACATGCCATTTCTAAATATGATGATTCTCAAGAAATGGTTGAATTAAGCATCCTAGGACATCCAAAGATTTTGGAAGTGAGTTTCTCACTTAAAATTTTGAGAATGATCTTATAACTTTCAAACAAGCTATGAAATCTTTAGAGCTAAGTTTTAGAAAGAAGCGGTTAATAATGAAATCTAATCAATTTTCTCAAATGGAACTTGGGAATTGGTGGATTGGACTCCTGGTTGTTCTATAGTTGGATGCAAATGGATCTTTAAGAAAAACTTAATGCAGATGGGACAATCAATAAGTATAAATATAGGTTAGTTGCTAAGGGTTATACATAGAGAGAAGGAATATATTATTTTGACACCTATTGCCCTATTTCTCATATGACCACAACCTGAGTTCTTATAGCATCAATTTCCATTTATAATCTATCTATCCATCAGATGGATGTGAAGACTGCATTCTTTCACGTTGATCTTTAGGAAGATATATATATATATATATATATATATATATATATATATATATATATATATATATATATATATATATATATATATATATATATATATATGGAAAAACTTGATGGATTTGTGGGTCTTGGGAATGAGTCCAAAGTGTGTAAACTTGTGAAGTCATTATATGGCTTGAAATAAGCCTCTAAGAAATGGCATGAGAAGTTTGATTCTTTGATATCATCATTTGGCTTTGTTTCTAATGAATTTGATAAGTCTTTCTACTGTAAAATAGTCAAGGATGGATTCTTTTTGTTATGCTTATATGTCAAAGTATCATGATTTTTGGTTCCGATATGAAAGTAGTAAATGAGACAGAGTCATTCTTGTGTAGCAAGTTTGGGATGAAGAATATGAGTGTCGTTGATGTGATTTTAGGGCTTAAAATCATAAGGTCTACTGATGGTATAACTCTCTTTCAATCTCACTATGTTGATAAGATACTGGAGATTTTTGAGTACACATCACGCAAAACTTTTAAGACACCATATGATTCATCCAAGGCCTAGTTCAAGAATGAGACTAGAGTTCTAGTATCTCAATTATTTTACTCTCAGATTATCAGAAGTTTGATGTATCTTATGAACTGCACATGTCCAGACATTGCGTTTATCTTGAGCAAGTTAAGTAGATACACCAGTTTTCCTGACAAGACCTATTGGGAAGCTCTTGATAGAGTTTTAAGGTATATCAAGGGTACTTGTTCCCTTGGGCTACACTATGACAAATATCCTTCTATAGTCAAAGGATATAGTGATGCAAGAAGGACTGCCATGAACTCTGGAGTAATGGTGTCTCACGATATGTATTCCTATTGGGAGGAAAAGTTGTTTACTAGAGGTCTAAGAAATAGACAATATTGTCTCAATCTACTTTTGAGGCAAAGTTGTGTGTTTTAGATGAAACTGGATTGGAAGCTAAATGGCTACATGGACTTATCTCCAGTTTACCTATGGTAAAGAAGTCACTTCTCACAATTTTAGTTTACTGTGATATTACTACAACTATTGCTAAGATAAAGAGTTCCAAGTACAATAAAAAACAACGTAGATACATCCAAGTCAGACTCAATTCTATAAGTGAGTTAGTGTCTAATAGGATGTGGTTGTGGACTAGATTGATATCAAAGATAATACAGTTGATCCTTTCAGTAAAGGTCTTACTCTAGTCTTAGTGAAAAAATCTTGGTTGGGGATGAGACTGAAACCCCTCATTATTCGCCGACAGTAGCAACCCAACCCAACTGAGTGGAGATCCCACAAATTGGGTTCAATATGGTAATAATAAGTTGTCGGGCGAATTAGATGACACTATACAATTCTTTGATGCTTCTCACATCTGTGTGTCTATCCCCTGGGAAACATGTTAGTGTAATAATTACAAGTTAGTAAGATATTAGTCTCTCAATGCTGTCAAGTCTTAGGATAGGATGTTAGCAGTACATCCTTGGAGATTCCAACTAAATGATTGTCATTGTGTGGGCTGCAACATGGGAATTGGGTTGTTCCCTAATTTCAATCATGATATATAGTTCGGATGCATGACCTTAATGCATCAAATTTCTTTTGTGCCATGTCTTTATTGTGTTGTTACCAACCTTTACTCTTGCACCCAATGTTTAGGTTCAAGACTTTTGTTCACCTAGTTTGTGCATGGGTCACAGTTGGATAACTCAGGTAGATTCAAACTGAAAGGTATCTATTGATAGCACAATATGGAGGACTGATTGGCATAGTACACTACACATTAGACTTTGAGGGGGATTATTATATATATGGTAGCTAGCCATCTATTTAGCATGGGCTGAGCCCAATGTAGTGGAACAAGTACATGGAGGAAATGTAGTTTTGTGTCTAGTGAAAATGAGGAATAGTTTTATCCCAAATTGCTCACTTCTAAAACTTTTATGGTCCTTCTATGTAGGATCACACGTGAAACTAGTGTCCAAAGGGTCCTAGGGGAGAGTATGCTCACCTCCTTGGTGCGTATGGTGACCACAACACACATGCATGCACACACGTGCACGCCACTCCTCGCCTCGCTGGCACGGGCCTGGCATGGGGCTCCAACTTGTGGCTTGTGTGTTGTGGGTTAATTATTTCTTTATGAAATAGATTTATTAATCCTAATTGGAAAGTGTTTTCCTTGAGAATTTTTCTGTAGTATGTACAAGAGTAAACGAGTGATCACTAAGATTTTGATACATGTAAGTCTATAAGTAAGACTCCACTCGTTACGATTGAGAAAATATTTTGAAAATATAGTCGTCAATGTTCAAGTACGTGTTTTACAAACCCTAACTGATGTCTTCTCTAGCCGCCGCTTCTGAGTTGCTGTGTGGAGATCTTCTCTTGAGCGTAGTGAGTTCTTCCTTCCTCTCTTCTGAGATGCGTTCTGTCAGGTGATGGTTCCTGCGGTCATTGGGTTTCAGTGGTAGTGCAAGTCACTTCTTGTCTGCATCATTCATTCACAGCATGAGTGAGACGATCTCTTCTGCAATTTCGTGACTGGGTTGACTAAAAGTATGATGCCTATCCAAGAGGGTTGCAAGCTGCTGATTTTATTAAGTATAACACGTCCATTTTTCAATGAACGATCTGATCTGAGTTTCTAACTTTAGTTTTATTTTCTCCTGTGTTATTTATTCTTTTACTTCTTATCTTGATCTGGACTGAATCTATTAATTTATTTGCATCTGTTGGTGTTGAATGTAATGATGTAATTAAAAATTAACAACAAATTTGAAGAATAGAAAACAAACTATTTAGGCTCTATCTGTTTCTAATTAAATAGGAGGGGGTTCCTTGAGTTTTTCTTGATAGAATGTAGGGTTAAGGATCCTCCTATGCTTATCCCATTTCTCTCCTTCATATATAGATAGCCCGCCAGCAACTAGCTTCCTGAGAACACCTCTGATGTACTTTTTGAAATGACCAAACTTGTTGGAGAGAATCTCCTTGATCAAGTATGGATCCTTAATAGTTACTCTAGGCAGTGACCCATACCAAGTTACAAATATCTTTCCTACAATTGATTTAGCTGAGATTTATCTTCCTTTTTTTGTAATTCCACATGCATCAAAAGCATTTGATGACTTTTGGGAATGAAGAGAACACCCTTGAACTCGTATAAGATTGGATTGTTTTACATAAACTATATGTCAAATAGAAAATATGTATCATTCTAATATTACTCTATCCTTGAAACAAAATGACATATATACATACATACATACACATATGCATACATACGTACATACGCCGGCAAGGGAATAGCCCGGTTGGTGAATTTTGATGGTCCCCAATGAAGGGACTCAGGTTCGAAACTACACGGAGAAGCATCTCTTGATTTATCACCCTCCCGGGCGTCTGGCCTATGCCACGGGTTATGGGATAGGGGGGGGGAAATATTTCTCTCTTAATCCCATACATACGTACATACATACATACATACATACATACATACATACATACATACATACATACAATATGTATATGCTAACACACAAACGCCCGTCCTCTAGGGTTTCTGTCCGGGCGACCCCGGCGATCGCAACCCCCTAGGGCATGGCGCCCACGTTGGCGGCCACTCCGGTCGTCAACGTCCACCTTCACCCACCACACACCCTATCCACCACCCCGCAGACCACCCGAACACCATCCAACACGGAGAAGGAGAAAGGCAAGGGGCCTGCCGTTCCCATCCCTAACCCGATGGCCGGCGGCGCATTGAATCCGGAGACTGCGGGACCTGGAGCATCAAGTTCTAATCATGGAGGTCGGATGCAATGGAACCAGGTTCTGAAGGAGCCGCCACAACACCAGCCTTCGACGGAATCTCCCTCGTCGACTGGACGGTGCAGTACACGTAGATCTGGAGGTGGATGAGTTCGAAAAAATGAAGAACATATGGGAGTATGCCGTCATGGCCTACGTCGTCGGGAAAAGACCTTACTATCCACACTTCATGGCCTGGATCAAGCGCACCTGGGTGCCAAAGGGGGACTTTGACATGATCTCGAAGGAGTCGGGGGTGTTTCTGATCCGGTTTGCAACGGCGGCGGACAAGCAGCATGTCCTCAGTCTTGGACCACGCTGGTTCGATGGCCAACTGGTCGTGGCGAAGGAATACAGGTTCGGGGACGAACTGAAGAAGGACGCTTTCTCTACGATCCCTGCGTGGGTTACCTTGGGCTCTATTGGGAGGTCTTGGACTCGCCGTGCGGCTGGTACTATCGCTGCGGGGGCGGGAAGAGTCCTGCATATTGATGATAGATCGCTGGTGACTGATGAGGCCAGAGTCCTGATAGAACTGAACGCCGAGGACAACCTGGTGGAGGAAGTGTGGCTAAACATTCGTGGGAGGGATGCCATCCCAGTTCGCATCATCTACGATCACAAACCGCCGCGATGCTCCTGCTGTCGAGCTTTTGGCCATCCGGACGGTGCTTGCAAGGAGGACCAAGGACATCCTAGACAGACGAACAAGGCTACTAAGAAACAATGGGCTGTGAGACCCAAGGAGCAAGGAGGGGCTATGGCTAGCATGCCTGCGACAGATCTAGTTGATGCTACTGCTTCTGCAACAGCGATGGGCGGCGCTGGAGTCCCGACAGTAGATGCTGCGGTGGAGGGGAACCCATCGGGCGGCAAGGAGCCGGCTGTGATGGTGTCTGATGGCCCGTCCGAGACGTCAGAGGTTGGTGCACCTATTGATGGCGGCACTAACAGTATGGAGAAAGATTCTACAGACATTAGAGAAGAAGGGGAGTTCACCCCTGCGTCTAGGAGATCGGGGCAGGGTGGGATCCCTAAGACACAAGGTGTCGGGTCTATCCTTGAAGCAACAAATAGGTTTGATGCTCTCGGCGAGTCAGACGCAGAAGAGCCGGAACAGATTGAACCCAAGAAGAAGAAGGAAGGCAATAAGAAGAAGGAGCAGCCCAGGAGAACTCGGGCAAACAAAAATATTTAATATGTCTTTTGCAATGTGGAACATCAAAGGGGGCTGCGACAAGAGCAAAAAGAAGGAAATCCGTGATTGGATTGGGACTAGTGGTTGTTCTGTGGTAGCATTGGTGGAAACAAAAATCAAAGAACAAAACAAACAAAGCATCGGATACCTTTTTCCACAAGGATGGGAGAACGTGTCCAACATTCAATGTTCAGATCTGGCTCGAGTATGTGTTGGGTGGAAACCCAATGCATGGCAAATGACAGTAAAAAAGATGACTGACCAACACATCACTCTGGACTGTATAAATGCAGCAGGGCTACACATGTCTTTTACGGCCGTCTATGCTCATAATGATGCAAAAAGCAGGGAGTTTCTGTGGAGTGATCTCAAGTGGCTGGCTACACAGATTACATCACCATGGATGGTGATAGGTGACTTCAACAATATCAGGCTACAAGGGGAAAAAACTGGTGGCAGACTTGCACTACGAGCTGTGATTGATTCATTCAACGAGGCTATTGATAAAGCTGAGCTGACGGAGCTTCCTATGACAGGCGGTGATCTCTTTACTTGGAATAATGAACAGGGACCTGAAGGCAGGATAGCTAGCAAGTTGGATAGAGCACTGGTTAACGAAGAATGGATGAGAATGTTTCCCAATGTACATGTGAAAGCTGAAGGAGCTGAACTTAGTGACCATGCCCCCATACTTGTTCACATCATAGAGAAGAAACAAAAGAGAAGACCATTTAGATTTCTGAATTTCTGGACTGAATGGAAAGGATTTGATGATATTCTAAAAGAGACATGGAACACTTATATCTATGGGAACCCAATGTTTGTCTTTGCAAAAAAGCTATCACTGCTGAAAGCTGCTTTAAAGGAGTGGGCAAAGGAGAAGGTAAACATCCCAAATCTGATGCTGGAAACAAAAAGAGAATGTAAGGAAATTAGAAAACTCTTGTTGGTGGACCCGCTTAATGAGGAGTTGATAACTAAAGACCGGGAATTAAAAATGATGCTTGCTGACCTGAAGAAAGCTGAGGAGAAATTTTATTGGCAAAGGAGCAGAGAGAGATGGCTGAAAGATGGTGATAGGAACACAAGGCTTTACCACATGGCTGTGAGGAAAAGAGAAGCCACGAATATTATATGTGAGCTGATTGATAAAGATGGACAGGTGGTTAACAAACAAGAAGACATTGAAGAACAGGCCATCCAATTCTACACAGATCTCTACAATAAGAAGTTTGAAGACTTGGAAGAGGAGGAAAACATGGATTCGAATTTTAAACTGTCCAGCACCCACAACAACATCCTCACAAGGGAAGTCACTGAACATGAAGTTAAAGACGCACTATGGAGCATAGGCTGCAACAAATCTCCAGGGTCAGATGGTTTCAATGCTTTCTTCTACAGATCAGCCTGGGACATCATTAAAGAAGATTTGCTGAGGTACGTGAAGTGGTTCCTTGATGGTGGCAATATGGTGAGGCAAGTCAACCATGCTTTCTTGGTCCTTATTCCTAAAAAGAAGGTGACGGATTCTCTGACTGACTTTAGACCTATAGCCTGTTGTTCCATTCAATACAAAATTATTGCAAAAATCCTAGCGTCCAGGTTGAAGATGGTACTCCCTTTTCTGATTTCTGAAAACCAAGGTGCGTTCATCCCCGGTAGAAGCATCTCTGATTGTGCATTACTTGCGGATGAGTTCCTTTCGGATTACAATGTGATGCGTGGAAGCAGAAAGGCGTGCTTAAAGTTAGATATCTCAAAGGCCTATGACAGCGTCAGATGGGAAAAGCTTTGGTGGATCATGCAGCATATGGGGTTCTCTGATAGATGGATACACTGGATGAAGCAATGTGTTGAAACTACTAGCTTTTCTGTACTCGTGAACGGTACCTCAGCGGGGATGTTTAAAGGTAGCAATGGGCTAAGGCAAGGCGATCCTCTTTCTCCACTCCTCTTTACTATAGTCATGGAATATTTCACTAAAAAGTTGCAAGCTGCGGAAGAGTCAAAGTTAATCAAAGCATACACGGTCCATGGGATGAAGGTAATGAGCCACCTTATCTTTGCGGATGATGTCCTTCTTTTTGTAGAAGCTAAAGTTGACATGCTAAAGGAACTGAAGAATCTACTGGGGGACTTTGGGGAAAGGACAAGGCTGCGGATTAATGCTAGTAAAACCCAACTTTACCTCTCAAAGAATTGTCATCAGATGGGAGATAGACTACAAGATATCTTGGGTGTGGAACTTGGCAAATTTCCAACAAAATACCTTGGTTTTCCCCTGGCGGGCAGCAACCTACGGGTCAAGGACTTTGCTGATTGCATTGACAAATTAGATGAGATGATTGCCAGATGGCCTACACAGAAAACGTCCATGGCGGGACGTGCTACCCTTGTTAGAGCAGCCATTGAAGGTCTCATTATATTCTGGGTACAACAAGGTGAAATTCCGGGAGCCGTGCTAGATAGAATGGAGATGAAGATTTCAAATTTTATTTGGGCCAGGGAGTACCACCCGATGAGATATGCTAGACTGGCTTTACCAAAAGAGGAAGGGGGTTTGCAGCTCAAAACTCCAGGAGACATCACAAAGTGGGGAACTCTTAAGAGAATCATTATGTACCAATCTAAAAGCTCCATTTGGGGAAGATGGATGAGAGAAAGATATCCACAGGGCTTGGATTTCCAGCCACGAACTAGAGAAGGCATCTCACGCACCATCCACATGATGAGAGGAATGTGGCCACACGTAAAGAAGTTCTTCATACAAAAGGAGGAGGGGCAATGGCACTTGATAAATCAAAAAGTCGATCTATGGGAAATCACTAGGACAAGGGCGGGGAGAGATGACACCATGGCACGAATCTGGTTTGGTAAGCACATACCAAAATGGTCTATATGTGTTTTCAAAATTCTACATCGCGCCCTTGCTACCTTGGATAGAGTACATGAATGGAACAACAATATTTCGGCTACATGTCTCCTATGCAAGATGAAGGAGGAATCCCATGGTCACCTGTTTGCTAGCTGTGATTTCACAAAAAGCATATGGGGGATAATCTGCAAAGAGTTCCATTTGGAAATTGACCTGGATGAAGACACCAGAAAGATGGTAAGAAGATGCGCCAACGAGGAGAGAAAGCTGCTTCTGTTCACGGCCATGTGCTTCCACATATGGAATGAAAGAAACACTCGTAGACACGATGGTAGAGAGTGTAGTGTGAACTCCATTGCTGTAAAAATATGTAAAAAGGTAAAAAAGAGATTAGAGATAGTCTAGATGAGTGTTTGGTTACACGTAGCCACTTGTGTAGTTGAGGCGTGAGTTGTAAGAGTTTGATGTATGGCGTTGGGCCTACATGTACCTGTGTTCCCCCTATATTTTTAGGTGGGAAGTCGGAATATATTTACCTGATTCCGATACATACATACATACATACATACATACATACATACATACATACCGACAAGGAGTGGCTCAAGTGGTCAAGCACGATGTCTCCTCACGAAGGGACCTGGGTTCAAATCCCAACTGTCGCCTTGGTTTACCACCCTCTCGGACGTTCGGCCTCCATCACGGGCGTGGGACATGGGGAGCTAATGCCTCTCTTTATCCCATATTGCTGGCAAGGGAATAGCCCGGTTGGTGAATTTTGTTGGTCCCCAATGAAGGGACCCGAGTTTGAAACTACACGGAGAAGCATCTCTTGATTTATCACCCTCCCGGGTGTCTGGCCTCCGCCATAGGTTATGGGAGAGGGGGGGATAAATATTTCACTCTTAATCCCATACATACATATGCACATACATACATACATACATACATACATACATATATACATACCTACATACCATATCTATTCAAGTCCTAGTGTACAAGTGGGGCAACGTGCATGATGAAGTTGTGGGACATGGGCATGGGTTTGGTCTTGGCTTCCAAGATCATCCTAACCTCATCGCTGGCATTACCAAAGAAGAATTAGTAAGTTGTCTCATTCATATCTTGCTACCTGAGGTCCCTCTCCAGCCTCTTGGGCTTCCACCATGCCCATTCCAGTGCCTTGAGAGCTAGAGCAGCTAATAAGGCTAACATGAGAGCCTTCACAAACCACACTGCCCATTGCAACCTACCACCTCCACTACCACCACCATTGTCCATCTCTTTATACTCTATTTCCAAAGTCCATGGATGAGCTACTTCGTCTTGTCCAACCTTCCACTGGTGATGTAAGTCGATTGTTTATTTTCTAGCTAGCTGCTGGTGCCATCTTAAAGAGTTCATATGCAGCCACGTAAGATGGTCATATCCTTTTTTCTTAATTTCTATGGTCTTTGACCATTTATGTGGCAGTTAGGGATGAGTATACCACTCTTGGACTGCATCCTAGAGGAGGATTGTGTTGTTGACTTTAATTTCTTCATTACAAATAGTTGCAATTAAGTTAACATTTATAAGCTAGATCTAGATAATAAAATATAGAACAAACCGATATAGGAGAACAAAAATAGAAAAGTTAGGAACTCAAACCAGGTCGTTCATTGAAAAATAAATGTGTTACTTAAAGAAATCATCAGCCTACAATCCTCCTAAATAGGGTCGTTCTTTTATTCGACCAGGTCATGAACTTGATGAAGAAAATGTCTCACTCACGTTGCCGATGAATAATGTAGAAAAATGACAAGAAGCACCACCGGTGTATCTCAACGAACGTAATAACCACCGCCTGACAAATATCGTCTTGGAAAAAGGAAGGGACTTACTTCACATAGGAGAAAGTCGCCACAGAGCAATTTGGGAGTAACGACAGAAAGGTGCCAGTTAGGATTTGCAAAACATGAAACAAGCACTGACAGATGATGTTCATTAGAGATGTTCTTAACCCTAATGATCGAAGGCATATTTATAGCCTTACACACATCAAAATCTTATTAGCGTTAAGATACAATCACTCGATATCTCTTGTACACGTTGCAGGAAAACACAAGAGAAACACTTTCCAATTAAGATTATTAAATTTGTTTCAAAAAGAAATAATTAATTAAATTAATAATTAATCATATAATTGTATCCTTGTGCAAAAATATAGAAGGAATTCTTACAACCCACAAGCCACAAGCCGATCCCGTGCCCATCCCGGCCAGGCAAGGCGAGGTGTGGCATGGTGCATGCATGCATGTCTGTGTGTTGCGCCCACCACACCCACCAAGGAGGTGAGAATATTCTCCCCTAGGACTCTTTGGACACTAGTGTTACATGTGATCCTACATATAAGGACCATAAAAGTTTTAGGAGTGAGCAATGTGGGACTAAACTCTTTCCATTTGCATAAGAAAACACAATACCTTTTTCTCCATGTACTAGCTACACTACATTGGGTTTAACCCATTCTATATACATGGCTTCTACAACCATATATCTAACAATCCCCCACAAAGTCTAATGTTTAGTGTGCTCTACCATTCAATCCTTTATATTGTACTTTTAGAAGATACCTTTCAGTTTGAATCTAGCCGAGTTACCCAATTGTGACCTCCATAGGAACTAGGTGAACAAAAGTCTTGAACATGAACCTTGGGTGCAAAATTATAGGTTGGTAATAACACAATAAAGAAACGACTGAAAAGAAATCTGATGCATTAAAGGCCATGCATCCAAAAAATATATCTCATGATTAATATCAGGGAACAACTCAGTTCCCCTGTTGTGGCCTACACAACATCAATCACTTACTCCAAAGATTTACTGGTAACATCCTATCCTAAGACTTGACACCATTAAGAGAGTAATATCTTACTAACTTGCAGTCATGACACTAATAGGTTTCCCATGGGATATACACACACATGCAAGAAGCATCAAATGAAATTACATATTGTCATCAAATTCACCTAACAACTTGTTATTACCACATTGAACCCAATTTGTGGTATCTCTACTCTATTGGGTTGGGTTGCTACTACCTATAAATAATGAGGGGTTTCAGTCCCATCCCCAACTTCAATTTTTCCACTAAATCCATGGTAACACCTTTAGTGAAAGGATCAACTGAATTATCTCTGGTATCGACATAGTCCACAACCACGACCCCATCAGACACTAACCCTCTTATAAAATTGAGTATGACTTGAATGTGTCTACATTGTTTTGTATTGTACTTGGAACTCTTTATCTTAGAAATAGTTGTAGTCCTATCATAGTGAACTAAAATTGCAGGAAGCGGCTTCTTTACCATAGGTAAATTGGACATAAGTTCATGTAGCCATTCAACTTCCAATTCAGTTTCATCTAAAACATACAACTCTACCTCAAAAGTATACGAAGATAATATGGTCTATTTCTTAGACCTCTAGGAAACAAATCCTCATCCTGACATGAATACATATCCTTAGACACCATTACTCTAAGAGTTCATGGAAATCCAACTTTCATCATTATATGATTCAACTATAGAAGAATATTTTCCATAATGCAATCCAAGAGAAAAAATTTCCTTGATATACCTCAAAACTTTGTCAAGAGCTTTACAATGGGTCTTTTTGATACAATTGGTTTATCTACTTGCTCATGACAAACACAATGTTAGGAGATGTGTAGTTCATAAGATACATCAAACTTCCGTTAATCTGAGAGTATCATAATTGAGACACTAACTCTAGTCTTATTCTTGATTAAGGCCTTGGATGAACCATATGGATTCTTAACATGTTTATGTGATGTGTACTCAAACCTCTCTAGTTTCTTCTCAAAATAGTGATACTGAGAGAGAGTTATACCATCAGTAGACCTTGTGATTTTAAGCCCTAAAATCACATCAGCGGCACCCATATCCTTCATCTCAAACTTGCTACATAAGAACGACTTTGTCTCATTTACTACTTTCATATCGGAACCAAAGAGCTAAATATCAATGACACATAAGCATAACAAAATGAATCCATTATTAACGGTTTTACAATATATTCACTTATCAAATACATTAGAAACAAATCCAGACGATGATATCATACAACCAAACTTCTCATGCCATTGCTTTGGGGCTTTTTTTGAGCCCTATAATGACTTAACACGTTTACACACCTTGCACTCATTCCCACGACCCATAAATCCCTCAGGTTGTTCCATATATATATCTCTCTGAAGATCACTATGTAAGAACATGGTATTAACATTCATATAATGTATATAGAGATCATAAATGGAAGCCAATGCTATATGCACTCAGATTGTGGTCATAGGGAAAATAGGGGAATATGTATCTAAATAATCTATTCCCACCCTTTGTGTGTAACCCTTAGCAACTAACCTATCTTTATACTTATTGATTGTCTTGTCTATGTTAATTTTCTTCTTAAATATTCATTTGCAACCAACTACAGAACAACCAAGAGGCAAATCCACTAATTCCAAGTTCCATTCAAGAAAATTGATTGGATTTCATCATTAACAACTTCTTTCTAAAACTTAGCTTCTGGAGAATCCATAACTTTTTTGAAATTTATAGGATCATCCACAACATCGTAAGTGAGAAACTCACTTCCAAAGTCCTTGTATGTCCTAGGACATTTACTTCTCCTTGGTTCAATCATTTCTTCAGAATCACTAGATTTAGAAATAGCTTCTTCTGAGTCACCCCCCCACATTGGTCATCCTTCCACGTGCTCAAGAACGGAACATGTGGTGAATGAATTCTCTTAAGATAATTTATTGGGAACACCATATTTCATGGGAAACACATCCTCAAAGAATGTAGGATCATGTAATTCCTCAACTGTATTGACATTAAAGCCTGAGATATCAGACTTTACAATCAAGAATCTATACACATAACTTGTCTTCACATAAAAAATATTATGATATCAACAATTTTTGGCCCCAATTTATTCCTTTTATATTATGGGACGAATAACTTATCAAGGCACCCCACACTCAAAGATAATTGAGACTCAATTTTCTCCCTCTCCTTGATTCAAACAGACTACTTTACATGGTTATGTGGAATTCTATTCAGAATATGGCAAGCCATATTCAAAGCTTTCCCTCACATCAAGTTGGGTAGACCTAAGGTTTTGATTAAAGGATTGACCATATCTATCATGGTTTAGTTTTTACATTATACAATCCCATTAGATTGAGGTGAATAAGGAGCGATAACCTCATGAACTACACCATGGAATTGAAAAAATTCTAAGAACATGTTCGAGGTGTATTCTCCTCCCCTATGACACCTTAATCACTTAAACACTTTACTAGTTTGAGTTTCATCTTCTTTGTTATAAATTTTGAATTTTTCCAATGCCTCATCTTTACTTTTAAGTAAATAGATATAAAAATATCTACTAGCATCGTCAATAGAAGTTTTAAAATAACGCTTTTGATCCCTAGTAGCAATCCCATTAAATTCACAAATATTGGTGTGCACTAAATCTAATATTTTTGAATTCGTATTCACAAAATAAAAATTCTTCCTTGGCAATTTCACTTGCACACAAATTTCACATTTATTATTACTAATGTCAGATTTAGGGATTAAAAATTTAGATTCATCATATGTTTCATTGATCCAACATTAACATGTCCCAAACAATAGATGATACAAGATTCATGCACACATAACTATTATCATTCAAATTTAATACAAAATTTGAAAAATGTTCAACAAGAATCTTAAATAAGTTCTCCATATCACACAGATACTCCTTGTAAAAAAAATAAAGAATCACGAAGGTGAGTAATAATATCCTAATTACATTTACAATCTATTCTAAAACCATCTCTAACTAAAATTGTGCCACTAAAAATGTTGTGTCAAATTATTGGAACATGTCTGACTCTATGGAGTGTCAAAACTTTTCCCAAATGAAACTTCAAGTCCATTAGTCCTTTTCTTTGACTTCTACAACACCGAAGTCACCCAAAGTCACTGATTGAATATTAGAGGCCTAATAAGACACAAATAGGGACTTTTCATTACACACATGTACATTAACCCCCAATTATCTAGTATAATTGTTCAAAAATAGAAAGAACTTCATATTTTATAGACATGTACCGATCATTGAGGTTGAAGGATGAAGCCATCATGTTGACCACAACCTCCTCAGTTGTAGAAGGGGTAAATTTCTTTCCCTTCTTTGAAGTACAATCCTTGTTCCAGTGGCCATCCTGTCCACAAGTCCAACAATGTTTGTTTTTCAGTTTCTTCTGGATCTTAGCATTAGTTATAATGAATTCTTTGGTTTCTTATCCTTGGTAGTAGTAGTAGTAAAATTGACACTAGAATTAACATCAGTGAGTACTTTGATAGACTTCTTTTTCAAGTGCTATTCCTATATATTTATGTCCATCATGACATTGTGTTGGGAAATACGGGTACAAAGTATAGCAACGGAAATAATTTTTTTATCTATCTGTATTCCCATAACAACAAGATCAACTCAACTACTATGAATTAGGAAAGATGGTTTTAGTGAGTTATACTTGGTCTTAGAGCAAGTCCAGCGACAAAACATGCTTCTTTGCAACTACAGATAAGTTGCTCTTGGACAGTGGTTGTGTAGCTCCTAGCCTTCCCCACAAATAATGTCTGTGCAACCTCTATAGTGACTCTGATGGTCTCTTTACAGATTGTAGGTTGACTATGATCTCTGAGCAGCAACCAAAGGACTCCCGCCTCTAGAGTAGTCCACATGGACCAACTAGAACTCCTATCATTCATCAAGAATGGACAAAAAGGAGCCATCCTTCCTGTTGGTGTACTAGTCACCAACCTACTCTCCCACAATGACAACTATCCTCAATTGTTCTCTCCCATAGCTATCCCTCCATGTCAGGTAGAACCTGCTTGGGCTCTCACGATTATAAAAAACAGAGAGGACAACATGTGTCAAAGCAATTGATTCTCAGTTATCTGTGTTATGCTTGTTCTCCTTTAGGAAGCCCCCAGTACCCCTATATATAGGAGGGGTCAGGGTTCCCGATCCACGGTCAATATAGGACTAAAAGTAGCAGTGTGCGGGAGTGGGAAAGGATTGGAAGAACTTGAACTTTTGCAATCTACGATAGCCAAAACAACCATTTTGTACACCCAGATGGTCATTTGGTGTGCACGATGGTCATCTCGCTTTGCCAAACGGTCATTTGGCAGTTTCCCAATCGCACACGAATTTGGCAATTCTGATTTGATTTAATATACATATTAATTTTACTTACTTTCCAAGTATACATAATTGAAACTATTTCAGAAACATCCTTAAACCTCGTTCTGCCTCAACCAGGTCGTCTCACCCAAGCTAGATGCCCGTCTCACTCACCGAGACTGCCGCCTGGAGAGTCTGAGATGAGCCAATCGGTTCAATCACATTGAACTAGTCAGTTCAAGGGTAGAACTAAGACAATTCAAATTTCGATCAACCTGACCCCTAAATGACTGTCTCAACTTCTTTAGATTCTCGTATGGCTGCCCAAATGGTCGTCTCACTAGTGAGATGGTCGTTTGGCAGATTAGACCAGCCAATCAAGCAATCAGTTGTGTGAATTGAATATCTAAACACTTTAGCAATCAATCCAATTGTCATTCAAGATCAAACTCCTTTTCTAGATGAGTTCCTATGTGTGTGACCCTATAGGTACCATGTCATGTTGACAGTGAATGTCCATAACTAACTGATGACATCACAAGAAAAAATTGGTGCATAGTCACACATCAGTGCTACCCAAGTGAATGGAAAGTTGGAGAACAACTTCAACCTACAATCTATCTAAGGAGTTGTAGTGATTGTATAATTCCTTTATCACTGATATCCGGAGTGAACTCGAGGCATGGATTTGTCATCCTCTCTACGTTCATCTGATGTTCCTTGAACTAAGAGTAGACTATCTGGGATAATGTGACCTCAATATCATATGTTGATTCACATGTGCATGTACATGCATTTCTCAGTCTCGCATATCAAGTGTCCAAGATATCATACTGCAATAGGAGTGAAAAATCCCATATCTATGGCTCATAGTCAAACCCCATGTGTCAAAGTCACCCAATCATCACTGTTACAACAATCCATGTTTCAAGACTGTGTTTGATGATGTCAAGGTGTACCTAACATCATGTGATGAGTACAGTGATTTCAGGTCTAAGAATCACAATCACCACCTTTACTTATGAAACATGACTATGATCTCCAAAGATGGTTTGCATGTGTCACTCTCAAGGTGGGTTTGTCTGATACACTGTTCTCTAACATGTATCTATGTGTTTGGTTTGATATAGTCATATAATGACTAATGAGATTTTTTCATCAACCAATCCACACTCTAGTCTTGTGTGTTACTAGTGTCTATCAACCTTCTATAGTAGCAACTGACTAGGACATAATGAGAAGGTATATGCCTACTCCTGACATCTGTATGATCTCATCGTTCAAGTCTTATACCTGACAACATACGCCATTGAGTAAACATCATTCTCTAGACATTCATAGTGTCTCCTCATTATCTCATAACTGAGTGAAACATAATGAATTGGAAGCTAGCCTGTATTATTATTATTAATCAAATACTTTATGGTATATTCCATGTAAATCATCATACGATTGGCTCTCTAGGCATACCTTACCAACAAACTCCCACTTGCACTTAGAGCCAATCACCCATGAATCCCAATCATAGTGATCTAAACATGTCGACGATGCTTCTGCTATGCCAGTGCTGATCCAGTGGGCTATCAATACTTTACTATGTAGTTGGTATATTGCTTATCTCTTTGCTATGAGGTTAAGACACCATAGTATGGTATCTGATATTCCTCGCCTAACAAGTAGCTCCATTGTTATCACAATATTTCTATTGAGTCATTAATGGTTGGAACATCTATAAGTTCATCGTATGAACTTCTAGATCCATATTTATCACTCTGTGTGTTCATAACACAAGTATACTTGGTTCCTATTGCAAAATTTATGCCTATTAGTTCATAAATCTTCCAAATAAAAACATCACTTTCTTTTATAATTATATTATTGTGATCCCTTATGTCATCTCAGAAGCTTGCATTGGTGTAACCCCTTATACCCAAGTATTCATTTTAATGATGCCCCCATTGACTAGCAATCTATCCTTAAGTACTTTATAAGTGCTAAATGGATATATTTCAATGGTATTCCAATAATTCTTTATTGGATTTCATTATTATCTTATCATGTCTAATACATACAAGATTTAATGGGATAAATACATTTATATCATTCAAGATAGATCCATTACCATAGCATATTGCATCTTATTTTTGATATTTCCATTCCTCACAAGAATTGAAATATGTGGTTCATCATAGACAAATTTGGATTTTCTCTGAATGAATTCTTTATGTTGAACTCTTTCAACATTTTTCTATGTAATGTTCTTAACTTTCATTTGTGAAACTTTCAAGAACTATCTCAATATGTTCTGATTCCTATCTTATAGGATATTTCACCCAATACTTCATTACTGAAGTTGATTTTCTACTGGTTCTCAATATTCATAATATTGAGATGATATTCCTCATCACATGGGGAATATGTATATATGATCCCACTAAATCTTTTGTTATCACAAATTTCATCCTTTATCTTGATCTAAGTCAAACCCTTTGACTATTTTGTCAAGTCAAAAGATCCCATCTCCGAGTTGCATGTTTCAATCCCTGATTAATCATTGTAGTTTATAGACTTTATTTGCGTTTATGAATTTAAAACCATTTAGGTTGTGTCACATACACATCCTTACATGTATTCCTTTTAAGGAATCCAATTTCAATTTCATATGCCAAATTTTATAGTCTATTCTAACTACAATAACAAGTATGACAATTGGTAAGGGAATTTCCATCATGTTCAACACTTCGAACTGATTTGAAAAACTTTCAACCAATTCATCCTTTTATGTTGTCCAAGTAGGTCTTTTCACAAGACCTTATTGCACCCTTCAGGTATTATCCTTTAAGGTGACACTATCAAGGTCTTACCTTGTTAGTTTACATGAATTCCATGATGGCCTTAAGCCATTACTCAGATTATGGTTCTAAACAACTACTAGTTCATCAGTTGACTAATCTTCTTGTGATCAACCTTGTTTGAGCTATTGGATTCACAACCCTCGAATCTCAAACATAATCTACTTGAACTATTTTGTTCTGTGTTACATAAGGATCTTTGAGATTCCACAACAACTTGTGATTCTCATAGTTCTCATTGTACCTTTTAGTTTATCTCAAACATTTTGAGTTCTTCTATAACTCCCACTGATTCTTTAGGAACTCCGTTCCCCTTTTCAAAAAGACACTTTTGTTGTTGGATTGGGATTAATAGTAGTATTTCAACGAATATGATTTGTGGATAAAACCCCTTTATAAAGAAACTATTTTCTCAATTTGGGTTTTATTCCTTTAGACATATTGGGACATTCCCAAGTCATATCATATATGATGTCTAATAAACCATTCAAGCAGTACATTATGTAGGGATAGTTGAATATTTAATTGAGGATTTAAGAAGCTCAGATTAATTGATAATCATATCATAACTCTTTATGATGTGATCCCTTTGTTGTGACACCTCATTATTCTCAGATGGATTTGAATTGTGATACACTATCACAGTTCTATCCTAAAGGTCCTCATTAATTTGATGTAAGTTATTTCAACATTTGATCTTATCAAAGTTTCTTAATACCTTTATCAAGCTTATACTTCATTTATAATATTCTCAAACACTATAAGAGAATTATGTTTTACTTAGTACATATCAGTATATTATTAGTATCTGAAGCATAAGTTATTATCCTTAGCATTTATTCCATTAAGAGCTACATGCATCATATGTATGAGGTCTACTGGAAAGTGTATCCTCCCACTACACTTAGAGAAGGATATTCTCGCACATTGTATGTAAGTAAGACCTACATATCTCGTTAGGTTTAGTAACTAAGAGGAGTCTAGAACAACATGAATATGTATTAAAGATATGTATTTCTTATATACTATGTAAGGTGACTAATGCTAATGATTGTTATTGAGTTATTAATTATCATCTTTTTTTATAACATTCATCTCAAGATTCTTTCATAAAAAATCATTTGATGTTTGGGCATTTCCATTCAAGATCATATCTTTGAAATAAAGATAAACCATCTTTTATTAATTTCTCATCACTGTCTCACAAGATGCATAAAAGAAATGTTTCTAATGGCAAAATGAAATAGCAGTGCTAATAACTCTATTACATGCCTATTGGGCTAAGATAAATTTAAAATCCAGAATGAGGCTTCCGCAATACTTGCTCTTCCTTTTCCTACTTTTTCCTTCCATGAAGACTTCTACTTCTTGTTAGATCCTACACATCAATATGTCAGATCAATATCTGGTATCATATACCAAGATAAATAAGTAAACAATTTATCTTATAATGTTTATACCTAAAGTAGAGGCATCATTGCCTTCCCTCTTCTTTAGATCCTTTAACCAGAGTGGGAAATATCTCTTCCAATGTCCAAGCTATTGACAGTGGTGACAATTTCCTCTTTTCTTTATCCCTCCTTTAGCCTTGAGATCTAATGACTTGGACTTCTGGATAGGTTTAGAACTCTTTTTATCTTTGCCCTTACCCTTATATTTCCCCGGTAATCTTTCTAATCATCATCACAGACTTAGGTTTGTCTTTCTTCATCTGTGCCTCTGTTGTACTCAACATGCTCAACAACTATGTCAACAACTTGTCAAAGTTGTTCATGTTGTATGACTCTAGCAAAGACTGTAGAATCACATCAGTGGCCAACTCTTGGCCTAAGGGAAATCCCACTCTATATAGGTTCTCCACATACTCAATCATCTTGAGTACACGAGGACCTACTCGGTCTCCTTCTGTCATGACGCACTTGAACAACATCTGATAGACATCATATCTGTCTTGCCTCACCTGATCTTGATACATGTTCTGGAGATGCATAACCATCTCTTCACATCCATTTTCTCATGTTTCCTCTAGAATCCATAGTTCATGCCACATAGCATCACATATTTGACGTCCACAGTGTCATCGGTATGCTTCTTGTAAGCATCCCTTTCCCCCTTTGGCACATTGGTAGTAGGTTCCTCTGGTTCTGGCGTGTCCACGACATAGAACTTGTGCTCTTAAGGTAGGACAATCCTCAATGTCCTAAACCAATCATGAAAGTTGTTCCCAACAAGTTTGTCCTTTTCAAGGACCGATCACAGAGAGAAGTGATTGTTGTTCATTGCCATTTGATTCTACAAAATATTTGTAATTTGTCAAAACTCATTTGGATTTGATTTGATTAAAATTTTGGCCGATAAAATTAGGTCTTTAATTAATTATTGTTCTCATTATTTGATACGATTGATAACCCTCAAGTATCAATCCAGAAAATTATAGAGAATCAATTTTCTAATGAGCATATCATGAGCCAGCTAGGGTTGTCACCCACAACTTGATTCTATCATGTAGGCAACTTCTTCCAATTACATCATATGAGTCTCTTGATAGATACTATGCACAATACCTTGTCATGATTATCTTTATGTCTCTGGGCCCAAACGCTCTGAGAATCATGAGTTAAGTCTATCCCAATAGCCAATATGATAATAATGTATCTTGCTAGGGTGGAACCTATATTACTACCATCACACTACCATGAGGTAGACGACGCACCATGCTAGGGCATAACCTACACTTGGTCAAACAATATTTTCATGTGTATTGCTTTTGGAAGGCATCTTGGACTTAATATGTTTGATTGAGGGATTTATATATATCTTATATATACATATATTGTATCCAATCATCACATATATATATATATATATTATGTATCATATACATTCTATATCCCACAATGTAAACATGCAATATAAAATAAAAAGTGATGGTTATGGCCATGTCAACCTATAATTCCTTGGAGCCATAAGGAATTACTACCACCTAGGTTAATCACATCACATGTATGAAACTACGCTTGGTGTAGACCTGTGTTTTCTAATCCGAGTAGATCAGTTCAACCCTTGAGCCGGTCGTGTCACCTCTTGGTCGGTCATTTGGTCACTTGAAATGGTCGTCGGGCCTCCTAAGACGGTCATCAGGTGCTGCTGTCCAACTGTTGTCTAGATGCCTTCCAAACAGTCGGTTGGATCTACTCATACGGTCATCTAGCACCATGTCCAGCCGATGTATGGATTCCTTCCAAATGGTCAGCTGGTCCCACCAAGCGATTAGCTCGCTCCTACAATCTATCCTCCAAGGTCCTCTAGATGATCATCTCGACCTATTGAGATGGTCATCTCATTTGACATTACATAAAGAAAAACTATCCTATTGCTAAGATTATTATATTGTAAAAGAAAACTTTGAGTTACATTCAAGGAGAGAAAATGTAGGAAATAATTAACTTTACATTGGGAATAAGGATGTGGGATTGGTTCGTAGACTGAAATAAATAGGAATAAAAACCATACCATTCAACCATACATAGACATAAGAGTTATTGGCCATAACCACGCTACACATCCACCATAAAACTGATCATATCGATTATACTAAAACACAGTAAATTGACGTGGCTCTGATACCACTGTTGGGAAATACGGGTACAAAGTATAGAAATAGAAACAAAATTTTTATCTATCTAATATTCTCATAACAGCAAGATCGCATCAACTACTACAAATTAGGAAGGACGGTTTTATAAAGTTATACCCGGTCCTGGAGAAAGTCCAGTGAAAAAATCGATACTTTGCAACTGCAGATAAGTTGCTCTTAGACTGTGGTTGTGCAGCTCCTGGTCTTCACCATGAACAATGTTTGCACAACCTCTGTGGTGACTCCAATGGTCTCACCACATCCTACAAGTTGACTTTGATCTCTGAGCAGTAGCAAAAGGACTCCTGCCTCTAGAGTAGGCCACATAGACCAACTAGAACTCATATCATTCACCAAGAATGGGCAAGAATGAGTTGTCCTTCCCATTGGTGTACTAGTCACCAACCTTCTCTCCCACAATGCCAGTTGTCCTCAATTGTTCTCTCCCGTAGCTATTCCTCCCTGTCAACTACTTGCTTGGGCTCTCACGGTTACAAAAACCAAAGAGGACAACAGGTGTCATAGAAATTGATTCTTAGTTATTTATGTTATGCTTGTTCTCCTTTGGGAGGCCCCCAATACCCCTATATATAGGAGGGGTCAGGGTTAGGGTTCCCAGTACCCTATAAATACATGAATAAAAGTAGGAGTGTGTGGGAGTGGGAAAGGATCGGAAGAACTTAAACTTTTGCAATCTGCAACAGCAGAAACTATTATTTCGCACACCCAGACAGTCATTTGGTGTGCGAGACGGTTGTCTAGATTTTCCAAACGGCCATTTGGCAGTTACCCAATCACACACAAATTTGGAAATTTCGATTCCAATTAATATACAAATTTATTTTAATTGTTTTCCAAGTATACATAATCAAAACTATTCGTAAAACATCTCGAAACATCATCCCACCTCAATTGGGATATCTCACCCAAGTGAGACGCCTGTCTCACTCACCCAGATGCCCATTTGGTGAGTCTGAGATGAGCCAATTGGTTCAAGGGTAAAACTAAGCCAATTTGAACTTCTATTAGCTGACCCCCAAACGGCTGTCTCAACTTCTTGAGATGCCCATATGGATTCCCAAACGGTCCTCTCACTAGTGAGATGGTCATTTGGCAGACCTAGTCAGCCAATCAAGCAATCAATTGCATGAATTGAATGCCTAAATACTTTAGTAATCAATCCAATTGTCATTCAAGATCAAACTCTCTTCTAGAAGAGTTCCAATGTGTGTGACCCTATGGCTCCCATGTCACGTTGGCAGTGAATGTCCATAACTAGCTTATGACATCACAAGCAAAGAGTAGTGCCTAGTTGCACATCAATGCTACCCAAGTGAATGAAAAGTTGGAGAATAACTTCAACCTACAATTAGTATAAGGTGTTATAGTGATTGTATAATTCCTTTGTCTCTGATATCCATAGTGAACTCGAGGCAAGGATTTGTCATCCTCTCTATGTTCATCACATGTTCCTTGAACTAAGAGCAGACTGTATAAGATAATGTGACCTCAATATCATATATTGATTCACATGTGCATGCAAATGCATTTCTCAGTCTCGCTTATCAAGTGGCCATGATATCATAATCCAATAGGAGTGGAAAATCCCATATCTATCACTCATTGTCAAACCCCATGTGTTAAAGTCACCCAATCATCATCATTATAACAATACATGTTTTAGGAATGTGTTTGATGATGTCAAGGTGTACCCAACAACATGTGATGAGTATAGTGATTTCAGGTCTAAGAATCACAATCACCACCTTCACTTATGAGAGATGACTATGATCACCAAAGATGGTTTTCATGTGTCACTCTCAAGGTGGGTCTGTCTGATACACTGTTCTCTAACATGTATTTGTGTGTTTGGTTTGATATTGCCATATCATGACTAATGAGATTATGTCATCAACCAACCCACACTCTATTCTTGCGTGTTACTAGTGTCTATCAAACTTCCATAGCCACAACTGACTAGGGACATAATGAGAATGGATATGCCTACTCTTGACATCCGTATGATCTCATCGGTTAAGTCTTATACTTGAAAACATATGTCATTGAGTAAACATCATTCTCTAAACATTCATAGTGTCTCCTCATTATCTCATAATTAAGTGAAACATAATAATTTAAAATCTAGCCTTTATTATTATTATTAATCAAATATTTTATGGTATACACCATGTCAATCATCATTTGATTGGCTCTCTAGGCATACCTTACCAATAGATACTTCATTGACATGTCTCCTACATGATGCTTAAGAGACATGCCAAATGACTCCCAAGATTTTGGGATTTTCTCAATGATTGACATCGCGACAATTTTATTCAAAAGTTACATCCTTGCATCTTTGAGCTCTTGCACCAAGAGTTAAAAATCATGTGTTTGATCATATACAAATTTACACCCAACGATATGAAACTTTAGAAATTTAGAGAGACAATATTTTTCAGTTCCCTAATTTTCAATATTGTATTTCTTTTCTAATGCCCCCACATAACCTTAGATGTAATAACATGCGGATTTGAGTATGAATCATACAATTTATTGTTTAATGCAAACAAAATCAACCCTCGACACATTTTATCACCCTTCTTCTAGGTTGAAATTAAGTTAGAATTATCAGGGACAAATTCATTAGGTTTGGGTTCATCTTCTTCTAAATACTGATCATACCCTACCATGTAAAGGAAAATATGTATCCTACTTTGCCAACAAGAAAAATTGGTTCCAGTAAACTTTTTAAGCATACTTTATCCATTTTCATGCCAGACCGTTGAACATCCATAGTTAACTAACGACGAGAAAAGGTGTTTTGTTTCAAACTTTTTTTAATTTTTAGTTTCATCATTACACACACCAACAAACAATTGCAACTAAGTCAACATTTATAGGACAGATCTAGATACAAAAAATGGCAAATAAACAAATTTAGGAGAATAAAACAAGAAAAGTTAGGAACTTAGACCAGATCGTTCATTGAAAAATGAACGTGTTACTTAAAGAAATCAGCGGCCTATAATCCTCTTGGATTGGCATCGTTCTTCTAGTCGACCTGGTCACAAACCTAATGAAAGAATGTCTCGCTCACATTACTGACGAATGATGAAGACGAATGGTGAGATGCACCACCAATGCAGCTGAGAGACCGTAGGAACCACCGCCTGATAGATTGCATCTCAAAAGAGAGGAATGGACTTTCTTTACACAGGAGAAAGTCTCCAAGGAGAAACTCAAGAGTGACGAAAGGAAGACACCAGTTAGGGTTTGGAAAACACGAAAAGAATGCTGATCGTTGATGTTCATTAGAGATGTGTTTAACCATAATAACTAGAGGCTTACTTATTGACTTACTTGCACTTAAATCCTATTCTCATTAAGATGCAATCACACAATTACTCTTGTACACAATATGGTAAAAACTACAAGAGAACTATTTTCCAATTAGGATTAATAAATCCATTTTGAAAAGAAATAATTAATTAAAGTAATAATTAATTGTTGTATCCTTGTGGAAAAAGAAGATGGAAGACAATTCCCACAACCCACTATCCTGACCCCATGCCCAACCCAAACCAGTCGGGCATGGCGTGGCACGCATGTGTGTTTGTGTGTATTGTGGTCACCACACTCACCAAAGAGGTGATCATACTCTCCCCTAGGACCCTTTAGACACGAGTGTGACATGTGATCTTACATATAAGGACCATAAAAGTTCTGGGGAGTAGGCAATGTGAGACTAAACTCTTCCCATTTGCATAAGACAACACACTACCTTTTTCTCCATGTACTAGTTATATTACATTGGGCATAACCCATGCTATATATGTGGCTTCTACAACCATATATATAATAGATTGTGCAGTCATACTTTCCTGTGTTTACTTAGTCCTCTCGTGTCAAGCTCAGTGCAACCCATCAAACCTGGGAAAGAACCCTTTTACTGCTCCATCCATGGAGATTCCCTTTATCTAAACCTGACATTTTTCCTTTGGCACCTCATGGGTGTAGATTGTGACAATTATTCATGTATATGGGCACCATCGGTTGCACTAATTGTACATGGAAAAAGTAAATGTGGTATCATTTGTGAGATCAATGACTAATAAGGTGTTCTAGCCCCAGTTCGGTATGTGACACATTCAGAATTATAGCTCGTCATCTTGCATCACCTCAACTTAATCCAGTCTGGTTTGGCTGGAAGTATTGTTTAATTAATTATCCTGGAAAGGCCCCATTTGGAGTTTTTTTATCTATAAATCTGGACCAACTCGGTCCTAGTCTGAGCCAGATTGCAAATCTAAGTCCAGATTACTCCCTCTCAGCCCCGATTGTCCTCCCTATCACCCCTGACTACACACCTCTCACCCTGACTTTGCTCCACTCTATCCATGTACAAAGCAACTGCTCAACACAACTCACTCACCCTTGCATAAGAAATATGATAGCCAACATCAGGGATTGGATGGAAATAGTTGTGCTGCTAGCTACACAGTCAATAATGGAGCAGTGTGGTCTATCCTTCTAGTGAGATGCGAGCCCTAGCCATGAATTTACTCACCGACTCTATGACTAGTAGGTACATCATGGACAGAAGAACTTCTACCAGATGCTAACATGAAAATAAAAGGCTTGTTGTCCATTGATTTAATCTCATTCTCCCCCATCACTTTGACTATAGTTGGGCATGTTTTCAAGGAAAAGGTGATGAAAAGACCCTAGCTTCTGCCTAGGGTCCTCGTGCTATTATAAATTCGGAGCAATGTTAGTGGAATTGCTAGCCCTATCGTTGCACATCATTCTCCACCTCCTCGCATATGTCGAGACTTAAAATTCATCCTTGGTGAGCTCTCCTCACTGCTTAGGTAGGAAACTTTCCCAATGTATTCATAATTGTTTCATTATTTCTTCTGATTGTAGAATAGTATTAACTTGTATGTATTTTTTTGGTTCTGTTCTTTCTCATGCTTGATCTGGATGATCCTTGGCAAATATGGATATGTTTCTACAAATTTAGGTATTCCTTCTGACCATTTTCCACAAAATTGCTTCCCACATAGTGAAACAATTGCAATGTATGTGTACCATATTGTGTGAAATTGTTGTTGATGCAGGTAGATGTGCTGAGATAATGATTTTTCGATTTAATGTTTGTTGGTTTTGATATGAAAATTGTCCCAAGACAATGATTTTATTCCTCTTATTTAAACTTATTTGTTGTCACTTGATATTTAAATAACATATGCCATTTAATTGTTGCTATCATAAAAAGAAAAATGTACTTTCACTATTTGTGGTGTGGAATACAATCTAAACATTAGGCTCATAAAATGTTTTCTATTGTTGTACCAAGCTAAGCTTGTAGATGGTATGGTTTCTTCACAAACAACCTAATTCCTCATGAGCCATAGCTAATAAAATGTACTCAGACCGATAATGGTGTTCATTATTCCTTGCGTTAGCTAAAATGTCCCTATTTCTGCTAGGTCTTATTATGTAATCAGTTTGTCCTGCACAATATACATTGAAATTTCTAGTGGAAATCATCTCCCAGTCTGCCCAAATGAATATATTGTTTCTTACTGAATACCCATTATGACATAGCCAATGCATCAATATAGTCAGTTGCTATATCTATCTACACTTGTCAGGGTAGAGGTTGGAGCAATCTCAAAGGAAAGACATTCCCTTCTGTATTTTCTTAGTTGTCATGTCATGAGGATTTATGTATCTGACTCATAGATATTGAGGATTGAGGTTATAATGATTGTGTTGATTACATATATGACAACCTAAAACAAATGTCAATGAGAAAATATGATCTAGTATACATATAGCTATCAAATTTAAGTATAAATACTTCTATGTCCAACCCAAAGAAATTTTACTTGTTGATATTTATTTTACTAATGATATAAACTAAGTCAGTCTTCAATGATATTAAATAGAAAATTTTGGGCAGTCACTTATAAAATGAGAAAACATGTCAAAAACATAATTGGTTTGGAGTTAAATATTCTTATATTATGTATATAGTTAACAATAAAATACCTCTCTATTTTTCCATGAAAATAGATACATTTACTACATGTATGCATTTCCTCTATCTGGGAGTCCAAGCTAATGCTTGCTTGTGGGGCAGACTCTACACAACATGTTTCACAACATGCTGCATGACATAATCAAAATAGTCATTGAACCAAACCAAAATGCAGAAACTGCACTCTGATATATGTTTCATCAAATGGTGTACATCTTTATAAATCATATAGAGAGTCAGAAGTTTCTTACAAATGTCTAGGGAGTCAAATGTTTCTTACACTATCTTTGTAATTCATATATATATTCAGATGATCATGATTACAAGATGTATTAGTAGAAAATTCTTCTAGATATATCATGGGTAATGAATTTTGAACATAATAAGACATCATGTCTACAATATGAAGCACATTATTCCATTATGAGACAGTTGATGTCCAAAAAGGTCTCAAAGAAAATATCATCTCATGTTTATTGAAATATTTTAAAATACCAATACAAAAATATGATGAATAAAAGCATACATCTAGAGAAAATCCAAACTATTTAATCATACAATACATGCATAGAAATAAAAGCCAAGCTATCATCTCGATCTATGATGCCCTTCTATGAATAAATAAAAAATATCATTAAAAAATTATCATAAATGGGTGATAGTGAAGTAATCTCCTTGACCATCATACTATCATGTATTAAGTAAGTATTATCATCAATTTCTTCAACAACTCAACATCATTGAGATCACCTTCTTCCTATTCCTTTTCCTCATATTGTTCTTCCTCTATGACTTCCCTAGAGCTAGATTGGTGACCATAAATTTTATTCATGTCATGTGACATATATAAATAAGTTACTTGTCTTGCAACTAATATTTATTGTGCATATAGGTTATGATTTTTCTATATGTTTACTACCATCTATGTGAAGGAGACTACTTGTCTTGGAAAATATAATGATACATAACATACATAAAATAACAACCAAGACACCATGTTGAAATATTATGATGCCCTAAATAGAAAAAATCCACAATATCACAGAAAACAATATCCATGTAGACTAGGATTAATATAGAACCATTACCATCATTAATGGGTCATCTAAGTTTTTAGATTTCCATATTATGTGGAACATTATACATGGTTATAGGAACCATGCCATTTTATACATGCTTATAAAGTTATTGACTTGTTTACATATTATCAATTTTTATTATTAATGAGACTAGAATTTTACATATAAACACTGGGAATTACTATTTTGTTTGTTTCCTTCGAAAGATCATCAATAGCCAATCTGCCATGCCCAATTCTCACCATGTTCCCTACATGCCCTCCATGCAACCCTCAATTTTCTACTTCTTCTTGTCATTACAAACAATATCCCTGTCCTTATAGGTCATATTCACATGCATTATTACATCACATATCATAGGTCTATATTAAGCTAATTAAATGAAGTAAAAACTTTATTTTTTGTCACCCTTTGTCATATCAGATTTAGGGACAAATATAGAAGAAAATTATTCCATTATGAGTCAGTTGATGCCCAATAAGGTCTGAAAGAAAATATGATGGCACATAACATGTATAAAAATAACAACCAAGACATCATATCAAAATATTACGATGCCCTAAATAGAAAAAATCAACAATATTATAGGAAACATTATCAAAGACGAGTGTGTTTGTTTCCATAATTTTAGTATTTATTGTAAATGAGACTGACATTTTACAGATAGACATTAGTAAAGACTATTGTGTTTGTTTTCTTCCAAAGAGACTAGAATTTTCCATCAGTATTTTGTTATAAACATTTAAATACATATAAACATTTTATATTATATTATATATATAAATATATATATATATATATATTATATTGTAAATGAGATTATATTTTTACATAAAAGATTATACAAAATATTCTATGTGTTCTTGCCAAGCAGTAGACAATCTTCCATGCCCTATTTTGACCATGCTCCATGCGTGCTTTTGATGCGTCCCTCATGTTCAACTTCTTCTTGCCATTATAAACCATGAAGTGTCAGGTGTTAGTTAGATTATAGATCATGGCTTATTAGTTTATAGATCATGTCTTATTGGATTACAATTCATGCATTATGTGTATCATTGTAATTTACAGTTTGTGGGTACTTGATTTTACTGTTTAGAAAATATTTAGCTATTTGAGTCACACAAATTATCGATAAAAAATAATGGTCAACATTAGAGCAACCACTGCCATGGTCTGAACTATGTGGATATACTATTAATTTTGTTTTTGTGGATTGCATAACTTTTGATAGTTTGTGTGGATTATACTATTTTCAAATTGTCCGACGTCCATATTACTAACTTTTGTGTGGATTATATTGTTGATGATGTTTTCAACTTCCATGTTACAGATTGTTGTGTGGATTTGTCCATCAGTCAATTTCTCTGACCCATGTTACATATTTTGTTGTGGACTATATTATTTGCAGCCTCCATGTTATTGATTTTTTAATGCTCTTATGGCCATTGATTTTTCCTATATTGGACCTGTTCACCTATTTGTCATGCATTTAGAATAACACTTGCATGACCCATTCTCTACAATTCTGCCTTATCTAAATTTGTTGTTCTTGGATTAGACTATTCACCTATTTGTCATGCATTTGAAACTTCACTTGCATTACACAAAATCCATTGGTTAATATGCTTGATCTTGGCCCAAATCATCTTCATTTGTTGGCCTAAAAAATCTTCATTTGTTGGCCCCAATCATATTCATTTGTTGGTCTAATAATACCCTTAATAGGCTTTTAACCAACAACCCTTTATATTTAGTGTAAACACCCATGTTTTAACAGGGTTGATCAAATTTACACCTTACACTTGTGATGAATTGCAATACCATTGCTAGTATGACTTCTACATACCCCAAGCTTCGTCTTGAATGGTCGAGGGAGTCAGATGAGGCTCTAATTGTTGCATTAAGGAGGTAGTACAATATAGGTAGGTGTATAGATTGGAAATTCACTAGAGAGGCTTGGTGGGAGATGCTTTGTGACAATAAAAATAGGATTGGGAGACCGAATGCCAAATTGGAGCTTAAGAATGTGACCCAAAAGATTGGTGTTGGATGGGATGAGACCAGGAACAAGCCCATACTGCCTAACACACTGGAATGGACTGAGACACTTATGGTATATAGTATAATACACCAATGTAACATTCATGTAGTGCATATACATTTAACCTCCTAATTAAAAGTTTTTGACAACTAGGGAAACAAGGATACAGTAAGAATGATTAGCCTCCCCTTCTACCATTACCATGACATCAAGTTGATGGGGGACAAAACATTGCTAGAGGCCACCGTGTAATGTCTTAAGCGGACATACACCTACCTTCTGACGTCATCTAAGAGGATGATGATGCCATTGACTTACATGCATCCAATACTCCTATCAACGTAGATAGAATTGAGGTTGTAGTAGGCTTTGGCCTATAGAGTGAGGGAGACAACACCTGAATGGATAACCAACAATGTGTTGGGGCAAGGACTCCTCCCAACCACAGGCGCATGAAGCGAGTGTCAATGCCACTTGAGTGATTTTCCCTTTCTAATGAAGTGGTATATATATTCATGTAGGTGTATGCAAAGGTTCACGCGACCAAAGTGGCCAGCCGAGCTATTGAAAAGGAAGAATTTTCAATGATTTTGTATCGTTTCCAAAAAACATTCCATGATTCCCCTGTGAAAGTATTTACAACTCTTATGATTGCCACCAAGGAGGCAACAAACCTTACTATCTACATTATCCTTCGCCATACTCCTAACAAACATATGATATGATTGTGAGACCTTTAGCAAAGGTTCCATGATGGTTTCCCCCCACAAGGGCTACTATAACACTATTTCTTTACCATTCTACATCACATCAAGTATGTCATCCATGCGGCATACTCGTAGTGATGATGGTGGCACAAGCGGCCATTCTAAAGACTATGCACCATAGTCAAATTGTTGCATCATAACATTCCTCCTATTTATGATTTTCATTTCCAATTTCAATTGCATGCCGTGAACATTGCCAATGGTATCTATTATAATATTTACAATGTTTAGGAATGATAGGTACCTTTTATGTTGTAATATTTACTATGTTCGGGAACATTTGTTACCTTTTTTTGCTGGAATATTTAATTTCATTGCATTCCACTTTAATTGAAGGCATCATGGCTGGTAGTGATAATAGACGAACACCAGACTTGGTAACACACCTTTTCAATATCATGTCTTTTCTAGCAAACCACACTGTTGATTCAATAGATGAATCAATAGAAAATGCCGCCATTGACAATTCTAATGATGAAGATATTATAAATCTAATACCTAGGTCAATTAGTATTAGGAGTGGGCCCTAAAGGTATTAGAAATAATAAATGGACATCAATAGAGGTCTTATGACCTGTACCAAATTCTACCATGACTATTTTATCCCTCTTAGTCAAGCTTGAGAGTTGTGCCTTGTTACAAAGTAGTATAGGTGTTTCATCAGTTGAGGTCATATGCTACTTCCTACAGATGGTTAGCCATGGCCTTACCAATCATGTTTTTGCTGAGGACTACATCCACTCAGGTGAAAGGATAAGTAGGAAATTGAACAAAGTTTTGGACGGGGTGTGTGCCTTGTGTCATGAATATGTTGCAATGCCAACCACAACCACAACGATGCACCTTCACATGTTGGAGAGACCAATGTTCTACATGTACTTCAAGGTAATAGTTACCATCGAGAAATGTGTTGGATGACATAAGTTATTTTGTAAGTTGAGTTAGGTATTAGTCATTATTTTTCTGGATGAGTTTGGTATTACTCATATTTTAGGATCCTAGTGGGGCTATTTATGGTACACACAATTCTATTTCTATGAGTAGAGAAAAGCACCGAAATAGGAAAGGGTTTGTCTCACTGAATGTCATAGATGTGGTAGACTTTGACATGGAGTTTACCTACATTTTGACGGGGTCAGAGGGACTATAGAAGACATGAGGATCCTCCAGTCAACTATAATGATCGATGGTTTCAAAGTATTGCAAGGGAAGAACTACCTTGTCGATGCATGGTATGCTAACACATGTCAATTTCTTACCCCGTATCACAACACAACTTGCCATATATCTCAGTATAGAGGAAATAGACACACATACAATAACAAGAAGGAGATTTTAAGCCATCAACACATACAATTAAGGAATGTTGTTGAGAGAGCATTTAGTTTCTTGAAGAGTATGTTTGTCTACCTTAAAAAAAGTGCAACGTACAAAATGCAATCTCAAACTCATATAGTATTAGCATGTTGTATCCTCTACAATTTCATATGAAATTAACAGGATGGTGACATCATGATGGAGGAAGTCCCACAAGGCTATTCAACATCTGACCTCCCAAACAATGGGTCATACTTGAGCAACCTCCAACAAACAACCCAAGTCGATGCCCAAGAGGGTGATGTGTTGTGTGAAGGAATATCCAATTTCTTTTAGGGAAACACAGTGACCTAAGCTTGTACTTTGAATGTATATGTACTTTTTAGGCTAGTTAAGTACCACCTTCTTTTTCAAGTATATATTTTCAAACAAAAGTTAGATTTGTCATATACTTACTTTGCTGCTGAAGTAAAAGTATGTAATTTTTGGTGTACTTATGTTTTGCCTGCAATGGACAACGATATGCCCAAATGTCTGTGTATCCTTCGGTGCACCGTGTGAGTATACATGATGTCACACATTTGGGTAATGGTCAGTTTGAAGATAACAACCCCCACATACCATCTACTACATGTGGTTGCGGTCTGGTTCAAACCAGATATAATATGATGTTCCCTACACAACAATTTCAACATAACATGAGCACTTTGGCTACAATTAGGTATGAAATGATACATAGCTTGTGTTTGCACAAAATACAAACTGTGATTTTGTCTAGTTTGTGAGATCAGACACCGATAGGCTAATACAAGAAATAAGTAACCTTAGAAGGAGAGGAGACTATCTTGATGAGTGATTGCACCTCCAAATAGATAGTGGTTCCTCAACATATGAGGAAAGATATATTACACCATGGGAATAATGTACTTATAAACTCACTTTTCATAGTAGTAATGTACTTGGTGTAAGACCCCTAACCCGAGTTTTGGGATAAACCTATTTTCTTTCACTCTATTAAGTTCTTAGAACCTTTCTATAATCCTTTGATATAATTTTAGACCTTGTGGAGATCTTAAGTATCTAGTTTGAGCTTGTTTGGGTGATGTTTGTGCCTTGTGTGCTAGTTTTGGTGCAAATTGCAATTTACCCAAAGTAGGGGGTGAATGTGCAATTTGTCACATCTAGAATGTTACTTCACTTTATTGACATCATCTAGAGGAGATAAATAAGAGGGCACCTTGTTTGAGTGGTGACACCCTTAGTGGAGATTATGGTTTTCTAAGGTTTGGTGTGTCTCGACCTATGTGTACCTTGTGGGTTGTCTCAGCCTAGGTCGTGACCAAGGGTAAGTTTTGTGGGTTTCACAGTCAAGACACCCCTTCTAGGTGTTGTTGTTGAGACCATGATGGTCTTGGTTGGTCTTGGGTTGAGACAGTTGCCTTTTTATAGAGTGTCTCAACCTAGGGAGTGTGTTGGCCCTTTTGTCTCGACCTAGTGATGCTTTGGTGTCTTGTCTAGACCATGGATGGTGTTCTTGGTGTGTGTAGTGGCTGTGACCATTTTGGGTGACTCGAGTGGTCGATAGACAACATAGGTTGTATCACCATCTCTTTCATGTGTGTTTTAAGTTGTTGCATGTTAGTTTCTTGGGTGGACAAGTGTCCCTTTGGAGCCCTATCTTGTTGAAACTGCATCTCTCACTCTACTTCCCTCCTCCTTTTCTATATGAACCCTCTTCTCTCCATGAAAGTGACCCCTTTAGGACTTCATTATTCCTCCCATTCTTTTACTCATCCTTGGAGCATGGTGGATCAAGGAGGGTTTATCCTTGGAGCCTTGGTGATTAAGATCCCTTGCATGTGGTGATTCTTGCCCATCTTTAACTTTGATAAGTGTTTATCTTTCCTTGATGGAGTTTTTCTTGATCTTCTACCTTCTTCTTCTCTTTTCTCGGCCCAATACCATGGACCCTCCATGGTGGTCATTTTTGGATAGGAACTCCTAATCATAAGGGTCGTAGGCCATGTTTTGACAAGGTGGACCTAAGTGTGATGAAGTTTCCTTCTCTCTTTCACCCTCCTTCTTTTGGTTCGTCCTAGGGATATTTTCTCTCTTTTTTTGAGAAATATTTGACCTTGGTGTCTTCTTCTTCTTTAGGTGATCTTGTGGCTGAAAGTGGGGCCTTTGGTGGAGCTTCAACATCCTTGGCGTGATATTCTTTAAGGTGGGTTATATAATGCTCCACCCTCTCTATTACTTGCACTCTTTTATACATGCAAGTTATTATTTTCTCTCCCTAAAACATTCTCTTAACATTCTAGTAGATGATGCTAACTATAGAACTTAGTTGATGTTGGAAATCATGCTTGGTTTGGATGAAATCCGAAACCTTAGTTTTGTATCCGATTTTGGTGATTATTGTAAATGGTGGTTTTCTCTAACCTTTTGACCTTGGTTTTTCTCACATGCATGATGTTTATGTTTTTAATGTTCCATGGAGTTTAGGTTCTGATCTAGAAGTGTTATACGTAGCTTTCTCTCTCTTGCATTTGGTTCCTTCCATGGTGATTTCATGACACTTGTTATATGGTTTTGATAACCGATTTTTGGGTGATGTTTTTCTTCTTGAGGATGGTGGTTTTTCTTTCTGTTCTCTTCTATCTTGGCCATGATTTTCTTCTATTTCAACCTTTTTTACTCTTGGTTTGATGATGGATCCATGCCTTGATGATATCTTGACAAATAATGGTCACTTCACCTTGTTTTGCTTTAGATCGTGAAATCTTGTTATGTGACGTTTTGGTCGAGACATATGACATGGTTACGGTTGCGACATCTTACCCTATGATGGTTGCGACACTTATCTCTATGAGGGTTGAGACACCTACTTGGGTTTGGTCGAGATGCTTCCCTTGAAGTTTGAGGTCGTGATACGTTGGTTTGGGTGGTCAAAACCCTAGTTTTGAGGAGACGGTCAAGACAAGTTGAATCGTAGTGAGTAGTGGTCGAGACACCCTATTTGTGGGTGGTCAAGAGACCTTGAAGAGTGGTGGTCACGACCCATGTATGATGGGTGGTCACGACACATGGGTGATGGATGGTTGAGACCTATATTTGAACATATAATCAATGCAATTATATGAGTAATGAATGAACCATGTATGGTGTTATTAGGTTGAATGCCTAATCAACCCTAATCATGATCCTTAGCCTTAATGTGCTCCAATAATGTGGGAGGTGACACAATTAGGGTCTAGTGTTATAATCATGTTGTAAACCCTAATCGACTAAATATGCAACCCTAATCCTAACCTAGGGACAAATGATGTGTTTGATTCTTTCCCTTGGAATGGCTCTGATGTTATGATGTTATCTCTCTCTTGGTTATGAACTCCTAACCTTGTAGGTGATGTGAGCTTGAATGTCATAGCTAGTGTATGCTATGGTAAATATGATATGATACTGGTTGAATGAGCCTGAATAAGAAATGATGAGATACTTGTGATGCACGATTGATGTGAATATGTCAAATGACCTGGAAGGTGCCTTGTACATTATTTTGAGGTGATAACCTCTAGAGGTGGGATTGAGGATTGATTTCCCACAATGATGTGACATTGGAGATAGCCTTGTGTGTCTATGTGACAATATGATGGACTTGTGAATGATAGTATTATAGTTCTATGTGATGATGTGACAACTTTACACCTTATACATTTTACATCTTCTGAAGTTGTACTATACCATTATTCTTGTAGAGTTTGTTATGGCTTAATACGTTGTACCTTTGTTGATGCTAAAAGATACCTAATTGGATTAATTAATCAAGTGAAACCTAATCATGTAGGTGCCATGTGCCATAGATCCATTCCAGTGTTAGTCTTAGTGGTGGTTGGTGAAATGAGTTCTCCCTTAGTGGAAGCTCAAAGTCATATACTGTTGAGTATATGCATTCAAAGGATTGGATGTGGGCCATACCCTAGAAGGAGTGCATCTATGGCCCGTAGCTCAGTGATGTGACTCAATATATACTTTCACAAGAATGGTTGTGGGCCTAACCTTAGAAGGAGTGCGAAGTTTCTAGCATTGTTCCTATATAACAAGGCAAGATAGGCTATCTTTTAGATGACTCATATGTTATGTCATTATTGTGTTTCTCTCATCCTGGACAAGAGGTGTGGAGAGGTCATGGATTATGGCTCTTCCATAGACCTTGTATGGCACTGATTTCGACTTAGTTGTGATCAGTTGGTGCATGAGTGGTATACGCCATCTCCTCAGGGCATAATAAAAAGGTGTAACACAATTGTGTAGTGTAATTGTGTAGGATCAATATTGAGAACATTCGTTGAAGCCTTGTCTTGATTTTTTATAGTTTTAGTGATAGAAAATATACATATTATTCATATTACTTTTTAGAATGTTAATTTTTCTACCGCTCAATGATAAATGTCTATTATTGCTTAACCTATTTTCCTTGTTGGATATACATATTTTTTAGTTGAACTTGGTCGGCTAGTAATTACATTACCTATCTACTTCAGTGTATATGTGCTTTAATAGATGTTGGCAGAGAGTTATATCTCTTGCTGGGACATTTCATCTCACCCCGTGGGTTTCTACATGTTTTAGGTGGTTGTGCACAAAGAGGTGGTGATCGTGCACCTGAGGAAGAGAAGCAATAAGAGTAGTAGTTGATCAGGTTGGAAGTGCTACTAGTCTTTTGGTGAAAGAGTCCTAGAGTTGTCTCAGGTCCTTGGGGTTGTTCTCATTGTGTTTGTGGTTATGTTATTGTCACGAGGTTTTTGGCATGTGTGCCTTTTGTTATATAGTTATGGCAGACATACATGTATATATGTAAAACAAGTTCTTCATGTAATAGGTTGATGACATGAATGTTTGAGAACAATGATGTCAGAACCTTGTGATATATGACATGTTATGTAGGTGTCATGATAAGGAGTTATTTGTGAAAATTTTAATCTTATAGATCTCTTTTGAAATTAGTTTTAATTTCTTATGTTTTCTGGTAATCCATTGGCTTAGTGTTGTTTCCGCGATTCATTTTGAGTAATCTCACTTTGTGTGGCATGGAGCATCATAGTATGGTTTGTATCAAAGGTTTAGGTTCACTGAGACTACAAGGACCTAGCATTAGGGTTTGAATCTGTTCTAGTGTCCTTCAGTCTATCTTATAGTGATGTCTACTTATGCAGAAGAAGAAGAAGAGTTGAAAAGGTGGTTGGAGAACATGAAGAACACACTGCTAAGAGTGGAGTTGTTTCTCTAGGTGGAGGTGCGAGGAGGTAGGTTGTTTAGGAAAGGGCACCTGATGCTCCCCAGTTTGACCAAGCCATGCTGGAAAACCCTTCCTTCCACTCCTTGTTTGGGTAGTTCATGGCAACGATGACACATATGGTGGATAGAATGCCCACTCCTCAAATGAAAGCAGTAGTCCCCAATGTGGAATATCCAGTCTCAGGGAAGATTTTTGAGCAGTTGAGGCAAGTTCGAGATGTAGAGTATGCTGGTACGGATGACCCAGTGGATGTAGATATTTGGTTAACACAGTTGGAGAAGTCCTTTAAGATCCTTAACATCCATGAGAAAGAGAAAGTGAGGCATGTAGTGTACCTTTTGAAGGGGAGTGTTGGCCATTGGTGTGCCATAGAAGAGGAGAAAAGGCTAGGTGTTGTGATTGGATGGGAGGAGTTCCAACGAGAGTTTGTGAATAGGTACTTTCCTCGAACGTACCTAGATGAGAACATTAACCAGTTTGAGAGGATTCGGTAGGGGTCCATATCGGTCAATGAGTATGAGGCAAGGTTTATGGAATTGTTGAGAATTTTTCCTCACATGGATGCTACATATCAGGAGAGGGTCATATGTTTTGAGAATGGGCTGAGTGAAGAATTGACGAGGCTGATAATAGCTCTATAGAACGTAGAGCATTTTCCCACATTTTTGGAGTCTGTTAGGAAGATAAAGAGATCCCTAGTTGGAAGCGTGAGAAAGGTGCCAAGAAGAGACCAATAGAATACCAAGAATAGTCATCAGGTGAATTTAAGGAGCCTAGGTTCTCATCACTGCCAACACAACAAAAGCCTTATGCACTGACACAGTGGTTGCCAAGTAAGGATAGAAGCCACAATTTTCCACCTACTGGAACACGTAGTACAACATATATATCAGTGGCGGGGCCATTTAGGACATAGTATGAGACTAGGACTTGCCATAAATGTGGGTAGGTGGGACATCTGATGCGGAAGTGTCCAATGAAAGTTGATGAGGTGATCTAGTATTCAAGGTAGAGCCAACATGGCTCATAGAGGTAGTAGTTTAGTGGCGGAGGACAAGGACGTGGACAGACGTCGTAGGTTGGTTCTTCTAGACAGGTGACAACTCATTTTACGCCTTGAGTCAGCCAAAAGGAGAGGTCAACCCATAAGTAGAGACATGTCAGATGAAGTTATTTCATTTTGATATGTCTACATTTGCTTTTATGTCTATATTGATTGACCCTAGTATGAGCTTTAGGAAGATATATAGAGGTAGTACCCGTCTCCTTTTTCTTTGTATTTCGGGGGTGAAATCCCTGTTAGAGGTTTATGTCTTATAAGTCCCTTGACCTAGGTTTTGGTCTAAGCCTATTTTATTTGGTTTTATTAAGTGCTTAGAACCTTTCTCCAATCCTTTTATATGCTTTAGACCTTGTGGAGATCTTAAGTCTCCAGTTTGAGCTTGTTTGGATGATGTTTGTGCCCTGTGTGCTAGTTTTGTGCAAATTGCAATTTACCCAAAGTAGGGGGTGAATGTGCAATTTGTCACATATAGAATGTTCCTTCTCTTTCTTGACATCATCTAGAGGACAGAGAAATAAGGCAAAACCATGTTTGAGCATTTTTTGAGTTGTGGCACCCTTAGTGGTGATTAGGGTTTTCTAAGGTTTGGTGTGTCTCAACCTATAAGTACCTTGTGGGTTGTCTCGACCTAGGTCATGACCTAGGTTGAGTTTTGTGGGTGTCATAGTCGAGATACCCCCTCGAGGTGTTGTTTTCATGACCAATATGGTCTTGGTTTCTCTTGGGTCAATACAATTGCCTTTGTTTAGTGTGTCTCGACCTAGGAAGTGTGTTGACCCTTTTGTCTCAACCTAGTGATGTTTTGGTGTCTTGCCTCAACTATGGATGGTGTTCTTGGCGTGTGTCGTTATCGTGACCATGTTGGGTGACCCAAATGGTTGAGACCCAACATAGGTTGTATCACCATCTCATGCATGTATATTTTAAGTGGTTGCATGTTAGTTTCTTGGGTGGACAAGTGTCCCTTTGGAGCCCTATCTTGTTATAACCTCATTTCTCACTCTACTTCCATCAACCTTTGCTATATATACCATCTTGTCTCCATGCAAGTGACCCCTTTTTGCCTTCCTTCTTCCTCCCTCTCTTTTTCCCATCCTTGGAGCTTGGTGGAGTAAGGAGGGTTGATCCTTCAAACATTGGTGATCAAGATCCCTTGCATGTGGTGATTCTTGCCCATCTTCAACTTTGGTTAGTGTTTACCTTTCCTTGATGACATTTCTTTTGATCTTATACCTTATTATTATTCTCTTTTCTTGGCCCTAGGCCATGGAATATCCATGGTGGTCGTTTTGGGAGAGGAACTCCTGATCCTAAGGGTTTTAGGCCATGTTTTGACAAGGTGGAGCCATGTGTGAGGAAGTTTCCTTCTCTCTTTCATCCTCCTTTGTTTTGGTTCGTCCTAGGGATCTTTTCTCTCTTTTC
Organism: Alisma plantago-aquatica; assembly: GCA_963693085.1. NCBI lineage: Eukaryota > Viridiplantae > Streptophyta > Magnoliopsida > Alismatales > Alismataceae > Alisma > Alisma plantago-aquatica. The sequence continues at coordinate 1,261,642,796 of OY856409.1, forward strand.
TTGAGCAATCTTTGACCTTAGTTTCTTCTTCTTCTTCTTTAGGTGATCTTGTGTCTATAGGTGGAGCCTTTGGTGATGCTTCAACATCCTTGGTGATCGTGTTCTTGGAGATATCATCATTGGAGTGATCTTCTTTAAGGTAGGTTATATAACACTCCACCCTCTCTATTACTTGCACTCTTTTATACATGCAAGTTACTATTTTCTCTCCCTAAAACATTCTCTTAACATGCTATTAGATGATTCTAACTATAGAACTTGGTTGATGTTAGAAATCATGCTTGGTTTGGATGAAATCCGAAACCCTAATTTTGTATCAGATTTGGGTGATTATTGTGAATGGTGGTTTTCTCTCAACTTTTTTTGACCTTGGTTTTTCTGACATGTATTATCCTTATGTTTCTTAATGTTCCATGGAGTTTAGGTTCTGATTTGGAAGTGTTAAATGTAGCTTTTTCTCTCTTGCATGTGGTTCCTTCCATGGTGATCTCATGACACTTGTGTTAGGGTTTTTTGATAATTGATTTTTGGGTGATGTTTTCCTTCTTGAGGATGGTGGTTTTTCTTGGTATTCTCTTATATTTTGGCCATGGTTTGCTTCTATTTTGACCTTGGTTAC